>CM021731.1:201154619-201687703 GCA_011075105.1 Heteronetta atricapilla | reverse complement strand
CTTTTCTTTTCTTTTCTTTTCTTTTCTTTTCTTTTCTTTTTTTTCCTGGCTCAATAACATCATATTCTTGCGTTACCTTCTTGTGCAATACTACTGACTGGCAGCCTTTCCCAAGAGCATCACCAGTACTATTTTAATTCTTTGCCTTAGCAAGAATTCAGGAAGTTGTCCTGGGAAAGGATCCTGAAGTGCAGGTTTATGTGGAGGAACTTTGGATTGGAGGAGTGAGGACTGCATATCTTCTTTGCAGCTTTTTCAGTAAGTCTTCACTTTGACCTCTGTGGAAGCACAGCACTTGTCCTGCAGCACAGGGACTCTCTCTGCCTCTCACTGCGTGCAGAACATTGTGAACAGCTCTCTGCCATGATGATTACAGAGGCAACTGCAATACAGAAGGTTCTGCCTAAGCATGAGCAGAAACTTCTGGGCTGGGCAGGTGCCAGAGCCCTGGCACAGGCTGCCCAGAGAGGGGCTGGGGGCTCCTCCTTGGGGATCTCCAGCAGCCGCCTGGATGTGGGGCTGGGCTCCCTGCTCGGGGTGGCCCTGCTGGAGCAGGGCTGGCACCACAGGGACCCGCAGCTGCCCGACACCACCAGCCACTCTGTGAGTTTACAGTTTTGAACTTTGTTTGGGATCTGTTTGGGATCACATGAGTGCATTAAATTGGTTTGTAGACTGGTTTGTCAATCCTGCAGTAGAAAAGAAAGGAGTTAAGAACCTGTCTGGACACAGTCATGGGTAATGTGCTCCAGGGAACTCCATCTGAGCAGGGAGGTTGGACAATATGGTCCCCAGACGTCCCTTCCAACCTCAGTGATTCTGTGATACCCGAGCACAAACAACTTCCCTATTCTTAGAGCTGGCACTGCAAGACCACCCAATAGCCCAACACAAGATCAGGGTCCTGCTGTTCTGCTGGCTTTGCAAGCACACAAGGAGACGCATCTCGTGCCTCAAAAAGCCTGCAGAATAAATAGCCAGAAATTTCCAGCGTGGTTCTGGAAGATGTAGGATGGGTCTGCTCTTTTACTGCTCTGTGCCAGGCACAGGGTATGTGCAGGATTCAAGTGCTTTCCCAGGGGAGCATGAGGTGCAGAGAGACATTTAGGGGTCCTACAAGCTGTCACACCCACAGCACAGCACTGTGCACAGGTGCTGGCACAGGGTGCACTCCTTTAGCTTGCTACTGTGCCCAAATTCTTCTCCTGTTCAGCACATTAACTCATCAGGCTCAGCATCACTCTGGTACAGCTAACCTGCCTCCTCTTCTGCAGCACCCTCACACTTTCTGGTGGCTTACCCTTCTGTTTTCAACTCCAGGGCCACAGGGCTAGCTCACAGAAGGAAAGTGCTATGGAAAATAACCTTTCTTCTTAATCAGATCCCTTCAGAGAGTCCATCTGAGAAGAGTCTTTTAGCACTAAGTTGCCTTGATCTCTCTTCTTAGCTGTAGACAGAGAATAATCTTCTGAACCATGATGTTTAGATGTTGAAGAGAGACAGTTGGCTTTGTTTGAAATCGTTCACTGAAAAAAAAAAAAAAAAAAAAAAAAAAAAAAAAAAAAACATCTTCCCAGATTAAGGGACATTGACTAGAAAACAGCAAACAGCAGTCACTACAAAACAACATCCATCCAATTTTAGAGATGGAGGCATCCAACCCTATGGAGGATAAAAAGTGGGATCAGGAGGAAATTGTCCCAGTAAGGGTAAGAGGCTAAGCAAGTTCATTCGTTTTAATGTAGCACAGAAATCCAGAGCCAACGCTAATTGTAACCAGAATAGGAACAGGTAATGATCTCTTTTTTCAGGCCACATTCCTCTCATATGAAATTTCGTCCCCAGAGAGTTTATGGCTAGATGACTTGGATCCTCACTGCAGTATAACTTTGGTACCCCTTTGTCATGCTCCAGAGATCTGCAACCTCATGTTTTCCTTGGACTGTATTTACTCAGCCAGACTGCATTTCTTTCCAAGAGAAGCATAAAACATCAGGGCTTCATAGTTCTCCTTCACTCCAGCTTTTATCTCTGGGTGACTGTAGGTTGAGGCATCTTCCATCACTTGGATGCAGCACCTTTGTCTATGAGCTTTCTCAGTGAGGTTGCCTTATCTCCAGGCAGGTTCCAGACATGAAGCCCAGGGTTCATTTTCACTTAGGCATCTGAGTTAGGATCACCCAATGCTCCTTGTCTAGTCAATGAAGAGAAATAAGACAGTCCAACAGAAACTGCAGACAGGATTTGCTGGGCAGGTCCCGAAGCACGGCACTGATCATGAGCCGAACTTTTGCATTTTGGGGTCTTTTACCTATAAGACCACCCTGCAAAATAATTGCATAAATGCTATTCCTTGAAGCAGGTGAAAAAGTCTTGCAATGGCCCATTTATATTAACTCTTCCCCGCTAGGGTGAAATGACTAAGAAAGGGTGCTTTTCCTTGGCCAAGCTTATCTCGAACAGTTTTGCCAGGCAGTGTAAACCTCTTTGTTAGCATAAAGCTTAGGGAAAGCAATTTCTACAAAGCCCACTGTTCAGTGTTCAAATATAGGAAAATGGACCTTTTAGGAGATTTGCATGTAATCTTCTGCAGAGAACTTTATACTTTATATGGGGTGTTTTGGATCAGATAGAGCATTAGTGTCAGATTGAGAGAGGCCATTTCACATGCAGCTCATCAGCCTTCCTACCGATTACATTATTCTTTTACAAGTTGAGTTTGAGTAAAGCTGCATGAGCTTTTGTAATGGTGATCCATAATTAGGGGCTTGTGCTTTCCTTAAAACTTCAGATGATGTGAACTACTTGCGTAAATATTTCACAAGGAGCGATGTAAATATTCCACGGTGATTAGGATTGTTTATGCTGGCACTATCAGAAGAGAGTCTCTTTCTTGATCCACATTTCTTTGATTTTGAAAGAGATACAAGTGTTCTCCCATATATTTGGAAATTAAATTACCTGTTTTTGCTTTTGAATAACAGCACAATCTCAGTCTTGGAGTATGATATTCAGAAAATTGTGTAGCTAACTTACACAATCTGTTTCTACTGTTGTGCCTACAAATGAGCAAGCTGAGTATCCGGCTCAGGCAATTGCCCATGTAATTTTCTGAAAATCTGCCGTATTATTTTCTTGTGTTGGCAAAAAAATTATAAGTGCTGCTGTGCTGCTCCAGAGCACCTCAAGCCCCGGAGGAACTGCATTTCAGAAGGGAACAATTTCCTCCCTGCTCCTCTCCATCTTGCTCAATGGATAATTGTTTTCTGCTGTTTTGGGTTGGGTTAATAACCTCAGGAGCTGGCAGAAAGCAGATCTGAGGTCTGGGCTATTTTTTGTCCCTTTCCACCTTCTGCTTCATTTGGGGAATAACTGCAAAAGGCCCGAATGCTCAGACCGTAATCTGGGCTGGGACAGAGGCAGATAACACAGGCATATGGTCGGGGTGCTTTTATACGTCCCATCATCACATCACCTCTCACATTCTAGATGATTTCCATCCAGAGGAAGGTCTGCCTTGTCCAAACAAGGATGTTCCTGAAGTTCCACTGACGGTGACTTTGTGAGCTCCTTGGTAGAAATTATCCTATCACTGCACGGATAAAGAGAACTATTGCATCTCTTCACCACAAAGGGGAGGGAAAAAAAAAAACACAACTGGGGAAGGGTAACACAAATCACCCACAAGGCATAACATATGTTCTTCATACTCCATTTCAGTCCAAGTGAATTTATTCATTTCTTCTTAACCTTGCATGGCCCTTTTTCCCAATATGCCAGTCTTCATACAGGGCATGTGATTATTTCTCATTTTCAAGGCCCAACTACTCATTTCTTAATTTTGGTGACATGGCAGCTGCCCAGGTTTTTCTTGTTAAGATGATATTCATTTGTCCCCTTTATTTCATTTATTTTCCCCTCTGGCTTCATAGCTATAAATCAAATACACAAAATTAAATTAAATAAAATAAACATAAGTGCAGGTGGAAATTCAGGAAATATAAATAACTAAGAGTCATTTTCCAAGGCTGCTTTTTTAATCAATTCTAAACACAAGATATATATTCCCCATTGAACTAACAATGTTGTGACCACCTATTGTTAAAGAACAGCAGTAAATCTGCACAACAATTTCTTACTCCTATGATTCACTGACATATTTTGCCAGACATCTAGTTCAGATTGCTCTTCTTCCAGCGGTGTTTTATGGTGTCCACAGGAAAGGCGTGATATGCTACCATGAGAAAGGCATGAATGATGTTGGTCCCTTAGGACAATCCTTTCTTCTAAAGGAGCTTGGCCCCTGGCTGCTAAGAAAGCAGTCTTTTACCGTGATCATCGGGGGCCAGCCCTTAAATAATATGTTCCCCTCACTTTGGAAAGCAAAGTGGCAGATTTTCTCCTGCTCTTCTCCTCAACTCCAAAGCCCTGAAATACTACAGGAGTAAATCCCTCTCAGATGTGCTGCCAGGGATGCCCCAATGCCTGCCACCTTTCACACACCAAGACCTCAGCCCCGCAGTTCTCCTTCATGCCAGTGGGGCTTTAATCAATCGGATACAGTGCGGGATGAAATTACATTGCCTGACTTTCAGATTTATTTATTAATTAACTGCTTTTGTCAGACAGAGGTACCTACGTGTTTCCCTTGTGTAAGCAGGTCATGGTTTTCTCCAGCTCAAGACTAGCTACAGTTTTAATATAGATCAATAAGATTTAGTTTCAATGTCAATAAGGATCACTCAAAACCACTGTGCGAGGAGAAGGGGAGACAAAAACAGAAGAGCATCTGTTTACACTCTTTCTTTTGACAGGATAATAAACCCAGCCAGCACACTACTTCGCTGCATTTATACAGCCTTCCCGTGAACTCTCAATGCATACCAGTGCCACACATTTTTAAGGCTGGAGCTGTGTTGTGATGTACCTTTTTTTTTTTTTTTTTTTTTTTTTGTCATGGTTCATGAATTGTCTCTGTAATTAAGGCTTAGCAGTACCACTGTTACAAACTTTCCAATTTTAGGGTTGTATAAAGTTCAGCTTTATCAGCAGTGTGATATAATGCAAAAGTTCTTCCCTGATAACTACTGTAGTTACCACTCTGAGCTAATTGTGTCCACAGTACTTGTGCCCATCTTCCCTTATCTCTCCTTTGTGGTGGGAATCACTGATTTTAAATATTTTCAGTGTTGCAAAAAGATTTCTTCTCAGTGGTTGGAGATACAGTATGCAGATACAGGAAACAACAGCATTTTGAAGCAAATTATTTCATGTCTATGAGCCTCAGTTTCCTTATCTGTAAGAATTATAAGTTTGCTTCCCAGACAATCCAATTTTATCAGCCTATCTGATTACAGATCCCAGTAATTCACAGCTTACGTCCTCAGTGCTTGTAAAGCTCTTCAAGATTCCTGGTTGAAGCTTGAAAAAGAAAATACTATGGGAAAAAAAAAAAAAAAAGTGGATATTAATGATTTATTGATTGCACATAATACCACCCTGGGTACACTGACCACTATTAAATCCCATTGCCTTGTGATATCTGTTCCATGAGAAGTCAGCATTTGTATATCCACACTTTTCTAACCCTTTGGGGACAAATTGTAAACATATGAGTGTATTCTTTAGAATATAGTCTACGAAACAATGCACCTTCCTTCGTTTAAAGCGATGCCCCTGAGTGTTCTGTATTCCTGGCAGCCTTTCTGTTCACATGAGCGCGAATACACCCGTTTTAAATCAGCTCTTGATCTCTGAAGGCCAAAACCTGCAAATGACAGAGTAACTCTAGAAACACAAGGTATCCTGAAATATTACAGCCAAATGTGCAGCATAAACTGAAGGCATGTTTATTGTTTGTCTTACTTTCTCCTAACTATTTAGAGTCTGCTCTGGTCTGTCTCTTCCCTAAATTTAAAGCGGTTGCCTAAAATTTGCAGAGTTCCGTAGTGAAGTTGAGAAACACGTTCTTTGTGTTAACCTAGTTCCAAAGTTTGTGTTTCCTAAGCACTTTCATAAATCTACAAGGGACTGTAACATATCTTCCCCTGGTATTTTTAATCTTAATCTGAAATACTGGCACACAGATAAAATAGAAGTTTATGTTCTGTTTTCCTCTGAATTTGGGCAAGCTACGTATCATTCATACAGAGACGTTGAACTTTTATATTATTCCTGCCTCAAGTCCAAAGAACATAATTTCGACTGCTCACTGCAAGCGGATATACAGGATTGTTATAAATTGATGCCAAGGGGCCCATACTTGGAATCCGTTTTGTTTTTCTTGGAGTTAGTTTCCAAATTGCAAGGGTGTGCATAATGAATGTGTTATCTAGTCCTTCTGTTTTGTATTTTTGAAGGAGAGACAGCACATACTGCAAAGTGACTTGGCCTACTTGCTCAGGTTCCATAGCAACCCAGTATTGCTGTGAATTCATTTTGTACTAATCAATTAGAAATTTTGCTCTGGCAGCTGGAATGAAAGTTTATGGGCCGAATCCTGCTTGTTTTACTTGGATCTGCAGTTGCAGTAAATGCAATGAGATACTTTCTTCGAAGGATACAGACTTGTATCTTTTGTGTCTCTCTTGGTTTATTTTTCCTGAAAAGGTCAGATTTAATTTTCGGCTTTCTGTCCAAGCAGAGGAAAGGAGGCAATTCTCTTAAAGGATTCACAACTTAAGACACCCTTGTCTTACAAACGTAGTTACTGACATGCTAAAAAGGAAGGTATTGCTTTGCTTCCCATGCATTTTAACTGAATGCTGTCAGCACAGCTGACCAGCCGACACCTTCCATCCAGGAGTTTGTGAGATCTCCCATTGCATCCAGACCAAAATTGTGTGCCCAAGAGCAAATTTTCTGGGGCAGGGGTTGTATCCACCAGTGCCCTTCAGAGCAGTACAGCCCTCCCTTTCACATTGCCAAAATTACAATATTGGGACATGGTGGAAGTCTATGCCAAAACCCCAACTTGCAGCCATGTGGAAATGGCAGACAGTTTCTGATGTGAGCTGACAGAGGTACTAATATTTTGCTTTTAGGGTTACAGTTCCAAATTCAGCTCATTCTGTTGCTTGTCTTTGTGTCTGGACTACAGGTTTCATGTGAAGATATGCCAAGCATGCTATCTAACAAAAACACAGGGAAAACATTAGAGATCTCCTTTCATTTACCACATTTTTGGGGGGCTAATCTTACCATTAACTTCCTTTTTATGCTTTTTCACTGGACTTTGGGTAAATGAGTCAGAGGCTTGAAATCTAGACTGTCTCTCAATGGCTGAAAAAATGTGTCCTCAGGTTACAAAGAACTGCACAGGACTATAGGATGACATAGGCTGAGCAATTTCTTTCCATTTTACTCATCTTCACACTAGAATGCAGGCTCCCCTGACTACACAGCAACCTGAAATACGTATTATCAGCACAACAAATCAAAGACATGATTTAAACTTTATAATATGTCAGAGCTCATCAAAACTCCATTGCAACAGAGGATGACGCAGAGCAGACTTGGCTTCTTCAGGAGCACGTCAGAGCTAGAGCTGTATCTCCAGAGTGGTTTGCATGTTAGGGTTTGTGACGTGGCAAAGCAGAGGTGTGTGGGATGGAGCATGATACAATCTCACACGTGTATGAAGATGGCCTTGCTGAAAGGAGCACACAAAAGAAATCAGTCTCTGCATTTATTTGAACCCAGAACTGCAAGTGGCACCTGTCTTTTTCATGGGGTCATGGCAGTAGTCTCTTGCTATCTGCATTTCTGTAGATTTCCTCCTTTTAGTGTCTGATGATTTTTCAGGAATTTCCTTCTGCAATCCCCTTTATAACGTAAGGATGTGCTGTCACCGTGTTTCAGAGGCAAATAGCTAAGGCTGAGAGGAGCTAAACAGGATGCTGAGGCACTGCTGGTGCCTGAATTGTCACTCAGAGCCTAATAGAGGGGCTTTCTTCTGCTCCCACCCATTAAGCATCTCCACAGTACCCTGGAGAATTTGCACATAGTCCCTTTTTCTGCTGTCTCTCTCCAGCTCCTACCTATAGTTAACAGGAAGGTGACAGCCTTGGTACCCTAAAGAGGGTCAGAGAGCGTGAAGTGGGCTATAGATTCCTAACAGACAGCGTTCCTAAAGGAGGAACTTCTCAGTCTGGAAGGCTGTCAGTAGGAATGAAAGCCGGGGAACTCCACTGGTGATCATAAAAACACACAGGGCTCACAACTTGCAAGAAAGCATAGGCTCTCTACCAAGGCTGGTTTCTTCTGTGGGAAGTCACAGTCACTTAAGTGTCTCTGAGCACAGTTCCACGTCTTCTCTGGGTCCCAGGCTTTTCCCCCAACACCACAATTTCTGCTTTGATTACAGTTTTCACTTTATAAGATCTGCATATGCCAGAGAGGTAACACCCAAGGGCTTATCAGGAGAAAAATTGATGACCATGGTGGAAGGAAACTTCACAGAACCAGCTTTGGGGGATTTAAATGTTAAACCTGCTTCATTGTTTTGGGTTTGTGTTTGCTTTTCTAAAGCATTCATGTTGTGTTTAGTCAAAAATACTGCATGGCTATGTTGTGTGCTATGTTATGTTCAAAATACGCCATTTTCGATTTTTTTTTTTCTTTTTACATTTGCTATTTTTCTTTTGCTGTTATTCTTTTATGGATTTTGCATGGTAACATTTCAGTATATAGGAAAATGTGTGAAATTAATCATAATTGTTTTCATATCAAATGTATCAAGGGGAAATACTTGTGTTTAAATGCATTGTCTTGTATTTTAACCTATTACATGTCTGTGTTCACATCCCCGTTTTTATTGATGTAGTACAAATACCTGACCTTCATATTTCCCCAATATTTTTTTTTTTCACCAGCTTGGGGTTTCTGATTTCCCAGTCAGTCTGGGAAACCCAAAATCTGATTGGAATAAGACCCCAATACCACTAATTACAGTATGTTTTTTCAAATTGGATCTACTTAATCTCCATGTACCTGATCCAATTTCCTTCAAGTCACTAGAAGCTCGTACTTCGGCGGATGCAGCTTTATGTAAAATGTTACCTAAGAACCTAATTTGCCACATGTCTCGTGATTTAATCCACAAAATGAACCTGCACTAAGTTTGTCAGGGTGCTGATCCGCTGACATGCTTTGATGCCATGCAGCAATGCCCGTCTCTCTCCTCCACCCTCATGAGGTGGTTTTCAGGCTGTTTGCCGTATAAAATCAATAAGGGCATGCTTAAAGACAGTCCATAAAAAGAGTTGACTATTTTCATGTAAAACCTGAAAAAATTTACCTCATAAAACATCGGGCAAAACTTTCCCTTCAGAACCACGCAGCCTGGTGTCAATACACAGCCGCGTTGGCAGCACCCGCTTTGTGGTGAGATGCATGCCTCTCACCAGAACCCCAAACCCTACAAAATGATGAATATTAGTTTTAAGGGACTGTTAGACCACGGGACAGCGGCAGTCCCCTCAGCGCGACAGATACACGAGTCGGCCGCCCTCCAGCGGGGCAGGAGGCCGCTCCTCGTGCCCGCGCTCATTTTTTTTCCACATTTTTGTGTCCGTGTGCGTCTCTGTGTCTGTGCTTTGCCGTTTACTCCCTTTATTATTATCATTTTCTCTCTCTCTGTGTGTGTCTGTGTGTGTTTGTGGCCCGCAGGTCCCCCCTTGCCTTGTTCGTCCGCCTCCTCCACCCCCCCTGAGCACTCCCCTTCTCCCCCCCCCTCGCCGCCCGCCAATGAAGGCCCCGGGCGGTTGCGGGGCAACGGCGCGGCCCAGCCGGCCGCGGACTCTGACTCTGAGGAAGAGTTTATCCCAAATTCCTTCATAGTTAAAAGTGGCTCTGGAAACCTCTGTGTCGCCGCCAACGGTGAGTGACTTCTCTCTACCTACTTGATTTCCTCGACCGACGGCCACCCGCGGGGCTGGAGGGCGGCCGGCGTGCGTCTTCCTCCGTCGGCTGGGGTTCGGTGGTGGTTTTCTTTTTTGCTGAATGATAGTATCATGTGGGAAGAAGGGGGTAAAATATTAATAAAACACCTTGTAAAGCATGCAAAATGCTGCGTTGGAAGCGTCCGTGCTGTGTGGCTGCGTGGCTGAGGTGAAGGACGAGCTTGGTACCTAGGCAGAGATCAGAAACTTCAAGTGCATTGAAGGCTGGAGCTCCCTCCTTTTTTTTTTTTTTTTTTTTCCCTTTCTTCCCCTTTTTTAAAATTTTTTGTCCCCTTCTCTGCCACCCCTGCTGTCTGTGAGGGCGGCAGTTCTGAGGCGGGGTGCCCCTCCGCCTGTCAGATACCTGTCCCCAAGGGGATGCAGGAGGGTTTCGACTCCCGGTGAGCTGTGACAGCAGCCTCTGCGCCTTGCTCTCAGCCTCAGAGCCTGCAGGAGGCATTCCACAGCCACATCCCCCTAAGAAGGGCTGACAGATGCCTCCGGTAAGTATTTGAGGTGGCAGCACGGCCCCTGCGATGCCCTGAGACTCCCCAGATGGGAGCTGAGGGTGCTCAGCACCGCCGGGACTGACCGTGCTGCTCCAGTGAGTTTCAAGAAGAGGAATGAGATTCACAGCTCCCTGCCGCAAGACAATGAGTCATAAACAGAGAGGTAACGCTCATTGGCAAAGAAATGTGAGATTTCATCAAAGGTAGTATAACGGGACGAAGCGCAGATTACAGCAGTGGAATAGCCGTGGCCACTCAGGCCGCTGCCATCCCGCTTGAGTGATAATTACTCACAGGTCTGATTTATGACGAAGGAGAAGGCATTCAAAGATATCTTGAAAGAGAGAAAGAAGGTGAGAGAGAGGTTTACTGCAGCTGGCAACAGCTTAACTCCATTTATGTTAAGCTTCTAAGAAGGTTTCCTACTATGCTGTTATCTCCAAGTAAGGAGAGAAAGTTTGACATTTAATTTGTCGCCCCTCACCACCACCCCTTTCCCAGCTTCCCTCTTCTTTTCTTTTGTTGCATTTGTTATGGTAAAAACAAACTTTCCCTTCAAGGCTTTTCAAAGGAGAAGGTTATCTCCTCTGAATTGTCATCCTAAGGAGAGTAGGGGGAAATACAGTGTCGTATTCATTCAGGAAACTGCTTAAAATTCATATCCTCTATTCAGCTTCCCCCCTCCCCTCCCACCCTGCAACACACACACACACATCTGACTCCGTGCAGTTGCAGCACATTTAAATCCGAAATCATGTAGATGACACTCTTGTTGGAAATAAAGCCAAACCCACACTCATGCTTTCAACATCGTAACGTATGTTCTTTCTCTTTGTTCATTTAGGGAATATATATGTACACATACACGCATGCCCTCCAGGTGAAAGGAGGGGAGAAAAAGAAAGCAAGTGAAATTAAAGACCTTAATCTCTTCTTTTACTAATTAGCTGAACAACAGAAAAAGCATTGTTCAGAGTCCGTGGTGGGTTGACGACAGTATTGTATTATTGATGTGCTGGTGACTTAGCTGGAGTTCAGGCTTTTCAGCTGCCTGCTTATTTATCCTCCTCCTTTTTTTTCCTCGGTGCTTTTTGCATGGGCTTGTAGACATACTACTTTCCCCAAGGCTTTTTTTTTTGTGTGTGGGATTCAGCAGGTTGGTAATAAATATGTCCCACACAAAAACAGGGTGTCTGGGGTCTCATTTGCGTGGTTGTTTTACTTGTTCAATAATCAGAAGTGAAGGTAATGCCAGCACACTGGTGACGTGGTAGGATCAGCTCCGCATTGCGCAGCTATCGGGAGGAAAACAAAGATGACTTCTTATGCCACCTGTCAGCCCATAATCTGAGAGTTCACAGGAATGAGAAGCACAGACCATACAAGCCCATCATGTCTAAAGCCAGATAGATACTCTCCTGACCTCTGTAAATAGATTTAATTGCTTTAGTTCCTTAAAGTTCTGTTTCTATGAGGCTTAGCCAGCTTGAACTTTAAATGATAAAGGCAGGTCTTTATGTTCCTTAAATGGTGAAAATTAGGAAAAGCTTATTTTGTTTAGGACTAAGTTTAATACAGTTAGAGCACTCATTCTAGGAGAATAGTAGCTGTCTCAACAGCAGGACGGCCTGAGAATGCTGTCCAAAGGATTTGTGTTGCACTTTTTAATTGATTGTGGGTAGGTTTTCCTTCCACAGCTGTGTAAACTCAGCCTTAGAGAAGTCCATCCAAAGTAAGTAACACCCAGGGAGCCGTGCCGCTGTTACAAATCCCCATGTAAATTGCAAATATAATGAGCATGGAACATAAGAAACATGCTACTTTTTGAAGATACAGTAGGCTATTCTTTATCTAAGTTCCTTTCATTCCAGAAAGGTAATAATGTCTGTAACATTATTTCTGTGCTTCCAGGAAAATGTCCAAGTAAACATTCCGATAAAGGATAGAACAATCTAATCAGTATATAAAAATGCAGGCGTCTTTTAGGTCTTTTAATTTTGTACTGGATGGATTACAACCCTTTTTTGTACTTTTAAGGGAGAAGTAAAAGTCATTTAGAACACGAAAAATCCCCAATTCTTATGATACCTGTATTATCAACAGGTACTTAAATATAAGAAGAAAAAGAAAAGACTTTTCAGACTTGTATCTTTTTGCTTTTGTTTTTACTTATATCTGCTCCAGAATATTTTGTTGTTGTTTTACCTGAAATTATGCAAAATAACTAGGATGTGAACGTCTCCATTTCAGGATATTTCCTTTCAGAAACCCTCAGATGAAAAGCCTGATTTGAGGATTCACTATTTGAAAAGTAGGCTGCCTTAGGCTATCTTGGTGGACATTCAAATTTGCTAATTAGTTTTTAAGGTTTTTTGTCGACCCACTATATGTGTATAGTGGTGTCTAGGTATTTATGTGTATGAATGATGACAGAAGGCATCCAATCCTTACTCGGATTGTTTCTAAAAAAAAGTAAAAAGCGTCCTTTGGGGTCAGAACATCAGCCCACGTAGTCTCCAACAGTGGCACTGGGAGGAGAAGCAGAGCAGTGGTGTTCCTGGAGGATGCTGACTGGCTGGGAATGGTCAAGCTCCAGCCAAGGAGAGGGATCTAAAGGTTGATGACTGGCTGGGAAACAGCAGCTCTTCTCCATTTGAACCACTAAATAAGATGAAAACTAATCCCTAAAAACGCAGTGTCTTTAGGGAATGGTGTTTAGGAAGAGCACATCAGCCTGGCCACTGCTGTCCACGTCCTGCATCACCACAGCTGTGGCCCTGGGGATGTTAGTGGGTACATCACCGCTCAGCACACCTCTGAGGTAGGGACACAGTGACTATCCCCATGGAGAGATAATGTACAGAGTGACGAAGAACAGAATTTGAAAAATAGATGACATCTGTGGAGAGCTGACATCTAAATTCCTTTGAGAACGCTGACCGTGCCGCCTCGCAGTCAGAGCCGAGGTGCGTGGCCTCTTCCAGCTCTTGCATCAGTGAGCAGCCATTCGATGCGAAGTGTGCTTTTGTCATTCTGGGGGGTCTGCTGTGTTTCTCTTAAGTCGCTCGGAGCAGGCAGGCAGGGAGGCTGCGTGTAGGCATTTGCAACGACCTCCACAGCTGGGAGCCAGAAAATCCCAAATCACCTCTCTTTTGGGGCATCTTAATATTCTTGTATGGAATTTCAGAAGCTAGGGCATGGGCTTTATTTAATTCTGGCAGAAGTAAGGAGATAGAATGAATTAAGGTTGGAAAAGACCTCCCACATCATCTGGTCCAACTGTCTCCAGCCACCAGTAGCACCCACAAAACCATGTCCCTGAATTTGCCTTGTTAATGGAGAGGAGAGAAATGGTACACACATAAATGTTCCTGGGTCAGATCCTAGGAGATAAGTGCGAATGTCATTGGATCCCTGATTTCAATGGAAAATAGACCCAATCAGGACCACTTTGTCCCCTGGAAAGCAGAACAAAACAACAACAAAAAAACACAACATGCTGCTTCTACTTATGGGGTCTGTACAAACAAGCCTTGGCCAACAAAAGCTGTGGTCAGGGAGCTAGCGCAGATTCATGTGCTGCCTTTGCCAGTTTGTCTTTCTTTTAGAGTGTTGGATTGAGGCAGGAGGTTTCCCCATGATCTTTCTTCTCATTCCTAACTGAATTGACCCAGTCTAGACCTTCTGGTTTGTAAGCTGTGTACTGTTTTCTGCTTAGGATTTTTTTTTTATCCTTAGTGATCAGCCTTGAGCTGCTGAAGATGATCATCATTTCTAATTTACCTCCCATTCCCATCCTTCTGAAAGAACTTTCCACCTTTTTATTAAATGATGTGGCCCAGATTTATGGGACAAATCCTTCCCAGAAACGCTGTTGAGGACTACTATAGCCTTACTCATGTTCTCTCAAGCAGATACATTTGATAGAAATTGTGGATTCCTGGCGCTTTACAGTGCCTAACTGACCAGATTATCTGCTGCTACTGCTGCCATGGCTGAATTCCTTCAGTACCTAAAAGGAAGTAATCCTACAGAAATACTGCGCACGTTCTGCCCCAGAGAACTGATGCATTTGCTCAATGTTTATTTCTTCAGTACCTTTGATGCGTTCGGGGCTGCACAGTTCATACGTGAAGGCCAATCCTGCCGCAGGGTTAGGTGCTCACAGCGCTGAGATGGAAGAGACAGCCGCAGAGAAACCCGACTGCAGCAGGGAGCCCAAAAGACAGAGCATATTAAAGCGTTTGGAAGAAAGAATGGTATCATGTAAGGCTGCTTAGAAGTGGAGAATTTTCAAGGATCTGACCGAGGAGAGCAAAAGAACCTTTGATAATGTAATCTTAATAATTGATATTTTCTTCATCTAATAATTAATAATAAATCCCAATTAAATTCAATTTTATTTTATCCGAGCGGGTTTTTTTGCCCACAAAGGTTTGTGGATGGATGGTCCGTTCTCTGGCTGTGTCTCGTCCTTGAGCACTGCTTTCTGATGCTTCTTTATTTACTACTTGAGTAAACATGCTAAGACTAGTAATTAATCTCTGCATCCTTTATCAGAGATCTGCAGAGCCCACTAGCAGCCAGTGTTCCTCATAACGGCAATTCATAATTACAGAAGGGAAACTGAGGAACAGGAAGGTATAACCGATCATTTTCCAAATATCATTTAAGAAACTAAAAACCATCTTTGGATCATTGTGTTTCCTATCCTACCCAAACTTCCTTAAGACCCCCTCCAAACATTGCAGAAGTTCAGGAGAAGCATCTTAAGGAGAAGAATAGTTCAAAAATATGTTTAGTTTAGCAAGTTTAAAAATGTTCTGAAAAAAAAATACATGTTGGGGAGAAGGTGGTAAAATGGTAGTAGGAGAGGAGCTTGGAAAAAAGACATTTGAAAACCTGTTTATCATATTTTTTCACTGAATTTATCCTCTAATTTGGGAACAGTAAACATTCAGAGTTCAGCCTGAGACACCGTGACCTAAATATCTGCCTTTTAATTTTAATCAGATAGCTAAGCACTAATAAACATATTAATCATAAGCTTTATGTTTATTAAGAGGCATCTCAGGCCATCCAGGTCTGAACCATCCTTAGGAGACACCTCTTTTTCCACCCATCGTGGAGAGATTCGTAGCTGCTTATGAGTCTGTAGGAGCCCGAGAAGTTCATTTGGATGAATCTGGCCGTTTGGGCTTGTCATCAGCGTGAATGTTCCACTGACTTCGCTGAAGCCATCCCCAAATTCTCTGAGATATTTGAAAAATTGTACCCAAACCCTTCCTCCAAATGTATCTCTGTGGCAGAGCTGACAACAGATTCAGGGTTTGAATTCCCAAGCATCAACCATTGCCTGTTAGACCCTGGAAGATCAAGGAAGACGTTGTGATGGGCAGCTGGGAGGAGGATCAGATCATGAATTATTCCTGCTCCTACTCACCGTGCATCGGAGCCGTCCTGTGGAGTTTTTGTTCCTCCCGTTTCACTCTTGCTGCCAGGAGGAAAGATCAGAAGGACTTCAGCCTGTGAGCTGCAGATCTTTCGGAGGACACGAAGCTCCACGAGTGCCTTGCCCTCACTGGGGCTCTTGCCCCATGACTTCTCCTTGCGTCCTGAGGGTGTTTGTTTAACCTGGCAGCTCTTTACCTTCAGGATGAGCCAAAGGTGAGAAGCAAATCATTTGCCGTAGGACCAGATTCGTACCGCTGATTATCGGTGGGAGGCATTTGGGTTAGATTCCTAGCATAACGAGGGTCAAATCCTGACCCAGCTTAAATCCTCTGGGCTCAAACAGGGGGAGGGTTGGTCAAGAGTGGATAATCTGAATACACAGGCAGGGTTTTTTTTTTTTGCAAAGAATAAATATCCCGAAGAGAACAAAGCAAAGTTATGATTGTCACATTCAGCGAAGGGCAGCAATGAAATGAGTCACCTTTCCAGGCCAGTAGGGAACACACTGAATCAGTTAAAGCAGATTTATAGCTTTTTAGCTGTGATAAAACCGTATCAGTGTGTATATGAATTTACGTAGGAGTAGTTTTTTGTTTTTTTTTTTTCTTTTCTTGCTTTTAATGCAAGCCACATTGAAAAGTGTGCACAAAGGAGCCCCACTCCGAGGAAAGACAACTGGAACAAATTATATGCATTCAGACTTGTTAAACTGAATTGGCAGCAGAAATATTCCTGGTAACCTGAGCGTTACAGCAGCGTTGGTATCGTTAAGGTTATGTCAGCATTTCCATTAGAAACCCTTACTTTCAGAGGTTTATATCTGCAGTAAAAAAAAAAAAAAAATCACTGTGGCTTGAAACTTGACAAGCTGTGCAAGGTCTCATCTGAGACAGATTTTTTTTTTTCTTTTTACCTTTTTCCTTACAAAATTGGGGAGAAAAATCTGTTTGAAGAGTCAAGCTACAAGAGCACAAACAAAAATAGCAGCTTTCTGGCTTTGATCCTTTGCGATGTTAGAAAACCCCGTTCCTTTCTTTATAGTGTAACCATCAAATGTGCAACAAAATCTTGCTCTGACGAAGGAATTAATCATTACACTATTAAAGGAAATGAAACATTAATTTATGGCCCATTAGATGCTTTTTTCACTGCAGGACTGCCAGTGTTTTGGTCTACCTCAGGTTATACTGCAAGATTTGTGACTAACATGAAACAAAGCCCCCAGAGGAGCAGATTCTGTACAGGAAAAAAATGCTTCTGGGCAGCTTTAGAAGAACAAAACATTGAAGGCTGAGTTGTCCAGAGACCGGAATGAGTACTCGGCGTTCAGCCTTCTGGTTTCTGCCACGGGCTCCTCAGCTAAAGAACTTAACCTTGCTTTTCTCCATTGTAAATGGAGGATATCGCAAGCTGTTGGCCTTACTATCCTTCCAAACCGTTCCCTCATCTCTCCAAATCCGTTGATATTAGGGGAGCTGCCATGGCTTACACTAGGGTGAATGAGGAGAGAAGGGACCCACGTCTCCATCCTCGCAGACATCAGTTGTCAGAGAGAGGGCTAACCTTTCCCTAAATCCTTTCAGATTTCACCCGGGAGCTGAAGCCTCTGCGGTAAGGTTGTTGTGGGAGGCTGCGTGCGCCCCCAGTTCCAGCAGGGCTCTGTGTCTTCTGCGCTTTGAAAGCCGTGGCTGATGCTCCTCAGGACTTTTTCCACCCTCCAGATGAAAGCCGGAGGGTGGAAAAACCTCACGCAAAGCGTTATAAAATTCAGGAAGGAAGGCGGACGCTCGTGCGCCCGGGCTGCCTGCTGTTGTTACTGTGAAATGGATCCCTCAGTTGGGAACGAGCACAAACTTTGGGGAGGCTTGTTGTGTTGGCTGTTCTCAAGCCATATGTCTCCCTTTTAAAATGAGGACCTGGGGGCTTTGAACTTTATTTATAAGCTGAAATCTGCTGGCCACTGTGAAGCAGCGATTAATTTGCGAGGAGAAAGATGCCAGAAGTCTCGTTCTGACCCGTGCCTTCTTTCAAACTAAACATGCAATAACTGCGTAGCCTCAGAAGATGTCCCCCCCGCTTCCTCCTCCATCCTGTCTGCGCTTTGCATTATTCGCTGTTTATTGTAACACGCTATTCATCTCAACCACGGCTTTCAAACCGTCGTGTGACCCCAGCAAATTCCTGGAATAAAGCTGTGGTAGCTGTAGGTATTCTGGGTGGAAGCTCTGAGTAGAAGGGAAAGGATCAGGTTAAAAAGTTTGAGACAGCAGCTCAGAGGAAGAAAGTGCCTTGTGTGTAAGTTTACTTAAAAAAAAAAAGAAGATGCTTGGAACATGCCATGGGGGGATAGTGCAGCTCCCTGCCGCGTGCGCATCAACCATGGGAGTCCTTTGAAGTCGCTTCCCGTGTGCACCTGGGTGCGAAGCAGTAGGGTTGTTGGGTTCAAGAGAGGGCAATCCTTAACCGCGTGTCTAACAGCAGGACCAAGCCCCCGGTGCCCACGCGTGGTAGTAAAGCTGATGTGATAGACAATTATGGCACAGAAGAAGCCTTTGATCTCCGAGGGATTTATATGAAAGACTGTCACAGTTCCTTAAGAGTCAATTGGGTTAAGCCTTTGAGGACTACAAGTGTACACGCCCCACCTAAGAATTCATTTTGCTGACAGTTTGGAGAACTTCAGAACTGGGAGGGTTAAAAACTCTTTGCTTGGCAGGAGTTAACCACCACAGGAATTGAGGCGAAGCCCCACATACAGGTGGGGATCAGCTGTTTGGGGTTTTACATGCATGAATGGCCTCACCCTAAAATTTACCATCTCAATGTGGCTGCTTTGCAGCAAGCAGAAGACCGGTGGCTCCTCCCAGTTTGTGCCCAACAGGCTGCCACCCGGCTGCCACAAATAAAAGGGGGATTGTGACCATGGTTCACCTCTTACAGCCTTGGGAAAGATCCTCTGGGATCCTTGTGGGGAAATGGAAATGGGGTGGCGTGCTCCCGCTCCGCTTTGCTGGTCCATCCCCAACGGGGCTGGCTAGGGAAGCAATGCCACGAAGTGTAGGTGTCCTGGTGGTGACGTGTCTTGTGGGTCTGGCCTGGCTTTTAACAGGGAAGATTTAACAGATCTTTCTTGGTCTCCTTGTGTAATAATTCAGCCTATTTCTGAAAGCCTGCTAATTAAAGCCCATCCCATATAAAGCAGACAAAATGCAACATAAAATTGCATGATCATATAATAAAGTACACACATTTGCTCTACCGCATTGCTGCTTACAAGAGATCAGTTAATGTTGGCACGTCGGAGCAGCATGAAAATACACAACCGTTCGCTCAAAGCAGCAGTGGGTGGAAAGACGAGCAGCTCCAGGAGCCTGAGCTACTGAAGCCCAGAGCGGCTGAAGTGGCACAAGCAGCAAGCGGTCCCACTGGCAAGCGGCCAAAGTAACAAGGCAGGACTGGCCCTCGTTAATTGCTTCCTAATTGTTCCTAATCTTTCACTTCTTAGGACATCGGCATGGCTCGGAAATCGACTCCTGCAAAATATAGCGAGAGGGTTTGGGGTGCCTTTCTGCATAGCCTAAAAATTGCTGTTGTTGCTCTCTTTTTGGGATTGCTGCCTGTCCTAACTCAAGATGTTTTCTGGCTGGGCAGAAAGTGACAGGCAGTTGTTCTCTGTTCTGTGCAGATATATCGATCCTTTCTGGATGGTCTGAGCTTTTTTCTGTCATGTGAAGTTTCTGTAGGCTTGCAAGACACTTGTAGGTGTCCCACCACTTCAGTCTCTTAATCTGAGAGGGTTTCAGTTTCTTTCTGTCTAAATAAGACCTGGATTGTAGAGACAAAAATCTGCCTCTCAGAATTACTGAGGTTAAGCAGGTTGTCATTTCAGCATTTTGGACACGGGATATTAGGTGTTCAATAAGTACAACGTGCTGCAGACAGGGAAAACATTCTGAAACCGTAAGTGGCCATATTTCTTTCCAGCATTTGGGGAAAGGTGTTACGGTGCCCAGGCCAGCAGTAGGAGAGTCAGTGTCATCATAAGCACTATTCAAAGTCAGCAAGCTATGGCAGCTCAGGAATTGGACTCCAGGTTCTCCCACGAGGGGGGGATTCGAGCTCTGTGACCTGCTTCAGCAAAATGAAGGTAGCGACACATGCCTCATTAGCATGACAGCGTTGGGAGTGGGCTTGGGATGTAATAAAGTGCCGCAAGACCTTGGAGCGCGTCAGCGGGAAAGCTCACAGGTGTAAAATTGATGCTTTTGATACATTAGGTGGTAATGGAAGAAGCACAGCACAGAAGCGGTATGATGGGATGATTTAGTTAGAGCTATAAATCTAGCGGCAGTATCGCGGTGACGTGATAGGACACAGCGTTTCAGGAGGAGCGTGGCGCAAAGGTTCCTGCATTTCTCTGGTCGGGTGCTGAAGCACATTAAGTGTAGCGCTAAAACCGATGCTTACACAGTGCTGCCTTTCTTGCCTCACCCTGCCTGGCCACATGGAGATTTTCTAAAAACTCTGCAGGGTCTTGTTTCAAGAGTAAAACAACTGCCACTTGATGGTTGCTTCTGCTGTGTTCTAGTATAATGCAACTCTTTTCTGTGATAGCCAGCTTACACCGCTCCTGCCCAAATCACCTCAAGACAATTTTTCTCCCTAAACATGAGCAGCTGCATGAAACTCTTGCAAGGATCTCCATCCTACCCCAAGCCATGGAGTTCCTCATTCAGGCACCTTATTTTTAAGTTCGCTCTTCCTCTTCAGCTGCCATCATTTCTGCAGGTAACTTTGCTGAATGCATTCGGTTTCTCTGCACCTCCCTAACTGTATGGGACAGCTGAGGTTGGTATAACTTCACGTGTGCAACGAGTACCGAAGAAAGAAAGGTGAGGTAAAGACAGAGGAGAGTGACATTGCTTCCTGCCGTTAACACGTGCTTGATTAGGAAAAATATTAGGCTTAGTACAGGGGAGTAGCGAGGCAGAGGGGACAAAGCAGACTGAAAGGTTTTTATAGAACGAGTTAAAGAAGTCCTTGCTGTTGCTGCCTGTAACTTTTCTGATACACCAGTGAAACTTGAAACAAGAGGTCGTCTCAAAGGGTAATAGCTTCCAGCCAAAATGTGCTCCGTTCTCCCAGACCACCCATCCTTCCTTCATCAGTGAGGTCAAAATAATAGCGGCACTTGACACTTTTACACAGATGGGGAAAATCCATTGTGTCACCAGCAGATATTTCCAGAAACCTAACCCATCTAACTGATTTTAATAGCAGAAGCAGTTGCATTGCGCCTTCCCTGTATATATCTCTAAGCAATTAGGAAAAAAGTAGGTCTCCTGGTACCTCCTCGAATCAGATAAGTGTGATTATCTCCATTTTACAGAGGTCACAAGTGACTAGCCCGAGGTCACCCAGGCATTCTGTGATACCATCGCGGCAGGATTCATCTCCCCTTATTGTCCCGTTTCTCTAACAACCACTACACGATGTTCTTTCCCAAAAGCTACACGGAGACACTTAACTCAATTGAGTGCTTCGGTGCAATTGATTTCTAACAGTCTGCGAGCCATTTCCTAGCCCTGATATCACCTGCTGAAAACGACTCGGTATGATCAGGAGTTTTCCTGTTTACAGAAGACCTCCGTGCCCATGCATGGAATTCGTATTAAAACACAAAAATACAGAGTTAGACATCTACATACCATGTCTGTCTAGATCTGTATGAAATATCCCATTTTCTCATGAGATGGCTTTCAAATAGATGGCTTTCAAACGAAGCTGAGAATTTTAGCAGGGCATCTTAACTTCCTATCTGAAAATCAGGGCCTGGTTTTCAGTCCCATGAAGATCTGAGCAGGGAATTTAGGCTTGTGTAGAATATTGTGGTTGCTTCTGTTTAAAACAGTTTGACTTGCCTTCCATTTCTTCTCCATAAAAACTCTTGAGCAGTTTATATCAGTGTCAGTCCACGCCAGAAGTTCCTCCAATCCATCTTGGGGTAAAACACAAACAGTTCTTCTCTGACTGAACTGTGAGTTGGTTGCTGTCATCTGGAAAGCTGAGTAAAGCCCTTTAATTTATGAAATGCTACGTAGTCCTCAAAAGATTGCCTAAATATTTTACTGCATGTCACTTTTGTTGGAAACCAGAACCCGTATTTGCCGTGCCATCCATTAAGTAGAACCTCTTCAAATTACTTCTGCTTCTAAATGGGAGTTTGTATGTGCTAACTTTTATCTGGCAACTTCAAACACATCTCAGGGCACTTGCATTTTTTTTTTCCTGTTTGTCTCCACCTTGGCTTAGCATAATATTTACGTGCAGGATTTAGAGGTGGGTTTAAAGCTTTCGTTTAATTTTGTTTTGCAAATTGTTCTTTGTAGGGCGCTGGGAGGGGGTAATATTTTAATATTTGAGGTCCTTTTAGAATATGGAAAAGTTTGATCTGCTCAGCTGCTAAGGATGTTTGCGTGCTACAACGATTGAAATTGTACAAAATTAATGTGCGCAAGGGGCGATGATAAAGTACTGCATTTTACAGCGTGGATTTCCTTGGAAGTTTTTCAGCACAGTAGCCACAGAAAGCTCATTTCGGACAGACCAAGGAAGCAAAGAAAGAGAAAGGATCTTTAGAGACTGGCGTAAGCGACTTGCATGGCAGAAAGATAACCCCAAACACACCTGTGCGGCAGAAGCAGGAGGTACTGAGTAGGTTTGTACTTCATCTGGCACTCAGGCATTCCGTCAGCGAACACCCGAGTGCTTTCTGCTGGCCCGGCTCGAGTGTCCCTGCAGCTCCAGCCACAGCGCCGGTGGGTTTCCACAGGGAACAATGCCTTCTTGTTTGGGCATTTGGACTCCAGTGTCTAAGGTGGAATTTCTAATGGTGTGAAAAATGAGGGGAGAAGAGAGGAAACAATAACCCAAACCCCGGGGCAAAGTGTTCAATACAATTTCTCCAACAATTTTTCCCTTGCATCCGGTCCTCCCCACCCAGTCCTTACCCCAGTGAAGTGAGGTTGTGCTGCTGGTGTTACCCTGCACAAGGAGGGTCTGACATGCCCAGTCCCACAGCTTTAATCCGTCCTGCTAGCCTCTGCACTTACTGAACCGCAGCTCCTCTTGTGTTAGGAGTTTCCTCGTGTTTTGCATTTTGCACTCTAAGAGCCCCAAGTCCCGCACGGGGTGACAGCACGCCTGTAAAAACAAGAGTTTTGTAATTTCAGGAAAATTCTGCCCGAGTCTCGGAGTGTTCCATATAAAAGATGGGAGGTGAGAAAAAGGGAAAAGATTATAAGGATCTGTCTGTGATTTCTGCCACTGCTGTGCTTTTGCGAGGAAGCAGCTCACCTGGATGGAGCACTTGCTGCAGAAGCCAAACTTCTGGCAGAAAAAAGAACATTAAATTCCAGCCTGCAAACATGAAAGAGAGGAGGAAGAAGAGGGCAGAAAAAGGCCGAAGAGCACTGAGGAAAGCTTTGTTTCACATACATTTCAGTTTAAGTTTGGCCTGGTGTACTTCCTGGGGTGTTGGAGTGCTGTAAATTGGAAGCGCTCAGGTTGGGAACAGGTCTGAGCCGCTGATTCCTGAGCCCAAACAAATTGCACTTACTGCCAGAACGGTTTATTCAGCCTGCTGGACGGGAGCCAAAGGAACTGACCGCCCTGCGAGCTGAAACCAGTGCCAGCCAGCCGAAGAATAACATTGCTTTGACTGAAATGGCAACTGTTTGTTTGTTCTTCCAGAAAAAAAAAAGGGGGGGGGGGGGGGAGAAAAGCAGCTTTTAGTGCTGGTGGTGAGAGAGAAGGTTAAAAATCGAAGAGAGCCAAACAAAGATGATTGTGAAAGAGCGTGAAATGTTAGGGGCAAGTTTTTCCCCTTGGTTACACTTCTCAGCCTGGTCCTTGTTGGGGTGTGATTAAAAGCAAAGCTTGTTCTCGATTAGTTTTAGCATACACCTTTTTTTCCTTCTGCTAAAATACGGTAATTTCCTCTCTATCATAAATTCCCCTTCCCGATGATGTTTGTAATACACCAGACCCACTGGGCAGTGTCAGCACGGTTACAGCAGCGTGTGGTGGCTCTGGCAGCCCCAAAATCAGAGCTTTTCACGTGCAGGTAGAGCGTTGGGTGGAACAGCACTTGAAGCCGTGACCTGGGCCGTGAGTTCTCTGACCTTTGCAGGAGTTCAAGGTGAGCCAAACAGCACAAGCTCAGGTGTTTTCAGGTCTGTTTTCAAGGGAGCTGCTCTAAAAGAGGCTGGCACCACCCAACAGCCTCAGCCAGAGCCAGGTTGCTGCCTGTCACCCCCCCCGTGCCTCACTCATCCTCAGGGAACATCCACCTCGCCCTCACTAGCTGCCGTGCAACTGTCAAGGCAGTTTTTTCTTCCTTGTTAGAGCTTCTGGTAAGACAAATAATCCCAGTTAAGGGATATTGCCAGTGATATTAGCAGCATTTTTTTCTGCATGTGGCAGGGCAGAGCCTGCCTTTGGTTTTTGCTAACTCCAGGCACGGTTGGTGCTTCGATTGTTGTGCCAGCCCCTGGAATTTTTCAATTACCCAGTAATTTCCAGCCTACTAAAAGGAGAATAAAATGAAAGTTTCTAGCCTTCTGTATTCTGGAAAACAGATTTAAATGTGCTCCAGCTGCAAGCATTTGAAATGCAGAGGTATAAAGAAAAGCCCAAATAAGTTATTAAAATGCATTTAAATCATATTTCTAATAATGAAAGTATTGAAATGTCAATGCAGTTAATTGCTTCTTCAAACTTCAGAAGTATATAAGGCAATTACACGGCCTGGGGGGGGGGGGGGCGCCCCTTTGTGGCAAGGCTTTGCCCAGCTCTTTTTGGGTGGGTAGACAAGGCAAGGGGCAGCAGCTGGGGAGGGGAAGGATCACTGTGATGCTCTGAATGAAGCACGCCAAGAGGAACACCGAAGGCGGTGTTTTCCATTTCCAGTTTGTTGATGCTGTTGGAGAGGAGCAGCTGCTTATGCAGATATTGCAAAATGTAGGGCCAATGGCAGAAGTAGGAGATGGACAGAGGAGTGAGAATGGAGAATAAGCCACCCTCTCGTCCCTTTTTACCTTTAAATACCTTAGGAGGTCTTCATCACCCCTGTGTACTGCAGAACAGTCACTTGGGTACAGACTGGCTTGTTTGGTCCTTGTTCTGCCTTGCAACACGTGTGCTCTGCCTTGGGATTGCCGTTCTGGGCATTTAGAGGGGAGGCAAAATGACAGGCTAAGTGCTAGCATTGCTAATACCTCAAACAAATGTTTTTCAGATTAATTAAAATAAATTGGCATAAGAAGAAACACAGTGTGCGTCCTCAAAAGTGCAAAGTTGTTTTCTAATGCAGGTTCCTGTTAGAGCAAGTACTTTAATTATCTCTGTTTGTGCTCAAAAGCAAATTTAGATTATTTTTTTCTTAGAAATCAGCCTTGCTTGATTCCCATTGCTGTTTAAAAGGCAGCAGTTTGAACGGGAGCTGTCCGTAAGCACGAAGTCTGTTTTCCCCTCTGCACACAAGCTGCTCCCTTCGGGCTCCCTTAGGAGTGACCTACGCACGGCTCTAGGTAAAGAACTTTAATCTGTGTTTGTTCAGAGTCGCTCTCTTGGTTTGCATTATTTTATTATTTAAACATCCTGAGCTCCAGTAGTTCATGAGCAGCACACCGAAAGACAACGAGCTGTGCTAGCAGGAAAACAAGCAGGTTTCCCTCCCTTGATACAGAGCTTAAAAAACAAATTAAAAGGCTCGCTGCCATTGTCAGTCACAGAACAGTCCCATCACCATCAGTAGGAATGGGAAAAGTCGTGGTTATAGTACTAGTTATGGGCTGATTCCTTACACAAAATAAAATAGTCATACAAAACCGTATTTGTTATTATTGCTAGATAACAGGCAGAGATGAAATTAATTTGCTAACTGCTTTCTTTGTCCGTAGTGTTGAGCAACTTGTGTGCTACCTCCTCCCCTGCGAGCAGCACCAGTTGTGTGTTTTTAGAGTTACATCGGGTTGCCCTAACACACTAGCTGTGTTTTGCTGTATATATGGAAACCCCAAGGGATGCTCTCTGGTCTTGCTACGGTTGGTGCTGGTGCTTCCCAAACCCTCAGCTTGTTTACGGATCAGGGCTCAGTGATTTCAGGGGGTGCCCTTGGCCTCGGGACGTTCTGGGGTTCTGTGTCCGGAACAGAGTCAGGTTTTCTGTTTAACAGCGCCTCAAAACCAAGATCTTGACTACTTCTTTAGGGTTCCTTAAAGACTTCAAGTCATCTTCGTAATATATGGGTACCAATTCTCCTGTCCTAGTTGCATTTAATTTCAATAATTCTATTCCAACCTCTCCAGGGCTTCCGTGTCTTTGTCATCGGTTGAAGTAGTCTCTTTTTGTATAATCAATTTGTGTTTGAAACTTTTCGTTTGTTGTTCAGCAGAATGAAATACCAAGGGCTGGATTCCCCAGGAGATCAGTGTAGCAGATCAGACAGTCCTTTTGTACCTTAAGACTATGAGTCTGTGCAGTGTTGTTTCATGGGTTTAGGCAGCTGCAATGTGCATCACCGCAGAGGCACTCAAATGCAAGCCGCGTGTCTCCAGGGTCTCTACCTGCTGCAGAGCAGGGTGGGGAGGAGCAGTCCATTAAATTGTCACAGAACAGTCCAAGCTCATCAAAGCTACCCAGATACAAAGCAGAGTTATCCTAATAGCTGAAGACCACCTGGCCACTGTCTTCCAGTCACTCCCTTTGGCACAGGCTGGAATCTCTTTCTCGCATGCTCTGGTCGCCTTTACAATCGTTGCAGACCTGCAGCAGAAGTTTGTGGTCGTGCTGTGTATTGAGAGAGCAAATGCCAGGTTGGGAAAGTTTCTGTTGTATGAAATAAAATCTTCCTAATGCTCCTGATAATGCATCCCAGCTGTCCTTGTTTTGCAAGTCCAATGATTTGAGTTTTTGTAAAAATGTTTGTTTATTGTTTTTTTCCCCCTCTCCCTGCTCATGCACACACCAGGAATTCTCTTTGTATCATAGCTCAGCTTTTATTTCCAGCAAAATAAAAGAAAACAAACCACAGCTAATTGGCTCTTTGTTCTCAATCTTTTTGACAAGTGACAAACACTGAGATCAGCCTGTAGTGCATATCCTGCAGCAGTCATATGGAGCCGAGTTAGTGAATCTCAGATTCCCCGTAATAGGCTCCCACTTATCTTCACGCTGGCTGTGTTTGGGGCGTGTGTGTTTACACACTCTATGCCCCAAATACTTCCAGTTAAAGGGGTATAAACTATAACCTTCCCACACTATGTGGGAAATAGCACTTGGTATTTAGGCTTAGCTCCTATTCTCTGATTCTTTTTTTGGCTTGATTTCATAGCTCATGAGGAAAATGAGGTGTTTGAACCGTCGTGCTAGGAAATGATGAGGATTTGGACAGCGCTCCGAGGGCTGTGCTCAGGACACCCAGCCATCTGTGCACAGGTCGCCCAAGAGGTGTGCGAGGCTGTGTCAAAGCCTGTCGGGGCGTGCTGTCCTGGAGGGGCTGGCACTGCTGTCATTCAAGCCAAAAGCAAAATTGCTGTTTTTGCTGAGAAAGGACGAGGTCCAAAGTTCAGATAATTGGGAAAGGAAGAGGCTTCCCTCAATGAGTTAGGGTCTATGGCTCTAACTTGGTCTCCATCCATCCATGCCTTGTAAAAGTCAACGGACATCTCACTGCTGGGGAGAGGAGTGCATCAGATAGACCATGGAATTAAGAAGTTACTCACTACATTCTGTTTTCATTCCCCTTTGTGTAGGACAACATGGCTGAGCCTTGTTAAATGACTGGAAACTGCAATGGAACCAAAGTGAAATACCACAAGGGTTTAGTTGAAGTCGTGCCTGCCATGTTATCCACTGTATGATTTATTTACCTTTCCCACAACTAGTCCTCATCATATTTGTACTGAGATGGCATGATTTCATCTCCTTAATTTCCAAGTGCCCTGGTTTCTGCCAGTGGGCAGCTATACAACCGTGTGAATGAACCGGAGCGGAGCATGTTAATTTAATTTAGGGAGTCTTCCCCTCTCCACCCCCAGAACTGGAGCCAGCTATGCCATAAAAAAGAGGACGATTATTTTCAATAATCATTTGTCTGTCCCTGCCGTTCTCTTCTCCCTCCTGTAAGCAAACGGGACCTGTGGTGACTGAATGGTGCTTCCTAAGCACGGCATGGCTTTGCCAGGCACATTCCCTTACGTTATCTGTTTAAATGAGTGCCAGGGTAACAGCAAGGAGCCTGGGAACTCGACTGTCACTTCTGAGCAAACATCATGCTGCAATTTTAGACCACAGCGCATCTCGGGGGAGTTTTCTCCACCTCTGTGTTTGCTGCTTGAAGGCTGACGCTTAGGTATCAGATCACCCAGAAAAAAACAAAACAAAACAAAACAAAAAAAACAGGGGGCGATTGTTGTTGTTGTTGTTGTTTTTCCCCTTTATCCTCTGTTGCCTGCAGACTATGTCCTCTCCAGCCTGTGCAGAGACTGCAAATCTTCATTTGCTGAAGAAATAATGAGTGTGGCCTGCTGGTATGCAAATGCCATGTGGTGAGCAAAGAGTTTGCCTGGATAGATGAGCCTTAGCATCTCATATTCCGTGTTCAGAACTGTGTTCCCTCTTCTTTAGTAACATTTAGTGTAGAGGTAAGATTTCTGTGCTCAAACAACAGGCATCAGTCACAGACCGAGTTCTGATTGATGGTGTCAATGAGGGAGAAGGCTTCCAACCAGTTCTCTGGGGCTGGAAAGGGCTGAAAATCCCAGCCAGGCTGCGAGGTATTTATTTATTCTTTTTGTGATGGGGATGCCAGTACCAGAGAAGGGCTGTCCTTGTCACGCCTTTACTTCTCCAGCTCGGCATGCAGGGAAGCTCACCCTGAGATCTCCTGTGGCACCAAGGGTGACTCTTAGTGCCTGCAGCCTTGAACCTCGTGCGGAGTACTCACACCGTTGCCTTGTCTGAGTTGTCCTGTTGCTTTTAAAGGACATGAGGACTAGGGGAGATTTATTGACACACATAAACACTCAGCAGGAATCCCAGGGGATTTAAAAGAAGCGCTTGGCAGGCAAGCGGCCTCCCTGTCCTGGCACTTAGTGAGAAGTACGTCAGTGGCACCAACGCTTTTACACCTTTTACTAAAGGCATGGTTTTCAGAAGTGCCACAGTGATGTACGAGTCTAAGTCACTAACTTTTGGGAGTGCCTGAACTCTGCAATGCATGGAGCACTTTAGAAAATGAAGCCTAACTTGGGCCTAGGGCTTTCTAGAAAACACTTCTCAAATACCATGGAAAGTATGAACCTCATCATTTATCTCCCGCCCTTTCACACACCTAAATATCTTTATAAACTTGGCCCTGCACCCCATTAAGCCTTATAATTTACCACTGTGACAAGGACCGGCTTCGGTGCTTTGTACGGGCGAAGCGCAGAGCACCGCTCACCAGCAAATGAAAAAGAATGAGGAGCTCCGTCCCGACAAGCGTACCGTGTGTCACAAATCACAGCCATGGGGGAGCCAGTAATTCAGAGGGAGCTGTTGCTGTCAGTTCCGTAGCAGTGACTGTGCCGCGGAGAGGGAAGGTTAGCACACAGGAGAGGCTTGCTTGAAGCTATCACGATGATGAAGTGAAATTTAAAATTACATTAGATGTTTGCTTAAGAAACAGCAGATGAGGCCCTGCGGATTCTCAAATCCTCCTTGCTACACTGTAAAATGAAACCATAACCATTTGTTATTCTTCCACTGGCGTCTAGGAAGCCGAGGCAGAAAGGGATGACCTTTTAATGATGCTTTCCGGCTTTTTAAGGGCTTGAATGTGTTGCTACTTTTTGTTCCATCCAAGATTCTGGTCATCCATCTAGGCGAAGCTGCCTTTCCTTCTCTTGAAAGTCTCAAGTATTTCTGGTATTATGTCAATGTGATTTTAAAGGTGTTTCAACCCTCCTTCACAAATTTTGCATGAATCTATCAAGAAGTCATTTGAAGTAGTACGGGGAGAGCTTAAATTAAAATCACTCCCAGTGGCAAGAGAATTAGGGAAGGAATTGAAATCGGGACCTCCAATCACTCCGAAACTCTTAGCTGCTGTGCTGAGCAAGCGGGCCTTCCTCCTCCTAATTCGCTGGAATATCACTGTTGATATAGCTCGCGCTGTAAAATATAAATTAGGGCTCTAAAGGCTTTAAATGGTATAAATACAGGTTGGCAATTCCCCCAGTGATTGCAGGGGAGTTTTTTTCCCTCGCAAAGCTAATTTTAATTAGACTTGGAAGTGGAGATTTCTCCGTCAAGTAAAGTCCCGTGAAGGGGCTTTGTTTTTTGCCGCGTTGTGACTAAAACCGGCACGTTTTGCTCTGAGGTGGTGCGCAGCCTGCCAGCATTCCCTTAGGTTGTGAACTTTTGACACCAGTGAGCATAATTGCTGCCAAACACCGATCTATTGCCGCTCAGACGCCTTGCGTGACAGTGTTCATGCAAATATTCCTGCTAGCCCAACGTGAAGCAGTGCATTATAAACCCGTACACCACAGACATCCTTTCCTCCACATTTCAGATCATTACCGTAGGTCCAACAGCAGAGAGGGCCCATTTCCATGATAAAGAAAGCCCTCTCCCGTTTAATCACTTACCACCAAATGAACCATTTAATGCCACATTCAGACCTATTGTTTGAAGATTTCCCAAGGCTCTCCTTGATCCACTTACACTCCCTTATCTGCCTTTTGTTTCTCCTTAACCTGCTTGCTTTTTAGAAGGGGGAAGGAAAAAAAATCACATCAATTGCAAGAGGCCCGCAGCTGTTTAATTAAACTTTTTTTCCCCCTTCAAAAGTTGCTTGAGATTTCTTGGGGCTTCTCCTTAGCAGCGCCTAATCACTATAATTTAACAGATTCTGTAATTACCTGCCTCACATGGAAATGGCTTGATTGCTGCTTCTTTGTCCAATCTATTTCAGCTCTAAATGACAGCTGAATTTACTCTAAATGAATGGCTTGTGCGGTGGGAGCCGGGTCGGGGTGGTCTGGATTTATTTGCGGCCTTAAAAGCTTCTAAAACAAGAGCAAAACATGCTTCTGAGTTCACAGGCGAGCGGAGGTGCGAGGCTTCTCTGTTGATACTGTGAGGAGCAGCCCCCGTAACCTCTGCTTTGAGCGAAGCGTATGTGGGACTCATCTGGGGGCATGGGGCTGAGTGGTCTCTATTCAACCAGAGCAAAAAGCTGCAGAATAAACCCCAGAAGATGCATGGAAACCGCCAACGCTTTGAATAAGGATCCCACAAATTCAGGGAGATGGTAACAGGGTGTTGTTTCAGCCAAGAAATTGAGCGCTCGACTCCAGCTGAGCTCTGGCTGTGCCTAAACAGCGCTGCCTGTTTTCAGGGAGCCGTGGCTGCTGTCGGTATGTTCATGCTGCTCTCTGCGGTGCTTCCAGGCCTTTGGGCATCACTGCTGGGCTGTGATATCCCCAAAACCACGTGTTGGAGGCCACAGCCATGACAGAAAAGGCAAGAGTCCCTCCCCAGCCCACCAACGAGCATGACATGCCAATGGATGTGCACAACCAGACACCGTGTTTGCTTAAAGATGTACCAGCGATGGGTTTCTAACCTGTGCTTCTTCCAGAGATACCAAAAGAACACAAAACGCTTTTGTGAACGCACAAGTGAGTGAGAAAGTTGTTTTCCCCACCGCGTATTATCTGCTTATGAGGTAGGAATGGTGCAGCAGAGAATAGACACGCAGGGAAGGAAAGATCAAAGAGGACAATTGGTGCCCGCAGCCCTCGTTGCAGGATTGCTTCCTGCAGTCCTTTTTTATATATATTATGCTCTTTTGTTGTTAATGCTCAAAGCAAGGAAGTTTCCTTTAAATATAACGCGAAATTAGATGACATTAAAAACACATCCCAAGATGCTGAAACACTACCGTCCACACTTACAAAATAATACATAAAATAATATTTATTTAAACACTGTGCTCACTAGGATAGCCTCATTTCCTAAGGGTCTCAAGGGGAGAGCAATCATACAGTATAATCTTGTTAATTTAATACACGTCAGCGCAATGCAAACAATAAATACAGAACATTCAGACTAGAAATTGCAGTAACTATATTAAGCAATCACAATTTCAGTTCATTATGCACTGACAAGCTTCTTAAGATAAAGATATACTATTTTCTTTAACTCAAACAATATGTCACATTTTTAGCAATAATAATATTTAGCAACCGCATAGCATGATTCATCTTCAAAGTACTTTAAAAATAATCATGTTTTAATCCCAACGACGTGCGTAGGTAAATATTATTAACCTATTGCACAGATGGAAAGACTTGGGCAGGTTGAACAGCTTGCCTTGGACTACAAGGATTGTCACCGTCACCAGCGGTGAGGTGAGGACTCGTGCTGCCAGCTTTGCTGTTCAGACCTTTTTTGAGTAGGAAATTGTTGGAGGAATCTCTGGAGCCATCCAGTCTCTTCGGTGATTTGTCCCCACGCTCTGTACGTTTCTGAAGCTGTCCCCATTATTCACTGGTGGCTGGTTGTGTTTTTTTTCAACTGAGCTGGCCTCTCTCTCTCTCCTGTGCAAACCTAAGTCTTCCTGGAAGGCCAATTATTTCTTGACTTTGCATTAAAGTAGCTGTTTAGATAAGAGGAGAGGTAATTCCCCTGATTAGTATCTTTGGATTATTTTTCTTATAACCTTGCAAGAAGATCTCGCCAGATCTGTGTCTTTCGCTCTCTTTTCACCCCTGCATGTCTTGAGATACAAATTCAGGATTAACATTTCTCTTCATCTTTCCTTTATCAAATGTTTATTCAGGCAAGGGAAACAAAGGGACGGGTTCATAAGCTCTAGGACATCCACAAAACCTTAGACCTGCTCCTGAGGACATGCAGAAATGAGTATGTGGGAGATTATTCTTCATTTGGAGCGCTCTGTGAGTGAATTTGACTTAATAGCCACACATCCAGTCTTGAGATACTGCATGGATTGAGAAAATAGTGAAAGTAGCTGCCTCCTGGTATTCTCGGGGATCCTTTTGGCAAAAGGATTCATCCAAATACTATGATGGATTTACATGGCAAGAAACTGGATTGCCTAAGGACCAAAGTTTTCTAAAACTTGAACACATCTTTGCCAGTCTTTCAGTTTTGAGACGAGTAGGGAAGAAAGGAGGCTGCATTTAAGCCCAGCCAGAACACTTTTCAGGATTGCTTGTCTGTATTTACTCTGTGGGCTGTGTATAAAATGATTGAGGATTATGAAAATAAAATTTCAGGTTAAGAAGTGCTAATTAAAATGTCTTACAAGCACACTTTTTTTTGTTGTTGCTTTGTTTTATGCTTTAACCTGAGTCCTCTCCCATGCAGGGGAATGCCAGAGGGTCTGATCTATGGACATATCTATTTCCACAGCTGATCTCCACCCCCGTTTCTCAGCGATTTTCAACAGCAGCTGCTTTGTCCCGTGCTTCCATGTAGACCTGGGCTGCAGGAGGCTCAGTTTTCTTAAGAAATATAGTAAACATTTCTTTCATGCAAGAGCATACTGGGCAGGACCCAGAAATGTTTTGATGACACTTTCCTCGTTCTTATAGTCTCGAAGCAATCAGACAGCTCGAGGTGTGCCATGCAGCTAGGCTTCGTCACTCTGCTCATCCTGGTGTTTGGTGTGGATGGCTGCTGGGGCCAGCAATGATAAGATATTGCTGCCAGCTTGTAGAAACAGGCATTTATAGATGGGCTAAAAGACAGCAGAATTAGAGAACCATGAAATACTGAATCTGGGAGCAGTTGTTAACAGGTAATAGGATTGAGGAACATCGTGGCTGGCGTATGATAGAAAGATGGTACGTAAGGACGGGTCGATGAAATACAGCGGAGGAATAAGACGGTGATTTACAGCAATATCTGTATTATTATTTGAAGTGCTCCCTTCAAACTCGGTTATTTATCTTCCCAAAGTGGGGGAATGTGGCCATGCAGATGTTAGAGCTGCTGGTTGCCTGAGGTTACATGTGCATGAGCGTTGCAGGGAACTCCTCGGTGCCTTTGACCAAATGTAGCCAAAAAGCACAGGTCAGGGTGGTTCGTGCCATGTTATACAAGTGTCTCCTGATGTCTGGGTCTCTCCAATTCTGCAAGGAGCCTGGGGAGCTGGCAGAAACAGGAGGGTCTCTCCACAAATCGCTAAAATACAAGTAATTGTTTGACCCTAATAATGTCACTGTGGCTGGTTTTCCTTGGCTCTTCCTATTAGTAATCCTAACTTGTACTTAAAATTTAATTGGAAATTCTGTAGGGCCTCGGCTTTGATTTTTTTTTTTTGGTGACTTACAATTGTAGAAAATCAGAAGAAAAATCTGTTGCTGTCTGTTTGATTAGATGAGGGAAGCCGAGAGGATAATCTGAACAGTTGTCTCAATCGTCTGCAAAGTACTTCTGTGACACAGGAACAATAGTGAGCAGAACAAATACTGTGACAAATTAAATATAATCATTTCACTTATTTTTGCTAAGGAGAAGGAATTTTAAAAGGCTTTTTTTTTTTTTTTTCGTGCAGGAAGTGGAATGTTAAAAATTCAAGGAGTTTCAACCTAATAATAACACAGTACTTAGGAAGAGGTAACTTCATCCCTCTTGTAGTCAGCTTTATATTGCTGAAAGAAGAACTTACGGTTCCAGATTAATTAAATGATTCATTAAATCAGATTGCTGTTGCACACGCTGAGGCCTCAAACATCCTTGAGTTGCAATGCCTTGGAGTTTGTGTGGTGTCTGTGTTCGTCAGCAGAGTGCCTTCAAAGAAACACAGAACCACAAAATTACAGCGTGGTTTGGGTTGGAAGGGACCTTAAAGATCATCTCATTCCAACCCCTGCTGTGGGCAGGGACACATCCCCCAGCCCAGGCTGCCCCCAGCCCCACGCAGCCTGGCCTTGGGCACTGCCAGGGCTGGGGCACCCCCAGCTCCTCTGGGCAGCCTGGGCCAGGGCCTCAGCACCCTCAGAGGGAAGAATTTCTTCCCAAGGCCTCCCCGAAGCCTCCCCCCTGCCAGGCTCCAGCCGGCGCCCCTCGTCCTGTCCCCCCAGCCCTGACAAAGAGTCCCTCCCCAGCTTTCTTATGCAGGGGCCCTTTCCTGACACAGGTGACATTAGGGCACAGCCCTAAGTGCTTCCAGCCACCTTTACAGGTAGGAGCCATAAGGCTGCATTACTTTGTAGGGTTTGTTTTATGGGTGAGGTCCCATCATCACAGCAGCTCCGTGGCTCCTCTTTGGACTGAGGACCTTAGGTGCCTGCTGGAGCTGGTTAAATACCATTTCACCCCAAATTCACCCTCCCAGCATGCAGGTGAGGCGGAGCAATCGGGCTGCTCCCACTGCAAGGCCCCACAGCCGAATGGCAGCAGCACGAGCCTGCTAAAGTTAATAGATTTATTCCAGGCTAACGTTCGGTGCGCCTCAGATCAGATTTTCTCTCATACAGAATTCATTACGGCGTCAAGTTCTCCTCTGGTCAGACCCAGTAATAACTATGCAAGTTACTGTGAAATATGGTGCTGTATGGGAAATAGCTCCACAGTGAAAATTGCCACGGTAACACGCAATTAGGCTGTGCGTTGACACTGAATAGCAAAAGGATGTTGAAACAAAATCCAAACTCGGCAGGAATGGAGACATTTAACATCTCTGAGAAATACCTTGCAGCAGCACTTGTCAAATTCCTTTTCAGCTGCACTTTCCCCTGTGTGCGCATGCTGTACTCGTTTTCTTTTCTTTTCTTTTTTAAGAAACGGTGTTGCTGAAGGGCCTACCTTTTAAAACGTCTTTCAGTGGACGCTAAAAAGAATTCTTTCATTCTCAGTATACCAGATCAAAAGTTGATTAAAATATTTAGCGCTCTAGAAGATAATTTTCTAAGTGCTAAAGCTGCTGATATACCGAGCAATCCTCATTACTGAAACTTCCGAAACCTTGATAATGTTCTCAACCACTTAACAGGCTGGAAAGCTGAGATTTCTTCTCAGTCATTGAAGCACAGACGGAGGGACAGGAGGAGGACCTGGAGCAGTTTCAGTGCTGTGGTTTGTTGGCCTCAGGGACTTCAGCACCCAATGGAAGAGAAGGTGGAATAATTAACCAAATTCTAATCATACACACTGAGGTAGGCCCACTGAAATCATTAGACTGTCTTGGAATCAGTTTGGCTTCAGACATTTTATTGGTGATGATGGCCGGCCTCCAAGACGCCAGTTCAGCTCTCCCTGTCCAGGTCCCGTTAGCTGGTTTGTAAAGTTAAACTTTACAAGCTGGGTATGAAACCGTATCACAGTGTTGCTGCCACCAGAACACAGTACAAATACTGCAAAATAGTGATTTAAAGCAAATCCGTGAAAGCATTTCCAGCTCCAGAAGAACATATGGAGTAGTATATAAAGCAATCTATTTTCATTTTTTTATCTACAAATTGAGCACTAAGTACATATCGTATACTTTTGTTTTCTCCACCAAACACATCTGACTTTGGAAAATGATGAAGAATACGATGCTTCCCCTTGTGCCAGTGATACAAGCCGTGGCACACCGCTCCTCTGTAAAAGTTCTTGCTTTTTCTCAGACTAGGAGGCTTCACAGAAAGAACTGGTAATTACACTTGTCACCCTCTCACTTGGCTACAGCTGCAAAGACATAATACAGTAGCAGGCTCATGTTTAAAATGGCATTGACTCAACTGTTACTCCCAAAGGTCACCATCATTAAAATCTGGGGCATGAGTTTTACACGTCACTAAGATCATGCAGATGAAGAAAATAATCTACAGGGAAAGAGATTTCAGGAGCCTGTAATTCTCCCTGCTTTCAGAGCACCGATTATATAATGCCTAAGCCAGTGGGGTCTGGAGAAAATAGAAATTTATGAAAAAGAAAACAGAAAATACGTACGGGGTCAGTCAAGGCAAGTCGCGCTTGTGCTGTAAGGTCAAGGCTGCTCCTGGTCTGTGGTGCCTGCACTTTATCGTGTTTTGCTTCATCCCGTATGACAATGTATTATTATTCACATGATAATGACTTATATATAACAGCACAAAAAGAAAGTATTGGGTGTGTGTTTTCTCCAGGCAATGAAATGAGCTCCACGCCAGCCTGAGGTTAATGGATGTGCTTGCCTGACTGTGTGTAGGATTCAGGACACTTCAGCATCTCAGAACCCCACTAATTTAATTCCTTGGCACATATCGATTCCTGCGCTACGTATTTACTGCCAGATCTCTGTCTTGCCGTTTCGTATGGTCTAGGCAATATCTAGATAAGCTCTTTTAGTGCCCCCCACAATGAAATACAAAATGTCCTTCAAGATGCTGTGCATACCTTGGACACTGCCTACATTGTTTAAGGTCCCACTAAAGGACCCGGTGACTTAGCTGCTGTAAATCCACATTGGACTACTTGTAGTGTCCTTGTTTTTCATGGGATTTGTGCTTGCACGTGCTCCTCCCCTGTATGTGAATGAGCAGTTGTAATGTTTTCATATTTTAACCGATTAACAGTAACTATGACATGAGACAGAAACCCAGGACTGGCCAGTACCATACGGCCTTGTGTGAGTAGCTTGGCTGTGAAGAACAACGCAGTGATAGAAATTTTGCCACTGATTTAATTCTGATGAGGTTTGGTCTTAATATGTTGCCATGGCAATTGTCTGTTAATTAGTGAGTTCTCACAGGGATAGTGCAAATGAAAAGCAAACAAAAAATCAGCAGAAACGTTGGATTGTTTCTGCCCAAACTGCAAATGACTGAGTTTCACACAGAAATGTTTGGGAGAAATTCTGACCCGTATAACATGTGAGTTTCATTTATATGATCCTCAGAGGCCGGGCAGCAAAACTGGAGAGTCTACAAGGGGAAAAAGAGGAGACAGATAAGAGTGTGTCTGAGAATGCAGTCATTTAAAATACAGCGAACTAGATTCTGATCTAACTAATGCCTTGGCTTCAGGGGAATTTATTTTGGATTGACATTAATGTAAACAGGATCGTATCTGATCCAGATCCAGATCACTGAACCTTATCTAGCCACAAGAAATCTATCTGGCATTTCCTGCAACGTGTGGTACATGATGTCGCTGTAGTAGTTGCTCAATCACATCACTTGAAACTTGCTCGGCTCGTTTTGGAAGGCAGTTAATAGGGAAGGAGGATTTTTTTTTTAACGTCATGTTTGATGTCTTTCTTCCAAGGGTAACTTCTAACCTCCATCAGATGGCGGTTTCATTCTAATTTAAGTCATTAGATTCAGAGGAGGACAAGGTAATCCATCCTGAAGAAAAAAAAAATCGATGCAAGTAAGTGTAATTAGTAGTACTTTTCTCTGGTAAGTCAATGGTGTAGAAAGAACCGAAAAACCACTGCGGACTACATTTGTCCTTCCTAATGCATTGTGACTCCCTCACAGCTTCTGTAATGAAGTTGTTTAGATCTCCGCTAGGAATGATACGTCTTTTTTTCTGGTTAAACATACTGGCAGGCTCTAATACGCCATGAATAATTTTGTCTATTAAGAAAGGCCCAGACTTAGAGGCTCGTGTGGGCAGCAGGGGGTTTAATTTTCTTATTTGTTGAAAACCAAACTAACCTTTGATGAAATGCTAACTTCACACTTCATGTTTTTTACCGAGTTTGTTACATATATTTATAGGTGGAGATCCTTGGGGATATTCTATCTAAATCTGAACTTGTTTCCAGTCCCTGGGAGGCCAGGTACAGAGATTTGTGTGCTGTGGATGTCGATGATTGCTCCTTTGCATTCATTTGCGTTTGCCAAGAGAACACTCTCTTCTTGACAACTTTGGTAACATAAATTAGACGAGGGAAGCAGCAGTAGCCAAGAGACGAGAATATGACTACTCCATGTGTTTAAGTTGCTCCAGCAGTCACATTATTTGTTTCGTAAACTCAAGCTAGTGGGAGTAGGAGTAGCATAAATCAGTATCTGAAATGGAAAGAAAACAAAACACCAAACCACATTTCTTTTTGGAGTGCTTCTAGGCTGCTTTTCTGGATGTTGATGTAGAAGCAGATGTTTGACCCAGAATATCTCAGTGGAACTCGGCACAGATTTTGCCCGATGACTTTCTGCCATATCAGTTCAGAAAGTGTTGCTCTGGATTACTGGCAGCTTGGGAGATAGTCCATCTGCTTCCCCTTCCTTCCCCTTCCCTTCTTGCTGGGTTTTTCTTTCCAGTTGTATCTTAAATTTTCCAGCATTGAGCATTGCTCTATAAATTGTAACTGGGGAGATCTTCTGGATCCAATACATAGGGAAAGGCGTAAGAACAGGGCACACACATATAGGAAAGCCCTCACAGCTCCAAAATACGAAGAGAGTTTCCCCAGGGATTTTTCCATATGAAGAGACCTCTCCTTCCTGCAGCAGAGCAGAAGGCATCATGACCCAAGCTGTGTTGAGCTGGAGCTGTGAGCAATCATGTTGGCATAACCTCTGACTGCCTCAGAACTAAAACCCCATTGCCTCTGGGACTGAGACAGGAGCACTAGATATCAGCCCAGCATCATTTCCCAGCCATCAACCACTTCCATGCCAGCTGTTGCAGTGCTGACCCCGCACTCTTTTTGCCCAGCTGCGTGTGTTTGGCATCGGACAGATCGGGCAGGCTGTCTGCTTGCACACCACAGCTTAGAGCATAGCGTGCTTGTATCAGAAACCTCAGGCAGGCTGCCTACAACAGGTCCCAGCACTGAGGCTTTGCTGCTCTCCTGAGGACGGAGTCACCTCCCAGACATCATCACTGCCTCCAGTCACAGCGTAGCCACCTCCTCTGCAGCATGCTTGTGACCACAGCTGATGTTCCCTTGTATTCGGGGCTCTCCCATCCCGATCGGCAGCTGCGTGTCACAACACATTACTGGAGGGTGCCTGGGCAGTAGGAGCTCCCCCATTTGACCCACGCAACCAAAGTCAAAGAGAAAGCTGAGAGACCCACATCTGTCTACATCAATCATATAGAATAAGAGTAATCATAAGGCTTAGTGTGTGCCCCTGTGGCCTTTTTCAGAATAATTTTCCCCGAGGAACCACACTGTTCTCTTCATCAGGCAAGACTCTGAGTGTCTGCACAGCTTCCACAGCTCATCCAGCTCCAGCTGCTACATTGCTTGTATCTGCAGATACCCTGCTTGAGCCACAACGCTGCCAACCAGAGCTTTCCTTCTCCTTCTGTGTGTGATCACTTGGCATGCTTTGTAGGGAGAAACCCTTCTGAAGTCAACAAAATATGTATCGGGAGCTCCAAGAAATAGAAATAGCATCGATACTTGTGCATTGAGCCTGGCTTGGCTTGCTAGATTGTGGTAGCTTCTGAAGGACGCCTGTAGCAACAGGCAAAGACAGCTTCTAAAGGGGATGAATCAAAGTGTCTTGGTTTGTGTGGATGCAAGCGTCACTAATCTGCTGGCCTTCAATGCCAAATAGCTAGTTATCAGACAAAAGTGGTGCACATTTTTAATTAGCATAAATTCCTAAAATCTGTTGGTCCCATTGGAGTGCAGAGGGAAGTTCACTGTTACTAGGAACTTCAGTGGCTCTTTGTTTATTAGAGAATGCATCCCCTCCATGCAGTTTTGATGACTCCCAGTGTTGCACCCACAATTTTAACACCTTTCACTGTTATAAAGAAACCATTGGGCTAGAGAGCTCTCTCACCATAAGCTCTATGCTGTCTTCTATGGATGACCTTATGGAAATCCTAAGTCTTTCAGACGAAGAAAAAGGTTTCCTTCCCACTGAGGGACATTTAGGGGACATACCACTTCACTGGAGCCTATACACTGATTCCTAAAGAAAAGAAGATCTGAGACAGAAAGCAACAAAGTCTTTTTGTCCCCATACAATTTTTAACTCTTCTAAATGGAGGCAACGTTCTACCTGAATAAGACCATAAACTGTCTGCATATGCAGTGACTAAAGAAAAATCTATAATTGTGACAGGTTTGTTAAAGAACATGCCATAATTCTTATCATTTCTATTTGTCCTCCCAATGCAAACATCCCTACCCTACCACTACAGCACCACGCTGGATTCTCCAGTCCACACTGCCCACTGTGCCTTAAAAGCTTATTCAAGGTGCAGCCTTGATCTCAGCAAATGCATCTGTCCAAAAGCTAAGGATGCATGCAGCACGTGTCCACCAAGAGTGCAGCCAAAATGGACAACAAGTCTTGAAGGATTCCCTTTTGCTGCAAACCAAATCAGTTTCCTCTTTAAAACCCAAAATATTTGAGCTCGGTCATCCAGCTGTAGTTGCCACCACAGAGCCCCGCATACCTTGCTGGTCTCAGGTTTTTCTGCTCTTCTGGTGTTAGTCTCTTTGCTGTACAACAGCAAAACTTTTACCAAATCTTTCAGATCTCCCACACACATATTCCTAGCTGGAGGCAGGACTGGCACAGAGAAATGAAATCCATAAGTTCATGTGCACAGAGTCACATACCTTTGGCTGTGCTCAGCTGTGGGTTTGTTGCTTCAAGGTTCACTATTTTAATGTACAAGTCAAGCACAGGTCCTTTCATCATTACATTACCTTTAATTATAGTCGTAATCATCTTCATATGGAGTCCTGTTATCAGATGCTCTTAACTAATTAATGCTGTAAATTAACAGGAGAGTCTAGGGTGAAAGTTGCTTTGCAATTAAAAAATAATAATATTTATGTTTGTAGCTCTCAGGGCATACCAGGTGGGTTATTGTAACTGCATCAGGTCCCCAGTTGGGTGAATATCACTTTACTCCTTAAATAAATGTTGTGCAATTACGCAGAAGCTTTTGGGTTTTGTAAGTGGCTTTGCCACCATAAATTGAAGGAAATGGAGAGTGGAGATTCCTTGCTGCCTGGTGTTTTTCTGTGAGCTCAGGCCGTCTCTGTGCCTTCAAGATCCCATCAGAGCTGGCTTGGTCGGTTGACTTCAGGGAGCAGTCTGGTGCTTTGCCTGCATCTCTTGCACAAGGTATGGGGCAGTAGGAGAGAGGTGCAGAGAAATTTGAGCATCTACTTCCAGCCCTCTGGTTTATAAGATCTGGATTTAAGGAAAGTTTGGCAGGATTTGGATCATTCAGATTTGGCTGATGGGGAAGGATCAGGACTGGTCCAGATGGGAAGAGAGAGTTCAGAAGAAAAACTGTAGAAGAGAAAAGGACAGTCTGGCCCTTCTGTCAGTGACCCTTTCTTCAAGGCTAACCTTTCCCTGCCTCATTTTGTTCTCTTCTTCTCTGGCTAGATAGGAACTTGCTATTTTTTCAATGTGATTTTTCTGTTTTTCCTTATTTTTTTTTCTGGCTGTAGTTGAACATTCCTCCCAGACTCTACCCACAAACTCCGCTCGTTTGTTTTTTACTCCAGCGAGGCATCGGTCGCTGATTAATCTCAGTGCATCCCCAGCTTCTACAAACTTCTTTCTGGAGCCATACACTGCCCACACTGCGCACAAAGCTGCTGCTGGCGCCAAGCAAGCTCCCTCACAGATCAAGGCGAGTATCGACAATACAGGAGTTGTGCTGCAGATCAAGGGCAGTGTATCTCCGTGGGAGTTGCTGCGCATCGCTTTCCAAACGGTTACACTGACAGCAAGGCAGGCTGTTTGATTCGTAACGGCATACACGGGTCTGTCCCTGCCACGGTTTGATCACTGGAACTGAAGAATAAAGGCGGTCCTGCCTGGTTTCCACCATTAAAGTTCCCGTCAAGTATTAAGGCATTTCTTAGCACAAGATGAGTTGTGAAATTCCAGCCTTAGTTTCTGAGTTTTGCAGTTGTTTTCAGTGAAGCTGGGGCTTTATCCCTCCTGCAGCAGCTGGCTCGTCCCGTATCAGGCCCAAGGGCCTCCCAGGGATGAGTTACGCTGTTCTTCCCTATAATTTGGATATCAACTTGGTAGCTATGCGCTTTAGGACCATTTAGGCAAAAACTAAGACTTCTGGAGCTCTATTCATAAGCATATTCCATGAAATCCAAGCCTCGGAGTAGGCTTGGATTCATTCATCAGTATTCATTTAGCTCATGTTATTAGGTAATTGTACATCGGAAATGTAGTTTTTGAAAGAAGTCCCCTTACAGTAGACTGAATAACACGTGTTATGTTAGCATTCCTGAAACCCTCCAGCCAGTTATTCGTCCCCCGGTTTAATTTACAGCCTGTGGTTTACGATGGGCCAGTTCCAGACCATACATCAATCAGCTGCGGGATAGGGGAGGCTGTGGGACTATGGAGGGAACAAAAAAAAACCTTTTGTCAGACAGAGTTCTTGAGTTACAGGTAACAGAATGTATCTTTATGATCATCTCCTTAATGAAATCACAAAGTTGTGTCACCCCGACAGAGCCGTGCCGGTTGGTTTTTACCAAGATTGGCCTTAAAAAAGCGAGGCAGTATTTTAATACGACTTCGTACCGAGCTTGATTTGTTCTGTTTAAAAAGAGTTAGCAGGCCTATCAGTTTTATAGCGGATGCTTCCAGCGTGCAGCCAGTATAAATTGTGCTGCTTAGTGAATAACTACCAACGTTCGGAACAGAAGTTTCACAGATAGCTGAAACGTGTGCTGGTAGGATACTTGAAGGTCTTCCTGCAAACACCAGCTCTTGTGCGTCTAGTTCTTTGACAGCACACACACAAAATCCCTGTTTATTGTTTTCATCACGCCGAAGCCCTTGGTAACGTAAGGTGTGTGCACGCGTGCACTGTCTTCAAAAATTGCCGATCTTAACTGCTGAATCATGCCGTGCTCGCATTTTGTTGAATAATATTATAGGAAAATTATTACTTTATTTTGACACTTTTCTAGGAAGCTCCTAAACTGCTTCGGAGAATGTCAAGAGCACTTGCAGAAAATAATGAAAAGAACCTCAGAAGATTCATCTTTTGTGATAATCTGAGTGAGCTTTTTAGCCGCACGCTTCATGCCGAAGTGTTATCTGAGCGCCTTGCCACTCTCCTGAGCAGCCACACGCCAAGGGAGCCGTCAGCTAATATTGGACTTCGGGTAGTGCCAGGAGTTTGTATTTCCAAAGCACATTATTAAATGAGCTAATTGCCTCGCTTCAGAGGTCTGCGCTCCTTGTGTTAATGCAGGGCTTGAGTTTAAAATTCTCATGGTGAAACCTTTGAGGTGACAGATGGCACCGGGTGCCACGGTGCCGTGCGTGCAAGTGGGACGTGTCACCTAACTGCTGTTGGTGCCTCTGAAAATCTCTCTGCTGGCATATGCAGAGCTAATGGTAGTCCAGCAACAGTTTCACCCCAGGATAGTTTGTAGACTTAAGTCTACAAAGTATGGATTGCAGAGATAGAAATGTCTCTTTCAGCCTTGATCTCGTGCATTTGGCAGTAACTGCTTTATAGCCTGGTACGGCGTTTTCCCTCAGTTTCTCCTCTAGAGAAGAAAACCAAAATAAACACCAATATAACAAAGAGTAATTCCGATGCACTTTTCTTGCAAATTGGTACAGAAAACCTAGGGCAGTCCTTTTGTTCTACCAGACACTTTTTTATTTATTCCTTTTAAATTAACCCGTTCACCGAGATGAAAGCTGATGGGCAGCAAGCATCACTTTAATGTGGGATGCCAGTAAAGGCAACGCCTTCTGCTACACAACCAAAAAAGTTAAGAGCAAAAATGAAGAAAAGATCAAAATCCTTTAACTATAATGTGGCTTCTCTGTCTTTAAAGTGCTCTGTACATATATGCACATCTGAGGCAGAGCTGCAAAGGTACATTCAGAGTGAAAAGATGAAAACATAATATCAGAACATGTATAAATCTCCTCGTGATCTATCAGTGCTAGATGTATGCATATTTATAGTTCTGTTCATATTTATTTGTTACATGTGAGAGATTTATATCATAGAATGGAAAAGGAAAAAAAAAAGAGTTGGATAAATGAGGCTGCCGTCTTAAATGGTTCCTCTCAGAAGCGTGTTGCCAGAGGAGCTGTTTTAATTGGCACTGAGATATTTAGGAGTGGAGGTGTTATGAACAGACAGACAAACGTACACCCAGGATACACTGCCCTTCCATCACGGTGGTTTTCTGAACAAAGCGCAGCACTGCCATAGCGTCTTGACAGATTCATAGTTTTGATTTTCTTTTAGTGGCCTCTTCAAGTGTTAATAAAAATATAAAAGTTTTATGTCTGTTTCAGAATTATTTGGAGCGCAGCCTCCTGCCACTGTGCTTCAGAGAATGTCAAACAGAACCTGAAGGGAAAGGTCACGGAGCCCAGCTCTCACAAATCAGATTCCTGTGCCAAAGGGAATAAGGTTTTCCACCTGTGCAGAGAGATTTTACACTTAACTGCACCCATGGTCTTCACCCAGGGAAATCGGCCGGCTTTTGTGCGCGCAGTGGCTGGGGCGGGGGGGGGAGGTATTAATCACCGTGACAGACGCGGCGACGCCGCAGCTGTCAGATGGAATTGTCACCAGTGGATGTTGGGCTTTGGAGGTATTTCACAGCCATGGCTTTGTTGGGACTTTAAAGGTGGCGAAACCAAGTTAAAAGGAGGGAGCGGGTAACAAAGGAGGGACTGGCACACCGCCTCTGTACTGCACCGTGCCTCCGCGTGGTGCCTCTGCCGCCAGCCCGTGAGGAGAGGTTGGTCCAGAGACACGAAAAACTCTCCAGCGAAGCCTTGAAATAGTTTATTTCAGTTGCTGCCAACACGAAACTTCCCCCTTTCTTTCTCCGGAGTAAATAATGAAAAGCATTAGTGCTTGCTGGCATTGTGCTGCGCCACATCACATCACATTCCGTAAGCGCTGTGCTGTGCCATGATAGATCCAGAGACCGGTTCATTCACAAGCCCAGGACATGCACGAGGGGAAAGGAAAGGGACAAAACCCTCCCTCAGATGTCTGCTGTGCGGCTGCCGGCAGCTCTGGGAATTGCATGCCCCTTGCAAGTCAGAGTCCGGACCCAAAGCTCACAAGTTAACATTACAGGAAATGTTGAAGAGGGTTTTTGCAGCATATTCAGCTCTCACCCTGACCTCTAAGGGCACATGCCCGGTCCTGTCGATCCACGTAGGAGCTTTATCACTTGGCGTCTGCAAAAGGACGGTCTCTGGATCATTATCTTGCCACTGCTAACGTAAAAATTATATAAAACAGGCAATTTCCGCGGCTACTATAAATAGCCAGCTTTGCTGATGGAGCCGGGGAGCTGTCAGTCCCGTTAGATGTGCAGCGAAGTCACAACAGCGCTGCGGTTCAGCAAAGATTTCTGAAGGGTGTAAGTGAAAATAGAGGCTGCTTGTTCCTTTCAGTTTTAGGGAGAAACGGGCAAAGACCAGGTCTGTATTTCAAAGCTTTTCCGATGTAGGTATAGGAAAAAAACACCCATTTGACAGAGCTGTGCTGGCAAAACCCTGCGTTTGTTTGCTATTACAGCAGCCAAAGACACCTTCTGGTGATAGGCTTGAGTTCGGGGAGCTGCTTTATGAAAACATTTCATAAATTTGCCACCGTAACCATACCAGCTGATCACATCTGGTTTGGACAGGGCTGAACTGTGTGGTTTTTATTTCTCTCTATGCTTGTTTCCACATCTTCCTGTATGAAATAGCCCCACAGCAGGCACAGGAGGCAGGGAAACCAGTTAAAAACCCACACTAAGCAGAGCTCCTCCCTGCCTAAAGTCAATAAACTGCAAACGTCGGCAAAATATGCGGCATTTCATTCAACTTTAGGTGTAATAACACTTGTGTCTCTCGTTGTGTCTCAGTTGTGTCAGCAAATCGGGGGGTTATTGCTGTTTCTCCGGTCCTGCAGGTGAGTTTGAGGGTTTCTGTACGAAACACGGGGAACTGAGCGCACCTCCTGACCCTGGAAATAAAGGTCCATGTGCTCAGAAGTCCTGCCCTCCTGCATCTCTTACTTAAAAAAGAGAGACCAGCAGGCTGCCAGCTCTGCCGGCTCTGTTCCTAGGCACGGATGATTAGAAACATTTGTCGGCTGTGATTTGACAAGCACAGCGACGCAGGATCAGAGCAGGGCCGGATGCTCCATCCTTCACTCAAGCAGTGACTTTTCCTGCCTCGCATGGGGGTGCTGTCCCTCCCAGCAGCCCAGGAGGGTCACCCACTTCGCTGAAAGCCTTCGGTGGTGTCCGAGTGGCACAGCGAAATGATCTGAGCATCCTCCGGCAGATTAAAAGATGGATCTGCAGCTCTCCAGACCCAGAACCCACACCTGAGGGCTCGCAGCACAGAGTGTGACCGCGGCATCCCTCCAGAGATGCACACAGGATTGAAGAAAGGGAAGGAGCTGTCATGTTGTACCATCACATGTAAGGAAGTGTAGGTTTAGTTTGGTTGTATGCCCCAGTGCCAAAATTTGGTGGTTTGAGCATCCAAGGACTACCAATGCCTCCCATATACGCTGTCAGAGGACTGAAAGCTGTTCCTTTTTAGCAATCCCAGCATCAAATTCAAGGTCTCTGGGCTGCAAGCAAATCTGCTCCGTTGTGCACTACAGAGGGTACTTTCCCATGTTACCAGTCATTTATTTAAGAACTCAAATGTGTTATTTAGGTTTAAGCAACTCATTGCACTCTGCCAGACTTTTTTTTTTTTTCATTTTGTTACCTTGCCCTGTCTTTAAGCTAATGATTCTTCATAAACTGTCAGAGTCTGAGTCATAAGCCTCTGCCTTGTTTCTAGTTTGCTGCGATGCCCTTTTATTAACTTCAGTAATGGACACCAGGGGTTAAAAGTCAGCATAGCATCCCTTTACAGTGACATAGACCTTGTTAAAAGCAGTACTCGTAGGGCGTACAATTCAATCAGATGCATACTGATGAAAAAACAACCACCCAGAGCTCTCGTTGGCTGCGTAGAGCCAAAGCTTGACAGCCTAGCATCAAGCAAAAAATTGATTTCAACCCCAAAAGTCAATATTTTGCTTTTGCAAAGGCACTTTGGCACTTGAGAGGGAAGTTTGCCTGTAATGTACACATTGGATGAGGAAAACACGGAGGAGATGGCTTGTTTGGACTTGATGCGGTGCACCTGTTGTTTTCTGCAGACAGTAAAACGAATGAAGTGTTAATTTGTGCAGCTAGAGAGGAGCTTCGACTAGTTTTACGTGTGCACTTACACCATCCAGGCGGGCCTGGGTTTCGATGAAGTTCACCTAAACAAATGAAATCACTTAAGTAGAGGAATAACCTGGAAATGTTTCAGAATTAAGTCCTCAGAGCTTACGAAGCCTAAACTTGTCAAACAGTAAAACAGTGCTGGTTGGTTTCTAGCTCCTCCATTTCCACTTGCTACCGGTTATGGTCTGTTTGCAAGACTGGTTTCACGCTCACTGTCCTATTTACACGTTTAGAGAAACACCTTGCATCCATTTTCTTCCAGTCTATAGTTTCCAATGCTTAGAGGATTTTTCTGGATGAAGGGCTGCACCAGATTTACAACACGGGTGAGCGCAGGAAGGTTTTGCTTAGGTCTTAATCGTACCTAGAGGGGTGTGTGCCCATGCACATAGCACAGGAAAGCACCAGTGAGATAGAAGGAAGGGACTGAAAACCCAAAGAGGCAACTCTTGAGACCTGAAATCTCTCAGAAGCAGGATGTATACGCTGCAGATGTTCAGCTCCCGGTGAGGACTGTGCTTTTCTCTGGTGAGAGCCCTTGGTGAAACAGCAGCTCCCTGTTATGCAGTTACTTAAAATAAGAGAAAAAAAACACCAAGGTAGCTTTCCTATCAGTGTTTTGTTATTTCCCGGAGATTATGCGTCAGTTCTGTGTTTTCTTTTACGATTCGGTGTCATTTTGTCGCTTACTATTTTGAAAACCAGCAGCACAAGACATTGTTAGAGCAAGAGGTGTATTTCACAGCATGGCACAAACTCTCCTCTTGATGGTAGGAGAAGCCAGTCTGAAGTCAAATTCAGTGGATATACTTGTTAAGGAGAAATCCAGTCATCTAGAATTTAAGGGAGACTTTCAAATTGTACCACTAATTCCATTTTGTAAGTGTTAGTAAGGCAAGAACAGACATCTGAATCCCGAGTGACCTGTTTCAGCTCTATTTCCATCTTGGTGGCATCCTGCCGGGACGTCCTGGTGTCGGACATTCCTCGGAGAAGGAAATCCTCCTCCAGACTGCATCTTTGCTGCCCCAGCAGCCCCAGGTACCCCCGTTGCACCTTCCTGCAGCCCCGTCCACCTCGTGCACATTCAGCTGGATTCAGAGAGGAGGAAAGCTCGGGCTGCTGCACCAAGGCACCAGCTGAGCAGACAGCCACTTGGTCTCCCCCTTCTGATTCTTCTCCTCTTATTTTGCCATTATCTCCCAGCTCGGAGGTTAAATACTCTGCTTGCTGTTCATTCTGCACATGCCGTTACTGGCTTGCCTTGTGTCTGCGGGAGGAGCTGTTTCTGGCAGGCTGTTTCATCATTAAACTTAGTGCCCCCTAAAAGGTGCTGGGAATACCTGCTTTGGTCCTTTATAACCCACCCGAAATTAGGCAGGAGTGGAAATTAGGCAAGCAGGGAAAAAAAGAAAGCGGGAATGTATTTTTCACTTTTAGGTTAGTACGGTTGCCCCGAAAACAATCCCAAAACTTGAAGAATTAGGAAGTGTAATTGTCGCATAGCCTAACTTCAAACAGTAATACTCATTAGAGATTAAGGAAAAGAAAAGGAACAAAGGGTGCAGACCTTTTATTCAAATGCCGCCGTATTAGCTCCTCGCTGGCAATCTTTTTACGGTTCACATTGATTCAATCCTTCATTCACAGATTTCTGTCAAGGCTCGCTAATATGTGCCAAGGACAAGCTTCATTAACCAAGTTATCCTTCAGCTCTGCTTCATCTGTGGTTACCAAGCCACTGTTAGGCAATGACATTTTAATGGTAAAACAAACAAACAAACAAACGAGCCAGCGACATAATAGCGCCTTGATTTCTTTGGGTGTTTTTTCAGATCAGCTTTGCAGTGTTTCATTACATTTGAATACTGACTTCAGCTCTGACACACCTGGGAGACCCATTAGGGAAGATGAAGCTTACAGGGGGACTCATTAAGCTCTGAGCTGTTCTGACTTCCTCAGTGACAGCCGATCTTCTGGAGACTCTGAGCTTTGTCCCTGGGACTGCATCATTGGCACCTGGCATCGTAGGGTGTGAGGACCCCTGTATTATTTACAGATTCCTTTGGGGCACTTCAAGGCCCAAATCCTCCCAGGGGCTGGGTTGCATGGCTCTATGAGATTTATTTATTTATTTATTATTCCTCTATGCTTTGTTAGCTTACCTGCTCCTTCCAAATGATATATGTCAGGTCTTTCATGAGGATGCCAACACCAAGTAGAGAGGGACTGATAAACTCCATGCTGTTTTGGAAACCAAAGAGGAAAATTGCAAGGAGGAAAGTGTAGAAAATTGTCTGGTTTTAAGGGAGCCGGGATAACCGCCGAGCAGTCATGGTTAGCTATCTCATCCTTGATTTTAAAATGTCTGAGAAAATCTAATCCAATTTGGGTAGAGGCCACAAAGTCTGGCTTCTCTACAAAGCGTTCTGAATTTCTGTGGTTCTCTCATCCCAGTACGGGTTTGCTGACGTAGAAGGCTGTATTTGACTTCCCCTCTACCCTGTCTGTGTGGTGGGATCTGAAAAATTCAGTGCTCCCTAAGCAGCTGTAATAGGATAATGAGAGCATCTTCCCAGTGCTGTGATGTAAGAGAAGCAATGCAGCCAGCATTAAGGTTCTCTGTCCTGTGTGGAAACCACACACTTCATTATCACTCAAAAACCGCGGGACAAGTTAAAGAGGGGATGTTTAAACAAAGGGACAGATGCAACTTTTAGGAAATCAAGGATGAATGCGCTTCGTAGGATCCCCTGATTGATTGCAAAGCCCATAGGATCATTGGTGACCACAGAGGGTAAGAACCTCGATCGTTTTGTTGCACCTAGAAAATCCTGCATGGCTGCAGTAATTTTCAGGAGGAAGATTTTATAGCTCGTGCTTCCACCCGCACCTCTTTTCTCATGTTCCTCAGCTTGAGAAGAAGAAAAAAAAAGGGTTGTAAGGCAAGGGAGATAGCTGCTAATCCAAGTCGAGGTATATTAAATGTAGCGATGATTTGACATGACATAAGTGTTCAGAATTTGTATATGAATAAAATTAAGGATACTCTGGGAGGAAAAGCTACCTTCCTGTCAGAAAGAAGAAATATAAGCTATAAAATCCTATGAAAAATCACAGACCAGAGCAAGATAGATGTGCTGTCTTTACTTAGCAGAGAAATCATCGAGGGTATGCAAATAGAGCACGAAAATGACACATTTTCACTTGATTCAAAAGCATTATCCATAATAGCATCTGCAGTGTGTCTGCAGTAATAGGGAGCAAATTGGGATTTACATAGCAGATCGGGGGAAACGGGCTCTGACTCAGTCTGAAAGCGGTGTCCCCTGTAGGAGAAGTCAAACGATAGCGGGAGAACATCACAAAACGCCCGCTGCCTTTTCCAGGATTCACCCATTTGCCCACAGCATTCATCTCAGCCATGATGAAAGCTTGAGTGACTGGACTTGTCAACCGTTTGGGCTGTTGCTCCCGAGTAGAGGAGGCATTTTTCCTGGGATGAATTAAGTTCTTGTGAAAGGTGAGAGACTGACAGTCCCAAAAACTGGAAATCCTCTGCTCACGTCCATCTCCCTCCGCCTGGGATCAATAAGCTGCTCCTATCTTCCCTGTCCTGCTCCCCAGGCTGCAGCTGGTGCTGCGTGCTCTCTCCCCTTTTCTCCCTTTTCCTTTTCTCTCTCTTTTTCCTCCCTTCCTTCTGTCTCACACAGCGGCTTAGCCAACAACCATGGCTGCTGCCTCTCGAGGGGGAAAATGAGTCACTGCTGTAAGGAAGCCAGCAGCAGGATTCCCCCACTGTTGTTTTTACCATCTCTGTGCTCATTTAGGCTCCGTTTAAGCAACAGTCAGCGATAACATCCAGGGCAAGGGCGGTTGGATGCCTCGGTTCCTGTGGCGCTGCAGAACTGCTCTCAGACCTGGTTTGGTCCCAATATTCCCCATCTCTGCTAGCCGTGGTTGCTGCTCTACCCTTCTTTTAGCGCTCTGGCTGGTGGACAGAACTTGGCAGGGTTAGCCGGCTGTGGATCAGAGGCCAAGATGGCATTTTCAATTCTGGGTGAGCTTTGCTGAGCCAGACCTTTGAACACGCCGTTAGATTCCTGGGAAGAATTTGTCCAGATGTTCTCTTTGAGCTGGTTACTGTCTGTTGTCGTTGATATACAATAGGGTGAATGGCATTTGTAAGATAATCCTATGACCTTTTCCAGGTTATACGGCAAAATGGATACTAAAAGGTAAAATGGATCTTCATTGCTCCCTGTGAAATCCATAACCCTGTTCCCTGTCTAACCTTAAAAGGCCAAAGGTAGACATGTGTTTTCCATGTAACTACATGCAGATAACAGAATGGCTCCTCCATAATTAATAGTTTCTATTGTTTTGCTAGACTATACCTCAGTCACCCTCAGGTTTTGGTATAATGAGCCACAGCTAATGATGAGGTAGTTTGAGTCAATGTAGGGTGAGGAGGGAAGGGATGGGATGCATCTCACACATCTTTAAATCTTCTCTTACGTGTCCAAATATTCAAGAGGCTACAGAGCTGTTGTAAATGCTTTCCCCGTTCCTCTCCTGAATCCAAGTCCTAATCCAGATTTCATAAGTGTCATTAAATGTCATGGTAATCTTGACACCATTCATTGTAATTTAGGACCATGTATGTTTCGTTCAATCCTGAGCTTTCTAATTAGAGAGTAAATGAGTGCTAGTTTTTCATGATACTGAAGTCTGGCTGGTAATATCAGATGGATACTTTTTTTTTTTCCCCAGATAAAGCATCAGATAAGTGCTGTGTGTTACTAACTTACGGGTATAAAACTACTAATGGCAGAGAGGAGCAAGTTTTCTGGATCCTATATCCTGAACCATCTGTCTCCCTGGATTTCCATCAAACATTTTAGTTTGTCTTCATTTCCAGAAAACACATAGAAATGGTTAGTCACTAAACTAAAAACACTGATATAATCTGTGTCAGGTTGGTCTTTGCCTTCCTTAATCTACCTCCCTCAGACTCCTGGCTAACAAAAATAGTATCTGGAGTTTTACTCGAGCAGCTCTATCACTGATGACCGCAGCCGTTCTTTACATCTTTCTTCACTATGCGTTGTTTCATTTTCCTGACACCTCTGTTTTCACGCCGTGTGCATTTTTTCCTCAGTTTGAGCACATATCTAACAATACAAACTATTGGATTCTGTTAAATTGTATGATCCTGACACAGTTTTATGGCCTTCCCTAAGCTCAATGTATGATTAAACGTATTCTCAGCCTTCGTCTTGGCTTAACTATTGAAAGTTCTCGGGGAAAACCGGCAGAACAAACTTCACTGGGAGCTGTATATCCATCATAAAACTACTCCTAAGTGTTATCTTTCCAGCCTGGTTGTATTTTTCATGCTTTCTCACAAATCAGTGTCACAGATAGATTGCAGTTTGCAACCTGCAGTTGTTCATCGGAGTTAACTTGGCTGTCAGGACAGCCTTTTTGCAGTGCTTTAAGCTTTCATAACTTTCTTGCATGAAACCAAAGTATTTCTCCAGCCAGCCAGTGGATCAATGCACGTGTCATTAGGACATATGGAGAAAGTCTAAGCTAGCCTTTTGAGTTTGATTTAGGATATTTGGCATCCCAGCCCGTCTACATTTTAGAGTTGCCTGTGCAGAAAGGAGCCTGGTATGGAGTAACTCAGATCATGAACCTTAAAAATATTTTACTTCTGTTTTAGACCATCCTCCAAATCTTCAAAATCATTCGAGACTCAGAACTCCACCACCTCCGATATCCCATGCTCACACCCCAAATCAACATCACGCTGCCTCCATCAATTCCCTAAACAGAGGGAACTTCACTCCTCGCAGCAACCCGAGCCCAGCTCCTACGGACCACTCTCTTTCTGGAGAACAACCAGCCAGCACTCAAGAACCAGCCCACGCTCAGGACAACTGGTTACTTAACAGCAACATCCCACTGGAGACTAGGTAGGTCGTTTTCTTTAGTACTTTACAGTGCTCTGCCTGCGTGTGCTAAGGATGTTATGAACACATGTGCATCTGCATAAGTAGCTGTCCAGTTTGTGAACTGCTGTTTAGATGACATATTTTGAGTTCTGTTTATTATTCCTTGTGTCTTTTTTTTTTATTTGGACTAGGAGAAGAGGAAATTGCTCTTCTTTCATAAACCAGAAGAATTATATTTTAACAGCTGCTTGTAAGGTTATTTTCCTCATTTAAAATTGGAATCAGGATCACAGATTAAAATGTTCTTTTAAAAAAAAAAATCCCTTAATGTTTTTTTCTTCCTATGTCATAGGATAAATCAATATCCTATTTAAGAAACCGAAATCAGTCAATACATTGAAAAGATTTAGCCTTCTAGCTGTGCCTCATCAAGTGGATGCTGTGGTAGCACGTCATTTAGGAAAGGATGATCTTGTTTTATCTACTGAGGCGAGGTCAGCTGCTGCATTTCACTACTCTACAACATTTCTCCAGCAAGCAAACAACAACGCATCAGTCAATTAATGATGTTTCCATTTAGTTTTTAAATACTTCTCCACCTATGCAACATACCAAGGGTATGGGAAGGGTGCACTGAGTTTATCTAGTTTATAGCTTTGATTAGGCTTATTTCCTGATAGGTAGGTTCTGCAAAGGGGAGTTATTCTCCCTCACCTTCAGGTTTTCTATCTGATCGGGAGGGCATCTTCCAGTTGTCCCACTTGAAACTCTGTTTTCACATTCTCCAGAGGTTTTGCTTTCCCATTTCCTTTGTTACAGAGAAGCCCCTGGAGATGCTGGATCCCTTAGCCCCACACACGGTGTCTTCTTCACTCTGGGAAGGTCTTCTAGGCTAAACATTGCACATTGACTTAGCTGCCTTTTTGCCTTGTTTGACTTGCCTTCTCCTTGCCTTCTCAAACCAACAAGAAAGATTTAAGGCAGCAAAAACCATTTGCTGACTGAAAACTGAGCCAAGGACCAAAGCTGTTGCTTCACTGCCTGTGGGAATCTCACCAAGATCAGTGGTGGCTGTGTCTGTATCCTGGGACAAACTGTGCCCAGTTTTGCCAGCTTCTGCTAAGAAAATATTTTTTAAAAATTAATGACTGTCGATTTCCTAGAGAAGTAGCTATATCTGCTGGCCCCCCGAAACTTCCAAAACAGACCTCAATCTAACATTTTATGGCATTTAAGGATAATTAATTTCTTGGCAATTACTTGATTAAAAAGACCCAACTAAGAAGCTGGCTCCACAAGATTAAAACAAAATTATAAGCAATTACTGCGAGTGTGATTTGGCAACAACTTCAGTAATTATATTGTCTTCCTAATTCTTGAGCATACATACCCAAGGCCTGACTTTCATGTATTGTTTCTTTTGAAAAAAATATTACATTATAAAATCCTTATGCAGTCCTTATGTGAGTAATCTTCTAGATTTCTGGAGCATCCCTTGTACCTTTTTCTAAACCAAGATGTAAATTTGTCGGAGAACAGATATTTCACTGTTTGAATAGTGCCAAGACATCCTCGTATCTGACCAGAGTCTCTCAGAACACACCACATTCCATTGAGAAGGAATATCTTGGCTGCTGGAGGAATGTCAGGGATAAAAGCTCTTTCCTGAAAACATCCTGCCCTCAGTTGTCCAATTCGGGTGGTGATCAGAGGATGATATGGAGAGACAACCCTACCACATCTTAATAAATTCAGCAGATTGTAGACAAAACAATTATCTGGCTAGTTCTTAACAGTACCTGTTAAATTGTAAAGCGAGTATATCCTTAAACACTGCCCTTATTTTTTCCCCATGAAAACATTGGGGATGAACATTTTTCAGGAGCTGACGTAGACTGTTGTTTCGGCAAGTGGGGTTATGTTATTATCGCTAACCCAACTAGACTTCAGAGGTCTACTTGCATGAAGAGATCCTTCTGCATCATTTAAGGATTTCACTCGCATCACCAATCACTCATATTTGTAATTGACCCTCAATTTAACTATTATATTAAGTAGAAAACACGTCATTCAGAGACCGATGTGGCTTTTGACACACTGGATGGAAGGGCATAGTGAAGCCCAGTATCCCTTCAGATGGTGAACATCTTGGAAAAGTCTGCTGAACTGCAAATGAGCACATTCACAGAGCATGACAGACTTTTTTTTTCCTTCACTAAACAAACATTACGAAAATAAAGCATGTTTTAATTTTGTCATAATGCAGAGGCTGCACTGCATAGATGATTGGTAAATCTGAGACAAATCTCTGCTCTAATAGTCTGCTTTTCTGACATGCAGAGATCTTCCATTTCCTTTGGTGGAACACCTGCAGATGTAAAAGGCCAACCTTCTGTTTGGTAAACTTGGATGCCCCGTTCCACCTCTTTCATGAAGCTGACCTTCCCCCCTGCAAAGACCTTTAGAACAACAAAAAAAAAGACTTCCACCTAAGAGAATAAAATGTCCAATATGTAAGAAATAAATCCTGACCAAGAGACATTAATCCAAGAATTAAGGCCTTTGAAGTATAGCAATAGGAGATTATAGTAATCTCATGTCAAAAATGGAATTGTATTTCTCTTGAATATCTCTTTTTTTTTTTTTTCTGAATTCCATATTAGTCAACAGAGAGAGCAAACATGAAGAAAAAGCCACGTCTTTTAAACAGAGTTTATCACAGGCTGTGAAACGTGCCTACAGTTACAGATTTTTAAGCACCCCAGAGTTTGAAGAGGCTTGATTTTGACTGTTGTGGACTGCAGGCAGTTTTCAGAACTGGAAAATTTGGGTGGTTTGTCACTGCCTGCAAATTTCCATCATGTAATGCAAAGGCAAGCAGAGATGTGTAGCACAAGTGTACAACTGACATGATAAGCATACCCTACATCTGAAAACTTTGTATGTTACTAGAGGAAGAGTCCCTCCTCTTCTCTCCCTCCTCTTCTTTAGCTTCCCTTTGCTCCCTTTTCTCTGTTTCTCCTCCTTCCTCTTTCTTTTCCTGTCTGCTCCCTTTTTTGTTGCTTTAAAAGCAATATATTATCAAGGTTGTGATGAGAAGATTTTTGCTCAGCACTCCCTCCTGACAGGTAAGTCAGTTCTCCCCATATTTATTTCCCACTCTTCCTTCTTCTGTGGCATCCTTTCTGTTCCTTTACATCTGACCTTGCAAGAAGCAAATAAATGCCAGCTAGATGGACATTTGGTTGACAAACCAACAGCTTGCAGGGGACTTCCATTCCCAGGAAATTTCACGCGGTAATCATGTAAGGTCAGATTCTGCCACCACAACTCATAGCAAGAAGGGAGAGTGGCTTGTAAACAGGCAGCTCTTCACAGGTCATCTCCAAGGGAGCAGCATCGTGCAGCCCTCCGTGAGGACAGTCATGCGTTAATCCCGCCTCGCTGCTACACATCCACACATTATATGATTATGTAACCCCCGCCCCTTCTGCTTTATTGACAATCCGCAACCGAATTTCACGGACCCAATCGGACATGGATTTTAACTCCTGATGAACTCCTATTGATCAGCGTGTCGCTAGATGCCTTGCCTCTTACCCATTAAATGCTCAGTGCATGTGCATCCACTGCTTCTTTTTGCGTTGAATTCAACATCCAACCTTTCCTGCATTCCTAGGGAATGTGAGGAAGCAGCAAACGCTTGGGGATGTCTCCAGTGCTATGGCACACAGCTCATGCATGTCGGTCCACTTTACTCTGAAGCTAGGAATAGGAGTCACTTTACTTACATTCACATTAAGGAGTAGATCCGTGCTGTCAAAGCAGCCCGGAGGCCTCCAGAAGCAGTGAATCAAACAAAACAAGTGCTGGCATTAGCAGCGGGAAGAGGAGGAGGTAGAAATGAAAATGAAGGTTAAGGACATTTCAGAAGAGACGGTATCAAGGTTTGTATAATGTGACAGGGCTGGTTTCCCTTGGTATAGCACATTACCCGAATCCGGTTTCTTTGACAGAGGAGTTCTCGTTTGAGTTCACATCATGTCACTTACATCCTGTAAGCGCTTAATCCTGCATAAGTGATAAAATGTCACAATGCTGTTATGTTCCTTTTGCTAGTTTTGGCCAGGGGATTTATTCATATTCAGGCTTAGATTCAGTTCCGATGCTGAAAACAGGCACGGGCAAAATCAGGACTGGTTTTTGTTTTAAAGATGGGAAGAATGTGCTTTTGTCAGGTCCTGAGAACGAAGCCTGAAGGTGAGAAAGACACAATCTGTTCCCAGCTGTGCCTCTGACTTACTTCTTTCTGTTCCTGCTATTCTCCTCTAAAAGTACAAAACAGTTCAGTATATATAGGTCGAAATGTGACTCATCGGAGTACACGCCGGGGAGGCCAGATATTACGAAATGCCATTATTGTGTGCAAAATCAAACCCAGGCTTTTTCACATGCAGGACCTGTGTATCTCACCTATTGCCTGTATTAGCCAGATTGTAGCCAATATTCGGCTATTGGAATTTGGGTTGCAGCATAAGCTTTTTCCAACTTCTGCCTGTTTATCACTGAAAGACTCTTTTTTTTTATTCTGAATGCTCCTGTTGAGCAAAATTTGCATTTGGAAACTTCTAAATACAAAGCACTCATTGGGCCACAGAGAAAAATTAATCAAATTAGTAATTAAAGAGTTCTCAAATGCAACACTGAAACTTAAGCAAAAACAAGTGGCAGATTTTCACTGGAGATCCATGAGGATGGAGGATGTTGGATTGAGCAGTGCTACCAAGGTATCAGCCACAATGAGACAGAGACTGCTATGTGCTTTTTCAGAGTAACAATAACTCAGATGCAGGAGTGTAACAAGGTTACAAACGTGCTGGATTGAAATCTAGTTTTCTGAATCCAGCACTTCAGAAGGTTTCATGTGTCACCAGCAATAAATAATGTGAAATGAACAAAGACAACTTTTTTTTATACATGCACATGGGCGTGTGTGCTTATATGTGTGTATATGCATATAAATAGAGTGTATAGAGAGAGAAGTGAACATTCGTAAAAGCTATATATGTATATGTGTAGCATCTTATACATATAAATATATGGTCCATCATTCTAATTCCATGCACAACTGCACTATAACCATTGTGGTTTATAAGATCACACTTCATATATGCATGACTCACTGGCTTCATTCATGTTTCCATATGTATGTAGAAACATAGCAAAGCAGACATTCCTAGAGACATTGCAGGACAACCTCATTGAGATGGACATTCTCACCTCCTCCCGACATGACGGTGCTTACAATGATGGGTATGTGACACTTACGTGGTCTTCCTGTTTACTGTACAGTCATTATGATCCTTGCATGAAAGCATTTGGTCACATCCATGATGTTTAAGGGCAACACCATTGCTGGCCTCTTTCAAGACGGCTTTAAAAAAAATGAGGTTCTGGAGCAATGTGTACATATTAATGGCAGACTCATTAATATGCTAGTGATCCACAGCATTCCATTTGCTTTTTTTTCCCCTTGTTTTGAAAGTCATTGCATTAGTAAGAAGTACCTACAGCAATTCCAAGTCCCATATAAACCCAGATTAATTTAATTTTGATAACGATCTTAAACCATTATTGTGCTGGCAGCCTGCTATTTCATTGTTCAGCTGTTATTTTTCACTTACCTTATCATACAAAAGGTACAGTGTCTACTAGTGGTATCTAAATTGAGCCTTTGATTTTGACTCAACCACCCATTCTGACATTTTTACTTAACTTTTAATCTCTTAACTTTTAAGTTATAAACAGCTTTTAACATGACAGTGCCAAAAATGTCACTCTCGTAGTGGCAGTTTCTAATTTGGTAGCCGCCCTTCAGTGAAGATCTAATTGATGTGCTTGAACACTGCAGGTACCTCTTTGCTCAGACCAGATACATCTGCCTCAACAAATACTTCCTGAAGCACAGAAAAGTATCTGAGTCCTTGTACAAATTAATGTTTTGATGTAGAGCATTAGTAGAAATAATGAATCTTTCTCTAATGCTCAGCAGCCATGCTTTGAGTACCAATAGAACCATGGCTGTAATAGTACAAACACCTGTTTCACAGAATTATATGTCACTTTATCCTGCACAAATCAGTGGCTTTTCTGCATGGTGGTGTTTCTGCATGTGACATTTCCTCCTGTGACCGCACGAGTGACTTCAAGGGGAAAAGAGAGTCACGTCTGGTATAATCCACTGGCTCGACCGACTCCCTTGGATCCATGCTGATTTGATTTATTCTGGCTGCACGTCCGGCCCCATAAACCACGGCAGAAGGTGCAAACTGCATGGGCGGCTGCTTCTCAGTCCCCACAAGCAGCATTTGTGTTCGACATCAGCATGGTGAGAGGAGAGTTGGATCCCTTTCCCACATTTCACTCCCACAATTGGAATGCCTTGCACTTCATCACGACTCACCCAAAGCAGGTTTTCCATTCAGGATCCCCATGGAAGGAACTCCCATCGGGACATTTCATTTCAGGAGCTCATGGGCTGCAGTGGTTTTTGTTTGTGCTGTCATGAGTCCTCATGGGCTGGCTCTCAGGCTGCGGTTGCAGTAACGGGCAAAGCACGGTGCCTCCCAACGTGCCACCGGACAGGAAATGCTGTTGCTGTTGTCAGTAATTCACACTTTTATAAAAGAGGCATCAAACTAAGGTGCTTTGTGGAAGCAGGTGCCTCTCCCCGCTGCCTGTAGGCAAGACTCGAGCTCTGGATTTGATGCTTTCAACCATACCCTTGTCCGACCCTTCCAGGCGGAGGCAGTGTGAATGTTCCCCTCTGTGACAATTTGGGTGCTATGGAATGGCTTAATGTCTCCTCCCCCATCTCCATTCAGCGATGCAATACGAAAAAACGCTCTCATGCAGTGATCAATGAATTGGTAAAGTCCCCCCTTTCCTTACTCCAACCTCCGCTCCTGTTGCCTTCCAGCTGGGCCTTTCCCCAGGAGCGGGAGCAGGCCCTCGGTGCTGCCCGTGCCACCAGTCTGTCGTAGCTCTGCTTGGAGTTTCCGTGTCACCCCAGCGCCAGCTTTCCCACAGAAGGGGCTCCCGCCCTTGAAGGTTTCTCTGTGGCATTGTTGGCACTGGGTTTGTTTTTTTATCGTTCGTTTGGTTTGGTTTTTCTTTACTCTGTGTGACTTGCCGTTGGGTTTTATCCTTCTCTTCCGTGCATGCCGTCCGTGTCTTTAGCCAGCATTATGTGGAGCTGCTTTCCTCGTCCCGGCAGCAGTCGCCATCCTGTCTCACCCCACGTCTCCCCCCTTGCTTCGATTTGTGTGAGGAGTCACTTGCTGTCGGTCTTTCTTCCCTCAGGCACTTCCTGTTTAAACCTGGAGGCACTTCTCCCCTTTTTTGTACAACGTCGCCGGGATATCCCCTGACGTCCAGCACTGTGTACTCACCTCCCCCTAGGCCCCTTCCCAGAAGTACCTTCTCTAGGCCTGCCTTTAACCTGAAGAAACCCTATAAGTACTGTAACTGGAAATGCGCAGCTCTGAGTGCCATTGTCATCTCAGTCACACTGGTGATCCTCCTGGCATATTTCATAGGTAAGCTTATTTCTGGTTTGGTTTTTCTTTTTTTTTTTTTTCTGCTTTTCTTTCCTTTCTCTACAAATTCACACACGATGCAAATGCTTGGGAACCAGAGGGTCAAACTCATGATACGCAGTAATGGGGAGATAAGGCCTCTGCTGACTTAATTGAGGTAGAAGTGCTATGGCAGGGAGCAATATTTGACCTAGCACGCATAACGGAGCCAGAAGGGCTTAGCAGAGTGTAAGTCATATGTTGTCCTCCCTTTAAACTGAGCGGACTGCTCGCTTTCTGCAGAGAAAAGCATAACCAGAGTGAGACAAACCCACCAGGTTGTCTAAAAACAACCAGAAAATTCTGATTAAAGCAGGCAGTGAGGTGCATGTCCTAATCACGGCCGCATCCAGGTCAGTGGGAATTCCCTGGCACTGAATGACAGGGTCAGAACCAAAATCCTAACACTTTTTACTTTACCTTTTCGTGGCACATCCCATTCATTTAATCGACTATGCTGAAATTCCCAGGGTAGCCTGAAGGAATAGGGAAGGACTGAGTTTAGACTGTGGTCCAACAGAGCCTTTTTAAGTAGGGGGGATTGGGGACAACTTGCTATTTGGGTGGAGAAGCATTGTTTGTTTTCTTGAGCTGTGCACGATCGGAATTTATGGGCCGTCAGCATTCATTATGAAAGTAATTGAAACGTTAGAAGTGAAAATTGTATTTTGCCTTCCGTAAACTTGGGGTGTTAACATTACTTTTCCTCAGTCAGAGCTGATATTTGTGTTACAAATGCCTTAGAAAGGTCCATTCCTCCACTCCTCTTGTAAGCTGTCAGCGGTGCAAACTCTAGTTGTCAGGCACTTGGAGATGTGATCATAGGTAACAATGCCTGTGTCTCATGGCGCAAATGAGTCCTTTTGATTTCGTAGTGGCTTCCTGTACACTAATGATCTATAAAAGGTTGTGGTTAGAATTACAAATCTTAGCCTGGATAGAAAGATTCCTGCTTTCACTTCACATGAGTATAATTAGCACTACCACAAAGGATTACTTTTACTGTGCTCCTTTTATGTACGCTTCTTTAATGACTGATACTTCTCCACTCCTGCCTTGTATCATACTTTGGTCACTTTCATGACTTCCTTAAGAGGAGCAGAAATGATTAATTAACCAACATTAAATCAGCAGCAGTTTGATGGAATATGCAGTCAATTTTCATCATTTGCTATGTACATTTGGACTCGCCTTTCTCATTTGTCTGGTATTCTCCCCGTGCCCTGAACATGGTTCCTCTGGGCATTATCTCAGTGTGTCAGAGGAGTATCGTTAGAACAGCGGTGCCTGTTAATTCTGACGGAGGAGGTACGTGCCATTTGATAGATAAAGTAGAGTTTGGTGGTTTGCTGCTTGCTGTTCCCCTGCTCAAACCCCCTTTTTCAGAGTTCTGAAAAGATCAGACTTTTAAAAATCACAGTTTAGTGTGGCTGAAAGGTAGGTCCATTGAATGCTCTCCCTATCTTCCCCATTCAGATGAATCCTGTGGCATCCGCTAGGCTCCGTGGCTGGCTGGCGAGGTGCCAGAAATGCTGATCAGGTTGAACTGCTGTAATTATGGGTCATAATTACTAATTTCTAAAGGAACTATCAATTATTAAAAATCAAATTCGATGGTTCAATTCAGCATAAACATATTTAACAAAGGTTGTCTCTACCAGACCCAGCGTTCTAATCAACAAGCAAAAAGGCAGATATTTAATTAGATTTTGATGAAAAATTGTGTTTAATTTCAAGTATAATCAATTATTAATTACTGTAATGAGTGACTCTGGCGGGGTTTACTAATTAACTCATTTAAAAATTATGAATAACCTTTCATTTGTAATTATTTTCTACATCCTGTCAAGTTGCAGATGAGAATTGTATCACCTAGCCCAAAAGGAAAAAAGCGAGAGCCAGGGAGTCAAAATGTTTGTGCTTTCACAAAGTTAAGCTTGGACATTTTGCATTCTGATAAGAACTATGCAGTTATTTACTGAACTGGTTCATTCTTTTAAATAAACCGGTCTGTTTGCAAAACAAGTGGTTGTTTTTCCTACAGTATTTTTTTCCCCTGTTTTCGCTTAGTTGCATTTTCTTACAAATACGTTTTCTCAGTTAAGCAGTATCTTGATCTTTTTGATGCCCCAGGGACCATCAGGTGTAAATGATCAGGAGCAGAAAGGACTAACCAATATTACACCCTATCAGTGTTAGGAACATCACTTGCCACATGTTCTTGTTGGTTAAAGTAACCATAGAAGTTTAATGACCATCCTGCAAAGCAAACTGATGTGGTTGAAGAGGCTTCCATTTAAGTGAATGGGCTTTGGGTCAGGTCACAGAATCCCAGGTTCCCGAGTGGCTGGTGGTGTCGGGCAACTGCGGGTCCCTGTGGCGCCAGCCCTGCTCCAGCAGGGCCACCCCGAGCAGGGGGCCCAGCCCCACGTCCAGGCGGCTGCTGGAGATCCCCAAGGAGGAGCCCCCAGCCCCTCTCTGGTCCCATGGCAGTGGTGTAGCGTTTACTCTTTTTTTCTTTTTTTTCCTTTCTTTCTTTATACACTGATTAGTTCATGGAAATACTTAAGAGTAATGTCTAGGGCTTCACAGCATCGGACATCACAATCCTCTGTATAAATATTAAAAATTACCCATTGAAGTCCTTACCTATCTATACAAGTGTACAGAGCTAGGGCCATCCAGAATTCTGCTCTTGCCAATACTTTTTGTGTGACAGAAGCTCAGGCACAACTGTCACGGGTGACCATCTGAGGCAAGCAGAGCTGCATGTAAACAACGAGGCATTTGGTTGTTTCTGAAGCTCTTTGCTGAAGACAGTCTGTCTTTTAAATTCATCTGAAACACTTGCTATATCATTTGTTTAAGGCTAAAAGCCAGAGTTTCTATTTTTTAAGACTTTTTCATAGAATCATAAAAAGGTTTGGGTTGGAATGGACCCTAAAGCCCACCTAATTCCACCCCTGACCTGGTCAGGGCCCCGTGCTCCCAGCCCAGGCTGCCCTCAGCCCCACGCAGCCTGGCCTTGGGCACTGCCAGGGCTGGGGCACCTCCAGCTCCTCTGGGCAGCCTGGGCCAGGGCCTCAGCGCCCTTGGAGGGAAGAATTTCTTCCCAAGGCCACCCCAAAGCCTCCCCCCTGCCAGGCTCCAGCCGGTGCCCCTCGTCCTGTCCCCCCAGCCCTGACAAAGAGCCCCCCCCAGCTTTCCTGCCCCCCCCCTGCAGGCCCTGGCAGGCCGCTGGCAGCTCTCCCCGGGGCCTTCTCTTCCCCAGGCCCACCACCCCCAGTATCTCAGCCTGGCCCCACAGCAGAGCTGCTCCAGCCCCTGAGCATCCTTGTGGCCTCCACCGGGCCTGTGCCATCAGTTCCATGTCCTTGTGCTGGGCCCAGAGCTGAACGCAGCGCTGCAGGGGGGCCTTCCGAGAGCAGGGCCCAGGGGACAATCCAGGGGGACAATCCCCCAGGGGGACAATCCCCTCCCTCGCCCTGCTGCCACGCTGCTGCTGCTGCAGCCCAGGCCACGCTTGGCTTTTGGGGCTGCCAGTGCATGGGGCCGGCTCGGGCCCAGCTTCTCACCCCCCACCCCCTACCCCTAGGGCCCTCTCCTCAGGGCTGCTCTCCAACCATTCTATGCCCAGCCTGGAGTTGGGCTTGGGGCAGGACCTTGCACTTGCCTTGTTGAACCTCATGAGGTTCGCACAGTCCCACCTCTCTGCCTTTCCAGGCCCCTCTGGATATCATCCTTTCCCTCCGGCAGGCTGGAGGGGCTGGATGCAACCATCCAGCCAATTCCTTACCCACTGAGTGGCCGATCCGTCAGATCCATGTCTCTCCAATTTAGAGACCAGGATATCATGCAGGACAGTGTGAAATGCTTTGTGCAAGTCCAGTCAGATGACATCAGTTGCTCTTCCCCTATCCACAAAGCTGCAACCCCATTGTAAAAGGCCACCAGATTTGCCAGGCACGAGCCACCCTTAGTGAAGCCATGTCGGCTGTCACCAATCACCTCCTTATTTTCCACGTGTGTTTGTTCTTAAATATATATATACATATTTAATAGTCTAAGATTCACTAATCTTGCTGGGCTTTTTCAAAAAGGAGAGGAGGCATAAATAGAAGTCCTTGGAAGCTGAACGACTGGTATCGTGTCAATGTGGTGATCAAGCTTGAAGCTTTTGCAGGTCTGAGTCACTGGTCTTGAAAGATAATGACAAACAAAATATAACAGAGTGTATTAAGCACCAGAAGCAGCTTTCCATTTGAATTAACCAGTATTTGATTGACTTGTTACCACCTTTTCAAATATTCAGAGACACACACTATGGCAGCGACAACAATACACATTGAGGTTTGGTGCGCACACAGTTTATGCAAATCCTGGGAGCTCTACAGTCGCTTGTCTCATGGGGTGAGAACACCAAAGAGAAAAGCAGTGGCAGATTGGGGCTGTAACATTAAAATGGCAGGGACGGCACCGCTGGAGCCACTGAAATGAAAGGCCTCTTTAAGCAGCTTGTAACTGACCTGCAAATTTGCTGTTCCAGGAGGTCAGGAAGAGACACCGCTTTAAAATTAAATTGTCCATTTTAGGATTTGTCCCTTCTATCGACATTTAAACGAGGAAAAAATCCTTGGATTATGCTGGGATGGGAAGGCGTCTGCATGGCACGGAGCTCTGCCTTGGAGGGGCAATTTAGAGACAGAGATAATACCATGAGGTGTGTTGCTATCTGAATACTTTGTCTGCACTTTCTGTACCTGATAGATGCCAGGCCTGGTAACACACCTATGTAAAGAGTCTCTGACAGTGCTGCTCTACTTGGGAGGAAGATTTCTGAGTTCAGAAATAGAAAAGACCTGTTTGATTGTCCAGATCTCCATGCCCAGCAGCTGTTTGGCTAGAGCCGCGGAACAGTTTCTAAATGAATTAGTGATGGAGAATAGTTTCTTTCTTCTGAAACAGAAGGTATTATCCTCCGCCTGATGTACATTCCAGACGAGATGGGAGCACGATTTGATGTAGTTAGGCACTTGCAATTTTCCTATACTTAAGCATGTGTTGCGGTTGCATTGCATGAACAGCAAGAAAGATGGACATTTGATTTAAATTAAAGTTAGGGCTGGAAAACATATCATGAAGCCAAAACAGCCATTCGTTTGATTGGAGTCAGCTCTCTGTTCGTCTGAACTCCGTACAGACGGAGCTTTGCCTTAAAGAACAGCATTGCTTGCTATGGGCAAAACGCTTTGACAGTAAAACGGTGCTAGGGCTGCGATGTGTTTATAAAGTGCCTTTCCTTTCATTGTCTGAAGATCACCCTGAAAGCTAACTTCAGCTGAGTTTCTCTGTGATTCTTTGATGATATGTAGTAAACCCAATTTAAAGCAGCTCTCCAAAGCTCTTAGCTATCTAACGGGTTAGCTGTGGATGTGCAACATACCAATTACTGTGGTGTTTACACGCCACTTGAGATCAGTAGGAAAAGTTGCTATTGCTTAATTCTTAAAACTGAGCTATATTTATCCTATTTTTATGCCTTGATAGTAAGGTTTTGCATTCAACTTAAAATATAAAGCAATTTATTACCGTACCAACAAGTTTCTTTCATTTTCTGCTTTCAGATCTCTTTTGTGATCCCAGATTAAGTTCTGTTTTGCTACCGTTGCCATTTGTTCTTTTGATTCACATAGATTTTTCAGTGTTTTCCACTTCCATCTCATCTTAAATAAAACGCAGAAATGGTAGCTCAACAATCTGTTCTGGCAAAGCCTTTACACTATGAAGTCAATCTGCCACCTAAAGAAGAGCTTCCAGGTCCTTTTTTGGTTCTTTCACATATTCCACAAACTACTGCACACTTGGTAACTTCGGGTCTCATTTTCTGCATTTCACCCTTCATCTACAAAAACCGTGAAATTCATTTTGAAAAGTGCTATGGTACCATCAGTAATGTATTTTACGTACAGTAGATGTTTGTAAGACTCAACATTTCGGGATACTGCTTGAGAGGGACCGTCATCACAGCGGAGCGCTGCCATTGTTATGTTATCTAGTAGTGCCTGAATTTGTGGCTTTTTTTTTTTCTGTTAAAGCTGGCTTCTGCTGTGCCAAATGCATACGAGCACGCTTAGTGCCAGTCCCTCACTAAGAGTCTTACAATTTAAATGACATCTCGCTCTTTCTCTCCAGTTTTCCATTCTGAAGAAGATTAACATACCATCTGATCATGTCTCATTGATGCAACCATAAAAACCTTTTTAATTCCTTATACACAGTGACATTTGGGAAATGTGGGCCTTATTCCTACTTGAACATGCTCTTCTTAACCTGGAGTAACTCCATTTACTTTAGCACTGGTTTAAGTGCAGTCAGAGTCAAGGGCATTGGTCCCAGTGTCTGCAACAGGAGCTGAACCAAGCCTAGAAAAGTCTCCCTCTATTTTTATATATCCCTAACTGTGGAGATTGGCACGGTTAAAGACAAAATACTTCAGGAGAGATGCTGACCTTCCATCCAGTTCTGAATGATCCCGCTGCCTGTTCTGGTGCTGAGCTCCAAATTGTTTCAGGAAAGCCAAGACACGAAATGAGTCTCAGCCACTTGGAGAGATGTTGTCAAAGTCTTTAAATGCACGATTTCAAACTCTCTTTTGTCGTCTTTCATTGCAGCTTTAGGTGCGTGGTGGTGTTAATTATAACTCCCATCTTGTTTTCCATCATCTGCAGAGTCAGGAAAAGCTGTTTGCATTATTAGAGGGCTGTGTGCGTGTTTTTTTGGTTTGGATTCTGCACAGCGTCTTTGGATAGCAGCCACTGTCAGCTTTAAAGTTCAGAGCAAAGGAAGTACAAGTGACTTAACTGCAGCTTTAAAATATAGGTTATAAAGGCACAAGATCCTACTTTAAAGCAGTTCTTGTGAAGATCAATTCTTTCAGGTGGGTGGTAAAAAACTTACCATAGAAACTCCATTAAAGAACATTCACTGTTTCAACCTAGATAAGATCTGCAAGCTGACATTAAAAATGTTGGGATAGGAGAAATATGCGATGGTGTGAACACTATTGAGAGATGCTGCCAGAAAATATTACTGGAAAAGCATAGTAGAACATAATATAAACACTCTAATTTTACTAGAGTTGCCCAGTGTGCCAAGTGGGATAGGTATAAAAATAAGAAGTATTAAAATGTAGGTGGCATCGGATGGCAACACATTCTGAAGGTCAGCAGAGGAATTTCTGCTTTGCAAAGCAGTTAGCACTCCTCCAGAGTCTACCCTGACATAGAGCATGTTCAAATACTGCATCTTTTACAAACCGGTTCGGTGTTCATTGGAAGTGAGAGGTAGTAGGAAGATTCCCTTAATTTTCCTTTAAATCTTTTTTTTCATAATTGGTAATGTTAGAAGCCATAAATGCTATTAGATCATGTAGTCTGACTCTGAGAACACTGCAGGCTGGTAAACTCCCTCTCCTTAATCTACCATTTTAATGCAGACAAATCACATATCTGCTTCAGATCGTGGTTTCCCAGCCTTGCCCTGCGAGGATCCCATTTGCTCTTTTGGGCTATGAAAATAACATTGGGCTTTTTTTTGGGCCCGCTATCAATTGTCAAATTCCACCAGAAATTTTAACGTTTCATGTTTTTTCAGCAATCATGATGGTTTTGTAGCACTTCTATGGACAGCTGAGGACTATTTCTCTGTCACTGCCATCCCTAACTGAGCTTACTCTCATGACTAGTTACCCACACAAATGGCTGGTAATTAAAAACACTGAAAGAAAGCCCATTACAGAAAACGTTCTTTCTTTCTGTGCTACTTGCACATTGCTTTTTCCTGTTGGAAAGTGCTTGTTTCTTTAGTCTGAAAGTCATCCCGCATTAAATCAAATGCTTTACAAAACTGTAATGGTGTCAAAATATGAGTAACTGTTTCTTCAGATCTATTTTTCAGAAAAGCAATATAATTGGCCTGAGTTCCCACACATTCACTTTCGTTATTCTTCCTCGGATGAATTCAGTGTTATGTTTTCCATTATTTTGTCTGTAATAGATGTCAGGCTACCCGGTGTAAGTGACTTGCATCTTCTTTTCCCTTCTTAAATATTTGCACAGCATTAACCCTGTTCTAATCTCTCGGTAGCTGGTTCGGTATTAATCAGCGAGTCAGATTCCTCTTCTGCTAGCTCGTCTCATTTACTGGGTACAAGTTAAATGAGCCTGCAGATTTAAAAATGTTTGTCCTTGAATAGATGTAGTTTAATATAATTCTTGGTTATTAATGGACTGGAAAAAAAAAGTTATTTCCTGTGAAATAATTGCATTATCCTAGTTATTTTCAAAAACCAGAACAAAAATACTTACTGAACATTTTAGCCTTTATTAAAACATTATTAACAATTTCCCCATCTCCATCAAGTAAATAGCTAAATTGTTGCTCAGTTTACTGGGTTTCAATACACTTAAAAAATGTTCTATTGTTCTTTCTTCTTTCAGGCCATGGATTTTTTTTTTTCTTCATGTCCTCAGCTTCCTTTATCAGCTTCCTGCATGGTCTTAGATTTATATAGATTACTCCCTGGTTCCCCGTTGTTCTGTGTTGTTGTTTTTTTCCCCGTATATATTACTTTTTTATTTCTGCTTATTGTTTTATTTTGACACTGAATGAAGAGGTCCATTTGTCAAAGTCGGATCCTCTTTCATCACTGTGGGATCTCAGGCAGGATGGCTTCCTTTTAGAAGCAGCCCACCGATATGATTGAGTCTGGAACTGGTCGAAAGGGGACCGAGGCTGTATACCCAGAGGGCTCCGTCTGATCCTGAGGTTTGCATCAGTGCATCACGAAACCAGGCATCGGTCATGTAACACCACAGCTAGCCCTTTAGCTGCCTGATCCCTTCTTAAATTTAAGAATGTTTAATGCAAGGAGGGATGAGTTTAATTTCCCCCTCTTCTTAGTAAATGGCAAGATATGAGCTCTCAGCTTTTATAAGCTTTTATCAGTTGCTTTTAGTGAGTTTTTATAGTTGCCATAAGCCCCCAGAAAAGAAAATAACAGCATGCTGACACCGAAAGTGCTGACCTTGCCTTTATGGCAGTGGCACAGATGTGCTGCTATAATCTTCATTTCACGGCTTAGATTGACCTTTGCACACAGACACTGAAAAGAAATCAATTTTACAGATCTTACTATCTAATGGAAGGAGTTTTCCTCAAGTCTGTGTTTTTATTTCATACTAATTAGTGTGAAATAACATAATTTAATTGCAGTTAAGTGGAGAGAGAAGGAAAGAAACATTTCCAGTAATGGGCTTTCCTTCTTTTTTTTTAAAATACCATACGTTAGTGTGTGTAACTAGACAGAAAAGGAAGCTCAGTTAGGGATGTCAGTGGCAGTGAAAAGCATTTCTGAGTTATACCTCAGTGTTTCTCTCCCATCCTTTTCTAGCATAAATTAGAAGATGGCTTTGAACCCTTATCTGCTGCCAGGTCATACGTTTCTATCGGATGTGTGCAGCGAGGCATTCTCTGAGGTTTGTTTTCACCTGTATTTAAAGCTGAGATATGTGGTAGGTACACATCTTTACAGTGCTAAGTGAAGTGTTGCAGTTAAGTATATCACCTAGATAACATTCTAGATGACCTCTAACATACAGAACAAGATGTCCAACCTGCTCTTTGCCTCTGTGACAAGATTTCAACATCGCTGCTTCTGCTGAAATGTAAAAGCTCCAAAAGGACCACTTGTGCAGTTCACTTTGAGATACCAGAATCTAGTGCTCGATAAATAAGTAGGTAGAGGTTGTTGAAGCCCTGTTTAAATGAAAATCTGATAAACTCTCCCACCATCGCCGGCCTGTCTTGCCTTCCTCTTTATTTCATTTTGTCATACCTTAACTTCCAAGCCTGTCCTTGCTGCAATCAGAAGCTTTTGCTAGGAAGATGATGAGAACAGCATATGTTTGCTGTTATCAGATGTGGTAGCACATAGCACAGCAGCAGCATCACACCTTGCTTGCCTGGTACAACTGTACCATCACTTCATTATGTAAAGAGACTCTTTAAAAAGCAAAGCAGAACAAGGCAGTTAGCAGAGAGGATGGCTATGCTTACACTGTGTGCTTATAAAGGAGCTCTAATTCGATGATCAGTGGAGCAGAATTTCAGTTATGGTAGAAATGATAATGAAATCAAACATCAAATGGTCATTCTAGGGCTTTTGGTGGAAGAAAAACACAAAAACAGTCAATCTAAGCATAATGATATTCCAAATGGTATTAATCCCAGGGGTCAGCAGCAGTTTATTTATATCAGTGTACCTTCTCCAGCCAACCTGGGGCATGGGCTGCTCCAGGTTGTGAAATAAGTGTATGTGGGACCATTCCAGGAATCCAGCTGGTCCAGACTGGGTCCATTTCTGTTCTCTTGACCTATCATGGATGGTCAAACTCAAGTTGTCTGTAGAGGACGATCTGTGGCCCTTCCTAGCTAGGATTCCTCTGCACAGGAATTCAGGTGCTGGCTGAGCAGAGCCAAAATCATGGCAGAGTTCATTCTAACAAACTAATTCTATGGACTTTCAAGTTTCACTGCTTGGGGATATTTCTTGGTCGTGTTTAATTCTGTAGCATCAATGTAGAGTTCTGAGGGATAAAAGGGTCAAGGCAGAGCACGATGCCCCTGACCAAGCACGTTGGTACATTTGTGTTTAAGGATGAGGCGAAATGAACATGGCCAAAGTGATCACAAGCAAACAGATCCTAAACAGACTTGTGGAAGACAGGTTCTGGACCTCCAATGCCAGCACAGTCATCGACTTACACTAAATTTTGCCCTTGGACCTACAGTTATTCTGTGTCCCCATTGCAGCAGAGTAGAGGTAGCGGCAAATGGTGACAGCTCTTTTCTATTAGACAGAACAAACAATAGTGTGTGCTTTATCACATTCCTGGTCCGCACAGAGTTGGCTGCCATAAAACTAGAAAATCTGAGTTCACACATGCTCAGGAGGGACCTATTTAGAGTACTGTAGCAAAATTGTCTGCACTGAGTGTATTCTTCCCCTTTCCAACCCCCTCCTACTGCTACCAACCGGGCTGCACATATGGCATCCCTAGAAAGCAATTGAACGTGCTACAATGCCGGAGTTGCCAGGGTTGAGTGGCAATCTCTGTGCAATTGTTCTGCTCAGCACTGGGCCAGTGGAAAAAAAGAAATAGCCTGTGATGAGAGAATTAAAGGCTATTACAGGGTACATATGCATAGAGGAGCTGATCTAAAATCACACACGCAATCTTAATTCTGTTCTTCGCTCGCTTCTGAGCGCTTGACTTGGCGAACTTTGAGTTTCTTTAGTAAATGCTTTTTTTTTAGGTGTAATTAAATATAAAGATGGCTGTGGGCCTTTTAAGAGAGCGCTGTGGGTTGCACTTGCCAGCACTTGCCTTAATCTATGTGCTGGATTTAGTTCTAAGTCCAAGGGAACAAATCATCGGGTTGCGTTAAGTTTCGTTACTTGAGAGAGCTTTTCACACTGATCTGAACCATTCACTTAGATTTATAGTACCTCAAAGTACTGGGCTGCGTTTTGCCCACGGTGGCTGGGCAGAGAAAAAAAAAATAAAAAAATTCTACTGCCATTAATTGTGCTGTGTCACCCACTTTATCAGCTTTCTCAGACTGTACATTTGTATCAATTTGCTGAGCTTTTGTACAGAAAAAAAAAATCCCTGTCCAAATGAACTGTTGGAACAATCTGCTGATTTTTTTCAAGTTCCTGTAAAGAAAATTAGAAACTAAATTAAAAGATTGTTAGCCTGCTTTAAACATGCCCATGTATTTGTCATGTCCAAAGCAGTAAGATATCCCTAAATACATGTGCAGATGAATTTTTTTTCAGATCTCTTCAAAAAGCCAAGTCAACCGGATTCAGGTTTAGGGCTCAGGTTTGGCAATGCTCATGAGCACTCTCTGCCCCAATCTACAAAATGTTTAAATTTGTGCTTAATTTAAAGCACCTCCATCACACTTCCTGAAGTCACTAGATTCACTCAAGCTAAGTACAGCTTACGTTAAACCTGTGCTTTGGGTATCGAGGGATTCAGAGACTGTCATTTCGTTCATTTTTCTTACATCAACTAGCACAACCCAACGGGGGCTCCAGCGCTATTTCAGCCTGCATGGTAACTAATGCAGTTTTCAGCTGATTTTAGGACTAAACCATAAGCAGCACTCTCAACTCACTTTGCTCATCTTTAGAATAAAATTCAGGAGGATTGACGAGCTGATGAGCCATCTGACAGATCTGTTCCCTCATCAAATTCTACAAAATGTTTCAATGTTAGCCCCTAAGCTGGGATGCTAAATGTAACCTCTGATCCCACCTCTTACACTGGGGTGAAGGTGACTGATGGCGATTTTGAAGCCGCAAAACTATACCTTTTAGACTTTAAGCAACCTATTATATTAATTTAGAAAAGCAGGTTTACTCAAGATACCTGGCAGAGCTAATAAGGAAAGAAGCATAGGAGAGCTTGTTGTTTTACCTATGTAAATTACACCCTTTTAAACCACGGCCTCACAGTTTATAAGCATGTAATGAAGTGGTGTTTGTAAAATTATCCTGTCCGCAACAGGCTGGCCCGGAATTTTAGTAGTTGCAAAGCAAGGTAGGAGGCCCTCTGGTAGGGCTGCCTGTCCTCATTTCTCTAATTGAAGTGAGTAGCCCAGTGGGAAAACCATTATTTCTAATATTATATACACAAATTAAAACTCCATTTAGAGGTACAGTGGGACCATCTTATAATTGACTTTGATCGCGAAGAAATATCTCAGTAATATTTATAGTAATATGGTCTCTGCCAGAAAGGGTATCTAGAAAGGAAAATATTATTTTACTGAGAAAGGGCTGAGCACGTGTAACACCAAATTTACTAGAGCTGTGGGGGCTGGAATAAGCTGCTTTGGTGCGGTAAGCTGCCTAAGAGCAGCAAAATGTTGCTGAGGTCCATCCTTCAACTTCCTATTCTGCTTTCACGACGGTGAAGGAAATTACAGATTGTATTTAAGCAGGCAGCTCTTTGCATAAGCCACAACACCTTTATGTCATATTTTTTTTTCCTATAGGTTGGCGCTTTAAAAAATCCTCCTAAAAATACCCGTAAAAATATGCTAAGCATTTAAAATTGCGGTTTTCTTCCCTGTAGGAGATGAGAAGCATCCAGCAAGCCACTATAGCACTGGAGGGGCCAGCGATCATCTATTAGCAGTCTGAATGGACAGGCAATCACTTGAAAGTCTTTGATCCCCAGGGGTAATTAGGAAGACATTGAATAGGAAGTGCTGACTCTTTGCATCGAACAAACATTGAGTTTAACTGCTTCATTTTATAACATGTCTTCCTCCTAGTCACTTCCTTGAAGGTTTCAAAGAAATGTGATGCTTCAGCTGGAAGCCTTTTTTTTTCTTCCCTATTAAGAGCAATTGAGGACTAAATTAAAATATAAAGTGTTCTCCTAAGAAGGGACTAATACTATTTGGTAGACCATCTGCTTCAGTCTTGGAAATCTTTGATACAGCTCTTCAGTGAGGAGGGGTCAGAGAATAAATGGTGTGTGTCAAATCAAAGCAAGTGAATGCCTTTGCAGCCAGGAATTTAGGTGATTAGCACCGTGCTTTGTTTCCCTGAGAGGTAGTTGCTACTCTGGTGGCAAAATTTTAAGAGGTAGGAAGCTCTCGGTTGTTTGAATTCCTTCTTTGCAGGTGGTGATTCTGGCTGGGGGAAGGAGGAAACCCAGGTTTCCTTCTGGTGCTTTCATAGTTTGAGCTCTGAATGTTAGAGGAATGGCCAAGCAATAAAAAAAGAGACACAATTATCTATTTAGCACCTAAATCCTTCATCCTACTTCCTTCACCCAGGGACAGGCAGTAAGGGTTCTCCATTTCTCAGCATGAAGAATTTGCAGCCTGGCCTAACAGAGTGTTTTTATCCCCAGCCGAGGAAGAAGGCTTGTAAACTCTTTTTTCTCACTGGAGCTGGATCACAGAGCGATCAGGAAAGGGGCCAGCCGGGGAGCTTACAATAAAGGGCATTACCCTAAACGTCCCTCTTTGTTTCCTTCTGTTTTATTTTACTAAATATTGCCCTGTGACAAATAAACCAACAGGGCAGGAAGCAGAGCCGTGGGACCTCCCAGCCACAGGCTGTGTCTTCACTTCAGCAACACGCAATCGATCTGGCCTTGGGGCTCTGTTCTTCGAGGCCTGTTAATTTTGCGTTTCCAGGCCTGGGTTCAGCTGGGCTGTGTGCAGGGTTCCCTGCTCCCACATGGTGGGCAGGTTCACGTTCATCTGGCCAGGGGGTGATTTCTGAAGTCGGGTTTTCCATTCCATAAATAAGTGCTTTAAGCCGTGAAAGGAGGGCATTTACCCATAGGAAATAACTCCAGATGCTGGTAATGTTGCAGAGAGTTGTGCAAAGGTCCCAAGGTAACTGCAAAAGTCCATGCAGGAGCCTCTCTCTCTCTTTGTCCCACAGCATCTGGCTCAGTGACCAGGTATTTACAGGGGAGGGGTGTGAATTCATGACATTACGGACCACTGGGGTCTGCAGTCAGGGTGCTGGACTTCAGTTCCAGGACCGAGATCTTGTTTAGTACTTGGGCATTAAATTGGTGCAGCATCAGAGCCCCATGCCTTTAGACGAACCCCGCAAGGAGCCAGGACTTGGCCTTACAAGCAAGGAGAGCAGGTACGATACACCACATCCAGGCTAGCTGCTCTTACCCCCTTCTGACACCAGAAGGGCCACAGGACCCACTTTGGTCCTGTTCCCTCTGTGTTGGCATGTCCTGCCACTCCAGGCCACGGAAACATTGTCCAGCACAGAAACAGAAACAGCAACGTAAAAGAAAAACAAACTGCTTGTTTTCTTTCTCTAATGTTTGTTTTGCCACTTCCATTCTCCTTAATCTTGCGTGCCTCTTCCGTGATTTATTGAAGATTGACAAACCAGTGATTATTTCATGCTGAAAGGCTCCTTTTCATAACATTGAATGTCACGAAAATATGATTAATTCTGCAACAGTCAATTCTCCCACTTCTACAGAAATCATATAATTTCAGTGTAGAGAGACAGTTATCCAGATAATTACAGTCAAGTTTATTCCAGAGACAGGAGTGAAAGCAATACATTTACTTGAGTCAAAATTAGCCCTGAGTAATTCAGTGGAGGAATTCAGCTCTTTATTTTATTTTATTTTTTCAATTAGGAGAAAAAGTGAAACTCAGGTCTCATTTTAGAAAGTGTGTTATTATAAGACTGATTGTTGAACCCGGAGGTTAAAGAGGATTGTGTAAGCACCACGTATCTCATGCTTGATTCTGCAAAGACAGGGGAGCAAAGAAACAAACTGCTTAAAACATCTTCTTAACCACTGACTGAGCTCCAGCTGTTTATCCTGTCCCCTTTCTTTCTTTGCTTTCCTTTGCTCTCTCCTAACCTTCCCTCTTTTTATTGGTTTCCAACCTGTAGTTTTCTCACCCTCCTCCTTTTCTTTCCCATTTCTATTCTTGTTCATTTTGGCATCAGCGCCTCTCACACCATCTTTTCCCACTTTCTTTGCCCTGTGCTGCACTGGGGGTGGGCAGGCTTTGGAAAACCATTCTCCCTACCAGCAGCACCCCTTTGGCTTGTTTTATTTCAGATTAGAAGCCCCAAAGACTTTCTGTCTCGCCTGGCTGCTCTCTGGGCTCCGTGTAAATCCAGGCTGTGCACCACGCTCGTGCTGCTGCTGATTCACTCCTTGCTTTTGTTGAGCTTCCATTCAGAGAAACTTTTTCTTTCACCATTCAGGGCAAGATCGTAAAACAATTGTTATTTTCTTCATTCATTAGCTTCTCAAGGAGCTTCAGCTGGGTGAGGAATCGCTAAGGCAGCAGCAGTACCTGCAGGACATAGCTCGGAGAGGACAGGAGAGGAGGCAGCAGCAGAGCCTGTGAGAATGCATTTAGCAGACACTAGAGAAGCAGCTGGTGGCTTCAGCCGTAGCCTTAATTTCAAACACCGTAATTGATTGGTTTGGTTATTTATTACACTGAGCTGGCTGCCTTGGGCAAAGCAACAAGCTAATAAAGGGCCAGCAGTGTGTTTTTCAAATTTTTTTTTGCTGACTGGTGTGGTTTCTGGGGGTCTTATATGCTTCAGTAAGCACGTCTTGTCTTTTCTTCTCCCCGTGATCTATCACAATCATCTGCCTCTCTCGGCGAACTCCTTCGCTCCATCAACCTGTCCCAACTGATGTCCATTTTGTTGACCACGTGAATTGTTATCTTTGTCCGTTTTCACCCGAAATGCTCTTCCAGTTTCTTTGTTCTCTGCTCCGCTGAGTAAGATGTTTTGACTTCAGGGTTTCGCTGTGTCATAAGCAAGTGGCAATAATACAGAGATGCCCCAAAGCCTGGGGTTCTTGAGAGCAAACTTTGAAAGGATGTCCCTCTTTATCTGGCTTAACAGCATCAGCTAATGTCTCTTATGGTCTCCACAAACTGCTGCAGAGAAGGAATAATGCGATGCTGAAGAAAATAATGTGTTAAAACCTGAAGAATCATGATCCTGAGTACTTGGTGCCACCAGCGTGAACTTTGATTTATTTGGGTGGTTAAATAGCACGTCTGATGCTAAAGCTGTTTGTAAATTTGCTTTGCTCAAGCGAATCTGAGCCCAGCAAATGAATAGCCACATCACCCTGCCGGGGATGAATTGCTGAGCTCAGCAGAGCCATCAAACCCCGAAAGGACCGTGGAGTTTGACTCCCTTCTTTTGCCCACCAAGAAGGCAGCCAGAGACGCCGCAGGACTGAGGACAAGGCTTTTATTCTGCCACAGAAAACTCTGTTACCCATTCAGCAAGGTTCGGGGCACTTTTTGCTAGCGTGTAGCCATCGTTAAAAGTGTGCAAGCGTGCTGGATGTCAAAACATGAGCATAATGAGCCAGATGTCCCAGATGCCTTTACCACATCATCCGAATTGTTGGTGCTGAGGCCCAGAGAGCACAGACGTGGGGTTTCCCCAAGTATTGTTTCCATTTCAAGGGAAGGCAGACAAAAGAGTTTTATTAGCCGTGGGGAATGTAACCAAAGCTTGCTGCAAAGAGCATGTCAGGAGGCTTCCTAGGCAGTGAAAGCTACATGGTATTTTACAAAAGGGTACGCTCTAATGATTGTTAATTGCAGTGTGCTCTTTTAATACATGGGGAGCCTTCAATATCTGAATATCTACTGAGCAGCGTGGTGGGGAGGGAAGAGGGAGGACATGGGGGCTTTTAGGAAGGCACTTCCACATCTTATATCTAGCTGAGCAGGGGAAAAAAAAAGCCAAAGAGAAAATGTCAGCAGTGGGTTCAATTGACCCAGAGTCTGAGAACATCAGGAATCCCAAACTATTTTTACAGCCTTACTTTGCTTTTAGGAACATTAACACTTCAAAGTATGTGACTGTGTTTCTCATCCATGGTTCCAGGGTTTTTCCCTGATTATGGTCTTTTTTTTTTTCCCACACAAAAGAACTTTGCATCAATTTAGCACAGAACAAGGTTGATTTGTGCTGTCCTAAAACCTTTAAATAACTGTGTGCATCAACAGTTTTACACATCCCACCGAGATTTAGAGACCCAAAGCATCCACTGCTCTTACTGCTTGACTTTTTAGCATGACTATGGCACTTAGGGGTAAAGTAGAAGACTGAACCTTTCAGCAGCTTGCAAATCAGATACTGCTGGTATTTGGTAGATAGAAATGATAAATACTTTGCCAGGTGATTTCCTAGTAACACACAAAACACCAGAGTGTGTTTCCAAAGCAAATTGGACTTCTTGTTCAAGTTTCTGAAAGGCTTTTGTGGTTATTACTCACCTGCAGCAGAAATTACGTGCTATTTGTCTTACGGCTGTGAATATTTATAGGTTTTTATATTGGTTAGAAACATCAAATTAGAAAGCCTTAATGGAGCATGAAGTGTAAGCTTTTGCATTGTTTTCTAGATATTTTTTTAAGCCACTTAGTAATCAAATGCTGTTCAAATAGTTCTCTGTTTTTCAGACTTCTGCACTTTTGTATGCATGGTGTGCATACATCTCATTCTCATAAGGCATGTGTGTGATGTTGGGGTCAAGGCACACAAGAAGCTTTTTGCTTCAGAAAAAAATCTATTAACCAAAGACGAAGGTTGACATGTTAAAGCAGGCCCTTATGATAACATAGATACTTTTATCTATGTGTGATAGCACAGTCAGCATCCATGTTACCTATAATTCTGTCATATTTTCTAGACTGGGACATTGTAAGATACTTTGCAAACATTTAGGAATGAATGGTGACATGGAACCATGATTCACTTGCTCAGGGAGATGGGTAATACACAGAAAAGTCACAGCACTTCCAGACTATGAGCTCTGTCCTTTGACTGAAGCACGATTTTCTCTTCTGAAGACATTTCCTCTCAAGTGTTTTTAATGCATTTTGCATGCCTGGAGGAAATACTCTTCCCTCTGCACCCAAAACAATGCCGACTTCTTCACCTTCATTTTCATGCAGTAAAGAATGATGTACAAGCAACAAATTCCTGCTAAGGACAGGAGGCACTTCAGCTGTGATAGCCAAAAGATGGAGTGTGTCAAATAGTCTCATGGAAAAGCCATTGGCACAATTTATGCTGGTATGAATTCATGAAGGTTGTTGTAATCTGAAGGCATCTGGTAGATGGAGTTGGAATTAAGCACTTAGGTCAGCAGAGGCATCTGTATTGCTTGCTGTCAAGGACTTCCTGGGTTTGGAGGGGTGAAGAAGACAGGTTTCATTCTCCTCTGACTACAAACACCTGTGTGGTTAATGTGGGAACCGGCACACAGAGCTCTGCAGCATCTGGGGAACACTCTGGTCCCTGGAGAGGTCCAGTCTGGACGGCGTGTTCAGGCAGCATCTGGTACTGGGCTTACACAAAAGCTGCTGGAGGAGGAATGCATGCAACACCTGTAGGGCTCGTGAACCTGTGAGCACAAAGCTAAGGGAACTAACACACAGTCTCACTCAAATGTCCAGAGAAGTGAACTGAGTCAGTCCTCTAATCCTGTACTTCTCTTCTTGCTTTCTGTGAAGTAGAAATAACAGATTCCCACCTGATGAGGTTTTATGAGGTTGAAAGCTGTGAACACGTCTCCAGGCAGCCTGGTGAAGATGAGGGCCATATAAGCACAACGATACTATGCAAAAGTAGCAAGGCCAAACGCTTGGTACAAATTCCTTGCTCCCAGTCTGATTTGCTCTCTTCCCTTGCACAGTATCTCTGCCAAATATTCTCCCTTCAGATCTAAATACTGACCACTGAAGTGTCCTGGGTGCATCACCGGTTGTGCTGGTAGTATTCCTTCTGGGTACGTGTACTTGGATAAATGCATCTGGGCTGTGGCCAGCTCCCTGGGAGACTTCCCTTGCTGCTTGGGGGTTTTAGGAGAGTATTTTCTTTCCTAATGATCCAGACTTTGTTAACAATCCCAAGCCCAGTTTACATGGTAAAATGAGACGTTTGCTCTCCTTGTTTTGTGATGTTGTGTTAGTGCAAAGACAAGTTTATTCATGTTAGTAAATGATAGATGACCTAATTGAGGCTGAAGTGGAAAAAAGTCACTGATTTCGCTAAATTGCCTAAACATGCCATTTTTGGAGAACTACTCCGATTACTTTTCAATCATCTTGAAAAGATTGTTCCTGATGCACAGGTTTAAATAAACTAACCACTTGTCCCTGACAGTGTTTGCCAAGCTCAGATGTATCTTTGTGAACAAAATGAGAACTAGATAAAATGGAAATGCTCTTATTCCTGCACTGGTTTTGACTCTTTTTTGTTTATGCTAAATGGCTGTGATTCTAGTGCCACTGCACAGTTTTCTTGGAGAAATTGTAGAGTAAAATATCAAGGCACTCCCTTAGAAAAGAAATGTCATTCCAAGTGTAGCAAATATCGGATCATTTAGCTGCAGAGAGCCTGGAGCTAAACTGGATCCTGATTGAATATGAAATGTTTATGCTGGGGAAGGAAGAACTGATATGGAAAGCCACGTTGTTTTGCTTTCTATTTGCAAGGGGCAAGTATTAGTTGTGTAAGCATACAATTTTCCATACTCCACATACATGTGTTTGCTTTTTAAGTATTCTGTCTTGTTCCTTAACTTCACCTGTCTTTATGTAATGGCTTGAAATAGATTCATGTGTGCACTGGATGACTTTGCACGGCCGAGAAAGCTAGAGAGAGCTATGTCCTGGTGTCACACAAATGTAAATGGTGCTCCTTGTGTTCAGACCTTGAGGATGTATCTTTGATCTGAGTAAGGGAAGCTGAATTGTACTGAGGAGCTCTCACTCGTGGTCATGTTGTGTTCCTGTTGCTGAGCACAGAGATCTGTTCAAGACTGATCTAAAATTGCCTTAAGTTTTTCTTGGTCTTATTCTGGAAAAACTGTCAGAGGGGCCTGTGTGTTTAATTTATGGGTTAAAAAGAAGAAAGAACCTATGTAATATGCTTTGACTACAGCAAAGCAAACCAAAGAGCAATTTCCTAGGATCTATTGGTATGCCTAGAAATAATACCCCTTGTATTTTCACGTTCACCGTATCGTCACCCCAGCCTTGGGAGTCTTCTGAAATATGGTGCCCAATTATTCTCTCCTACAGGCCATGCGTCAGGTGTGGTTCCACTGGAAGAAGCAGGGTGGATTGGTGGAGGAGATCCAAAACTAGTTTATGTGGGGGTAAGACTTAGTGGGGGTAAAGTCTTAGGGAATCGGTACGGTAGAATCAGTAGGGGCTGGCTAACCACACACAGGTTTTTGCCCTAAAACAACAACCCCCAGTAAGCCAGTGGACTGAGGGTTTAGAAGGTTCCCCTGCTACAAGTTCTGTATCTCTCCCAGGCAGAAAAAGATGACTTTTCTCATTGCTCACCACAGCCATGCACCTGTTTGGCCTAAACTGGCACCTGCAGCCGATGGAAGGGCAGATGTATGAAATCACGGAAGACACGGCCAGCAGTTGGCCAGTGCCAACGGACGTCTCCTTATATCCTTCGGGGGGCACAGGGTTAGAGTTACCTGACAGGAAAGGCAAAGGAACCAGTGAAGGTACGGTTGGTGTGTGTCCATGTCGTGAGTCTTCTGTCTGCCTCTGAACTCCAGCCACCCAATCTCATGTTCCATTACCCTCAATGCTGCCATTGTCAGGTGCTTTTTCCAGCCTTTCACGTCTAGAACTAGTAGTCGTCAGTCTTGTTTCCGTATGTGTCTAAGTTTCATACCCTTCTGATATTCACTGGTGTGATAGAAGTGTGTTCGATCCTCATCACACATCTCAGGCGTTCTGAAGGTGGAACTCTGCACCTTATCTCTAAGGCTACAGACGTCCATCATGAAAACCTTTCCTTGAATGGCTATTTTCATGGAGAAAAAGTCTTGAAAATTGAACAGTTCCTGGAGCAGTGAATCCAATGAAAACATTTGGTTTTGCCTATTTGTCGCCACCATGTACCAAATGTTTTGAGGACCAAAGAACCAGTGGGTACTGGTGTTCGCTGGCTGGACATCTCTTTGCTAAGCTGGCCAGGTGGAAGACCTGCTCTCCTCAAAGTGCCGTGGTGATGGCAGCTCGAAGCTGCAACTGAAATTGGAAATGGTTTGTCAATTCAGCAGTGCATTGTCCAGAAGCTTAACATCTTACAGTGCTCTGTATAGAAGCAGCACTGCCCCTAAACCCTGCAAGGGCAGGTGTTTTATCCCTCCCAGAACTTGGAGGAATGAGGAACTGAAATATTCAGAAAGCTGTTCTGCTATTCAAATGCACGGAAAGCTGTTTTTTTTTGTGTGTCGAGCTCCTTTTTACAAGGCTAACAGATTCCCGTAAAATTTAAGTCTTTGGCTTTTTTGCTATTTGTTTTGGGGGAGAAAGGTTTTGGGGTAAGAGATTTGCTACTGTTCTGGCAACTCATTGAATTCCAAAGTTTCCAGAGTTCCCTGGACTTTGGCAGAGCACTTATGTTTATCTATTTAAATTAATTGTAGTCTTTTTTTTTCTTTAAGAGCTTATCTGCCTTTATCAGTCCAAATAAAAGCCCTAATGATGTGTGTTCCCTAAAACAGTGTATTTACTAGCAACTGACGGCTGACATCAACGTTCTACAAGGAAAATTCAACCAAGAGAGCTATTCTCAGCAAACCTGACTAGACAGTGGAGCAAGCTGCAGATACCATATGTTGTATTCAAAAATACTTGAGACAGATCCTTTTTTTTTCCCCTTCTAACTTGCCATATGTTTTGGTTTTGGAACATGTAGTTTTGATCTGTCCACTTCCTTTTAAAAGTCAAAATGAAAACGAACGAAAGTATTTATCTAAGACTGCCATCCAAATCAAAGACCTCCACTTGATTTCTTTTTCAGCCATGCTTCGTGCTGTCAGTTGAAGTTTTGATTGCTGCCAAAAAGCTCTGCTAAAAGAGAAATCTGGAAATTACCCTAGGAGTTTGATCAGAAGCCCCCTCAAGTCTGTGCTTCATACAGATGTTCGGGCATCCATAGGTTTAAAGGAGAATATCTTGTCCTGACTAAGAAAAAACACACCAGGACAAGATGTTTCTTGCAGGACTAATGACATCCAGCCTGAAAATGCAGTTCTCTCCCCATCGAGTGACTGTGCAACCAATTCTGGACTAGCAGTGTTGCGTGGCTGCTGTTCTAAATCAGAATTTATGTGTTTAGATTTTATTTAAAAAATAGATTAAACTATATTTGAAAGTGCTCCTGATCACACTGAGACAGTCTGGAATAGTTGTACAGCTGATCTGAATGAATCATTACCAACTCCTTGCCAGTTCTCATCTGTGGCTTTGCTCTAGCACAGCATTTACGGGTGTTTAAGCCCATCCCTGTTTAGCAAAGCACTTAATCACATGCTTACATTTAAGCGTGTAATTAAAAGTGATTGAAGTCTGAGGAATACGAGTGTGTTCTTAAGTGTTTTGATGAGTCAGGGTACCTTGGTATCGAAAATACCAGCAGATTCAGCAGGGGCCGAAACGAAATGGTTCATTTTGATAACCAAATAAATTAGGAAGAGTTGCTACGGCAACTAAAAAGTTCAAGGTAATGCATGGAAAGAGCAAAGTAATTGACAGCCCAATTAAGAATTCAGACCTGAAGTTAATTTTAAGTAGTCAAATATTCTGATTAAAACCTAATTTCTGATTAGAAGCTGAAATTGCTTTCTTATTGTACTTTCTTTATGAAGAATCCAATTTGTAGGGCGTGATCCTGCTGTAGGTTAAACCTGGCAAAGCAGGCATTGACTCCAACCTGGTAGCGAGCCGTTCTGCATCAGGGTACCTCCAGCTGCTGGCTGCACGACGTAGCCCAGCTCACATCACCTTTTCAGCCTTACAACAGTCCACCAAGAGGAGATACAAGCTTTGTAATTGCGTGTACAAACAATTATTTATGTGAAATTGTCTTTTTCAATCACACAAATGTTTTTCTAGCTTGAGCAATTGCTGTGCGTACAGGCAGAATACCCACTGTGCTCAATTTCTCCAGGCTCTCTCTTGCACAGCACCATCCATCATATTAAATTCTCACCTTCCCTGATTCACTCCGCTATGCAGTCTTTATTAATGAACAATCAGGGCGCATATCAAACACTTTAGATTTTCATCTGAATTTCTATGAATCTATAAGACGTGTCGGTAGCAATCAGAAAAATAAATCCTTCATCTGAACTCCAACAGGTGATGTCTTTAGGTCTTTTTAATGGAAGCCTGAATCTTTTCACCTTACAATAATGGAATAAGAAACTTTGCATGAAGACATGGGAACCGTTTCCTTTAATCCCGACAGTGTGAAAAGTAATTTTTAGTATGCCAAATAAATATTTACAATCCTTTTTATAAAGTAATCCCCTTTGGAATCAAGCTAGCTGATTTCCATTGTACAGCTGTACTCTTAGCACAAACAATTCGGTAACAATGTCCATTTACCTAAGCTGCTTCTGATTATCTCTATTAACATACACTTTGACTAAAAAAGGATAAAAAGTCAGCAGACTTCCCCCTTGTATTTATTTGAATTTGATGAACAAAGATTAATGAGGACCTTATAAAATAACCAGTACCTTTTTCTTATGAACAAGCGTACACTGTTTTCAAGACTATGCTGCTATGCATAAAACTCCAGCCACAAGACAGCACAGAAATGAAACATGCCATCAAGTCCCACTCCAGCAATGTACTTCAGCAGTTGCAAACCCGAATTAGCTAATCAGGGATTAGCCTTATTTGGACCAAAAGCTCTTCTAAAATGTTTTGTACAATAGAAAATTGAAAAGATCTCCCATCTACAAAGAATTATCTTCAGATACTCCTTTTGTTAACTGTCAATATGCATGTAATTTATATATGGATTTTGGAGAGACAGCTAACAGTTTACTTCTGTCTCTCCTGGAGAGTTTGTATTGGGATGACATATGGAGAAGCTGAATTTTTAAAGGAAATACTATAACTCAAAACAGTAAAATGAGAGGTTGCTCTACCAATCACCTTTTCAGCATGGCAAGTAAAACTATGTCACTTTAACTCATGCTGAGTAGAAAAAGATACTTTAATTTCATATATCCTATTTCCCACATGTAGGTTCTAGAAGAAAAATTCTCGTAATTAGATTTTCCTGCAAAATACTGAGTGTTCCTGAATGTTTTCTTCTCGTTTTATCAGAATTGTTTGATCTGTGAAACACAGGGTACTGAGGTGTAATGGCACCGAGATAACAAATTGATTCGGATTTCTAAATTTAATAATTAGACCTCGATGGTGATATGATGCTCTCCTGAAGCCAAAATCTTTTTTTTTTGTTTGTTTTTTAATTTCTTCAAGTACAAGTGTCCTTAAAGGCTGTTTGCTAAGCAGTTGCTGTCATCTTCTTTCTGCACTGCAGGTGAAGCTGCGTGGCCACTGGTTATGGCAAAGGCCAGACAGCATTTGGGCATTTCAGTTTGCATTCTGTCCCTACTCCCTGGGCTTCCATGGGGTTGAGGTTTTCTCGAAGCAGCCACCAGTTCTGAGAACTGTGAGTGTAAGGGTGTCTAACCTGGAGTTCCTCAGTCTTGTTTGCCAGGGATGCTGAGCTCCCTGCTGACTCCCTCGGATGTTACGACGAGTGCTGATTGCCATCCACTCGCTCAGGCTCTCCAGCCTGGTGGTTGCTTCAGAAAACAGATGCCTCCGTTTGTTTGGCTGCTAAAGGAAGATGGATAATCCTAACACACTTCACAGATTGTATTGAAACCGAATTAAAACCTATCAAGTCTCTTAGTAGATATTACTGATGGGCAGGGTATGATTTCCATCATGTTTTTACTCAGTCCTTTTTATCTTTAGCCTTTTCTGGACTGTTGAACAAATCTGAAATATTGATACTGCTATCCAGCATTCATTTAACAGAGAAACATTTTCCTTTCCCCTCTCAGGCATCCCTTCATGCTGCTCTTCTCTACACTGCCATTCCATTCTGTGACACACGTCTACCTCACTGTTACTTCCCTTCTCTCTGCTAATGTAATGATGTCTTCTCCATCAGTGAGCTCATTTTCATTTGTGTTATAATGCAAGATGATTTATTTTTATGTAACGTGATTACACAAGCTCTAATGTTATACTTTGAACAAAAGGTCATTTTTCTCCAGGTTGCTCTTCCCATATTCATGTTTTCAAACAAAACATGAATACGTTTTCAAGCCAAGAATAACCCTGCCAGTTTTCCTCTCATATCATAAGGACTGGCTACACAAAGTACTCCAAAGACCTCGGCACACTAATAGTCTGCTTCTCAAGATCAGTGTCAGAGATACCGGTACGGTTGGATTACTTCTAGGATCTAAGGCTAATCCAAGATTTTTGTTCCTGTGTTTTGGCAGGAAAGCCCAGTAGTTTCTTTCCAGACGACAGTTTTATAGACTCTGGAGAAATCGATGTTGGCAGACGAGCCACGCAGAAGATCCCTCCTGGTATCTTTTGGAGATCTCAGGTGTTCATCGACCACCCAGTGCATCTGAAATTCAATGTGTCCTTAGGAAAGGCCGCTCTGGTTGGCATCTATGGCAGAAAAGGCCTTCCACCATCACATACACAGGTAACGGGACCTAATTTCAATGAAGCAACACTTGTCTTATAACTTTTGTTCTCATAGCTGTTTTTATTTCAGCTGTTTCTCTCAGGAGTTGGCTGCGTGCTTGCAAGACATTAAAGGTGATATATCCAGAGAAAGATAAACAAGTGAAAGTTACCAGATTGTCACACACATTAACCCCATGGGCTGCAGGCTCAGGCAAAGTAGGCGGTTAACTAAAGCAGCAAGCTGCCAGGGGGCAGAAAGGGTTGGGTGAGGGGATCACCTCCCTGCTCCCAACTCCATCAACCACCACTCTCTCCATCCAGCACCCCTTATAGCAGCAGTCTCACTGAAACTACATCAGAAACAATCATCCCTTGTCCCCAACTTTCATGCCATGTGCCCGTCTTTCAGCATCTCCCTCTCTCCTCCCATGGTAAGAGCTGCAAGACCCCAGTTTCTCACCCTCATGGGAGCACAATTCACTTTTGCCTGCTGTGCTGAAATGCCTTGAGCCAACTCTTCACATTATCCATGTTGGCTGTCAGATTAGGCTGGGGTTGGTCAGGACACAGTAACCGGTGTATAACCAAACAAAATCAAGTCTTTAACACAAAGCCATTGTCTAACTTCAGCAGGAACCAAGATATGGTTATTATTCTGTAGGGCTAAAATGAAAGCAGTTGTTTTCCGTAACACACCTGGGAAAAAGCTGTGTTGAGAAGTCACTTTCTGGGGAAAGCTCCAAATAACCATCCCCTTATATAAGGATTTTGTACATTAGTTTCTCTACTTTCCATCTCAGTTCATAAGCTGCTCTTAGCTAGGTTGATTAATGCATTAGGGCGTAACTCTGTTTGGCAGTGCAAAATATCTTGCTCCCACTTGCATCAGCAAGTTGGCGAAGTATTACCAGGTTTCTGTTAATGTTCAAACTTACCCTTCTCCTCCATTACTAACGGAAAAGTCCAGCAACCAACACAGCAATTTAAGATTTATAGAAATACCCTGTCTGTATTTTCTTTCTAAACAAACAAATATGTTTATGACAACTTTTCTGGGTAATATGGTATTTTCCACATATTAACACACCTGCAACTTATTTATGTCAAAGAGGTGTCATAAATCTACACTTTTTCTGCCTGCTTTTGTGCAGAATTAAAATATTTCAGTAGGATCAGCAGGTCATAAATTCAGTGACACAATAGTGCTGTTATTACCCATTTTTAATCAGTCTCTCTTTAAGGGGAGATTGAGACATTTAGAATTTAAACCTTCTGTTTTATTAAAATAATAATGTCATGCTCACAATAATAACGCTGACTGTAGATCAGAAGTCTGTATTACTTTGGCTTTCCTTGTTTGTAAAGATTATTAATATCCATTATGAAACAGAATTATTACATGAATAGTTTCAACTGTTTAAAGAACAATTGTGAAATTTAACACATAAATCTCAAGTAAAGTATGTTGAATTTAAAACAAAATGCTTAAATGGAGCAGGGCACTTCACCCAGCCATAGGAATGTCTTAATTGCTAATGTTTTAAGCAATTAAGAAGCCCACACTGACTTCTTCATTGCTATGTTTAATGTGGGATGTGACACGTGTTTGTCAATATTACATGCTGGAGGAGGCAATGCAGTTGTACCAAGACATTGTAAGTGATGCTTTCTATATAGCCACAAATCAAGAGCTGCCAAGTATATAAAAAATCAGCATCTGGACCAAAATATCACCAAAAATTACCAGAGGGACATTTTAATCCAAAAAAATAAGAGTAGTAGAAACAGAACCCCAATCCCACCCTGTTATAAAGAAATAACAATGAATCTGCAGATACTGGACCAATATTTATATATTACTAGCTAATATTTAATTCAGTTTTGAAATTATCCCTTTTCCTAATATTTTTTAAATCTGCTGTCAAAATATTGTTTGTTCTACTTCTGTATCTTTTTATATGAAGTTTAATCCTTAGCACTTAATCTCACCATAATTTATTAGCCTTAGGAGTCATTAAATAGGTAACCTGCTTTTTGTGTTAACGTTGTATCTCATAGTTAAAACACGTTACACAAATCTCATTTTTACTCTTGCATGATCCAGAGTATCAGCTGCACCCTGTAAATCTACCCAGTGAGTTTTATATTTCCAAATTTTGTAATGAATTTCACAAACAAGACTTTGGCAAAACGTACACTTAAAGCAGTGATAATCTCCTCCTTGGAAGGGTGCAATAAGGGGATGATTTTTTTCCCAGCCTATCTGGTTGGTGGCAGTAATAAAATTTGAGCTGACAAACAGATTTTCTTCTGTACTAAGCAATTATATATTTATTCTGGTTAGATAATCAGTTTTCTGTGGCATGAACCTATGGACAAACCATTCTCTTTCAGTTGCTTCCAAGGCTGTAGCCCCTTAGCCTGTATTACTGAAATTGGTAAAATCTTAAAAGTTACAATGTTCCCTGCTAAAACAACAAGCTATTCCAGATTCTCTTTGGGAAACTGTGATCACCTATCTACTACTGAAGGTTGCCAGCAACCATGGACATTAATAATCAGAAGAATCACAGAATCACAGAATTTCTAGGTTGGAAGAGACCTCAAGATCATCGAGTCCAACCTCTAACCTAACCCTAACAGTCCCCACTAAACCATATCCCTAAGCTCTACATCTAAACGTCTTTTAAAGACTTCCAGGGATGGTGACTCCACCACCTCCCTGGGCAGTCTGTTCCAGTGCCTAACAACCCTTTCAGTAAAGAAGTTCTTCCTAACGTCTAACCTAAAACTCCCCTGGCGCAACTTAAGCCCATTCCCCCTCGTCCTGTCACCAGGCACGTGGGAGAACAGGCCAACCACCACCTCGCTACAGCCTCCTTTGAGGTATCTGTAGAGAGCGATAAGGTCGCCCCTGAGCCTCCTCTTCTCCAGGCTGAACAAGCCCAGCTCCTTCAGCCGCTCCTCGCAGGACTTGTTCTCCAGGCCCCTCACCAGCTTCGTCGCCCTTCTCTGGACTCGCTCAAGCACCTCCATGTCCTTCTTGTAGCGAGGGGCCCAAAACTGAACACAATACTCGAGGTGCGGCCTCACCAGAGCCGAGTACAGGGGGACAATCACTTCCCTAGCTCTGCTGGTCACACTGTTTCTGATACAAGCCAGGATGCCGTTGGCCTTCTTGGCCACCTGAGCACACTGCTGGCTCATATTCAGCCGACTGTCCACCATCACTCCCAGGTCCTTCTCTGCCTGGCAGCTCTCCAACCACTCATCTCCCAGCCTGTAGCTCTGTTTGGGGTTATTGCGCCCCAGGTGCAGGACCCGGCACTTGGCCTTGTTGAACTTCATGTAGTTGACCTCAGCCCATCGGTGCAGCCTATCCAGATCCTCCTGCAGAGCCTTCCTACCCTCGAGCAGATAGACACACGCACCTAACTTGGTGTCATCTGCAAACTTACTGAGGGTGCACTCAATGCCCTCGTCCAGATCATTGATGAAGATATTAAAGAGGACCGGCCCCAGCACCGAGCCCTGGGGGATGCCACTAGTGACTGGCCTCCAACTGGACTTGACTCCATTTACCACGACTCTTTGGGCCCAGCTATCCAGCCAGTTTCTAACCCAACAAAGCCTGCGCCAGTCCAAGCCAAGAGCAGCCAGTTTCTTGAGGAGAATGCTGTGGGAGACGGTGTCAAAAGCCTTGCTGAAGTCAAGGTAGACCACATCCACAGCCTTTCCCTCGTCCACCCAGCGCGTCACTTTGTCATAGAAGGAGATCAGGTTCATCAAGCAGGATCTGCCTTCCATAAACCCATGCTGACTGGGCCTGATCGCCTGCTTGCCCTTCAAGTGCCGCCTGATGACTCTCAAGAGGATCTGCTCCATGAGCTTCCCTGGCACTGAGGTCAAAGAAAGTGCAAACAACTCCAAATTTCTGTTAAAAATAGAGTTGTAGAAGCCCAAAATAATTTACTGGTAACAAAAGGCACTTCTAATTCTTCTCAACAAATTATAATAAAAGTTACACGATTTTCTTATGGCCTATTAAATTTAATCTTCCCATATCAAATCATTTTTAAACTCTTTAACCTAGGCCAAATTTGTCACATACTAAATTTTAGGGATTGGCCATCACAGCCTTTGGGAGACATTTTTCCATTTAGGCAATTTGAATTTATTAAAGAGGTATTTTGTCTACAATTTTCTTGCTTGCATTAATTCTAATTGTGTATTAAAAACCTCTGCATTTATTCAAACATAATAAAACATCATGCATTTGCGGTTCGATTCATATTTACAGCTGGTAGCTTAGTAACTTTGCGAAGTCACCAACACCTATCTTACAAATGTTTATAAAAATAAACTTTTACATTGGGCAGGAAGCCCCAGGTAAGCATAACCTGGATTGGACTGTAACAACAACAGCTCGCTGTGGCTGGATGCCTTGAAATTGTTTTCATCCCACTAAGTTTCAAGTGTCTAGACCTAATATGCAGCAAGCAATAAATGCCCCCAGGGCACCCTCAGAGCGGCTTTGAATGTCTGGCTCACACGGTGCTGTTCAGAACAACCTCACGCTTCTGTCCTCTGAAACTTAAAACCACTAAAGTCTCCTATTTTTCCAAAACAAATATGCTTTTTCAATTACATACCTGTAGGCTTTATATTTTGTATTTACATCACATTATCGCAAAACAACAACCCTGCTTCTGTCTTCATAGACAGCCAAAGGAATGCCCTTCACAGGCGTCCTGGCTTTTGCTTTCTCAAAAGACAGTGCAGCATCACATTTGAATGATCTGCATGCTGAAATGAAATAAGAAAAAATGAATAAAGCAACTTCAGAGTTCAAATAAATAATTAAAATGCAATAATGAGGAATGCTCTAGGGACAAACTTTGTCATTTTGCATACAAGGTAGACCATAGATACTTCATTTCTAAAATATAAATACATTTGGAAATTAATATTTCTTTTTAACTTAGTAATAGCTGCAAGAGGAGAGAAAATGTCATCAACTCCTTATTTTGGTGGACTTTGAAGAGTATACCAGCCAATGTAATACTATAACAAAAGCAGCCAAAATTTTGATATGGCAAAGTCAAAAGGGATAAGGAGCCCAAATCTGTTGCAACCATTTAGAGCAACAACATTTGCCAGTACAAAAATAAGTGGTGGTGTTTTTCCCTGTTTTCCTCGCTCCTACCAAAACCTACAAACTTATTTGACTGATTGGATGGGAGAGGGAAACCCAAGGAAAGTCAGGGCGCAGAGAAGCACAGCTGTGCCCCAGATGTTTCATTCTGCTCACAAAATGTTCTGTTCACCTAAACACAAGATAAGAGTCAGGTTAGATAAGGCTCACTTCACATCTGTGATGTCTGCTAGACTTGTATCTGACTTGTCCCATTAATATATTATCAGACAAAATACAATTATTGCAGAAAGTCGGTGGAGTTATTTAAACAGGGAACAAAAGGTAGTTGTAATGCTAATAGCCAAATGAAAGCAATTGTTCACCTGAAGTCACCCAGGGGAAAAAAAAAAAGTTATTTTGAAGAAAATTTCTAGAAGCCTGCTCGTAAATGGGCCTTTTATACATTAGCTTAAAGAAAATAACAAAAAAAGCTTCTGTAGCATCTCTTTATACTTACAGTGCAATTTAGCCACGTTCCCTGGACCTCAGCTTTCCATGCCTATGTCTCTACAGAAAGAGCATGTCAGTAGGGTCAATGTGCCCCAAATCACTTTCTAAATAAAGATAGTTTCTTGGCCAATATAATTAGAGAGAACTACATTCATATACTTGCTTTTTCCAAAGTGGTTACTTGCAGGTTGTCCAGGAACATACTTGAGCTGGATAGACACCAAAAGAGAAAACCTGTTTATGAAGCATCTGTATATGTACATTTCTAATACTCAAAGCAAAATATGTCTGTCTTCTTCATAAAACAAACCAGGAGCAAGAGATTAGGCTTCCTCAGCCCGAAATTCACCCAGCCGTCGCTCTTTTTTATTTTTCAGTTTGATTTTGTTGAGCTCCTTGATGGAAGACGTCTGCTAACACAGGAGGCGAGAAGCTTAGAAGGACCCCAGCGGCAGCACAGAGCTTTTGTGCCCTTGTCCAGCCATGAGACGGGGTTTATCCAGTATTTGGATTCAGGCATATGGCATTTAGCCTTCTACAACGATGGCAAGGAGTCGGAAGTGGTTTCTTTTCTTACAACTGCAATTGGTAAGGATTTCCTGTTTTATTCCTCAGCTGGCTGCCTTGAGGCTAGGTATTAATGCGCATACTCAAATTGCACGGTACCTTTGTGTGGTTGGGGAGAGAAGGCTTGTAGAGGATGTGTTCAGCAACAGGCTGAATGCTGTTAGGCCCTAAGTACCCCGTAAGTATTTTGTATGTCTTTAAAATAACTATATCCAGAAGGAGATTCTACCTAGTGCCAAAGTTGGATTACAAGCTTGAAATTCCCTGCTTCATTTTGCCTTTGATCTCATTTTTATTTAGCTTTTTTTTTTTTTTTTTTTCCTGGAGCAGAGGTATAGGAATGATTGAAGAGCACAGAGCAACACCATGCAACAGTTTTGTGTGACAGTCCTGCCTTTGAGCACTGTCAAAATTACTGCAGTAGGAGTTCAGGCAGAGTGCTGGGGTTAAAACCGGCAAAGAGCGCTGCGAGGCTTAGTAGTAGGAACCACGATAACAGGCATCTCTATTTCTCCTTGCTAACAGAAAGAAGCTGTGATTTCTTAAGAAGTACAAATTAACAGGTTTCTCAGTTTCTCTGGCAGTAAAGTGCCCTGCCAGTTCAGCACGCAGGCACTGATTAGTTGCTGTCCAAGGAGGAAAGGATGCTGCCTGCGGACTGCTTGACAACCCGGCACACTGGGCATTCTTACTTCCCTCTGTAAATACCAGAATCTGTTTCTGACTCAATAATGTTTAATTTTAAATTTACTGACCCGCAGAACCTTTTCATATCCCCAGATTCGTTTGGTTGTAATTTAAAGATTGCTCCATAAAACTAGCACTCAGCTTTCTGCTAGCCACCGTGATTGCTTAATGGATTTTTTTTTCTTTGCTGAAAAAAGCAGACTCTGTCCAAAGCTGCCGTTAATCCCTCTCCCAGAAGAGGCATTGGTGTTGAGTCTCAGCTGTCTGCAATAGTTACCTAAGAGCTACGGGCTGTGATTTATCTTGGCAGGTTAATTAAAAGTTTAGGTCTTACTAAAGCAGTCATTAAGATCCCAATATTCACTTTTAGTGCTAAAGTTTGTCTAATGCAGAAGTGGAAACACTGCTGTAATACTCTGTGTTAAATTTAAAACCTGGAACTTCACGTGTTCGATGCTGTTCACAGTTAAGCAACGCCAGAAACAGTTGCACGTTAGCTCATGAAACTGAAGCCTGGCTCTATAGAATGCAGATTTACTTTCATTTAGTTTGCTGTTGCGGTGATGGGATTTGAGCCTTTTCTTACACTGACCACCTTCCGCCCGGAATAGCCTCCAGATATCCTCCTCTGTGTGACTTTTTTTTCCTGCTCTAGGAATTCCTCTGGTTTAAAACTTCACAGCAGAAGAAATCAGTAAGGCTCTCGGAGAAGAAAACATTTTTAAAGCACAGTCACTAGTTGTTCGTGTTTTCAAAGTGATGCTAAATGAGGTTCTAGCCAGACTTTTCTCTCTGCCTCATTGCACTAACATAGAAAAAAAAAGGCAAAACGTTCAGAACCTGTCTTTGAGCCATGTGGGTGAGGAGCATGTCAGCCTGTCTTTAAGGCAATATTTTCTTGTTTAACCCCTGCTGTACCTTCGTGGCCACGTGAGAAGCAGAACAGGCAATGATACATTCCCTGTTGATCTCGAATCATTCTGTCATCAGTACAAGGAAGTTTTCTTTTGCTGTAGAGAAAAACAGCTTTGCCCCATACACGGGAGCCACTTTGCCCACTGGCAGCTGTGCAGCAGCACAAAGCTTTAGCGTGCAAGAAAAGCTGTTAAGGTACAACCCATTCATTCTGAAATAGGTAAAAAAATTACTTAAGGAAGATGTGGCTTCCTGACTAGATAATGGGTAAGTACCTTTCTCCTTAGTCTAGGTTTCAACAGCTCGTTTAAAGAAAATCAGGGCCGGTGTTCTGTGTTAATGCTTTGTATTGCTTCAGAGCCTTTCTAGTATATTCATCAGGTCTGGCAAGGCATGGTTGCTACATTTTAAGTCTACCAATACTAAAGTACGGTGGTGTTACAGTTCTTGTTGGTGCCAGGGTAAAGAGGATATAGCTGACACGGTGTTTTTGACGCAGGGTGTAAAATGGCAGCGCCAACCAAATAAATCAAGTCACACACAGTGGGAGCCCTTAGATCCGTGTGGGGTGAGGAAGCTGCATCAGAGGCAGGTTGCCATTTCATTTGATTTGTGTGGTGGGAGCACGTAGAAAAATCTCCCCTTATTATTGCACAGACACAGTGCTTACAGTGAAAGGGTGTTTGGAAAGTGTAGCGGGGATGCAGGGAGAAGTAGGACCCGGTGATGTGAGAAGAGAAGCAACAGCCTGGAACTCCTGGATTCTGATTGATGTGCAAATCCTGACCCAGCCCAAGCTCATGCTTCAGCTGCTCACCGTGTACAACCGGCGAGAGTGACATTTCCCCAGAGATGCTGCGGGGGTGATAGAACTGCTGGGAAAATGCATTAAGCATTAATTAATAATCATGGATAATGGCAGAAAGTGCAAAATTGATAATGGTGATCATGATGATGAGTGCATAAGGCCAAACTGTTCCGTCTTTCCTCCCTTGGGCATAAGGACTCACCTGAATCAAGGGCTATAGCTTTTACTACAGCACGGAAGTGTTGAATAGTAAGGATGCTGATTTTCCAAGTTTATTTGCTGTGTTCCAATAGACCAAACCTTTCAGAGCCAGTAAAATCCTCACATGCTCCGTATGACAATAGCAAGTAAAATGACTGTGCAGTGTTTGTCTGGAATAATTCGACCTTCCATTATTCTAGTGAAAACTGGAGAAAAATGGAAAAAAAAAAAAAAAAAAAAAAAAAAAAGCATCTCTATTCCCAGTTTGATAGCACATTTAATTTTGTAAATCGTGAGGCTGTCCATCATACTGTTTTGGAATTTGGTGTAGCTATAACTAAATCCACTCGGGAACATTAGCACTGATTTTAAGGGCAAGAGATGACAGCTCAGCCTGTTTTCCAAAAGGACATGGAACCATCATCGCTGCAGAGTTAGGTGGTGTCAAAATCTGTGCCTGTTACATGTCGTTGCATGTGAACCCGGGGAGAATACAGAATCGAAATGCCTGTCAGGGTTTATATTTCCACGTAATGCAGGCAATTCAGGCGGAGGGAAATAAGATTATTCTAGAAAAGTTTTCAGCTTTTAATAACATTTTTATATCCCATTCCTCTGAATTACAATGCAAGACATTATAAAGGAACAGACAATCAAAGTCTCTCAATAATAAATTAACCTTTTTTGTAAATGACATTGGCAGCACTTTCTGAAATTTCTAATGGAAACACTTCTCTGAAAAGCGCTCTGTGGGTTCACCTCTGCCTGATAGTGGTGATTTATTCAGAGCAATCTGGCATAAGTGGAGCAAAATAGTAGGCTGAGGAATCACCTGGAATCGGCACATCTGAGACAGAGATGTTGGCCAAAATCTGCCCAAGTAAGAAACATCTGAGAGCCTGAAAACAGCTACAGAGTCGGAGGAAGAAAGTCTCCCAGCACCTGTTAGTGCTGAGCTCAGGCAAGCTGGGCTGTGCAGGGACACTGAGAAATCAAAAGAAAAGCAAAATCTGCTGTCTGGGAGAAGAGAGCATCTCTGTTTACCACCGTGTCACCCGCCAAGCAGCAGGAAACACATGTATGACACCTGTGAGAGGATGCAAGGTTTTATCTCACTTTTATCTTCTTCAAGAGACAGTGCTTGAGTTTAGGAACAGATCCACGGTTCCTCCTGCCCCCTCCGCTATCCGTAAAGAAAACTGCTGTAAGTACTTCTCTCCGCCAACGTACACGCAAGCTGACAGTGATATTTACATGGGGCTGCCAGCACATACAGCACTTAACAGTATTCATCACAAGGCAAGCTCCCTTCCTCCAGCAGCCTAAAATATAACAACCCCCTAGGACAGCAGTTCACACACAAGAAGGACAGCAGGAGAGGAGCACTTCTCTGCAGGACTGAGCTTAGGGAAGAGGGAAAAAAGCACAGGGCACAGAGACGAGCATGGGACTGGGACCTCTCCAGAGTGTGAGAGGTGACAAGAGTGGCTCTTCTTCAGCTCTGAGCGAAAAGTGTCCTTGTGTTTAGCTTGTTCTTCACAAAGGGAGAGGGAAAAGTCTGAGCAACTCAGATTTGCTTTACTTACACTCACTGCCTATGTGTATGCTAACTTAAACTACCAATTCAGAGGGGATGCCCAAGTGTGATCCACTTAAGTCTCAAAGCCGTTCACATTATTTACACTTGCTTTGCTAATGTCTAAGAAAGTCTAAATTGGTTTCTTGTAAATATTGAGGAGTAAGGAGACTGTGAAGACTAGCGTGGGCTGTGATCTGCTCTGGCTTATGCTTTCCTTTAGCTCCCTAATGCCTGAGTTACTTGTCTTAAACTCCCCTGGGTACAATTCCTCAGATCCTCAGGGCTCCAAATGAGGAAAAGTGGATTTCATGTCCCAGCTACCCTCTTCTGAACTTGTCCTTAAAGTATATCCAGCAGAAGAGTTGGCACGTGCCAAAAGTGTCGCAAGTACTTGAGCTGAATCAGGACCTTTAATTGTTAATGGGTCTCCAGCTGCTCCCTGGAAGTGCTCAGTTCTTACAGGTGGTGTTCTCCACTGCATGAATGGGGTGGCCTTGCTCCATCCCCCGTTTCACAGAGGCACTTCTGAGCATCTCCACCCTGTGGTAACCCTCTAGAGCTATTTAATAGCCTGTTCTCTCTCTGGCTCAAAACTCTTTCCGTTTCCTTTGCACAGAAAAAAAATATATATATACAGTGCCATATAAGAACCATGGCAGGGAAGAAAATCACAACTTCACTTTTAATGTTACTAATCTCTCTCCTGCAAAGTAACAACAGAACTTTGCATGCCAAATAACAACAGGGCTTTGCACGCTCTGCAAACAGTTTTTTGCCTTTGGCTCTCTGTGTCCCATTACGTGACAGACACTCAGATGGCTGTGTCCCATTGCTAAGCCCTCTCTTGACAGACACCCAGATGGTCAGTGCCTTTTTTGATTACTCTCTCGTGACCACCACCCCTTTTATTAGTGCTTTCTTTCCTGCCGTTTGGCTTCAATTAGCTTTTACCCAGCTTCTCTGAGTGTGGTAAAGCTTGTAGGTCTCAGGTAGAAAATGTACACGCTCCCTCAGTTCAGCTAGGAGGCCATAAAGGTGTTTATGAGTCCCTGCCAGGCTGTGAGTCTCCTCAGTTTTCTTCCTTGTGAATTTGATCTCAGGAATGATGTTAGGCTGACAGCTCTGCTTGGCTGAAACCTTCCATTAATTCACAAAACAGCTTCAGGTTATGCTGCAGCACTGCAAGGCGCCTTCCACCTGGCCACGGGGCATGAGGTCCTTCGGGGAGAGGTGAGTTGGTCCATGCAGGAGGATGGTGAGAAGACAGGAGAAAGCTTTCTCCAGCACAGTCAAACCCAGCCCAGCCTGCTAGGTAGGGCTGGGTGAGCTCCCTCTGTCTGAGCTTTCTCGGAGCTGCAGAATTCCCCTCTCCAGACAAGTGCAGTAGTGTGGTGGGTGAGATTTTACTTCTTCCTTCAGGCAGATGTGCAAAACTAATCTTTAAAGAGCTTAACAAAAAGCAACCGGAGCCTGAGCCTTGATCTGGGAACGGACGGAGGGCTGTGGGGTGGTGAAACTTTTCACATTAGTTTGAAATCCCCGTGGCCAGAGGGTTTTGTTTGCAGTTCTCAGCTGAGCACTGATGATGTTTTTAAATGGATAGCGATAAGACCCTCAAAACCTCAGCAGCTAGAAACCAATGATAACTTTATCAGTGCCCCCTAAATCTTTTCACCTCTGTCTCCATCCCCAAAATTGATGAGCAGTCTCATTTCCAGATGAAGTGAGCCGAGAGAAGGAGGATATCCTAGTATTGGCGTTTATCTCCCTGACTGCCTGTGCGTGTGACTGTCAGCAGATCAAGCGTTTCTCCCAGATCCTAAATCCCCTTCAGCTTCAGCCAGTAATGTTTGTGCCTGATTCCATGGCACACACATCCCCAGATGTTACCTGCTGCTTTCTGCCTGCTTCTGTTGAAGCCGGAGCACTTCCAAGAAACCTGAAGTCAGACCAATCATTTAAAATCTAGATGTTATTTGTGGTGACCTTTTTCTCCCTGCAAGTGTCTAAAACAATTCTTATATAATTACCCTGCTTCCCAAGCTATAATGGCAGGCAAAATTATTATTTCAGGATTTTTCTGCTGAAGACTTAAGGCATCTCTAATAAAAGAGAAATTAGGGACACATCTCAGAGATAATTAAATAATAAGAAGCCTGGAAAGGTCAGATACTTGGCTGTGAAATCTTCTGCCACTGCTCTTTCCGTATACAGCATATCTCTTCATTGGTGTCCTGCAAGAAAAAGCTAGCAGTATAAAACTGCAGTGTGTAAAGAAAGTTAGCTTAGCTTTAAAGCAGAGAGAGAATCGCTCATTTAACAGGACACTTGAGTTTTTTCTTGTTTCCTTCTTTTTAAAGAAATGGTTTGTATCTGCACACTCCTCTTTCAGTAGATCTAATGATTACAAGTGATAATTTGGGTGGGAAAATGGAGAGACAAGCAGACACGTATTTGCATTTATATCGTTGTACACAGGAGATTAAGCCACGTTTGTAAAAATTGCTTGGATGCCAGTGTGCGTTCATTTCAGTAGAAGTTAGATGTCTGAATAACTCTAATTATCCATTTTTGTTGTTGTTTAGTTGTTGTTGTTTTTTTTTTGTCATGCTTCAAAATAGTAGAGAAGCAAAGGTAGGTTTGTCTTTTTGGAAAGCTTCGCCTACATCTGCACTTACATGGCCCGCTAGCCTTGAACTTGTCCATCAGCGTGCTGCTTGCAGGCAGACAAGCTCTCTTGATCCAACAGAGCTTGTACAAAAGATTTATCGATTGGGCTAATTCCTTCGGTTTTGGGGTTAAGAAAAGACTTATTTAATACCGAAGTTAAAGCCTTTCTCTTTCCTTCTGTTATTTCTGTCCCTTTCTTCCAGTTCATTTTTTCAGAGCAGCAGTGCCTTAATGGCACGCCATACAGCACTATTGGAGGGTTTCTGCAGAAACGTGCAACGCAGTGCATATGGTTTTCGTTTCTGCAGTTTTGTATATAGCTCTTTCCGTGCGCCCCAGACTGCAGGCTAATGTAAGCACAGCTTGTTTGATTCCTGCCTCGTATGACTGAGCAGCTCCGCGCAGACTTTTCTTTCCGTGAAAAGAAATTCTGTGCTAAAGCACAGCAATGAGGTGGTGGGAGTTACACGTCCACTTTGGCGAACAGCAGGGGAACCCTTTCTGTGCTAGAACAACCGACTGTTTTAAGCCTTACTTTTCCAAAGGCTGTATTTAATTGTATTTACATGCAGGCCTTTAATTGACCACATGAGAGAACAGAAGCCAACGAGCTTGGCACCGCAGGAGTTACCAGCCTGGTCTCCCCTTCCACACGGGGCCCAAGGGGATGAGAAGGACACAGTCTGTGCAGTAACTCCTGGCATATGTTGACTTCTAAAATGATAACGGCTGTTTTGTGTATTAGATGTGCGACTGCCTGCCTTATCTAAGTGCTGCAACAGTCTGAGAAAGAGTTATATAAATTATGCTAAACTGATTTCTGGCTCGGAGACTTGCTGGAGGCTCTGAGAAGAAACATGATTTGACCAAGCTTGTGCAGCCAGTCGGCTGGAGGCAGAAGTGGAGCCAGGAGTTCTGCTTTTTCTCTGGCCTCGATCTCAGACCACGGAGAGCTCAATGCAAGGAGTCGAGGGCATCCCTGCGAGGAGGGGTAGGTCCAGCATAAAGCCCGGGCAAGACTCAGGCCCTTCTGTAGCAGCAGCTGGAGACCAGACATCGTACTTTCGGGTATGTCCACAGCATCAGACACTTACTCTTTTGCAGTGTATTGGAACCTCAGGTATCAGTCATTCCAGCTAGTGCATCCCGATTTATCAGGCAGGATATATTTGCTAAAGACTTTGTGTAAAGTGAAGCTTAGTCTTTAATGCACCCAGAATAACATAGCCACGGTCTCATGGCATTTGTTTGACCAGATGAGTTCACACTGGAGGTCCTCCTTGTGTGTATGCAGGAATGGATTGCCTCCTTTTCCCTAGAGTATGCTAACTTACAACATCCTTTAAAAGTAAACCGAAGGCCAGCTTTAGCCTTGCCCCAAGCTGCAAGAGCAGGAATCGTAATATACTGAACGCAAAGTAACTTCCCGCTTGCCAGCGCAGCTCCAGAAGTTGAACCCTGAAGCCTGAATAATTGTTGTTTCCTGTATTAGTTTGTAACAATTTATGAGAGTGGGAAGGCTCAAAAAAAATCCTCGCAGTCCCTTGGGCAAACTGGGGATATGAGGGTTTCATTTACAGGAGTGAAATTCAGGTTTAAAAATACTCCCGTGGCAAAGAAGAAAAGCAGCGCAGAAAAAGAGCGTTCACGAGGTGTCTTTCGGGATCTCCCCAGCCTTGTAATATGTTGAGGTCCCTGAGGCTAAAGGGTTATGCTTTTGAGGTGCATCTTAGAAGGAGGAGGAAAAAGGCTTCAGTCCAAGGGCTGCTCTGTTTAGAATCATTCGCTGAAAAATTTCCCAGCTAACTTCTAAGCTGCGATCACATTTCAAGCGACGTAGAACAGAAGGATTTTTTTTCAGATAGTCAACGTACGATTCCTTAAGAACTGCATTTCATAGCCCCTTTCAGGCTTTTAGCATTGCTCACATTCTCAGGGAAGAAAAGCGTTCCCTGTATATCCCTATGAAGAACAGAAATACATTAGCAGCGTTTTCTAAAAGGTGCCTCTGTTCTGGTCCCGGAGAAGTCAAAGGAGATTTTACCATTAACTTAAATGGTGGTATACATAAAGCAGTGCCCTAGTGCTTTTGAAATCCCATTACACCTTATGCTTTCAACCATCTGATAGCGTTAGATTATAAGGCATTTTGCACTGGAGAGATTTCTTAAAAAGGAAGCAGTAAGAGAAAGGAATGAGGCAGTGAGATAAAGCTCTCCCTCAAACACAAACCAAATTCAGACCAAATGTGTCATGGGCTTCTGAAACAAGTGGGCTTGTTCTCCTCGTTATTTGCTCCCCAAACTGTTCCCATTTGGTCCCAGTTTCTGTGGAACACAAGTTCAAAAATAGTGCACACAAAGCTGTTTTTGTAGTATTTCCAGCTGGGTTTGGAGTCAAATGTGCCTGAAGTAGTGAGAGAATGACTGATATTATTGTGGTGAGAGCCATTTGAGTACCTGGATAGATATCTCGAGCCAGGCCTGGAAACACAAGTGCAGACATCTCAAGGGAAATTGGGCTCACATGAGGTACTGTGGAATTTGGCAGACTCAGCGGGTCTTGATGGTTTCGATAAGCACCCCGAGCTGATGGTGAAGGCCGAACTTTTTGTGCTTTGCCATCACCTTTTACAATGATCCAGACTCCGGAGTCGCTGCTGGAGCAGGTACGTGCTGTCAGTAGTGATGGGGATGTATATCTGCCATTAGAAATGGCTTTTTTATTATTTTTATTTTACATTCTTATGGGTAGAGAGCTGGGGCAGGATGCGATTGGATACTATGGTCATTGTACTTCACTCTGACTTTCCAGAGTCCGGAGTGACTTGAGGAGCTGTTCAGAAGGGCTCTCTGCCTGTTGCCCTCTTCCGAATTTAGCATCCTGCTACCTGCATGTGAAGGTTAGCGTTCCACTGGGATCCGAGAGCAAAACAGGGCTCTGTGCACGGATCCTTAATTAAAACAGACCTCCCAGCCTTCGGAAAAAGAAAAAAAATAATCAGAATCTGGCACAACATCAAGTGGCATTAGCAGTATCGGCATCGCGCTAGGTGCCCTACAGAAGAGGAAACTGTGAAAGAGCACTCAGAAATAATGACTGAGCTTCCACGATGCTGTCAAGACTTTTGCATCCCTGGCTGCCAGGTGTGGATTACTTGAGCTAGAAATGTAAAGGCCTTATAAAATACAAATGAAGCAGAAAAATCGAAATCTCAGCAGGTGAGGATGTACCGTAAGAAGGAATCAGTCCTTTCAAACTTCAGTCCAGAAAGGAAGAGGAGGAGCAAGAGCATGCTGGACCCAGCATTTTCCCATTTCCTTTGTTTCCAGAGCCTTTTTTTTTCTCTTTTTTTTTTTTTCTTTCTTTCTTTTTGGCTCAAAATGTCAAGTCTGATGTTTCAGATATCTGAAGCCTGTTTTATCCCCTCTCACCTCCACGTCTCTCTCGGCGCTGTTATCACAATTACAAGAGCAGGTGACAGTTCTCTAAGCTCAGAATCCTACTACCCTGCAGTGAAATTCAATCGAGTAGCATCATTTCTTTGAAAAATAAACAAGACTGCAAGCTCTGCAACTGGGAAGTAAATTAAATGCTGGCTTCTGTTTGCGGAGCTTCGGACTCTTCTTTGCCTTTCGTGTTATACTGCCTGGCTTCCTATTAAAAATTACTGCTAATACAGTCAGGGCAATGACAGGGAGCATTTTTGCGAAGGAGGACACATAGCAATGAGCTTGTAGATGACAGCTTCATCCTGGACAAGTGCTAGAGCTAGGAAAAACAATGTGTGGTGCAGCAGCACAAAATAAGGTGAAGTAATGTGGAGTCCCTTCACCCTCCCATGACACGTAATTCATGTCGGGTGAGAGGGATGCCGTGCACTCCTGATGGCCCCTTTGCATCGATGAGGCTCACACAGGGGATTTCAAGGTTAGATATGTGCCGTGGAGTTTAATTACCTGCTGCCCTGCTCCACCTTCGTTGCAACACCTCTTCTGTAGCCAGGGGAAGATGACTAGGCAAAGAACAGGCGGTCAGGAACAAATTCCTTCTGTATGGCAGTAAATACATCTATTTATTTGATACAGTGAACAATAATCCTTCACGTATTTGTCCAGAATTTGTTTTGCTTTTTATTTACTTACATTTTTAATTAAAGCACCTGTGCGTACAGAAGGTTGAAGTTTATAAGGAAAGCCTTTATTACACCAATCAGCGTATGTGAAATATCTCTCTGGGTTTTGGTAGATAGAGCAGTTGTCTTCAGGCTCAACAGCTTCATTTATCTTCTCAGCAACACAAATCAAAAGATTTTGAGGGCATTTCTTGCATAGACTACCAGCTGAAGAGGCCAAACAATGAAGATACCTAAAATTTAAAAACAAATAAATAAAAATGCCATTTTCTTTGCATCTCACTTCTCATACATAATATTCTCATCCTTAAAGCAAGTTTCATTCTTTGCACCAGAGACTTTTATTAACACTGACTCATTGAAGTGTAGCTTTTTTAGAATAGCGCTGTTCCTACCTGGTTTTGACACCAAACTGTCTAGACCAACTCCTTGAGGTTATCGAAGGAAGTGGTTACATTTGAACTCGTACAACCACACTGCCCTGAATGGCATTTAATCAGTTGTTAGAAAGCTGTCCTGGCGCTTATTAACTCCCAGGAAAGCTACCGTCTTCAATTGCCAGCTAGATAACTATTTTTTCTTTGCCAATAGATAGTTGCCTCTAAATGCCGAGGGAATGATGCTGCTTGGTGGCAAGTGTAGGCTATAAAATATTTAGCTTTAACACACAATTGTGTTACTGCAGCCTCTAATAGGATTTGGTGTCAGGCAAACATCTGCCTTGGCCTCTGGCCCAAAGATTCAGAAACAAGCTATTAAGTTGAACGTTGCATGGTAAATAAATAAGGTGGATATGCTGCTAAAGTATCCGTGCCACTGACCGACAAGCACGGTAAGTACCGAAGAGAGAAGTCCATCAAGAGTCTAATAATTTGTCTGTCGTCTTCGTGCGTTTATTGCAGTGCATCTGAATAAAGTTAAGCCGTGTAGGTAATTGCAAGCCAGACGAACATCTTTATAGAGCTCACCACAGCAGAGTTGGCTTTCGCGGGGCTTTTTGTCAGCGGCAAATGGTCCCCTGAGCACACCATTAGCCTGGGAGCTCCGTCGCTGGCACGAGTCAGTTGGTGATCTCAAGCAAATGGCGTTATTTGTCTGTGCCTCAGATTGCCAGCCTGAAAAAAAAATGGGAATGGTACCAATTAGCGATTTCCTATTGAGCTTAGTGATATCCTTAAATGACAGATAGCGTAGTGTGAAGTCTCCATCATGGGTACAGGCAGGACCGTGCCAATTCATAGCTTCTCGCAGGCTAAGTGCTGATTGCACAAGGGAAACAAGCAATGAGATAAACATTTAGCCAAGTTTCCCTCAAAACCTACCAGCTGTGAGAGTACTTGGACCAACAAATGTGCCCAGAGAAAATGGCAAAAAAAAACCAACAACAACAACAAAAAAAACAAGAATAAGTCAACATGGTGCATGCTGGTTTGCTCCAAACCATCGTCTGGTTCTTCTCTGCTTAGATAATAAAAGACCTTGAGTGGGGAGCACCTTAGAGTCCTTTAGAAGAGCTTTTCTCTTGGAGATGTCTAGGTTTCACACTTACTAAACATTTTCCCTCTCTCCTTTTTATTAATGTAGAAGCATTTTGTACACCTTCTCCTGGGTGAGGAAGGCTGGACGAGGACAGGGAATACCTCAGACGAGGCATTCCTGTGCTGTTCTCCAGACCGAGACAGTGCAGGTCTGCAGGCGATGCGTCTCCTTCTCTCAGAGGAGATCTGTGTGTTTGCAGTATTTATTCAAGAAATGACTTGTTTTTTCAGTTGCTAATTAGATTTTGAAGCTGGCAGGGCAATTACTTCCATACTCAAGCTTCTGAAATCTCCATTTGAGACCACACCACCTTGAGTTTTGCTCATCCATCCCCGTCGTGAGTTGTTTGCTTTCAGGAGGTTTGGAAGGTGGCATGGAAGCTGCATTTTCAATCTCCTTCTCTTTGGCCACTCTAGCAAAACCATATGAGAGCATCATGCACGGCTGACCTTCCAATTAAAAATCTTTGCCCTCACCAGCTGGTGGCAATCAGATCACTTCAGAGGTTTGGAACCCAACAGAAAGCTCGTGTGTGTCTTTCTAGGAAAGAATTGACCGTGGTCTCACTGTGAACTTTAACTGTTCAAAACAAAGCAAATAGATGCCGTGATTCTCTTAACACAATTCCCATGGCACCATTCTTAAAATACCATGTGGAATTCTGTGTAAATTGGAAAATATCCGTATAATACGTGCACTAGATTGCAGAATAAGATGAAGAATGGAAACTAGAACCTGGCCGTAACTGAAGTAGCCTGTTCTTATTTATTGATCGGCAGTTTTTCACATCCATAGCAACGTTGACTATGGCCATGCTTGATAGATAAATGTGTTTTCAGGTAGTAGTTCTGTGCCACTAACTCAGGGGCTCCCTGAAATTTAAATTTGATTTTATCATCTAAGCCACTTTAAATAATATTCTTGCTGAGTCCTAGCATCTGCAACAGACGTGCAAATTTGTCCATTCGATTCTTAGTGCTTGATTTTTTGTGTTCCCCCGTCTCAGCTCCCTAGTTTCTTCTTGCCAAGCCACTCATAATATATCCTGTTTAATTTGGAAGTTAGGCATGAGAGCCGTGTACATGCACGTGTGCTTGTGTGTGCACATTTCAGAGGGGCCAGAAAACCCAAGTCAGCTCCCCAACGCGTGCAGTCTGTAACCACTGAAACTAAATTCAGTCTTGGGTTGAAGACAGAAGTTTTTATCGGGTCTTGAGTGACTGTGATTTAGTAATGCGTGCAACGCTCAAAGTAAAAAGAAATTCCAATCTGTGATCGTACCTAAGAATATAAATAGCACCGTGCTCAGAAACGCACAGACAACTCTCAGACTTGTTGCTCACAAGCCTTGTTTGTTCTCATTAGCTCCGGAGTTAGTGAGAAAAAAAAAAAAAAGCACGTTCATTTTAACGCTTCCTTTATGGAAATAACTTTCTGAGCTGTGTTGTAGCAGCTTTGGGACAGGAATGTGCTGCATGCATCCTCAGCACTTTTCAGACTTTATTCTCAGCAGCGAAGAACTTGGGGGAGTGTGCGGCGACCTTAATTGCCCCGAGTCACACCAGGCAAGTTTGTTTCCTTAACTGCTAGAAACTGCTAAGTGGCTCCAGCCACAGGAGAGGGAGGATTTCTTTTCCTCTTCACTTCATCTTGTCTCTATCAGTCGGGTTATTCCAGGGCGATGCGAGTGAACGCAAAATTAGAGCACATTGGAAATGTTACTTTTAGCTATATTAGAAAAATGTGGAGCATCAGAGAAGGCACAGAAGTAGCATGAAGGGTTTTTAAAAGCCTCCTCTGTCACTAATAGTGTCGAGTGGTCAGGACACAACTAAAAGTTACCAAGGTGCTTCGGTGAAGAAGGTACAATGGCTTTCTTTCGGCTGCCTTTATTATCTTTTGGGTGGCCCCCAATGTGTTAGGATGCAGTTAGGGCACACTTGCGAAGAGCAGTAGGACTGAGGAGACCTGACGTGTGTGTGTACTGCTGCAGTTTTGCAAAACACTGCCAGATGAGCAAATATATGTGAGTATTTTTGGTAAAGCATTAGTGTTGGTCACTGTGGATGGATCTGACCAAATACTGATGCCTACGATGACGATATCTATGTCTGAACTAGTCAGGGGAGGAGAGGGAGCACCACGGGAGTGATGTTCATCAAATGACTTCACCCGAAGAGTCAGGGAAGTTTGGTTACCTAAACACAGACATGCTACGTGCTCATTTGGAGCTCTTAGATCCCATTATACCTCGCCAGTATGGTGAGTGAGTCGTTCAGTTCACCCTACAGTGGACATCTGACTGGTGTACTGAGTCTTGTCCTGGTGTAGGCATCAAAGGAACATCAGCTGAACCACCCTGTAAATGCACAATATTATTTCCAGTAACAAAGATTACCATTAACTGTTGTGGTGCATTGTTAGGCTTTGCAACACCTGCCATGTTTGATGCCACGTTGCTTTTTCAGGTGTTTCTTTGTTTTTTAGTTCTATTGCATAAATGTTATTTATCATCACAGAGTTCCGAAGCTCATACACGTACAGGCTAACATTAACTTTTCATTTGAAGGATAGATTGGTGTTTGTACCTGCCATTAAGTGAGAGATCCTATACTTGAGTATCAGCAAAAATGCACAAGTTTTGAGTTGCTATTTGTTCTCGGAAATGCGGCTGCTGTTTGATTGGAATAAAACAAATAAATTTGATGGCAGATCAATCCCCAAGTGTTGACTGCATGCTGTGATTGTATTTCCATGCCCCATACGGCGAATATCTGCCTAAGTGAAGTGTTAGAAAACTGACAGCACATCTCGTACCTTCCTTGCTGCATGGGGCTGTCTGCTTGGGTGAAGTCTTATGCCAAGACTTAAAACACAACCGCTTGAAACTGGTTTTATTATTTAAAACTGCTGTAGCCCCTTTTGGGTGATTAAATTACACCACGTCCTTTAAAATGTCCTTCAGAAACCTGCGGTGTTCCGCGAGCAGCCGTTCGGCAACAGGCTCCCTTTCATTGCTGATTAGAAACTAATCTGCACATCTCTGCCGCAGCTGTTTCTCTTCACTTACACCCATAGGAAGTTTACAAATATCTCTGCTATCACCGGGCCTGGTGAAGTATGCCTATGAAAGTGCAGTCATTATTCACATGGCCAAGATTTCCACCCCGCTCTGTGACAGATGTACCACTGGCGTCCCTCCTGTATAACTGAATCCAGTTTTAATCAGATATGCGTCTCCCTTGGAGAAAATGAGAAATAATAGTGTGGAATGAACCATGGTATTCCATCATCTTCCCGAGCCCCACTCATATTTACTCAATCTTTGCTCACGGTTTAGTCAAGAAAATAAAATGATTTTCATTCCGCTTTTGAGAAGTGATGTTTACCAAATTGTGTTCCTCTTTTATGAAAGATCAGTTGTAGCCCCGGTGTTCTGAACCGTCCTCAAAATGAGATAAAAGTGCTAGATATCGTTTTGCTTACCTGTTAACTTTCCTTAAAAGATGAATAGCCAGTGTTTTTGCCAAAGTCAGGGAATTTAAGATGATAACTGGAAACAGAAGAAAGTGTGGAGTAGCCCCATTCCTGCTCCACCGAGGTATAATGTCAGCCCCAGCACTTTGGGCTGTTGGTGTAATACCTCAGAACAAACCAGAAGACGTACAGTTAGAAATAACCCAGCAGCAGCAGACAGACAGAGCTAACCAAGTGCCTGTGATCGGTGAATTTCACAAGGAAACATTTCTATCATAGATCAGATCTGTTTGGTGCTAATAAATACCCCGAGTTCACTTACCCCAGTCAACAAAGTTGCCCCAAAATTGTGTTCTGCCATGAGAACTGCATGCATCGCTTCTCTCCGATAAATTCAACGACGGAAAGTGCCCAGAAAAATAAAGAGGAAGGTAAGTTTTCAGGTACGGAGTGAGGACAAAGCCTGAGCAGCTGCGATTTCAGTCATAGGATTTGCAGTCACTCCATGCTAACGTGCTAAGGTTAAGCCATTTGTTGCCGTTAACAGATAAGCTCCCATTAGTGGAGCTGAAGACTAATGCTTTTAGTCCCAAGTGCAGTGATTGCTTTGAGGTTTCAGCTGTCCTGGCACCCAAAGGCCTCTCAAACTCAGAGGTGTTTTCTTGCCAAAAGAAATAATCTGAATTCTCTTCTGTTTTCTAGAATCAGTGGATAATTGCCCCAGTAATTGCTATGGGAATGGAGACTGCGTGTCTGGGACCTGCCATTGCTTCCTTGGCTTTCTGGGCCCTGACTGTGGCAGAGGTAGGAATTTGTACATGGTTAACTCTTCCCACCTCCCCTTCTGTTAACGCTTTTCTTTGTGGAAGTCCCATTTGTGCCCGTGCCCCCTGCAAAGCCCACCTCGTCCAGCCTGGGGACACTGCAGAAGGATGGGAACGGGTCAAATCTGCAGGTTTGGTTGTTGCTTGTCATGATTGCTGTGCTCAAAGCATCAACCCAACCCCCTAGCTGTGTGTGGACAGGCATAACGTCGCTCTGGGGCTTTTCATTCTGAGAGCGACTTTAGAAAACATGACTTCAAAATGTGGCTTAGTTGTTTGTTCAGCAGACACTTCCATCATTGCGTGGCGATATTTTGTTTTAAGACACTGGTTAGAGAAAACGTAAGTACCTCCTCCATTGCTGCAAGGCAAGTCTGCCTCCGCTATGACTGGTGGCCAACACCCAGCGGGGCTGCAGTGGAGTAAGGGCAGGCAGAGCTGGATGCTCTGGCCCCAAGTGGAAATCTTGGGATGCCTGCTTTTGGTTTGCTGCCTACCCCAGCAAACAACAGTACACATTTTTTTTTTTTTTTCTGCTCAAGCGAAAAGCATTTTTTAATAAATCGTTTTGGAAGGATTTTCATTTGACCTGAAATTTTTAGGTTAGTTAAACATTAAAAAAAAATAATAAAAAATAAGTAGTTTTAGTGAGAACATGTTTCAGGCAGAGGAATTGAATCGTTGCATGTGGAAAATGCCAAAATGCCGTGTTTCTATCATTTCAGTGTCTTTTTTTGGCTGAAACTGCTCAACAAAGTGCAGATTTATAAATTGGGGCTGGAGGGAGGGAGGTAACACATGAAATCTGTGCCCACACAAGGAGCTTTGTGAAGGCAGGTCAGGCCTTCACCCCAGCCCGCTGCTGTGTCTGGGAAGCAGGCTGGGCTCCTTCCCAAGGGAGGGAGTCAAACTCAGTCCAACCCCACGTCCTCTCCTCCTCCAGCCAAGCTGAGCGTGCGCCAGGCTTTGGGTCCCATCCTGCAGCCCGGCCAAGAGATAAGGCCGGCCGCATCCCCCTGCGGTGTGGTCCGGGCTGAGCTCCGGGGGTGTCTCAGGGTTCACAGCCCCGCTAAGATGAATGGGGCCGGCTGCCTCCCCGAGAGCTGCCACATCAGACTTGTTGCTGACTCAGGTTACGCTTGGCGTGAGTTTCCGAGCTCCTTTTCAAATCCGTCGAGCCGGAGACAAAAGGAGTTTTTCTATCTCCCACACCTCCTGACTTTAGCTGAGGGCAGAAGTTCAGGGTTCGTTCCCCCTCGGCTCGCTGCAGAGCCAAGGCAGAAGGCAAAGCTCCTCCACCATCAGGCAGAATATTTAAACTTTGGGTCTGAAGGCTCTTTCAGGGGAGCTTGCCTCCTTTCACGGGTTACACACCGAGGTTTTCTCAGGCTCTCAGCTGAGCCACACGAGTATCTCCCATTTCACAAGGCTGCTTACCCTGGCTGATATGAACACCTCTCACTGGAGTCAGCCTGTTGGTTCAAAATCATCTGGGTTCAGATCACAGATTGATGTCTGCCTTTATGGAGACAGATTAATCTGTGGAGTGTCCAAATGCTGTTTGTGCGTGCACTTCCAGCCAACGGGCTTGTTAAATGAGCGCTTGCCATGGGTGTGAGATGCGAGGGCCCCAGTGTTGGCTTCCTCTTGGTTTTTGAGGGAATCTAAGATGCTGCTTTTGACCTACAAATGCCTCGGAGGGCAGTAACTGCAGCATGTGCACAGCCACAGCAGCATCTGTCTGCAGCCCTATACAGGTTGCTATATGGAGCAGTAATTATCAGATAAGCAGGTATCTGCCTGCCCCAGGATTTGTAGGTCCCAGATCTCCTGGGTGTTCCTTCATTTCACCTTCTTATTCGTCCCCCAAAATGAGTGGGAGACTGCAGAACAGACAACCTTTCAGTTTTTAATGATAGCTAATTATTAATATGTCATTAACCAGTAATTTTAAACCACATAAATGTGAATAAATCCCCAGCAACGTGCTCACAGGCCTTTTGAAGATCTTCTTGAACACGGAGAAGGTGTTTTTTTCAAGTCTACAAAGTAAAACAAACAAACAAATAAATGAATAATTTTCCTACACGATACCAAAGCTTACAAGAAAAGTGGTGTGCATTTGGGCTGTGGCTACCACAATCACACCAGAGAATTACTATAATCTGGGCATCTTAGATAGCATTTGTTGGAACGGCTTCCAAATGATCAAATTAATTACATATCATTACATGGAGAAAAGAGTTGCACAAGTAGCAGTGGGAAAAAAAAAAAAAAATCCAGAAGCCTCTTTTGTCTTTGTTTGTTACGGTATGCTGCAAAGGAGGTCTTGCCTTGACATTTGCAACAGCACTTCCCAGGTTATGCTGGAGGTGTTCTCCACAGAGGGCTCCGTGGAATACCAGCCTTACTGCAGGTGACCAGCAATTTATCTGATCTTGTACCAAGTGATCAGCTGTGCTGTCAGAAAATATGTAAGTCCTTTTCAGCAGCCTCTCACTGGTTAAAGGCAATTACTCTCCTCGTTGGAAAACAAAAAAATCTGCAACCTGTCCCCTCCTGGTGCCTTGAAAGAGCAGGCTCCACTACTGAGCATGTGAAAGTTGAGACAGGGGGGTGGAAAATTCCATCAGCCTGGATGAAAAGTGGAATTACAGAGTGAGTTTGCTGTGAACCATATATTCAACACAGTGTATCTTAAACAATTTATGTGTTATATCATATAGGTAGCTATCTCCTTGCAAATTATGCACTCCAACCACACCACTGCAATATGATTTCTTTAAGGTGAACAGAGAGCTCCTTCGTAATAACAGCTGCCAAATTCCTTTTTCTTCTGAACTTCTTTTATTTCAATCAGGCAAATATTGTTCATTGCATGTCAGCCCAGTATAACAGTCAGAGCTGATAATGCTTTGTGTTGAGGGTGCTTTAGTTCTGTAAGCCTCAGACTCATCTGTAACAATAAATGAAAACAAGACAGAATGGGCATTGTGCGGTTACTGCGTTAAAAGGTGGTAAGAAAAAGAGAGAAATGTTTCCCTTAATAGCTCTTTCTGCATGTGCTCAGAGTCAGGAACAAAGCAGAAGAGGTGCATTGTATTAATTGCACGCCTAACGCAGGTGAATTCAGCAGCAGACTAGAATAGTCCTTTCACATTCATCCTGCATAAAAATGTTCATTAATTGCCTTTGTGAGGGGCAGATGAGAAAGCCAGCTGCTCTCACCTAAGGATGATGCTCAACAGTGAAGGAGAGAAATGTGAGTTGGGTGTATGTTCTTGCAGGTGGGTTTCACGGAGTGCACTAGGAGAGAACAGGACTTAAGAAGAAGTTTCAAGGGATAGTGAACAGGAAGGTATTGCTTTTGAGGGACAGAAATCAGCAGCTTCCTTGGAAAAATCAGAACAGAGGGTAAAGGGAGCCAAAGATGGCAGCTGTGGAGAATGGAAAAGGGAGAAGACATCTTCAGAAAGGAGCTGAAAGAAGCTTAGAGAACAGCAGCTGATTCCTTTTTCTACTGTGGGGAGCCCACTCTGTATATTTCATCCTACTCTGCCTGGCATTTTCCAGATCAGGCTCAGAAAATGCTTATTTCTGGGGTCCACCAGCTTGATTTTGTTGTCTTCCTCTTCTCCCCTTCATCACAGGGTAGAAAAGGCAAAGGGCAGAATTTTTTAAGAGAGGTCCCGGGCCCAGCCTGGAGCCCAGGAGGTGCCCTCTGCCCCTCAGGAAGCACTGCGGGGCTGGGCGGGTGCCGGAGCCCTGGCACAGGCTGCCCAGAGAGGGGCTGGGGGCTCCTCCTTGGGGATCTCCAGCAGCCGCCTGGACGTGGGGCTGGGCCCCCTGCTCGGGGTGGCCCTGCTGGAGCAGGGCTGGCACCACAGGGACCCGCAGCTGCCCAACACCACCAGCTACTCAGGGTCATGTGAAGAAATCCTGTAGCTGGTTTCCTTCAAAAACTTCCAACTTTGTTGGAAACAAAGAGAATTAAAAATCTTTTATAAACTAGTGTTGAGATCAGGGGATATAATCACAGAAGTTTTGTTACAGGGCACTTGGGAAGACCAGAGGCCAGCTTTGCATTGTGTCTCCTGATGCATGGAGACCAGCAGAGGTCATAGGAGGGGGCTGGAGATCCAGCTGATGGGATGACTTGAGCTAAATCAGGGAAAGAGAATCAGCGTGGCATTCTGGACTCCAAGAAAAGAAACTGAAAACCGTACAGCTGAGAATTAACAACAGCAAAACGGGAGTGATTTGTGTACAGCTAATGTCTGCAGCAGAGGCCGTGTCAAGGAAAGCATGAAGTCTGGCAGCAGGTCAGGGATAGAGATAAGCAATTTAAGGTCAGCGGTGCTGCTGAAAGAAGACAGCAGTGCACTGGAAAGTCACAATACGAGAAAGGTCTGAGTTTAGTTAGTGAAATAAAGTATCAGAGACACAAAGCAAAGAGATGTCCTAACTCCAGAGCACTGTTTGTTTTAAACATCCATCGGAGAATACACTTAGCAGCTGGGTGTCGTGCCCATAAAAGAATTGGTTTTGGCAAGGAAAAGAACAACATACCCCACTGAAGAGTGCATAAGAAGATTATAAATCCCATGCTGGACTCTCATGCTCTTTTATGAAGTGAGTGTTGTGTACAGTTGGTTTTTAATGTGATTTCTATTATCCTTCCCCAGCGTCCTGCCCAGTGCTGTGCAGTGGAAACGGGCAGTACATGAAAGGGAGGTGCTTGTGCCACAGTGGCTGGAAAGGAGCAGAATGCGATGTCCCCACGAACCAGTGCATCGACGTCACCTGCAACAACCACGGCACGTGCATCATGGGGACCTGCATCTGCAACCCAGGATACAAGGGCGAGAGCTGTGAAGAAGGTATTTGCAAGATCCATTCAATTAGCCTCTTGCTTTGATTGTTGGTGCATAATTACATGGATGGAGGCAATTCGGAATGGGACTGGCACTTAAGCAGAACGGTAATAGGCACCTTAGAGATACAATGGATGGATGCAACATAAAAATGATATGTTGTAATAACTTGTCGTTAGCTATCATATTTGTTCAATAATTGGATGAAAAGCCATCAAATGCTTCAGATAGACAAATCTAGTTGAAAGACCAGAACATCTAATCATATGTTCAAATGTTCTTATTAAAGCATCGTTTCCATTTACACATCCAAACGTATAATTACTTTTATAGTGCTTTCTTCTGTGCTGTGCTATGCCAAGTATTTCAGTTGCTTACATATACAAAATGGTGGCATATGAAAGTCCCTGATTCTTGTCAGCTTTAAAAGCTTAGAAATGCTCAGGACTTGAATTAAATTCTGTTTCAAAATCAGATATTATTTTAATGGCCCTTCCATAGATATATATATTTTTTTCACATTAGCCCCCAAACATTTTTTCATTTACATTTAGATTTGTGACTCAGAAATGCGGTGCCTTTTAGCTCTTATCTTTAATCTTTTTATGCAGGAAGTCACCTGTCACCATAAACCTTTATCTTCCCTAGTCTGTGACTGCTTCTTATTGCTGAAAGGGAAAGTGGACAGTTTTGTAAGTGTGCGAGTCATATGGACAGTTAGAAAAATACATCAAAAGTGCCTGATTTACAGAATACAGTTCAACACTTTTGAAAACTGTTCTCCAAATTCTATGCAGAGGACCTGAAAAATAATTTTGGCCAAATTATGCTTCTGCAAGTGTAGATATAAGGCCTCTGCACCACATGCTAGACTTAAGACATCGATTTGATACATGTACCAGATTCACTACGTCTTGAATTAATTTATGGTTGTCTCGGTGCATATGGGATAAAGATTTATCTGAAATGGCTTTTATTTTATGGACAATGGAAATAGGCTGAACTGACATTTAAATGGCATCTAATCTAGCAATTCTTTTGATGCATCAAATGTATTGGAGTGGGACATCTCTGACGTAACGTGGCTTCAGTGTCTGTAGTGTTAGAGATGAAGAACATATCGGCTCTGTAACTGAAAGCCATCTCTTGAGAAAGCTTTATTTTGGCTTAAGAAGGCACAATTCAGTGAAGCCATGGGGCATGCAAAACCCAAAGATGGTGACTACTGAAGTACCTTTAAAGCATCTCTGTAGACCTCATATTTACTAGATTGTATCTTTACTGAATAAACAGAAATGAAAAGATCCTGATTTTGCCTCCAGCTAGGTGTGTTTAATGTGTCTAAATCAGAGAAAGATTTGCCCTTTTTCTAACAGGAGCCTCTTTTCCCTGGTCACATTTAAAGCAGAAAAGCCAGACTCCACTCAGTTGTTTTATGCTCGCTGTAGCAGGGGACAGCATCAATCCCACTAGGTAAAAACTTGAAAAAGAATGAAAATGAAAGAGAACACGATTTTCCTTATGAGCTGTTTAGGATTTTTACAGCTATGCATTTGTTTTTCATATTCAGGGCATAATTTGTATTGTGTTGTGAATAGGGGAGGTAAGTCAGAAATATGCCATGTGGGAAATCTTCAGGACATGTATATATTTATGCATTTATATCTTTAAATCTAGTAAAAAAAGTTGACTTATACTAGCTTTTAAATTGTTTTTACTTTTCTATTTCTCTTCCAAGAACGACCATCTGGTATTGATTACTTTTTATTATTTCTCAGTTCTTGTAGCTTCACTGCTTACTCAGTGTTTATAATGGGTTTTCATTCCATTCTGGCTTTTCTTTTCCCCCATAGAAGCTCAGCAATGTTTATAAAACACCGGCCACCAACCTTACATGAGTTTTACTTTTCTCCTTCCTTAGTTTATCGGGACATATTTTACAAGGCATGGGCTAAGCCAGTGAGACATTAAAGGGAAGGGAGCAAATTAAAGCAGTGAAAAATGAGAAGTTACTTTTTGGGTACCGAATAAGCCTAATAACTTGTGTGACCAATGAAGCATGAAGCATACTGGGGAAAAGTGTAGAAGAGGCACTAGCCTTGCTTGCTGCCTGATTTATCTCCCTGGCAAAGGTTCTGCACAAGGCTGAACTATAAATGGGGCATTTTTGAACCAGGAATTAGACCGTTTGGGACATTTTCCAAGCAGCAACACAGATATATGTAAAAATCTTTTTTTTTTTTTCTTTTTTCTGAGCGTGCTAGATTTTGTCAGCTCTGCCCTCCTGCCCCACTCCTCATCTCTGCTTCTTTCGGCAGCTTCTCTCCTGAGCAGCTAAATTTGTCAAGCAGAACTCCCTAAAAACATACCATTGTACTCCAAATCCACTAAGCAATTGATTAAGAAGAAAGCAGAAGCCCCTAATCCCATCCCAGGGCCCTTGCGATGGTGCAGAAAGCCTAAAGAGATACAGCTAGTGAGGCTGAGATTAAAGTAGCCATTGTGTGTGACATTTTCTGAAAGGGCTCATTTCAACATGAAAAATGGCCTTGGGATTATGATAAATGGGGGGTTCTGACATGCACATTCCCCTCCTATAATCGTCTGTGTTGGAGCTGAGATAGCAGATTGTCTGCCTCCTGTGATGGAGCCCCCTGTAAAACTCACCTTTTTCCCAATTGACCTTCAGAGGGGATGATTAATTGCCTGGAGGTAGCCTCTTGTCAGTTAGCCTGTGATCTTTGTTCTCTACGTTAAAACCATCTGCTGAGAACCTACGCGGCTGCTCGTCTGTTCCTCGGTCCTTTTCCTACTTATTACTGCTGAGAAAGAACAGGGCCAGGGCTCCAAGGGTCTCCTGCTAAAATTGGCACCTAGCTCCCAGCTCACTAACAGTGAAGGAGATTTATAGACTCATCCTTTCCAGCCTCTTACAATTTTCAAGGATTGTTCCAGCTACGAGCAGGGCTCCAGGAATCAAAGAAAACTGAAAACGCTCTCACATGCCTTGGGATAGTAATTGCTGAGCCATTACTTGTCAGAGCGAGAAGGTTTTGAGGATCCAGGGAATTATCAGAGCAGCTGTTGTGTTTCTTTTTAAGGTTTCTGGGTCTTAAACAGGTCATTGGGATTCTTATTAGCTCTTGCAGGGAAAAAAAATGAACCACAAATCTGCTGTGTGGTGGCTGTGTTCTGCTCTTCTGTATTAGGGCGAGGAGCTGGACTGCTGAGCCAGACTGACACTTGTCACTGATCCCCAGGGCACTGCCACACGCCATTTCGAGAGACGGGAAGAATTTCTCTAGGCTGTCCTATATCCTCTTACATATAAATAGCTGATCAGCTCCTCCGGTTCTTTTTTAGGAAGTGTCTGGTGCGTGGCATGTTTTGCTCTCGCTGGGTGAAAGTCTGCCGTGGGTAGAGGAGGTGATGGGTGCCTACAAAACCCACAGCTCAGGAATCACACGGCAGGGCATTTGGTCCTTCGGTGCACATTATTGTGCCATGCACACAACTGGATGGTCTCCAACATTGTTTTAAAAGTGCCTCCTCTTTAAAAACAGAAGCCCTTTAAAAGAGAATTCACCGATCCAAAATAAAAACCATAAGAATACCAATATCCAATAAATCATAATTTGCTTTTAATCCTTACTTCACAAAAAAAAAGCCTATATGTTTACCATGAAATTCACGTGTCTGTGAAACCTGCATAGATTTCAGCACATTCTTCAATTTAAACATATGTTTTGCTGAATCAGGACATAAACTTCTGCTGAGTCTTTATGTAGAATTTCTCTCTCGGAAAACTAGAGCTCAGCTTTGATTTCATTAGTAGAGGTAATTCCAGTTATTCTAATAGAGCAAATGGAGACGCAGGCTGTGTACAAGACAATATTATTCTTATCCTAATCTTAATTGATATTAGCCTGTTCGTACAAGAAAGGTCATTTGTTACTGTAGGCCTGACTAAAAGAATGAATTTCATCATGTATTTATGCTCAGTTTTTGATGTGTTTTAGGTCTCACTCCATTTCGGGGACAGTATCTTCTTGAAGCATCTGTTTTGTGCACATCAGGGCTTTGCATTATGGCTGGAGCCTTGAGATACTGTATAAAAAAGCCTGTATAGATGGCAATCCAACAGCTTTTATTTTGTTTTTCCCTGAAATTCTTATTTATTTCCTCTTCCTTCCTGCCGTAGTGGATTGCATGGATCCTACCTGCTCGGGACGAGGCGTGTGTGTCCGCGGAGAATGCCACTGTTCGGTTGGCTGGGGAGGGACAAACTGTGAGACCCCAAGAGCCACTTGCCTGGACCAATGCTCTGGCCATGGGACCTTCCTCCCCGACACTGGACTCTGCAGCTGCGATCCCAACTGGACCGGACACGATTGCTCAATCGGTAATGTCAGCGGTGACTTCCTGTTGGTTTTTTTTGGTTTATTTAAACTTTGTAAAATATTCAGACTTCGATCTGCAAACGTAGCGCTACAGATGTGTTCCAGTAAAGCACACGTAGGGCATGACTGGAAGCAGAAATGCCATAGCTCACCTACATAAATAATTCTGCTTCTATAGCCGAGCGTAGAGCAATATAATAAATAACCCCATTAAAGCCACCTAGGCTTGTTATTGTTCATTATATAGCTATGAGAGTAATTGATGGTCTACGTGTAACTGCTTGTTCTGGTGTTAGTTCTTGATGAATCCCAGTAGCCACCAAAGGGAGTGTTTTGATTTTTAGGAGAAGGCTAAATATTCTTTAGGTTGCTGTAAACAAGCAAAAGAGGTGACAGTTCTTCAGGTCTCATTTCCCTTCAGAGTTTAAATGCTGTGATTTTCTAGGCTCAGCTAGAGGAAGGTGAGTGTCACACAAGGTTCATACTAAGAAACTGTTCCATACCAAGTGAAAAATAAGTTAACTGAGTAGAATTAATGAATACTCCAAGCACATACCAAGAAGAGAGATTTTTATGGGAAATTTTGTGTAAAGTCTAGAACTTAAATCTTCCTTCATTCCTTAGCTAAATGGAAATCTCACTCAAAATCTGCATCAGGTATCTGAAATGAAGAAAAACCGTTCAGGAGCCTTTTTTTCCAAGTGCAGTTAGCTTTTAGATGCCACACTGAGAAATGCTATAATGCATTAAATAGTCAGAGACGATGGGACATTAGCCTTTTGGCTTCTGTTCCATCTACTGTGCTCACAAATAAGAGACCACAGCAAAAACAGCTTCTTTAACTTAAATAGCTGGGATGGAACTAGGCCAAAAATCCAGGGCAGCTCTGTATAGGCAATGAAATGGAATGAATTTTCAGCAAAGTGACAAAATAAAAAAAAAACTATTATGAAACTGGATGCAGTAGAAAAAAAGCGCAAACAACATTTTCACTGAGGAATTACTATAATGTATAAGAAAAAACAGGTTAACTGCTTACAAGTATTTTACATCACTTACAAGTATCTTGCAAGGCTGGGGCAAACCGAATAAGCTCTTACAAAGGATAGGAAAATAAATACTTTTGTACAATAATCATTCAGGTTAGTTGTTAGGAGGCTTGTCATATGGTAAAATTAACTGGGCTGAAGAATACAGCAAAAGAGAAAGCCTCCTTGCCTGGGGCTAACACTAGGCTGATCAAAACTTTTTCCAGATGTAGAGAGGGAAGCTATCATACATTGATAGGAGGATAAATTTGGTGTCAGACTTTTTCTTTTCCCCACATTAATGTCTTCAATTCCATACTTAGTGAGTTCATTTATAAGACCATGGAAAAGGGGAAGGTGGTAGTGTATTTCTAGTGATTTTGTAGCATGGTTCATAATTGAGTCATTATTCTGAGTTTATGTGGAGGTTTGGGGATTGCAGGGATGGATTTAGAAAACTGTTCATTTCTACACGCAAACAGAATTCGCTTTCCCTTTGTTAACCTGCAGGGTCGTGCACAGATGATTTATAAGCTTTCCTTATACTGCTTTTATAAATCCATCTCATGAAAACTTTCTTTGGCAGTGTGAGGTTATTTGAGACAAACTTGAGCATCATGCCAAGACCTTTTTCCTCACCAAGCTGCTTGTAACATTCAGGTTATTGTGCCTCACAGCTAAAATCACAGCTAAGGTGATTTGTAAACTTCCATTTCTAACCCGGACCTTTCCGCTGAATTGATGACTTGATTTGAAAGACAGATTTACTCACAGGATGTGTGGTACTCTTTTTGCATGATTAAAATAAGAGTGAGCAAGCGTGTTAGTACACATAGCCACCCTCTGCCCAGTGGGGGCAGTAGGGGGTTCTCTAGAAGAGACGAAAGGCGCCAGATTTTTATTGACCCCTGAAATAGGAACGAATAGAACAGAGAAATTATTAAATGAAATACGTAAGTACTTGTATAAATCATCATCAGCTCAGCTAAGCAGTTAGGACTATTTTAAGTACCAGTGAAAAAGTAATGTTGTCCCTGTTTTGGTTTGGTTTTTGTTTTTTTTTTTAGCCTTCTGTGCATACCCACTGCCAGTATAGCCTTAGTACCACAGATTTTTCACTCTGGAAATACCTCTCTTAAACATGCTTCGCTCTTTCATACAAGGGACAGTTTCTCAGGGTCCCTTTCCCCTCAGTTCTTTTTTGGTAGATTGCCTTCTATAAAGCGAGTCTTTTAATGAAAGGTGGAGAGATGAGTCCAATGATGACCTGTACACTGAAGAAAAAGGGGTATTTTGAGTTCTCCCTGGAGAAAATGAAATCTCTGTTGTTTCATCCTCGTACTGCCATAAAAGCAAATACAAAAAGGTCCCAGTTCACCTAAAATGTCCAAGGCAATGCTAGCACAAGAAGGATAATTAAGGAACCACTCATCCTAACCCCTTTTCTCCAGAGTCTACCATTACAGATCCTCTATATCCCTAGCTTTTGCCATGCTATCTCCCTTCACCTCTTAATGAGCCCTAGCAAAGGACTTCATTCCCCAAGCATGGCAGCTAATGAAGCCATTATAAGGCAGCTCTCTTAACTTCTTATTGTCTGAGTGTAGCAGGAAGAAGGAAATGGTCTGTGCTGTAGCATGAAACACAACTTAATAGGTGATACTAAGAGTGAGTCTCACTCTTGACCTATTTAAACTGGACCAAATGCTTCTGGCTAATCAAGAGGCAACAAAACACACACCATAAGACGCATTTGCTGAGTGCAGTGAGATGAAGAGGTGAGTCAGGTTCTCTGCATTTGGGGAAGGGTGTCCCAGAGGGATCACACAGATGCATCCATACAGTCTCAGGCTCTTCAAAATAGTGTTATGTTTGGACCCAACATCATTCTTAAAGGAGTTATCTGATGTCCTTCACTTTCCTCAAATATAAAGCAATGATTTTCGCTGTCCTTTTCTTGACAGTTGTCATCTTAGCATGCACAATACCCACTAGAATCATCTGAAAATTGATAATACAAAGTATATTACATCTCAGTGTAATAAGGATACAGATTTTTTTTTTTCTGTACAACAATGGCTGTGCATTGACCTGCATACAGATAAAGATTCCTTCTCAGTCACTTGTTCGTAGCGACTCGCTTCATGCACAGTTAACATCCAGTGCTATACTTCAAACCTTTACAACTAGACTAGAGAAGAGCAGTAACAGGAATAATACTTAGCCCTGAATTGTCAGGGTAGACACAAAATCATTGGCTGTACATTTAATGATGAGAACTGGCAACTGGAACTAGGATTTTACTGGGACTCCTATAGAAGTTATGAGTTATGATATTGTACTTCACATTTTGCAAAGGCTAAGAGAGGATGCCTGGCCGGAGATTGAGACTGAGCTTGCATGGTCGTATCTCATGAAATCTAGATGTTTGATCCTATCCATAGCTTCTCTCACCACTTGGGCTGGTAGCAGTGTTTTGTTTTAATGATGGCCCCTTTTCCCCTCCATGATATGAAGGAAATGATACTTCCCAATGAATTGTTGCCAGTTTTTGTTAGGTCTACACTCAGGAAGATATTTAGGCATTGATGATTTGCCATAAGCAAAGACAGATCTTCTAGCTTTGATGCAGTGTTGCAGAGAGCCTCGTCTCAGCTTCTGAGACATCCCCATGTCTAGAGCTGTCTACTGGAAAGCTACCATAAGGCCCTGAAGTTTTGCTGTGGTATATACAGCAGCTGTCTTCTCTCTGAGAAAGCGTTGGACCTGCTCTCCCATTTCTTGGGAAAGCATGCCAAGTACCAGGTGAATGTAAATGCTACAGGTAGTCCTCATCTCAAAGCAAAGGATGAACAGGCTGGTCCAATCCAAAGGGATGCCAAAGTTGAGGACAGGGATTTCATGACCTGAGTACTAATGTCATGGGCATCTTTCTAAAGCACAGAGTGCCTATAGTTTGGGATAAGAACAGAGTTTCCAACCATCTGTCTCCTCAGTATTTCTTAATGGTATGTCCACCGTGCAGTGATCTACAGGTCAGAGCTACAGGGTCTCAGCCTCAGCTCCCAGATCCTCTGAATTTGTTTCCGAGATCTTTGACACTTGGTTAAGATTTATAAATTTCACCCCCAGTGATAACTGCCAAAATTCAGGCATTTATCCTGGCCACACTTACTGTCATTGGAAATGTTATAAATGACTTTGGTGGCCAGAAAAAAATGTTTTGGGATGAAGCCAAGTTTCATGCTGTCCCCTCCTGCCTTCAGATTTCCCATGACATTGCCAATTTAGCGGGGCAGTTGCCCTAGAGAAGCGAAGCATCTGCAGAGGGCTGTTCAGATTGTAGTTAAGTGGAAATCCTTGAATGAGAGCTTAATTGAGTCCTCATCGATTCAGCTCCCTCCATATTTGGGTAATTTGTGTTACTTTGGAGCCGTCTGGGTTTCAGCTTTTGAGAGATCCTCAGTTCTGCCTACTAACTGCAGAAGTCTCAGCAGGCGTTATGATCAGATTCTTCTGGAGAGAGAGAATTACAGAACTGAGATCCAGCATAAACAAAAAGGAAATCACCTCTTAGACTATGCGATCAGTTAAAACAGACATGGGGGGGGGGCTCAAACTGCAATGTAATCATCACAATACTTGCAGATAATGCCTAGATAAAGCTGGCCTCTTTGCACAGTGGGGAAATAGTCTGGGTGTGCATAGGGTAAGCAGGAGACAAGGTATTTATCCACCAGATGAACAGCAGTCCTAGACGGCTTTATTGCTTTTGATAGCCTGGGAGGTTGGATTAGGAATAAAGCTAGCATGGCACACATACCCATGATTTCTGGTTGCAGGGAAAACATATTCTTATAAATTATTGCACAGCACATTGAAGTCAACAGAAAAGCCCCTGTTAGTCTGCAGGAGTATAGGTCAATTAATGCCCATTCACCAGCAATGATTAGATTTGGGATTCTCTATCAGCTAATGGTAGTGGCTGATTTTTTTTAGTACCAACTTCCTGGTGTAAATTAACAGTGGAGAAATTCTTTCAGAAAGCACCCAACAGAGTTCCCCACCACAAAGTTGTGCAGTTCACTGAAACAGGCATATTTTCTGTATTCCAATTAGCAGATGAGAAGACCAAGAGGAATGAACTTTTAAAGGGGAAAGCCACAGCAAATGCATCTTTATTTTCCGATGTCTTTTTCATCTGGAATCGTGCAGATTATCACATGTGCACACAGAAACACAGCTCTCATATATCTTATCAGACAATGTCATATCTCATTGGTCAAACAGCACCAGGGTTAACACAACATGTGTTAAAAAAAAAAAAAAAAAAAATATTTCCTTGGGCTTATTGGTGTCAACCTTACAAAACAAAGTCTCATGTTAAAATTCATGTCATGCCCAAGGCTACCAAGATAAAAATCACATAATTCCTCTTTTAGACCATCATTTTCTTCATTGAGGGATAAGAATGTCTCTGTAAAAGATGGGTGTTGCATCAGCTGTTGCATAATACAGGCTCGTACCTCACCACAGACTAGGGCGGTTCCCCCTTTAATGACTAGAAAGCAACTGCTTTGTCTTTTTCTTAAATTTAAAACACACAGGGAAGAACAAAAGAACTAAATCTCAGGGTACAACATGTGAAATTGATAAACATCTGTATATTTTTGATCCTAAGGACTTAAAAAATAGATCTTGGGAGCAGCCTGTATTCCACTGTGAATAATCTTCCTTCAGCTTGGATCTTGTTCTCACTACTCCTACAGTATAGCGAGAAACAATCTGGAGCAACCAAAATTTTGGGAGCACATGGGCTTTGGAGGTAGACTTCACAAGATACCATCACAATCAGACCTGGTTCAATACTGAAATTGCAAACCTACTCCCCAAAGCCTTACTTGGTCCCTTAACAGTCATTGAAGGCCAGGAAATGTTTTGTACCAGCAGAGATTTCATCCTCAGCTTTGCAGAACCGTAATATGCTGATTTGTGAACTTGTGATCTTCCCCATTTTATTTGTGTGTCGAGAAGCTTTCTCTCTGAGGGAATAAAGTATGTGCAGCCCGGAGCTGTTACACAAGGCTATCAGAGGCTCTGCCGAGCAGATATCTGCTTTGTGAATTGTGTAGGAATGAGGGAATCCAGAGAATCAGAAGTGTTAACAAGAAACTTATCATTACATAACATAAAGTTTTTGATGTCATCTGGATTGTGAGCACAGATTTCAGCCTACCCATTCCCAAGATCGACTCGCCCTTTAAAGTCTTCTAGGCTTTTTATTAAAGATGCAATAAAAGACTAAAACCAGCCAAAACATATGAAATAAAAGTATTCAGGAAGGCTTTCATTTGAATACCCTTTTACTCCTTTTCCCTTTGGTTATTAAAAATGTGTAGAGACCCCTGTGTGGTAGAATAAAAATATGGCAATAGTTGAGACAGGCTGTAGTTATTTTTGCTGGGAGTTCTTCGGAAGTCCAAATACCCTTCTGCTAAGAAGATTAAAAGAACACAGTAAAGAATGAGGAAGGTTCCCAATAAGATAGAAAGTACAACTTATGTTTCAAATACAAATTCCTACTTGCAATCTGATAGTGGCAATAAGCTTAGGGCACTAGTGGAGAAACAGGCTTAGGGCACTCCTCTGAGATCCATGAAACCTGTCTCATCTTTGGGATCTTTTTAGGAGCTTATTTTTAGCCACATTTCTGGTTTTAGCCACTTTTCCATTTGCAGCAGTCTTGGTCAAATACAGGGACCAAGGGAGAGGTTGAAGGAACTGAAAACTTGTGTTCTAGCTTTCATTTCAAACTGGGCCAAAACCAGCAAGTGGTGATATCACCCGTCTGTCTCTGGCCATTGGATCACAAAATGTTTGGTCTGATTAGGTCACGTCTCAGGCTTAGAACAGTGTAGGTCCAGTGGTGTGACAAGCAGTCCCTGCTCTTCGCTGCCCTTAGGCGTGCGGCGATGAGCACAGTTTCTTTCTCTTGTTTCAGCTCTTCTAGCATGAGTGCCAATCTATGGACCCCTCAGAGGGCAACGAGAAAGCTATTCCCTTCTCTGTTTGTTTTCTACAGTTAGGACTAATTCCCAGCACGCCAATTTTAGTTCGACATCCCTCCCTATCTCCAAATGTGACTTCAGCAGTCACACCATGAGCTCAAAAGTGCTTTTTGTTTGGCTCAATTATGCTTTTGTGTTGGGGACTTTTCTGGCTGAAAACAGCAGTGATACACCAGACTGTGGGGCTCGTGTTAACTGGGATGATTTGAAGAATAACTGATTCACAGCACACAACAAGCTGTTACATTCCATGCTTACAACAGGTTACTGTTAAAACAGCATATTTTGAGGAGGGCTAAGCAATTTGCATATTTGCTTGTATCACTGAAAACGTATGTGTCTCTGATGAACTGATTTTGGTTTATTCTCTGCTTTTGAAAAGAGGAGCCTTAGAGCCCTTATAATTTCTGGACTTACAGCATGTATGGCGTCTTGTTTCAGCTGAGCCTCTTGTCTACAGTAGAATATCTGTCATGATGCTGCTGCTTTTTTAAACAATATTAAGTCACTTCTTTGGCATAGTAAGTGTAATCCTACTGTCACTGAGGGACAAAGCTATTACCCTGCAACAGAGATGTGGCGTGATTCTTCGTGTTCGTTTGCAGATAAAGCCAGCTGATCAAGCCAATTGAAAATCTGAAACCTCGTAGTCACTGCATTTACAAGCACATAAATGATGCTTGTAAAACCATAGGGATCAGTGTGTATCTCTATAGGCTAGGGCAACTGAGCAGCTTTTGAACTGAAGATAGATCTTGTCTAATAAATTTAGCCAATCAATTTGTCAACAGCTCACAGTAGACCATGTAGTTATACCCACAGGTTTGTGAGTCTGGACCTCAGCTTCAGAATATTCCCTCTTTTAATCAGAATATTGTGGAAATATCAACAAGATAGATACTTGTGTGTAGCCAGGGAAGGTCATACATACCTCATCATGTTTTCTCCACTTGCATTAGTCAATTCCACGCTGCTATTGGTGGGTAGCTCCTGCCACTGTGATCCTGAACGCTGGCACTACTGGAGCTTACGTTGATTAGAGTTTCACATAAAGGGCTACTGGGTGTTTTCAGCTTTCTGAAGTCGTGTTTCATTCCAATGTAGAATGGCTGAGATGAAATAATAGGGAAAATAATCTTGCAGTCAATAAAATAGAATATTATAAAAATATGAGCAAGCAAAAATAGAATAATACAAAAAAAAAAAAAAAAGCATAAAGGTGATCCTTCCAGACCAGTGTTGAGGTGTATTGACAGCACAGGGGGCACAAAGCTTTCCCAGAAGCTGCTGCTGCATCCCATTTGCGTGGATAGGCAGAGACATCTAACCTCTGGATATGTCAGCCCCTCACACTTCATACAAGTTCTGAGTCTCTTTCTGAAAAAACAAGGTGAAATATTAATAACAATGACATTTCAAAGTTACTCGGTAGAAAGTAATCTGAAGAGGAAGAAAACCACGTTGGGACTGTGTACAGTCATGCTGAGCTCTGGGTAAGGAAATCCCAAGCAAATCTAGTTTGTAATTACTTCAGCATACACACTTGAAAATGCTCTGTTGAATTTGTTTAGACAAAACCAAACTGCATAGAACTGAGAAATAAATTAGTTCTTTTTAATGACTGTAAGCATCAGTAAAAGTCTTTACTGTCAAATGATCTCCTCCTTACGGACACGGGGAGGAAATCAAAATCAGTCCAAAGAATCCTTGTTAGGAACTTCATTTAATACACTAGGAATTGTTTCTTCTCTGGGAAACTTCAACTCACATCCCAGAAAGCACAGAGATCCAATTAAACATCAAAGAGAAAAACATAATCCCGCACTTTGGGATATTTATTTTTATTCAAGAAATCTCAGCTCCAAGACTTCAAGACTCCAAGCTCCTTCGATACCTGGCATTTCATGTCCTGCTATTCAACAGCAAGAGGCAGTTGAAAATAAAGTTCAGAATAATAAATAAAGGGATGATTGACAGGAATACAAAAGTAAATCTCAGCTATAGAGGAGATGCTTTAGACACAATGTGATGGTCAGTCCCTAACATTTAAGGCACAGATGAAAATAGGGTATAAATATTGTAGAAAACAGAGGCTGATAAAAGGCAGCAGACCGGTTTAGATGAATTTCATCTCACAGAGTAACAGCATTGCAGACAGGAGCTGGAAAACCTTTATGCAAATAGGAAGCAAGCCAAAATTGGACTTAGAAGTGAGGGGTTTTGTGTGTGTTTTTTGTTTGTTTGGTTGGTTGGTTTGGTTTGGTTTTTTAAGACATGGCAACTGTAGCACAGTACATTGTGCAGCTGCATGGGCTGGGTTAGAGCTTTGATCCATTACCACGGGGACTGCTAACGACTGCTTCTGTTCTTACCACTACTATTTCTAGCAAGAACTCCCGAGAGTCCCCTTGTGCTAGGTGCTGTATGTTTACAGTGTGAGAGACTCGATCTTGGAGCACAGACAAATATCAGTTGAAGGAAATTATTGTACCCAAGTCATTTGTTGCTCCTTTTAGAGGCTGAAGGTGGTTTCCAGGGCTCTAGTGGGACAGACCTCCTGGTTCTGCCAGCACTAGGTAAGCAGCTGCTCTGGGGACTTTTCATCTCCAAGTTAGGCAGCTGAGAGCTTCCCAGATTCCTTATTCGAGTCCCCAGAGAGAAGAGACCTAGAAAGGGATTTGCAGAAACCTTTCAGTTAAACACAAAGCTGCTTATGCAAGCAAAGAACTAAATACCAAGAGGAAAATTGGGGAAAGAGCTGAAGTGGGGTTAAGCTTTTGTGTCTAGCTGGGGACCAGGGATGGGTGCTTTCTTTTATTAGGGATTTCCACGAGCCCTTCTCCTCGAGCTAAGCCAGCTCAACCACTTAGAGTCAAAACTCTCTCCTCTTCTGTCATGCACGTGGTTTATACCTAATCTGTGCAAACCCAGGTCCTCCAGGATGCTCCTTCAGAGCTTTGGGTGCAGAAGGCTAAAGCTCAGGTGTCCGAAGTCACATTTCAAAGCCACTGCTGCAGGTCAGTGCTTTTCCCGATGAGGGATGATAGTAGAGCTGATGGATTCATTTTCTGTCTCTGGAGGGCATCCTTTAATCTCAATTTACTCATCCGTAGGAAGAAAAGAAATACCTGTTACTTTACAGGTGTATTCTGAGCTATGTAAAATACACTGAGACCCTTAAGTGGAGTGGGAAATTGTCTCAGTACCAGCAGCTTAACTACACTCATAAAAACAAACAGATTTTATATTTATTGACGTAAATAATAAGTACTTACATATTAGTATTATTTACATAATTTATATTTTTTTTTAAGTGAGTAAATGTCTTATTTGTATAAAGGCATTAAATTATGCAGACCTTGCTTCCAGCTTTTAAATGTATTGACATAAGTAATAATTGCTACTTATATATTAGTATTACTTCAATAACTGATATATTTTAAAAGTAATAAGTAAACAGTTTATTCGTATGACATCATCAAATTATGCAGACCTTGCTTTAGGTCATGATCTCCGAGCGAAAAGACAAACAGCCTTCAATCAGTGATATTACCACAAGTTGCACAACTGTTCCCAGTAGTTACTGGGACGGGATGCTTTGCAGAGGATTCCATACTGGGGTAGCATGCTGTTATTGGGGTGGCAAGGACAGAAAATTCAGATCTCTCTTTTTGCGTTTTGCCTTGCTACCTAGTTGGAACCTTTCCTTATAACGTTTTTTAAAAGGGTATTTTGAAAATCTAATTAGCTTTGTGCCTTCTTCAGTTCCAGCAGAGGAGTTCATATGTCACCACGGAGTTATCAAACCACATAAAAGAGAATTTCATCACACTGGAAATTACGTTTCATTATGAAGCGTGCATTTAGCACTTCGCTGCTATCTAAATCATGCTGATTACAGACCTTTTGTTTTTCTCCATCTTTATATCAGATGCTTTATATTAGACACAGTAACTCCCTGTAATTTGCCTTCGAAAGCAAAGGCAGGTTGTGAAAACAAGGCTTAGCTCTTCACCAAACATAGTCTTTTCGCTCTGTGCAGTGCCTCCCCCCTGTGCAACATCTCTGGAAAAATCTGGCTGAGGTGGGAAATTGCCTCAGATCAGCCAACTTGAAACTGGAAAATCCCAGCTAAGACAGATTTTTAATTATTAAATTTTCCATTAAAATGCTGAAGGTCAGTGGAACTGCCCCAGTTTTCAGGAAGCTCTGAGCAATTTCACCTGATCTTATATTTTAGCACTAAATCCATATTTATTAAAGGATTTAGCAGACAGGTCAGAAGCAGCTAAATCTCTGATTCTGCAGCACATGAATGCTAAAGCAAAAAAAAAAAAAATCATCTGCATTGCTTTCTCTAAGCTGGAAAGCTTTAAACTGTTATCAAGCCAATTTTAGGATTTTGGGGTAGGGGTAAACACGTAAAAATGGATTTGTCATAAATTAAGCACAAACTGACATCATTATCCCTCTTTCTCAAACCAATTCTTTAATATAAGGTGAAAATAATATGAAACTCTGGATTATGCCACATCCTGTGTTGGAAGCTACCATGTCTGTTATATCAATTAAAAAGGGCAATGAACAAAGCATTACACCGGTGGCTAGTGTTTGATAGGTTTCCTTTCCCATTTTTCTTCTGAAATATCAAAGGCAACATAGCAGACATTTTACTCTTAAGGGGACAGATTTGGGTCAGTTTTTAGCAGGATATGCCAAAAAAAAAAAAAAAAAATCAGGTACAAGGTTTTTATTTGTATGAGTAGTTGCTTTAGTATTCTTATTTCTGAAGTGCTGTTAATGGACTATGACCTCATTACACCTGGCACAGAGCAAATGCAGAAGAAAAAGCATAATCTTGGCCTCATATAGCTGGGATTCTGAAGCATTAAGCAAGTAACAACAGCCAGAGACAAGCTGATGGAGGTACAATAAAATTACAACAGAATTTTGGTCAATGCAATACACAGAAGTTAGGGCACATCAGTGACTGCCGTCAAGATTTTGGTAGGTTTCCAAGGTGGTTTAGGATTTTTAAGAGAAACTTGAGCAATACTGAGGCAGCTTTACAGACCAGAGGGAAGTCTCTCCTCCAGTCATGAGAGGATAATGAGGAAAAAAAAAAAAAAAAAAAAGAAAAGCCGTTTGTACAAAACGTAACCAACAGGGAGAAGAGGCTGGACTCACAGGTGGTTTCTCAGCTGGGGTGAGCAGTGATGGAATAGAGCAGGTCTTGAAGCTGAAGACAAATATTTTCTTTCTGATTATTTACATGAGAAATAACCAGAGTTTTGTTGGAACAAGGAGAGATCAGAGCTCAGGTGTCTTCACCATTCCTGAATGGCATTATCCTTTTCTAAGGATAATCTCTGCGAAGCACCTGAGCCTCCCCTAGGTGAACCACATGAAACTCAACACTCGAGCACAGTCTGTTCTAGAAGATGTCCGTGCAAGAGGTTTCGGGTGTTTCATTCTCTGGAGTCACCTGTCTTTCTTTCTTGACCCTGAGAGGAAAATTAGGCGCAGTTCTGTTCTTCACATAAAAGTCTGACATAAGGCAGGGTGACATCCAGGCAATAGAAGACACCAAACCTGAGCAGTAAGAAGACACCAAACCTAGGCAGTAAACCCAGTGAAAACCCAGATGGTAAAATAGAAATGAACTTGATTCTCAGAATCCATTAATCTATTAAAGTCCATCAGTGCTATCTAGTGAGTCCAAGTTCAAGGGAGCGAACCTCAAGTTATTGCTAATAGTCCAGGTTATTTCCCACAGAATTTCATGGGCTGGTTGTACCTTGTAAGGACAGAGAGGTTCATATCCACATTTGGAACTGGGCAGAGTTTGCAAAACTCCAGATTTGCTCAGAAGACCCCCTTCCTTCAAGGAACTGCAGGCAGCTTTGAAAGCTGGATGGCAAGATGAAGTAAAACACTGTGCACCTCCAGGAAAGGATAAAGAATGGCTAATCTATTCGTACAAACTGCAAAGGAGATTAAAGATGAAAGGAACTATTTAGTCACCTTTTGGGAACAGCTGGTGTGAAAATATTTAACAGGCAGTACTTTTATATACAAGCACAGTGTCCTCACTAAGCTTAAATAGACAGAAGCAATATAATACAGCTGGCCAGATCCTGTGATTACTGTAATAGGAGAATTAACAGCTTTCCTTCTCATTTGCTCACACAGCTCAGATGTTAGCTAATCATGTCCTCTAATTTTAACAACAGAATTGGGAAATGTACCACAAAAATACAGCTTGTATTAAGAACGGAGGTGGCAAATTCTGTCCCTGGGACTGAATGATGGAGCAACGATTCACCTGCCCTCTTCTGTATGTTAGTTAGCCTTAGTAGCCTTGAGCTGTCTGAAAAGACCTGGATTTAAGTGGAATCTTAATCTGAAATCCATTCTGATCATTTCTCTTAGTGCCACCAAAAAAGTAAAAGCTCTTCCAACTGTTTAATCACCTATTAGATATCTGTGAGCATTTAAGAGCACCTTGTAACAGGGGGCCAAGGCGTACGGCAGGATGAGTGTTGTAAGGCTATTTATATTGTATGGTTCCCATCTATCTTTAAACTGGCAGCTAAATGGAAGATTTAGAGTTGAGAGTTCCTGGCTCCCCGGTTCCCTGTCAGAAATAATTAAACTACATTTTAAGGAGACTGTCGTAAGTAGTTTCCTTCACAAGTGTTTTTCACAGCTGAGGTTCTTTATTACAGCTTTTGGGGCCTGGGAATGCAAAACCACCTTATATATCCATTATATACGAGTTCTGTGTTCACAGGGTGGAGCTTGCACTCTCTTGCGTGGGCAGTGGTATGACTGGGGTCTCAGCTGTGTGGGAGATGAAACCCCAAATGTCCCCAGCGTCCCAGTTCTGGATTAGCCTACGATCTGGTTGTTGCCGAGCATACAGCATTTTATGTCCCTGGCCTGCGTGTGCTAAGCTGTGCCTTGGCAGCACGTTGTCTGAGAAATATTTCAGTCAAAATGTAAATGTCCCGGTGGGTTTTCCATCCCTTTTCATAGGAATGACTCCACAGAGATTCTGCCTTTCAGAAAGTCCTTTATATATATATACATATATAATCTCTTCGCCATTTATGAATGTCACTCCATTATCCTGTTTTTTCACACTTTTAAATAACTCTAAGAAGGCTTCTGAATATCACTCAAAATAGCTTCCTTTTGTCCCTGGTATTTTTTTTTCTGCACCACCAGCCTGGAGGTATCTGACCTACCATGAGCTGTCATTTCCCTGACAGATAGGAGAGAAGGCTGTATATCAGGATATCTAAGGATGTCCTGTGCCTGTCACAGAGTTCACATATACCTGTAGACCTTCCACTTTACTTTATGCCTTGTTTATCTGTGAAAATGGAAATAACATGGAACATCAAAAAATATCTGCTACAACTCAAACTGATTAATGTCCTCATACTGAAGATAAAATATTAAGTAGATAGCAGTAAAGTACTTAAGATATTCACATGGACTTTTGAAGTCACAAGGGGATGAGTTCTCCAAGATGCCAATTTTCCTGCACATCTCTGGGCCTGACAGTGCCGGTGGTATCCCCATGTTAATGATAGGCATGGAGGTCAAAGCTAGGGATTGAGACATAATGAAGATAAGAAGTAACTGAGATACTGTTTTCTACATTGCTTGGTGAACTGAGAGCATGTAAAATTATATGTTATCTAGTATTTTAAAGAGGAGGCTCCGGGGACTGCCAGCCATGGCCACCAGCACTGCCGGGAGGTGCCGAGAGGCCGGAGCCAGGCTCTGCTCAGGGGTGCCCAGGGCCAGGCCCAGAGGCCCCGGGCCCAGCCTGGAGCCCAGGAGGTGCCCTCTGCCCCTCAGGAAGCACTGCGGGGCTGGGCAGGTGCTGGAGCCCTGGCACAGGCTGCCCAGAGAGGGGCTGGGGGTTCCTCCTTGGGGATCTCCAGCAGCCGCCTGGACATGGAGCTGGGCCCCCTGCTCGGGGTGGCCCTGCTGGAGCAGGGCTGGCACCACAGGGACCCGCAGCTGCCCAGCACCACCAGCCACTCAGGAATCTGGGATTCTCAGGTGTAAATTTCAATATGTATGAAGTAAGAATGCAAGTCAATAACCAGAGGAGTCACTCCAGTCCAACGTTAGAGTAAACTCATAGTAAAGTCCTGATGAGAAGCACCAGAGACCACAACAATACTTTTCTGGTTTGGGCTTAAATTCCATCAGACCCAAACTGTACTTTCTCAAGGCATTGCTTCTCAGCGTGCTGGAATTTTGTACCATAAATCTAGCCTTCAATTTTTAATCTGCTGTTTCCTTTATCCTCCCCCAGACTTTGTTCATCAGGTCAGCCAAGGAAAATCAGGGTTGTTTTGTTGCTTTTTTTTTTCAGTGCAGTTTTAGTGCTACATTAGCTAACATATCCTATGTGTTCACGAACCACCCTGATCAACCCACGCTCCATTGCAGTGCTGTCTGGCAGTTAAGGAGAAGGGTAGAAAACACACACAACTGGGCTCCAGCCCTCTAGCGAGTTGATAATTGCACCATCCCTGATGTTTATAATGGCCATGGTAGTATGATGTTACCTCCCTCACATCTAGGAGCTGTGAAAATCCATCTCTCTATGCCAGATGCAAAGTAAAAAACTTCTGAAAGCAACTCAAGAGTCCTTCTGCAGACATGACTTAAGCTTCTGATAGCGTAACTTCTACTGACTTTCCAGTAAGGCTTACATCAGATTCAGTTATATTTAGGCAGCAAGTGGTATTTGCAGACATATTGCTTCACATCCATGGTTTACACACCCAAGCTGCCCAAGCAACTTTGACTGTACATGGGACAGTGTCTGAGTGTCTTAACTGCGTTTGAACTCCACAGCCCTTTCATTAGAGATTTATGTATATCGAACTAAGTGTTCAGGAACATTTGGAGACATCCAAGCCACTGCAGCAAAAGGAGTCTGATTGGAAACAGTGCCACTGCCCTGAGCAGAAGTAAGCAGGAACCAGATATTATGTTTATGTTGCATTTGTAAAATGAGCTAGACATGCAAAGCATCGCCATTATTACTTTTATAGTCTATTTCAGCATGAGGGACCGAAGGCCTTGCAGACCTCTCCTATGGCCTGGTGCAAAACTTTCCTCCCAGAGTTGAGGGGATGTTCCAGCCCCACGTCAGGAGTGTGTCAAAAGTCCCTGAGCAGCCTAAGCTTCCTGCTACCAGTGGTATTAATTAGCAAAATACTAAAGCAAACATAAGTAAGGCTTTCAGTCAGGTATGATGTTAATGCAGGCTGAGTAGTTTTGAATATTTTATGTGCAGCCAGTGACCCGAAGTAAATGTCTTGTATAATACCAGACTCCCCTCCGCTGCAAGCCTCGAGGCCTGAATTCTGCACTTAATATGCTTAGAGGCACAAAGAGAGGCACTGGGAATGGGCTGGCACAGACAGTGCCTGAGATATTCACCAGGTAGGGGAACAGAGAGAAAATATGCTCTGCAGGGTACCCTGGTACCCCTTCCTGGGCTTTCAGCCCAGCATTTCGTCTGTTCACATCTTCTCTCCACTCTCCCCAAAGGGAACTGTGCCCCTACCCTATCAAATCTATAAATGGCTCAGTCAAGCAAAAGGCTCGAATACAAAACATTTGGGAAAGTTTAACTCAATTTAGATGCAGAAGTCAGAGAAGAGATAGAACACCTGATAGTACGAAATATACTCTGAATTGCCACTAGGATTGAAAACAGGAGAGTGCAGTCTTTATATGAGATCAAGAGTGAGCAGTCAGGTGATGAGCCTGGAGAAGAAGAAATAGATTCATTTCATTTCATCTGCAGTACAACACTGTCTGTATTTGGTTTTAATTTTTCCTTGAAATCAGTCCTCTGTAGTAGTGGCAGTAACAGGTGCTTTAACACCTGATTCATGGGTACCTGCTCTCCTCCAGATCTCAATTTATACAGACACGTATAGTGAGATGAAATACAGTGCAGTCTCCTGAATTCAAGCCAAGGGCTTGCGAGGTTTTAGCTAAATGCCTAGAGCTGGATCAAAATACCATGTGTATCTGTGTAATCATGCTTACTGGAGCTCACAGACGGTGGGAAAGGCCACCACCTCTGAAAAGCCAATGTCCTTTAGCCCCCCTTTTTTTAGGAGGTAAGTACCAATATACCAAGCCCTGACCCCCTGCTTCCATTAACTCTGGTAAGACCGGGGAACAAGCACCATCCTACGGACCCCAGCCTATGTAGCTCACAAAAAGAGCATGGAGGTACCTCCAAATATCTGAGAAGGGATTTTTAATGGGGTGGTAGGAGAACAGATACATATCAGATGTGCAAGTTCAAGAGAAATCCATTCTATATATATATTCTGTATTAATTTTAAACAGCAACGGGATTTAATGAATCCCATCCCCAGAACTGCGGGTTAACAAGCCATAAACAGGCTTTGCCAGCACTTAACTTTAGCATCAGTAGTTTATCAGTACATTGCTTCCACACTTAACCAGATTTTAATTAAATGTGACTTTTGTTCTGCTTATTGGAAGAGCCAAACCCTTTGGATTCGGTGATCACAAAAGCTCAAGGAGTGCAAGAGAATTAGAAAGCAAATAGGAGGATCAATCACAGCAGACCTCTGCAATCCATGTCTGTCTCTTTTTTGCAATATACTTATTAGATTCTTATTGTCAGGAAGGATTAGTGTTATGAGCTCCAGGAATTCCTTTCATTGCCCTGTAAGGCAAGGTAGTGAAGTGTGGCTGCTTTTCTTCACAATAACATTCTGGATTTTCCCCCCTCTCCCTTCTCTCCACCCATATCCCCTCCTCTCTCTTTTCTCCTCTCCCACAGAGATTTGTGCAGCGGACTGCGGAGGACATGGCATTTGTGTCGGAGGCACCTGCCGCTGCGAGGAGGGATGGATGGGCACAGCCTGTGATCAGCGAGCGTGTCACCCACGCTGCAATGAGCACGGGACATGCCGGGATGGCAAGTGTGAATGCAGCCCGGGCTGGAACGGAGAGCACTGCACTATTGGTAGGGAGAAAGAAAAACCGACTACTTTTAAAAGAATAATTGATGATCAGGAAGGAGAAAAGGCGCATGCTTAATTGAATTTGTGTGACTTAGTGTAGCATGAGCACCTTTGTTCTTGGATTTCAAGTTCTGACATCATACATTTTCATGTGGGAACAAGACAAAATGTCCTTTCATTTGTTGATGACATAGCTATATATATGTTTTTTTTATCAGTAGTGAAGTACACCTATGTGATGTTCGTTCTCATAGGGACAAGCTGTCAAACAGCAGCTAGATGGTTTTGAAAACATCCCACTTTGCCTCTCTCAAAAGGTCTTTCCGTGGCCTTCAAGACTTCTCCCTACTATGTTGACAGCTTTCTTGGAAACATGCATCTGATTTCAAGGTTTTTTTTTTTTTCTGTTAATTTGTTCCATTATTTGCCCAATCACTTTGCTTGGAAACTGCAGTCAGGCGACTTCTGGCTGGTATTTAACACTGTCTTTCATATCCCTTCTCTGCTCTGCTACCTTTCTAACCATTTCATTGCCTGCTCTATTGGTTCTGCATCCCTCACGTACCTGGCACGTGAGGGATTTTACCCTGATTTTTTAACCCTGAGCTCCTGGTGTCATGTCTATTAGTAGTAGTAGTAAGGCACCAACAGTGTACTGGAATCATGCAGAGGTGCATTTCCCATGTCAAGCAATTTGCAGCATCATTAATGAACTGGCTTGGGTTTACCTTCCTCCTTCATCTCACTTAACTCCTTGATGCATTTTCCCCTTTTCCTTTCTTTCTGACAGTCATGCGTTCAAGTACTTTAATCTCCATTCCGTAATCATGCTATAAAATCAGTAGCATTATAACTCCCCAGATACCATTTATTACATATTAATGGAAAACTAAATTAGTTAATCCAGTTCCGCTGTCAATAATGCCTGTGTGGACTTGAAAAAAAAATCGGTTGACTTTAGAAGACTTCCAGAGTAAGAATTCTCCTCCAGGCATTTGGTTTTAATCAGCTTCTTTTAAAGATAAGAAAATTTACCTCTGTGTGGCTTTCATCATGCAGTGATACATATAAATCATGGTACATCAAATTTAACTGCAAGCAATACCTGGGCAAAATTCAGTAGTTATCCGTGTGGATTATTAACTTAGTTACACATAGGCATCCATTGGTTTTGCTTGAACACCAGGTGAGTTTGCACACACAAAGACAGACAGGAAATGAAGCCTGATCACAATGTTTTAATTCCAGCATTAGGGTAATGGTACAAACCATATCTGTGGCTCAATTCTGCTTATCATTTATTTATGCTAATGTCACCCTACCACATTATGGTCTCCCCATGCATCCCTTAATGAAAAATATCTAGCTCTAAAAACTTCCTCTGTCTCATTAGACATTACATTCTTTTTGCATTCTTGTCTATATGTCTACTAGCTTTCATTTCTTTTCATGAGGAAGGGAATAAAAAAAAAACAACTTCTCTTAAATGACTTTAGAATGAAAAGAGAGCAGACCTGTGTTAATTGGAATGCTGTGTTTTCGTAATATTATTTTATAGCCTTGTGTTCAAGCACTTTGATTTGGAAAGTAACACAGATTCATGAAAGGGTTTTAAAAGAAAAAAAAACGTTCAGCAAAAGGCCCCAAATCCAGGGGACTATTTTATGTGAAAGACATTTATGCACAAAAAGCCTGATTCATTCCCTCAGTGCCATTTTATTAGTTCTGCTGCAAAAACAAAATGCCACTAGTTCACTATATGATATTTCTCCACACCACTGATATGCCTGGACTGATTTCAAAGAACAAGCTTTTATCTTTCCCGGTAATTAAATTTACCCCATTATTTGTGGTGTTCCTTGCTCTAAGTCTACAGAGTCCGTGTTATCACGGACCAGCACCGCAATGCAGTCAGCGTCCAGATTTTAATGGTGCACGCTGTCATTTGGTGTGGTGCTACCTCCCTGTTGCAGTGCAGGTTGCAGAATTGGTCTGTAATACTTAGAGTGCTGGAGCAATTCTGTTTCTTTGTGCTTCCCCTCCCTCCTCATCTTCTTGCATGGTGATTTAGCAACAAATTTGTACATAGTCTCATGCCTCTGAAGCTGTAAACCGTATTTCCTACAGAATATTTCACTGACAGATGTGTAGAATGTAAGGGAGATTTGGCAAAGTCATAAATATCCAAGAAAATTGAATAGCTTTAGACGGAGTAATAAGCTAGTTCTATTGGCACAGATGAAAGGACATTGACTTGGAATTACATTAAGTATGTGGAAAGCATTCCCCTTGTCCTTGTGTGATTTCCCTGCATGGCAACTTGTTCTGTTGATAGTAATTCCTTGTATGTCTGTGTCATGGCCCGTTTGCTTTAGCACTGACAAGCATAAAACCCCATTGCTGAAGTGATGCTTTAACAATATTGCCATGTGTGCAGGTAACATGGTAGAAATGGATGAAAGCAGTAAAGGACACTTCTTCCATTTCCTGTTGAGCATGTCTGAGAGTAAGAAATCCTTTTGTTTTGTAGGTCATAGGAGGCTCTTTCTTACGGTGTACAAGGAAACTCTGATCCCAGTGGATTAATTCGGTTTGCTCATACAAAAAGTCATGTTACCAAATATACTAGCTTGATTGCTCACATCCAGCGATTTCATTAGAAGAACCCCAGTTAATTCCCAACAAGGAAATTGATGCAGAAGCATGCATTCATCATCCTAATTCAGCAAACTTAGCACATCCAGGCAAAAGAGTAGAACAGAAAGTTGATTATATAACTGCAGGAAGCCTGAAACCCAGCAGAATGGTTCAATCGGTTTACTCCAATATATTAAAGGAAAAAAATCGTGATGATAGATTAGGCAAGACTCCAGTGATGGGCTCTCCAACATATTCCAAACTTGCCCCCAGTTAGAAACATTGCAGGAATCCAGCTTTCTTCTACTTCAGCCCAAACCACACTAGCAACAGCCAAGGATGGTGGTTTTAGGAACACTGAGTTTAAAGATGAAATCAGCCCTCTCATTGTCTGAAAAGGCAAATCACAAATAGCTCTGTGGCAGATCACTCTATGGGCTTGATTCATGGGTGGCACAGCAGATTTCCTGGGTATAATGACCAGCTCCAGAAATTGCCCAGGGCTATAATATCGTGGCCTCAGATTTTCAAGATATGGCCTGGAGAGTGCTCCAGGTGCTGTGCATCCTGCCTCAGAGATGCACAGGGAGACTTCACTCCACCTACACGGGCCTTTCACTGAGACTGAATCTCTCTATATGATATTTTAGTAGTAAACAAGCCTTGATTCTTTAGGGTTCGCCAGAAAGGGGTTCCCTGTGTACGCAGTTGAGATAGAGCTGAGATATTCATCATCCTTGAATGGCCAGGACTCAAGACCAAAGCCATCACTTGAAGTTCAGTCACTGCACCTGAACTCCATGGGGCCTCTCCAGAACCCTTGGGGGGCCAGCAGTTAGCTCTCCAAAAGCACACAGGTCCACCTCACAGGATTTTCAAAGCACCTCAGTGCCTAATTCCCACTGATCTCTGCAAAATCTGCATGCTTAACTCCTTTTGAAAATCTGGTCTTGGCACCCACTAGTGATGTATGTAATAACAAGTGCCTAGACAGACAGGCAGACAGCCCGTCCCACATGGCCTTCTGCTTACGGTACCACTGAGCTGCTTTTGTTTTACTTAGCAAAACTCTGATTTTTGAGAAATCTGCCCCTTCAAGCTTGCCTTTCATCATCAGTCTTCTTGCATAAATAATCACACATGTTCTGAATAGCCAGGGTTGTAATCAGTGCCCCCTCCGTTTCTGCTCAAGCAGCTGGAATCCAGACAAAGCACATTACAGGTGGATTCTGGTGTCTTTTTAACAAGTCACTTGTGCTATTTAAGCCCACAAAGCAGTTTGGTCTGTGTGCAGCCCAACATAAAATGAGCCCAGCAGTGCTTGCTGCCCTCAGCCCCGCCCAGTGCAGATGCCCCCAGCCCCTCTCTGGGCAGCCTGGGCCAGGGCTCCGGCAACCACCCAGCCCGGCCGTGCTTCATGAGGGGCAAGATAAGGGGGAAAAGGATATTTAGCAAATGAAGGAGAATGTGCTGAGGAATAAGTCCTACTTGAGGACCTGCCCCAGCATCACTCCACCGCTCTCTTCCCTCCCTCCCTCTGTATGGGCCAACAGAAATTCTCTTGTGATCCTCCCCAGTGTGCTTCAGATGAAACTAACCCTGACAGCTCAGACTGAGGGAATAGGAGGACTTTCAGATCAAAAAATAATCACATGGGCTTCCCCAGTAGTGAATCTGAAGGGAGAAGGGCTTCCAGGAGTGGGTGCTGACATGGAGCTGAGCGCAGTCCCTTTGGGTGCAGACACCTTGGAAAAGCGTCTTTTCTTCTGAGCACAGTCCCTCATCCTGTCCCACATGCCCACAGGTTTTCCAAAGGAGTGTCTGCAGATAATGAAGTTACATGTTAGTGCCAGAAGTCCAGCAGATAAATGAGAACTGTACACTTCTAGAGAAGAAAGAGCCATGCTACTGCTGCATACATTTGCGGAACATTTGTATGGAATTTAAATGTATTCGTTGGTATGGAGTACACATGGATGGATTCCAGGTGTGGAATGTTCCCATAGAAGGCCTCCATTATTTTTCCAAGTACAAGATAACTGACTTATTACTCACATGGTTGGTGTTGGCAGCTGCCTCCATTGTCTTCACAGAGATTGCTGTCCAAGTTTGGGGGTTGGGCTGCTGTGGATTTTCAAATCCGAAAGGCATGTTCCCAAGCTTCAGCCACCATCCGAGAGGATGCTGATGCTGTGCCTCCTGCCTTGCTACCACTGCACTGGGGTGATTTGGTGATGCCTTTCCCAAGCCTCAGAGCTGCCCCGCACTAGGTCAGCTCTGATCCTCCCAGCCTCTCCGCTTACTTACAATAGTGCTTTCATGGACCCATCGGGCTCCCAGGATAGAAAAAAAAATTATTCCAAGGACTATGACCTCCCAGGTGGTCAGTCTGCATGACCAAACCTGGAATAGAAAACTTTTCATAAGCGTACCAGGATGCTACTGGGCAGAAGCAGGGAAATAGCATGTAAGCAGGCAACCAGATTGAAAAGAGCAAGGCTCACAGCCTCTTATTTATTAATAAAGACCAGCTGCTGTTAGATGGAGAGTGCCGCCTGCTGGCATCCACAGGGCTCTCCGAGGCAAGACGCCTGGCTTCTGCTCGTGCCTTTGCCACCAAATTCCTGTTTGACCCCAGAAAATCAGTTAGAAGTCAATTTCCCAAATTAACATTTCATAGGAATTGGGCACATGACTGCTCCCACTGCATCAAAAAGTTTTTTTTTTGCTTTGCTTTATCCCTACTTGGAATGAGTATATGAAGAGCTGCCTATCTGGTAGAGCTGCCGCGAGGTTAATTTAATGTTGGTAAAGTAATTTGATCTTGGGATAGAGGATGCTGTAAAAATGCAACGTGTTGCCATTGAGAAGATCCAGGGAAAAGCCTCTGGTAAGGCCACAGGAGAACCGTGCATCTCTGTGCGGAAAAGTGTAAGACAATCAGGTGAGGTGGAGCACTTTCAAATGATTCTGTTTTTCCTGATGAGAAGGTGTTTTTCCTGATGAAAAGTGGTCAGCAAAACAGAGGGAGATTGTTGCAAATGAGCAGAACACTGAAATATTCTGCCACGTATATATATATTTATAAATATATATATGCATATATATATATATAAAAACACTTACATAAATATATATATATATAAACCTTTCCTGTTTCTCTTCCTGGTCTTAATGAGCAAAGATGACTGGATGCCTAAACGTAGCCTTCTTGAGCTCTTTGACTGAGGAGGGCTGTGCTCCACCCTTCTTCTTTTTTTTTCTCTCCCCATAATCAAGGTTTTTCTTTTCGTATCACAGCAAACTCTCCTTTGCCTTTCTAGCACCTGCACAGTCTCATAGTAAGCCGCAATGCACTTATTCAATCCTACCTTAAATGTCCTGTCTTTTATCTCCCAAGCTCACTATCTGGATAAGGTAGTGAAAGGTATGCTCTTCCTTCCTATTTTTCCTATTGTCTTTGTGTTTTCTTTTTAAAAATGCACCGTGAACATGCTGTGTTGAGGTTGCATCTCTTCCTCATCATCACCGAAGTGCTCCCTAATGTCTGGAAGGGTGAACTTTCCAGTCATTTAGGTAGGAAATACCTCCGTTAGTGCTGTGACCCTGTGTTAACATCGTATCCGTGTTCCCACCCTTCCCCTCGTCCCTGCCCTCCCCTCCAAATCATCTCTCATCCTCACCCCTCCTACCCAGGTAAGGCAAGTCAGGGGGAAAACAAATTTTCTGTGAACGCATCAGGAGCCCTGTAACAGTGATGTGTTTTAATTAAATGTCTATGATCTGTTTTGTAACAAGCAGGTGAGTGCACTTTCTGTGTGGAGTCTGCCTATTTTTGATCCGTGACTGCTAAGTCTTACATGGGAACTCTGAGTAATTATACACATATATATATAAATAGAAAAATATTATGACCTCAAAGCCTCTGGATGCATAAATCAGCAATTTTTACTGAAATTAGTGATGTTGCATTAATTTACACTACAAAAATCGTACTCTATGCTCCTATTTTTGAAATGTAAAGCAAGTCTAGGACCCAGGTATTTTCCCAGCTGGGAAGAAATGATATTGAATGCTGTGGACCAGAGGTAATATGATATCTTAAAATAATCATAGTTGTATTAATCAGAGCAACAAGCTAAATTAATTTAGGATTTTAAAATAAAAATAGACAGTTCCACAATGCACTTAGCTTTCTAAATATATTGAAATGGTATACATCTAGTTAAAAACAACAATCTGACAGTAAATATGATTGAGCTGGACACAAATATCCTTCTGCATGGCTGATTTGACAGTAACAGCAACACAGCGCTGACAACACACAGCATCATATGTTTGCTGGTTAAACAAACCAAAAAATCAGGTTGAACAAATCAGTTCCTTCCATAGCGTTGCCCTCCTTTTCAGGTTGTGAGCAATCAGAAATAGCAGCTGTGAGAAGCTGATGAAGGAGGACAGATATGCCAAAATATTTGCCCAGTGAATAGTTAAGAGTCTCTGCCATGTAAAGCTCTTATTGTGTGGCAAGAGACTGAGTTCCCTGCTCCGGATGAATGTAGATGAATGTACATTCTAATGTTTCTTGTTTCCATTGTGGCTTAAAAGCAGGTTCAGGTATACACAAATAGGAGAAAACTTTGAACAGAAAAACAAATATTAATGGTAAGGGAATGTCCACAGTTTAAATGAGATTTTTGTCTTCAGTCTCAGGCAGCAAGAATCAGTTGTCCTTGAACCACTGTTTATAGATCAGTGGATGGTTCAATGGTAGGTAGTTTTCTCTGATTGCTTAGCATCAGTAAAACATGATTGACTTGGACTTAAACCAGGAGGAAAAAATATATTATCCTTCGAATAAGGAAAGAGGGCCACTTTTTGTACCCTTGCAGAGTAATAATAGTGGAATTTGTAGAGGAGGGTCAGCACTAGGCAGTGTGACCAGAACCTCCTGTAGATGTCCCACACCCCAGTGTTCTGCATCTCAATACCCCAGGACTCCTTCCTTTCTCTCAAATGGTGTTGAAGAAGGCTGGATCAAAAGGTAGAATGTAAGCAGAAGAAATCGGTCTGCAGAGCTTGTGTCCAGGGACCTTCAGTGCCAATATGTCCACTTGATGGCACAATAATTTTTTTTAGTAAGTCTTTTGTGGCTGTCATTCCTCCTCTGAGCCTTCTGACTCACCTTTATGCCCAAGAATAAAGACACATTATATTTAGTGAGTTCTGCAAGTGGGTAACAGGTTAGCAACATACTAAGAATAACGATCGTCTCTTATAATACATGGCTTCTTCTGGAAAGATTAGCAACAGCTGAAACATTAAAAGTACATAGTTTTTACTTGGCTAGCTTCATGGCGTGCATTTTTCAAAACTAAATTACTCATGCCCTTTTGGCTTTCTTAATTATTAACATCTTTCTGGTTGAAATCCCTTCCCAGTAATCCTGTGTTGTCAAGGTTGAGCCTGATTTACTGCTGAGTCTTTCCTACAGCTTTACAATAAACCAGTAAATCAGACAAGATACAGAACTGTTTTTAAGTTGGAGGGCAAGTTTCAAGAGCAAACATCAGCATGATTAAACCAAGAAGCCCCAACTAGAGCTGGAATGGAGTCTTCTAGTCTGAAGCTTAATTAACACTGGTAATGCTTAAAAGGAAAAGAGGTGCCTAATATTAAAGACGTGCTCGTTTTAGAGGGAGCCCCTCCATCCAGAATGCCATTGGAACTGACAGCACATCAGTATAATTAATTTCTATTGGTGGTTTATCAATTCTCACTCTTAAAAAATAAGCACGTTAGTGCTGTAGTGAGGCATATAAACAGCCAGGCTGAAACATAAAGGTGCCGAACAGCCACCTCCATATGAATTCAGGGATGACTGCAAGGTCACTTGTTTGGTCTGAGCAGCGGAGAGAACACAAGGTCTAACTGCATCCCGCTCCTTTATTTGTACAGATAGAAGCGACAGGAGCGCTGGCAGGTGACTTTTAATTTCCATCTTACAGAAGCCATCTGATTAAAAGTTTCTTGATACCCACCATCACAAAATGTTGTGGAGGCAATTTAGGAGTTGGCATTTTTCAGGACACTAGGTTCTCATAATCTACAGGGATCAGTTGATGCCTTGCTCCTCCCTTTCAGTCCTACAACACTTCTGCAGGTCTCTTACTGATTATTGTTCTCTCAAGCTATTGTTCACATCCTCACGTGTTGCATTCAGCCATGTCCCACTCATGTCAGAGCTCAACCACTGTCTATTGAGACTTGCTAGAGCATCCATTAGTGCTTTCTTACTGCTAATGGAGGAACAACAGCAAAACATATTTATCCTCTATCAATATTTTAAGATCAGAAGGAAAGTCTAGTCTTCTAAGTCCTATTTCAAGTTGCAATGTGTCTTACCCTGAAGAAAATTGCCATTGAACATTGGTTTTAATTGTACTAATTACAGAAGGTCTTTGCAGTACAGATCGTTGAGAGAAGACTATTTTACCACCAATCTTAAAATAATTTCTTACTCTGGTGACTGTCTCCTTTGACTGTGATAACCTTTTCTTGTCCAGTTCAAAATCAGTTCACTTTTTGTAATGCTTCCCTGCTCTGTATTCTCCTATGCATGGCAGATGTGACATCTTTGTGAACATCTCACTGTATCAGCAGCACTGTCATGTGCTTCAGTTAGAAACTCACATAAAGGGCTTTTTCCCCCCTCAGAAAGTCCTATTCATATATTTAATTCTCTTAGTCACCCAAATGCATTTAATAAGCACAGGAATAATGAATCATTAGCAACTCTAGCTATGAGAAATCAGAGCTGCAAGATTATGGTGGTATAAAGCTGGGAAGACTGAGCCACCCCGCTGCGTTGATATTCAGAAGCACTTTGGAGTCACGGTGATCTTTTTCCTTTATTCCCCAGAATGGGTGAGAGGAAGGGATAAATTTTATTTGTATCACGTTTTCTTCAAAAGCTTTGAAGAGCACTGTTTGTGGAATGTAGAATATTGTATGTGCCTAGCTATTATTGTGTTAGTGATGGTCAAGTCTGTCTGCAGGACCAGTTCAGAAACAGTAGTGGACATTTAGAAATTGACATAGAGGTCCTTCCTGCTAGATATGTTGACCTGCTTGTCCATGTTACATTCTAACTTGCTGAAGCTATGAGTCCTTTGACAGCACGATTAAATTGTGTTCTTTTATATTAATGACTTCCTTTGTCATTACTTAGGAAAACAGTCTGTTCTCCTACCAAACCATGTCATGGGAGAAGTACATATTAGTGCTCAAAGCACTGACACTTCGCTGTACCTTGTAATGTAACAGTTAACATCTGCAAACTTCTGTGTTCATGGATCTGTGAAGAAGAGGTTATTTCATTAGGAAATAGTTCTCTCTGACTCCTTGGAAGAGATTTATCTCATTAGGAACTGGGGCTGGCTCACTTCTTGGTGAGAGGAAGTAAATTTGCTTTCTGGACTTGAAAGATGGCAAGACAATGGGTTCTGACATTACAGAGGGAGTCATCCCACTACAGGGGTCTGCAGTGTAGATGCTTATCTCTCAGCTTGTCACCCTAGATTCCCTTAAGAGGAAGAGGAATAGACCCTTTGGGAGGACATAATCGTATGAGATACTCTCTGTCCTCTTTCTTTGCTCTCTTGAATGGTGTTTTTCTTCTATCTGCCTTCTGAGATGATTGACTTAATTACTCTGAGTCCAATTCAAGAACGTTCAGAGGAAATCATGAAAGTCCATTCAAAAAGTCCAAAACCCATTTCTTACAGAAAATGAATTGCACACAAAATTAAAGAACATCGGACTGAAAGGGGTCTTCTCAGACAGAGTCCAGTTGTCAACTGTCAAGGGCAACCACATTGTATAAAATTTTATCTAATTTTACCAAAGTCTTTGGGTATCAGTGAAGCTTCTTGACCTTAACCATCCTACTGGGACACTATTCCAAAACTTTATTCCTTTGATCCCCAAAAATACATTTTTTTTTCTAATTTTCAACCAGAATTTATGCATGCTTGATTTATGTCCATTTGTTCTTATGCCAACATTATTCTGTTTAGCTTAAATAGCTGTTTTGCTTCTCACTGTTAATCCGTTTCTCGAATTTGTGGAAAACAACTATATTCTTTTCAGCCTTTGCTGTGCTAGAGCAGATAATTCAAGCTCTTCTATTTTCCTCAGATGCAGAAGGTCCTTCCATCCTAATCATATCATCCTAATCATCATAGTCCTAACTTCAACCATTTCCCGTATTTGGACCTGTTTCCAGGATTTGGACCTGTTCCTGCATGGCTTGAAACTGAACCGAAGGAGTTCCATCAACAATTTCTAAAACCCCCCTTCTTCCCATTGCAGAAAATAAAGAGTCTACTCCAGATACTAAACAATACTTTTTGGGTTAAAAATCTGGTGGCATCCAACCCGTCTTCTCTCATGCTTCTATAGTGCTCTCTTCAATTTCTCATCACCCAACTCTTTTTGATTCTCACCTGTCCAGGTCGATTCCACTGCACCTCTAAAAGCAGTGTCCTGCTCAATCTCTGCAGCAGATGGATAGAAATGAATTTTTTAGGATGGGTTATGAAGAGTCCAACTGATCCACCAGAGCAATTAAAACGTGAATTGTGCTCAATGACAATGCAACAGTGTCATCGCAGAACCAAGCTGCCAACTGAGCTCTACCGGGGCCATGCAGAATACGCATAAAGTGATTTCTCAAGATTTCTTCAGAGGCTTTTTGTCTAGACAAATTTAGGCAGATTTATAAAGAGGGGAAAAAAGTCATATCCCTTCTGTCAGGATGGGCCCATCCAAATGGAATTTATCTGCTCCAAAGTGCAATTACCTACCTAATGAAGCAATTTTAGCAGGTTATTTTAAAAAGTAATACACTTCTCATTTTCCAAAACAGATGAATGCTTTCAGCTTCTACTGAAAGTAACTAAGGGGAACAAACAAATAAATTAGCTCTAGCATTGGAAAAAAAAAATAAATGCTTAAAAGTTTGGCACTGTTGTAAGTAACTGAAGGCAGGATTTTAAAATGGAGAATTTCATATAACATTGCCTATAAATAGCTCGTCTGTAGTGTATAAGTACTAATATAATATATAAATACTAATATAATGTATAAATGCAGATGTATACACACACACAGAGCACGTTCACACACACACATGCGGTATGCCCCCTCCCCACCCGCACACAGCACACATTTTAAAGGCCCAAGATGCTACAAACATATTTGCAAATGCAAAACCTATTTAAGATCCTTTTAAAGGACCTTTGTTCCTTATTGCATTTTGTCCCTGGCCACCTGTAAGCTAGAAAAACAGTCCTGGTGGAGACACTAAGTTCACAGAGGGACATGGTTTTAGTGACAAGGCCTTTGGGCACTGCGTCTCCTCAGCACATGATAATGGCAGCGTGGCCTGCTCTGCTGCCTCAGCACTTCCCCGGGCAGCGCCTCATGGGGTGGCCAGCCAAATTCACCCTTCAGTGCTCTTCAACCTTGTGTTGTTACCCTTTAGGGCAGGATAATCCCAACCCTCCTGCCGTGGGGGGTTGGAATTAGATGGTCTATAAGGTCCCTTCACTTTCTGGTTCCACAGAATCTGTGCCATATGAGCAGTTCCACCAAGACCCTACCTGGCAAATTGAGGGCCTGAAGAAACTCAAACGACATGATAGGATTTCACAACACGTGTAAGCAGAGAGGGCCTTAGGACAGGGCTCAAGAAGGCTCAGTTGTGTTCCTGGTTTAATCAGTCCTGCTGGGTGACCTTGGCAGTCACTTCAGTCCCTACTACTTCAGTTTCCTAATCTGTAAAATGCAGCTAACATTTCTGACGGCTTCTTGGAAAAGGTTTTTGAGCTCTGCAGGTAAAAAGCCCTCAGAACTGCATAAGCTAAGCCGCGTCCTTCACACTGCTGCTTGCTAGGGAAATTACTCTGCTATTTTGTTGGGAAAAAAAAAAAGGATGGAAAACTCAGCAGGGGGTCATCGGATAAGAAAATCAACCCCTAGTGAGCAGACAGGAAGCATGGGGTTCATCTCCCCCTAATTTTAATCACCTGTAATAGAAATATCCGCCTCTGCTGGGGTCTCTTTCTAGTCAGCAGAGAGAAACAGGCGTTTCCAGAGAATCCTTCAGCTCCTCAGTGTGGGCATCTAACCCATGCAAGGGGCCTTCTGCCCTTAGAAAGGCTGGTCCTCTGTTGACTACAGAGAGTAGAAGGTACTCTCTGTAGGTCAGTTTTAACTAGATCAGATGAAACCCACTCAAAATGACTGTGGAAGAGAAATTGTGTTCTCCAAATGTTTTCTAACAGAGAAAGTGCCTTCCCTTCCCAGCCAGCTTTCAGGTTGAGATCCCAGTACTGCTGATAACTGCATTATCCTGCTGGTTTGTCAGGGATGTTCACCCAGGTGTAAGTCAGGTAACTCCAAATCTAAATTCTACACAAAAAAAAGAAGGCTTTGAGAGACTCAGACAGCAGGGTGGGTGTCACAAACAGCAGCCCTCCACCATCCTGATACCAAACCAGGACAGTTTGCTCCAGGTGGGAAGACGCCAAGTGGGAGTGGAGAAATAAGCTGAAAGCAAAGGGAAACAGCTGCTTTTGAGTAGCCTTTTTTTCCCAAGGCTGTGTGGCTTTGTTTTTTTCGGTGTGTTTGAACGTGTGGCTGTTTGCCTTGCAGAAGGATGCCCTGGCTTGTGCAACGGCAACGGCAGGTGCACTCTGGACATGAACGGCTGGCACTGCGTCTGCCAGCTGGGCTGGCGAGGAGCGGGCTGCGACACCTCCATGGAGACGGCGTGCGGCGACGGCAAGGACAACGACGGAGGTAGGACGGGAGCGCGTGCACTACGCCAGGCTTCGCCAAGCCTGTAAGCAGCCAGCAGTCAGCTGGGCTTGATTCGGCAGGGCAGATTGCTTCGCGACAGCTGGCGGAGAACAGGCAGCCAAGTCCGCCAGGCTGAGTCAGCCAGAGAGGGTTTGAAAATTCAGATGAAATGGATTCAGATTCAGGGTGCCAGGGCTGAAGAGGGAGGGTTATTTATCTGCAAATCAAGACTGTGTAGCAGACGTCAGGCAGAGGCTGTGCGCTCGTTCTGTCCCTCCGTGTGTCTCGGCGGTGACACGATGGGACCACCCCAGGCAGCGACTGGCCCTGACTGTTCGAACTTTGGCCTCGCTGCCTGAGGTTTTCATCGAGGCTCCTTGGTAGGTCACTGCTGACTTGGGATGGATGTTTTGCAGTAACTCAGGGGCTTCAGTGACTGATCCCCATGCCCACAAGCCATCCGATCCCTCTTGCACCATGTTTTATTGATTACAGTTCCATATGTAATGATGTCAGGCATGTGAATAATAACCCTGCGTAATGCAAACTTAATATTCAGAGTTATCTCATTACAAAGGAAACCCTGGTGCAGTGTGAAGGTTTGAATTAGAGGGCAGGAGATGAGATATTAAATTTAAGGCATAAGGGAGACTGCATAATTTGTTTTGTTGTCACTCAGCAAAAGGCTTTGTAAACCACAAGTCTGGGCCAGGACCCAGACTGTGAAGTGGAGAGTATATTTTGCAAGTTTCTGTTCTATCGTATTCGCAAGAACAGTACAGTTAAAAATAAAAACAAAAATAGACAAGCCAAGACTGTGATTATCTGCTTCACAGCAACTGGGATTCTGATTGAATATTTAAAATACTTCTGCACATCTGGCATGGCAAACAGACCAAATTATCCCTTTAGAAAAGATGGAAAAAATTGGGGAACCATAGAAAGAGTACACACTGTGAAACCAAAGTCTCTTCTTGCCTCACGTGAAACTGAGTATCACTGTACTCATCTTTCCTATTTACAGCTGATTCAAGACAATAGTAAAGTTTGCCATGTGTAAATTTATGGTAAATAGAGCCAGTGATAAACCCGGTCTCACTGGAAAAAATAACCACCAAAAACCCTTGACTTTTTTAGAAAGAGAGAGGGAAAATACAGAGTAATCCAGCCTGACTGTCAAGCTAGACCACATCTGCATAACATCAAAAAGAGCATGACCAGACTCTGAGCAGACTGGTGAAGCACCATGCTCTCATATCTCTTGCTACAAAGTGCTAACCTTGTAATTGGCTTGCCCCCACCTTGAAACAAGTTTTTGAGGCCTCGCTGGCCTGCAGGACAGCAGATGTAGACAGGAGAGAGGAAAGGCATCAACATGTTTCCGAGTTAGTGCACATCAGCTACTAACTTGCATTTGGTGAACTTGTGTGGAACAGCAGTGCACACAGCTAGAGAGAGCAGCCGAGCAGTTGTGACATGATGCCTTGTGACAGCTTATTCGTGTGTCACAGCCCAGAAATGAGTGTTGACTTTACTCCTGGTACACTACAAAAGTCTGTGTGTGCATGGACATGGTGTGCATTAGTTTACAGATCCACGCCATGCACTACATTATTCCATTGATTTTACTACATTACTGCTAAGGACTCTCATCCTTACGTCCTTAGATATGCATTTACTTTCTTGACCTGATTTTTATAGATTTTTTTGGATCGTTTGTGGTGTATTTGTGGGTTGAAATCTAGAATTTAAACTCCTGAGATACAGGGGCATCAGTAGTGGGGAGGAACTTCTGCTTTGAATCCCGAGTTCTTTGTTTAGCATGGGGTTTGAATGTGTTTACCTGGGGTGGGGAAGAAAGGCTGATTCTGGACCTGTGTCCTAGCTGCTATTCTGATCTCTATAGCAAGGGAACTGGAGACATTTACAGAACAGAAAGTAATTTAGGTTGGAAGGGACCTCCAGCAGCCATCGACATCAACCCCCTGATCAAAGCAGGTGTAATTACTCAGAGCTGTGTCCAGCCAATTCTTGAACACCTCCAAAGATGGAGATTCCACTCCTTTGGGCAACCTGCACCAATATAGGACCACCCTTGTAGTAAACATTTTTCTCCTAATCTAATCAGAATTGCTCATGTTCCAACTAATGTCTGCTGCCTCTTGTCCAGCACCATCTGAGGCATCCTGGAGTACCTCAGCTGGCCTCTAGCTCCCTCTTCACAATAGCTTGGATCTCCTATAGAGCATATATATACATATATGTTGCATGTGTGACAGCTGCCTTTGGGTTTCTGAGCTGTCCAAAAGCAACTCAAATGACAGTAGGCACCTGTGTTTAGGAAATAGAACTGAATTCATCTTCAGTGCAAACACTTTGTCGCCAAAGAGATCCATTGCACAACTGCAGTGCTTTTCCAGAGCACTGCAAAGATGCAGGCTGAGCAGCCTGTGAAAGAACAGGTAGTGTGTGTATAAGCATACAGAAAAGGCTTTTCCTTCTTTTGTAGTTTTATCACATTTTCTTTCTCTGGCTAGAGCACCTGAGCTGGTCACCATGTGTACTGCCAGCGGACAGAAATAGGTTTATGGCATTATCTCTCTGAGCTGTTTCGGATATCACCTTGTAGGTGCCTACTTTTAGTAGATGTACACAGTCCTTTGAGTCATTTTCTGCTCAAAACAGAGTCTGTCGAGGATGAGACGTTGTTTTTTTTCAGAACAATGTGGGGTCGTTCACACTATGGGGGCTTTCACTCCGGTTGAGCTCATCGGAAGCTGGTCTCCGTGCCGTGGTATCGTGTGTCTGCTAATCAAGATCCCTGCAGCAGGAAATGCCTCGGGATAATGGGAGCTGAAGTCAGAATCTTTTTCATCACATCCCAGCCTAATCATACCCTGAGGGAGATGGGTACCAAATTACAGGGCATGTTGGCCTCTTAAATCTGGAGGCTGTTCGGATAAACAATAATAAGCAAAGCAGAAGTCACTCAGAGAAACTCGGTGAAATGTAATCTCTGTTCAGGTTAGAAAAAAGGTGTCTAGGAGAGCAGTCCCCTCTTCACACACAAGTGTCATTTGTCAGAGCTGACACTTAGGTTTCACACCCAGGTGTACTTTATTTACACTTCTAAACACAAAGTCCATCAACTTGAAAGGAGTTGTAGCAAGTAACTGAGAGCAGGCAATCATCCAGTATCAGTCAAGGGAAAACAGCGCAGTGACAGAGCTTTAACAGTCTGGGTAAAAGGCTAGGATTTTGAACATTTGACCTAAGAGGCCACTGCCTGTATTACAACAAATGGGAGATGTTTCCTTAAGACGGGCTCAGACAGGCTTCTTGCCTGTCTTTGGCAGAAAATAACTCCTGTAATTCATGGCTGCAAACACTCGCTACCTGCAGGTAGTCCTGCCTCCCCCCACACAGAGTGCCCTGTCACGTACTTGAAGAGTGAAAAGTTTGAAGGTTTAAAAGGCCAAGGAAACTATCTTCTGTGACAAGTCCTAAAAGTGGAGTTAATGGCATTTGACTGTGCATTGAGAACAGGCTGATACTCCATAGGCTAAATGTGGGATCCATTGCACTCGCAGACTCTTTGGTCAGAAAAAGAAGTATATAGGAAAAATGGAAGTGGAGAGGATATTGTTCACAAGCTCATAGATATGCTGGTGGGCAGCAAAGCTACGTTAACCAACTTTGTTCCAGGGAAATCATCTGTGTGACTCCCTCCATTTTCGGAGTCAGAGAATTGCCCAGTTCACCATTTCATTGTCTGGATATACCCCACTGTCCCGAAACCATGGAAGAATTACAGAAATTAAACTAAATTGCTCTTTGGGTCTACAAGTTTTGTCTCATCAACACGGTAATTTCATTTGAGGGCTTCTATTGCTGTTTTGGGGTTTTCCATGCTAGCCAAGTCTTCACGAAAGGGTACAGCCTGCTGGTTTTCTGGGAGGTGGAGCTGACTAGATCCTTCCTTTCAACAATTCCAGTTGTTAAAGTGCCACTAAACTCTGCCCAGACAAAGTCAATCAGCTTTTGAGAGGCAAGAATCTTTCTCAGATAAAAAATTACAGGAATATAATTTCTGCTAATGATACCTAGCCCCTCCTCTTAGTAAGAGCTTGATGTTCAGTTGTCAGTTCTCTCTGCTCCCTCTTCCCAGTTTAAACAGTTCCAAAGACTTGTGTTAGTGATTACTGCAAGGTATTTTACATAGAATAGAATATAGAATATAGATAGAATAGAATATAGAATATAGAATGTGGAATATAGAATACAGAATACAGAAAATAGATATAGATATAGATTTAGATAGAGATATCGATATAGAATAGGTAGATAGATCGATAGACAGATAGATAGATAGATAAAATTAAAATAATGCTGGCCTGTCCTAAACTATATTGCATACCATTATATAGAAGTGTATTTCATAGAACTACAGCAGCTGTTTTTCTTACATCACCTGCTCAATGGTCTTCCTTCAAGAGTGAAGAAAAGAAATCTCTTGTTCTCTGCTTCTGCAAGGACTATACCCTTTCTACCCCTACCTACGTTCATGTCTTACTCATGGCAGCTACATGCAACACATTCAGCTGAACACAAGTGCAGTGTTTCACTGTGCACGTGGCCCTCTTTTGCCTTAGCATGTTCAGTTCTGTGTTCCACCCAATGCTACCTAAGAGCTTAAAGTTGGAACAAGTCTTCCCTCCATCCTCCTGTGCCAGAACAGGCATCTAACGCTTGCCTTTAAACCCCAGAGCAGTGAGCAGGTCAGAGCAACCAAGCCACATGGGATTTTTGCGTTTCTTTCCTGCCTTGAGTTAGTTATTGCTGCCACTAGAAACCAAGTCACGTTTCGGGGACGATGAATTTCTTCCATAGCCACACTTGAATTACCAGGAATGGGCTCTCTGATATGACTCAGTGCTGCACCACAGCCCATCAGTGCAACTTCGTGTCTTGCTCACCCCATTCAAGGATCAGGTAGAGCTTGTAGGAAGGTGGAGACCTGCATAATGCTTTGGGACGGCAGTATTTCAAATTTTTTGGTGAGAGGAATTTTGGCAGTGCACACCAGCCTTCTTAACACCCGTGTGTCCACCATCTGTCCACCACATGCCAAAAAACGTGTGAGAGAGCTGGCAGGAGCCTGCATTGCTCTTTGCCAGTATGTAGGGTTACACCTGAAGGTAGCAGCAGGGCTATAAAGGGAATTGTAAAGAACCCAAGAGAACCCCAGAATGCAAGCCTAATCTTTGCAAACACATGAGCTGCAGACAAGGTGATGGGGTGCTTTCAGATTTTATTTTTTTTTCTTTTTGCACACTGCTACGAACCTTTACTTCATGCCTGCAAGGCTTTTATAGCACAAGAAGAGCGTCTCCTGGGCATGGTATGGGAGCTGTCTGCTTCCTTGAAACCATAAAAAATGATGCATTAATGTGCTAGCTACATTTACGAAGGGAAGTGTTGAGATCTGAACGCACCTGGGAAAACAGCCATCGTAAATTAGCATTTACCGTCACAGATAGATCCCGTCAAACAATGGGGTCATCTTGGAGGAACCACAAAGCACTTCTAGAAAGACGAGAAAGCCTGCCACACCTGAAAAGATTGTCGAGCTGGTATCATTTGTTGTAAATCACTCAGCTTCTCTTCTTCCGGTTTACGATGACTGTTAATCAACCTTTCCTAAAGTAAGAGAACAAAATGACCGGTTCGCATTTCCAGGTCTCAGCAGCTTGCTGATTCCCCTTTGGATGGTAACACCTGTGCCTCACCTGCTGCTGGTTGTTAGCACCGGGGCTGTCAGGAGTGCAGTGTGAACCACTCGTAGTTCCACCCGTGAACCTACAGCATCCAGAAGCAGGTGTCGGCTGTGCCGTTACTGAGGGTGATGTGTTGTGAAGTGAGGGTCTGGCAATGGCTGTGGGTTGTCTTGACAGCTTGGGAGAGCTCCTAGTACTTTTGACTAGTCTGTAATGAAATTCTTTTGATTAGTAGATTTGGAAAGAAGCAATGAAAAAGTCTCCTTTGTCGAAAGAAATGTATCATTGTCTGCTGAGATGAGGAGAGTTCCTTATGGAAAGGAGGCACTGCCGGTATATAAGGCGTAACAAGAGGTGACATGAACCATCTCCAGAAAAGACAGGCTTGGACACACCTTTCACAAGGCCTTTCTGCAATAACATGATGCTTAAGCAGAGCTTGGGCACCTATTCAGAAAGAAAATCAGGAAAGCTCTGCCAGACCTGCGTTAGCACTTCAGGCAACCTCTTGCCTTCCCTTTGGAGTAGAAAGTACTTTAGAAACCCAAAGCTTTGCACCTGAGTGTGCTCAGACACACACTATCATGGGTGCACAGGGTCCATGGCTACTTTCCTGTTGATGACGACTTGAGAAACATGCTTGTATCTGAATTTTCTCACTTGCCAAGGTGTGCTGTTGATTTATTGAATTGCCTTAGATTCAGTCAACGGAATATGTTAGGGTGAACTTCTCAGTCTTAGCTTAACACTTAACGGCACTTTCCAGACATGTGAGAGACCTCAGTGACAACGATATCTCAGCTAAGAATATCTCATCTGCTGTGGGTGTGAACCCATCATTCCCACAAAATTTTTCTAAGCTCTGAGTCGCTTTTTTTCTCAGAGGAATAGCTTCTGGGAGGCACTTTGGCTCCTAAAACAGGCAGCTTCAGGTACAGGATTGCTTGACCATTGCTCAGGGGAAACAAGCAATACTTTCTGCACTGTCTAAATGCCAGTCTCCTCTGCTTGAAAGGGCTCTCACATCCCTTGCTCAGCCTCATGAATTTCACTCCAAACATACATTGCCTGGTTTCTGTGCTGCTTTACTGGTAGGGTAATTCCCTTTGCTAAAAGCCTGCCTGGAGAAAGGAAGAACCACATGAAACCAGCTGCATCAACAGCGTGCTCCAGAGCAGTGATGATCTGGGGGATGCTGTGAACTTGTAGACTCTAAACACGTTATTATAGCTCTGGTTTATGGCCAGCTAGTGGTGACTGTCATGTGTTTCAGTCATTTCTTCCTCCTACTCCATTCCCTTCTGTTTTTTTTCAGATGTTTTGTTAAGCAAAAATGTAGCCCTGGATTAGGGTGGACTTTCTGCAGAGTATTTCTGTAGTGCCTGCACCACAGGGCTCTGCTTCTGCGCTAGAGCCCAAGGAGTGCTATAACACAAATACATGATTACTATTACATATGCCTATATTATTTTGATCCTGCAAACATGTGCTGAGCACTTAGAGGAGGATGTAAAGACAACTCCTTACCCAGGGAGCCAGCAATCTAATTTAGCTGGGATTCAACCAGTGAGAACCTTAGTAGGTCAGAGGTTGGACTCGGTGATCTTGGAGGTCTCTTCCAGCCTAGATGATTCTGTGATTGTATTTTGTTTCCCTTTGATTCCTTACAATGTCCAAAACCTACACTGGATGAGGTGAAAGCCTCGAGTATGCATATAACCAGTGCATTTTATGCTTTTATTAGCAATGAAAATACTTCCAAAAGACAATGTATTTTTATTGTTATTTTCTTTCTGGTCTTACTTTGCCTTGTGCAGCTTCTCGCAGAGAAGCTGCAATCAGTGGCAGAAAGTCTCATCCTCTTCAGCAGGAGCAATCCTGGAGTTTGTCCTGTGCTCCCTCCCAGATTTACCACAATAAGGCTCTTTAGGCTCACCTCTTTCTGTGTGCCTGGTGTTCATGGCTCCTGATGAGCATCATGGTTCACAGGATGCTCTCCATATACGACCAGATCCATCCCTACCTGTGGCCTGCCTATTCCATCCCAACACTTGACATGCAGCCCCCTGTCAGAGTCAGCTTGAACACATGATAACACTCCTGGCTGAAGGCTATTTGCATGCTGTTGTTGATGTTAGCCTGACGGATTTTTGTTGCAGCATCCATAACTCTGTAGAAATGCTCCGTTATTCAATCTCAGCGAGCTAAGACGCTGCCCATTAAATCAGCCAACACAACTGTGGGGCCATGAAAAGTCACAGCTAATTTGAAATTTTATTAGCTCTCAGCTGATCTTGTTTACTGCAAAAGCGGTCTCTCTAACCCAGTCCTTCGCTTCCGTGTAAAACCCTGCTCCTGGGCACCTCATTGGCGCTGCATGGCGGTGGTTGAGGGACTTGGAAGCCAAACTGCGTAAGGCTTGAAGGAGGAACAAGGTTCCTGTGGGACCTGGGAGCATTCTGCAGCCAGCAAACACAGCAGCAGCCCAAGGAGCACAGGTTTAGTAGCCCCATTGCTGCTGGAGACTAATTATTTTGCAGGCTAGCAGTGGCTGTGAACATGACAATTAGTTTTTGTTCCGGGGAGGTGATATGTCACACTCATTTCATCACAGTTCAGAAGTAAGCCAAAAGATCTGCCTCTCCTAATGAGCAGTGGTGCTCAACAGGCACACTCTTTTTCCTATCAGCGAATGCTCGGGTTTGTGCCTCGGGTTCTTAATACATTTCTCACAAAGTCGTCTTTCAGGAAGCCAGAGAGTCTGGGCGTGAAGGCTTACGTGCAAGTGCAAGGAAGGCAGTCACAAAGCCCCTTTAGTTACTTATCTCCCTTCCCCTCCTGGTGCTTGGGAGGGAAGGAGCAGGTCCCACCTGGGAGACAAACCTTGTTTCCATCATAACACACCTGGGACAGGTTCAGTTTATCTGTTGGTGTTTCAATTTGTTGTAGGTTTGGGTTGGTTTTTTTTTGAGAAGATTATTACATTTGGCTCAGATCCATCAACTCCTTGTGTGGTGAATACCAATGAGCACGAGATAGAAATCCTCCAGCCCGCCTGAAACTCCTGTGGGCAAAGCAAGACACAACCTTGAGTCCTCCCTGCTAACCCCAGCAGCTCCAGATTTTCAAAATTGTCTAGTTGTTTGGGGTGGCTGCATTTTTTTCTTTTTTTCTTTTTTTTTTTTTGCATGCTCTTGAAACCTCATAAAGGCCATGATCTGCAGAAAGTGATGGGTCACAAGCAATGCCTGAAAGCCCAGTAATGTTAGGTCAGCTTAAGTCTGGCATCCAAGTGAGTATTTATGGCAGACAGCTCTGACACCGAGTATCTTGTGAAACTCTTTCTGAATAAGGTCAGTGTTCAGATCCATTGTCAGGATCTAACTTAGCTGTCTCAGTTGCTACAGTCAGCATTTAACATCAGGGTAGCACTGACTGAGAAAAAAATGCCTGCTCTTGCAAACCAAACCCTGTCCCTCTGTAAAGGGACAGAGAGAAATCGATTTGAGCTCTGCACCAGAGGCAGACCATCACAATACAACCCTCTCTGTATCTGCACCTTTGCGTGTAAGGATATGAGGCAAAAAGGCAGTAAGGGGAAGAAGAAAAAGGAGGTGTTTGAGGACACGTGAGATGAGACAGCCATCTGTGACACCAGTAAGAAATCTGGAAGAAGCCTTCCCTTCCCTCGTCCCGTAGCTTGTATTAAGGCCAAGGTCCTGCTCCAGGATGCACAGGTATCTTACACTTTACTCTCTTCTACGAAGTGAACTTGTAGCAAGAACAGGCTGAAAACCCACTATAGATACAGATCTTTAACAACCGTTCCTATTTCAGTGGGTTGCACTGGTTTTCAGAGCACTTTGGGACCAGAACGGATGTGGTGGGAACACAAAATAACAAGACGCTGTCTGCTCCCGAAGAGTTCACAGACTTAGTGTTTGGAAGAGCTCAGTAACAGCATTGGTGAATTTGTGGTCTTTAAAGAGATGTGAGCTAGATGCAGTAATCCCAAAGCAAAATTCTCAGTCTAACGGTAGACGGAGGACAGATTATCTGATCAAAGGGGACTCAGATTTAAAATAAAATTTTAAAAAGGGTTTAAAATAACATTAAAAAAAAAAAAGCTGAACAAATTGGAGCTTCTTGTCCTAAACAGCAGAAAATTAACTTGTTTTGCAGAGTCCTGTTGATTTTTCTTCATATCAGCCTCTCTCTGAAAGAAATGAGACAAGGCTCTCAAGATGACCTCCAGAGGTCCCATCCAGTCTAGCTTAAGCTATGATTACATGATTCTTAGTTAAAGATGCAACCCACTGATCGTATTACTTATCAGATGTGGCAATACCTTGCCAGGGGTTCCCTTTTCACGGAGATGGGGATTTGATCCACCCTGTGGTAACTCTGAGACTGCAAAAAATATTATATGGCTTTGCACAAAATGGGGTCCAGCTAAAGAGTTTGATTTTTTTGGAAGGAGTGCCACCCTGGGCATTTAGGGCACCTGGGTCTACACAGGATACCAAAAACATCTCAAAGATGTAAAAATTCATTTTCCAGGGAAATACCAAAGAACATGAGGTTGAAATCTAGCTTAATAACAGATCTCTGAATTTGTTAAATGAAAGGGATCCGTGGCTGAAGCATTTTCTAGGAGGGCTCCTCGGAATTGCTTGTTGTTTTCATCCTTCTCTTGGAGCATAATTTAAATCTTTCCTGGTAAAATCTTGGGATCACCTAAAGCTTGATATGGCGCTAAATAGCGTACCCAGCTCATTTTGATCCAGAGTGATCCGACTCACATCACTACACAGCCACAATCAAACAAAATGTGTCTTAATGCAGCAAAACGCAAGGTAATACCCCTGGGAACAAGGAAAGCATGTTATACTTAGGGGTTTGGAGACTCTTGAAAAGCAATGACTCAGAACAGGATTTAGAGGTCACTGGAGATAATTGTCTCAACATGAGTTCGCAGTGCCACGCTGTTGCTAAAAGACTACTGTGAACCTTAGAGGCATAAAAAAAATAAAACAAAACAGGGAATCGCTCTCTCTTCTGTCCCCAACATTGCTGCCCCAGTTCTGTGTCCAGTGTTGGTGCCCGCATACAACAAACCATGTGAAGTTGCTGGAAAGAGATCAAAGGATACAAATAAATAAGTAAATAAATAAATGTCATTAAAAACATATATATAAAAAAATCCAGCAGCTGGAAAATGAACCATACAATGGGAACATCAGTCTTCCTCAGCTGTTCAGAGAAAAAGTTTGGAATAGCTTCTTGCTCAGGGTGGAGGGACTTGCACATGGCAAAGACATCCAGTCATGCAGGGATAACACAGGAGGAGATGCTGGTAACTTTGCAGACAAAGGCAAAACAAATTCCAGTGGTGGGACATGGGAGTTAGACAAATCCAACCTTGAAATAAGATGCAGTTTCCTAGCAGTAATTAAGCATTTGAATGGCTTACCGGAGGAAGTGGTGGGCTCACTGTAATCAGATGGCTTTGAAATATGAGATATCTTTCTAAAAGACAGGCTTTAATCCAGTTCTGTGGGGGAAAAATGAACAGCTTGTGTATACAAGAGGTCCAACAAGCAGAGCATAGTAGCCTTTTTGACCTTAAAGTATATAAATTATTGCAAACACAGGACTTTCAGTCTTGCGTGGAGATAATTCAGCAGCACATTTGTTCTCTGGTCTGAGGTGTCACAGTCATGTCACGGTTGTATGTAGTATAAGGAAACCCCTGCTTTCTAAAACCCAGGGCTGTATAAACATGGCCCTAACTGAGACCTTACTGTGCTGCCCATCTGTGCTCCAGGAGCCACCGGAGTTAGGAATCCATGCACAGATCGTGTAGGCCTCCGGGGCTTTGCTGTGGTGAAATTCGGGCTGCAAAAGTCACTGATACAAGAAAAAAAAATGAAAATTTTGCAGTGAGTTCTAAGAAAAAAAAAATCACCTTTATGCTTTAGAAATTTGAGAGATGTTTTGTATTACGACTTCTTATTTTTTTGTGAGATCATACCTTGATATATTTTCCTTTGCTGTGGGTAATGACCTCCCACGTGCTTTTTTTTTTTTCTGTTTGAACGATTGAAGCCTGAGTTTTGTTTTGTTCATAATTGATTTTGTTTTAATTTGTGTATCTCCCTGAAAGTCTTGCTTTTAAGGAAATTCTTTCAAATGTCACTTCATCCTCGCCCTTCTGCCATAGCCAGTGAGAGGTCTCAGTGAGAAGTCCTATGGATGTGGACTGGTTTATTACATCTCCTTAAAATTCACTGTAGGGCACCATTTGGATCACTTGTGGCCCATACAGCTGAACAAAACAAAACAGAAAAGCAAAACAACAACAACAACAACAAAACGATATTCAGATGGACACATCACACTTATGACCTGGTTTGTACCTCTTGCTGTTCTCCACATCTCAGACAAAAACAGCCTTTAAATTTTCCAAGCTAAATAAATGCGTTGCCCTGAAACTGCTGTTGATATTAGAGGTGAGTAGCTAAACCCCACTTCAGCTCTTGAGGACCTAAATGGCTGTAAGATGTCAGTGACAAACCTCTCTGCTGTAATTACCCCAACTCACTCCATACAGGCCTGAAGCGCATTAGCTGGAAAGCTAATCTGCAGATGAGGCCTCAGCACTCCCACCTGTACAAAACACGGCCCTGTGCATCTGTTCCTCAAATATTTATCTGCTGTTTCCTGCAAAGACAGTATTTCCATGCTGTCTTGAAGCTTCAGATCCCAAAACACATTTCTGATGTCTGAACTGAAGACAGGGTAATGAAGAGGTATGGTACAGATCGTTTGCTGTCCTCTCACTACACCGTCCCTATTGTAGAGGACATTATTAATGTGTGGGAGAAAATGACAACATTTTATCTTGCTTGAAACTGTAATCGGTACAGTAACAAGGCTGCTTTGGTTTTTCTTTTATGTGCTTTTTTATTTTTATTTTTTTCTAGTAGGTAGCTCTGAATAAGTATATCACATCCATGCAGGTCTTTGTTCTATGAACAGTATCTCAAGCTCTATCTGAGATTTGACCTTCCAGAATCCTAATCACCTGCAGCAAGTCCCTTTTTTAATGGGCAAATAAAACGTAATTAGTTCTTTTTCATTATCAGTAGTCATCAGGAGAGAAGGCAGATGGGTAGATTTTGTGCCTGAGCTGATAAATTTTTGTGGCAATTTTGTGAGGAGTTATAAAGATGTAGAGATATCAGAACAGGCAGAGGTAAGGATAATGGATGGGATTTTCAAAAGCACTTTTGCGAGCCTAGCACTGCTCCCATTATCATTAATGGCAGGTGCAGAGCACTTGTGAAAATGACTCGGGGTGTGCGTGTGAATGTGTGCATGGAGCAGATACTCATCACACTCGACCCACACGTAGACTGGAAGCTCTGGGAACATGGAGTAGGATTTTGTTCAGCTTTCTGTATAACGGTAACCGCATGAAATGATGTTGCAAGTGATGTTTTATGGCACGAAAATCTTCCAAGAGCAGAAGAGGTATAACTCAACAGAATCCTAGTGCATGACACGTAAGCCATCATAAGTGCTACCGCAATAATAACAGATCAGATTCTCATCCTATTTATATTACAGTAAATTCAAAGTAATGCCAATAATATTACTGAAAGGGCTTCTAATTCAGACTGGTATAACTGGGATGAAACTGAAGCTCACAGTCTGCAGTAATGACAAAGTGGCTTGTCTTAATTTACCGTTTCTTTGGAATTGAAAATACGTTATCCTGACAACTCCAAATCTCATCCCACTTCAGAAGACACCTACCTCTCAGGACATCTTTGCTCTCCAAGCACATTCATTTCTTGCCTCTCTGCTGAAGCTGTCAGTAGGATGCTAGCTGTAGAGGTGGTTTCCCTGATATATAGAGCTCCCAGCAACTATGCTGAGACCCACCACTCATTGTTCATTGGTCTTTGAACAGCCATCACATGGTAACAATTTTCATTCACTATCAAGCTGTCTTGTTCAAAATGATGACTTGGAAGTGAAGGGCTCCATATCTCATTACCCCAGAACAAAAACAGCCAGTTCCCTTATCTGGTTTAAATATCCAGCTCAACTACACGCTAACAACTTTTGTTTCTAAATGTGATGCTTCATCAGGCCCCCTCTGAGCTTTTTGGGTATTTCCTGTTGCTACTTTTTACTTAGCTGTTTGTAATGAATAATGCCATCTTAAAACAAAATGGGGGAATGTTCCTATGGTGGTGGTGGGCTGGAGGGGAAGTAATAGCGTCTGTGCATTTGAAGACTTGACAGATACACAAACTCTCATTTTACTAGATCACACTTGGCAAGCTCTTCTCATGTGGGTCCACTGCTGTTATTGTTATATATTAATTTAGTGGCGCTGAAAATACAAGATTTATATCCTGAGAGTTTTAGGTTGTCTGTTACTCTGTCTTCATGAAATAAATGTAACAAAGGCCAAAAGAAACTGAGCCTTCCCAGCGAAATCTTTAACTTCTCATCTATCTAGCCAGAATCTTTAGGGGGCTGCATGTATAGATCTCTCTATAACCATGGTAGATATCATGGCTTTCTTCATTTTTGAGTACTACTGAAAGTGACCCTGCTAGCTTTGGTGTGATGCAGATTGCCTGTGATTTGCACAGGCAACAGGAACAGTGCACAAAAGTCCTTGGTATATGGACAGAAAGAAAAAATACACCAATCTTTAGGGTCTCCAGAGTTACCCCCAATGACCAAGATGTGAAAAGGCATGTCCCAGAATCAACCTCAAATATGGTTTCTTTAGCTTCTTGTCTCATGTGTATACGTGTGTTTTCATGTATATACAGATATGAATTCATACTTGATATTCTTTATTGGGGGTCTAAGGTAATACATCATTCTCTACGCAAGTGTAAAGTTCACATTTCTCTCTGTCTGCATTATAAAGTGTTCTTGCACCATGGAGTCTGCAACAATCCGTGTTACATTTGCTCTAAAATCTTTCTTATCCTTCTGTAGATGGCCTGGTGGATTGCATGGACCCAGATTGCTGCTTGCAGCCACTGTGCCATGTCAACGCTCTGTGCCTGGGCTCCCCGGACCCCCTGGATATCATCCAGGAAACACAAGCCCCCGTCTCCCAGCAGAGCTTGCATTCATTCTATGATCGGATCAAGTTCCTGATCGGCAAGGACAGCACTCACATCATCCCAGGAGACAACCCCTTTGAAGGAGGGTAAGTGAATTTTTGTTTTTCTTCAGTTAAGAGGTAAAGCGTGAGCCACTTGGCCACTGAAAGAGCTAGAATAGCTTCAAAAGGAATAGCAGCAAGATTCAATACACAGAAACCATCTCAGAGAAGTAAATACCTGTGAAATGTTGTGGCTGGTGTGATTCTGCTTTCTTTCTCCTCATCTGCAAGGTCCTGCCACCCAGAAAGAAAAGATGTTTCTCTCCCACTGCACATGGGTGGTTGCATCTGTGCTGCCTTCTCTTATTTCAAGGAACAAAAGCCATCCGTTCAGCAGGGCTCTTCTAGTTTAAGTGACTGTCATTCTCCAGAAGTATTTAGTACATTTAGCAATGGCAGACCTTCTTCCACATTAAACAGAGGTTTGACAGAGCCAACAGAAAGGGAAACTGGAATGATATTTACAGTATAAGGTATGGCTTCCGAAGGCATGGAGAAAATCTTACAGTCCGGGGAGGGCTCTTAGAGTGATTACTGATGTAAACCATCAGGTTGAACATAAAATGGTTTTCATACTAAGACATTCACTGCAATCGTCATCAAGAAATAGGAACTGACAAAGAGATTTTATGCCGTTCACGTCTGTGACTGCATTTCAGCCCTTTGGTTCAGACCGTGCCAGGCTGTCAGGAGAGGCAACCCCTTTAAGGCGTGCGCTTGTAGCAGGACACCACAATACATACCCTGGGGCATCAGATTCTTAGATCATTCGGTGTCTGCTTGGAATGTTGCCTTTCAGAAGTGGTGACCCCGAGCCACGAGGTGGTTCTCAGCACTTAGGCTTGAACTCGGCTGAATTCCACCCAGTCATTAACTGCTTACTTTTAGCTTTCCCACGCACAGCAGTGAATAGCTTGGCTCTGAAGCTCTACAATCGTCGTGTTCCTGCGGGTAGTTATTTCAGTACTTGCATCTCAGCAGGCCTCTCGGGCCCTTCTGGATCTGACCTAGTGCTCTTCCAGGAGAGGATGTTGCCAGCGTTCCTGGGTCACACCTCCCGTGGGTACCACCTCCTGTGTATCACCCTCTCTGGTGGTCTACAGGCTGACCTCGGATGTGAACCACTTAGGCATGCCAGGGCCAAGGAACTGGCCTGATGTGATAGTTTCTTTAATTTGTCTTGCTGCCAAGCCCCTCAGAGTCCATGAAAGCTAATGGCAATGATTCAGGTCAAGGCCAAGCAGTCATTATGTAGGTTTTCCTTTGCCAGCATTCTCAAGATTACAGATTCTGGATACTGAACAGTCCAGGCTCTGGACTCAACACTAGAACAGTGAATCCTCTGTTGACAGTTGTTGTGGTTTGTTGCTGTAAAATCAGGTCTCAGAACTTAAAATAACTTACACTCACAGTTTCATTTACTGATATATTTAGGGTTGTAATTCCTCAGTTGAGCTCACAGTTGGAAGCCTTTCCAGGGCGGACTGTGGTCTCAGGGCCATGTGTAGCTACCTGTTTTGATAGGTAGAGGGTTTCAGTAGACACAAGTCATGTTTAACATTTTTTTTAATGCAGCTAAAGAACTGTAGGAATCTTCATGCATGTGTAAAAACAATTTGCAGCTTCTCTTTAAAGAAAGTCTGCGTTCACCAATTCAGAGAGGTAGGGGGAATAATGTGAGTTTCTCATTACACAGTGAATTTGCTTCTGGGAGTGCCAGCAGAGAACCAGAAAGATTGTCAGGTAGGGTCACTCATGTAGGGTCACATAAATTCCTAAAGGAGTTATATGTGTTTCATAGATTGGATGGTAGATCTCTATGTAGAAAGGAATTACTTTCCATCTGTAAATGCCTGCTAAGGATTCAGAATTCAGAAGAAGCACCTGCTAGCAGAAACGTTTATTTGGCATATAGATTATTAGAGTGAGAGAATGCAAAGATTCAAATCAATAGGAAGGGTTTTGATGATTGCTTTTAATTTACTACAGTGAAACTAATAAATGGAGCTCCTTGTTCCATTTAAGATAACACGAAGAATTATACAGAGACAGTGATGACTGATGAGGATACCTTTCTTAAAATATCAACACAGGGTGGGTATCACTAAATATGGTCCACAGACATGCCACCTCAGGCAATGATTTTATTGCATCTTTCAAGTTAAATATCTGACTCATCGCAAGAGCAGTTGCAAACAACAGTGAAGGATTTCAGCAGAAGGTATGTTTTCCCACGAGACAGCACCACAGCGCACAATCTGGGTTTATTGGTCTGTTGGGTTGCTAAAAATGACATTACTCTTTTGAGATCTTAAAAGATATCGTGAGTTCTTGCTAGTTCTTAAAAGTCCTGCAGATCTGGATAAACTCAACCGTCACAAGCATTTTCTGCCTGCTTAGCCTCTCTTTGTAGTTCCAACTGGCTGTCTGTCACCCAGAAGGTTGAACCTTTAAACATCCGTCTCTTGTCACCCTGGAAATGGCAGCACTTCAGCGGTGGTCAGAGAGAGCTTTCTCTGTGGAGGAGCATCCTGAAGACAGTCTTGGCCTGGGACAGCTGTATCTTCACATGTAATTACGCCCTTTCTTCAGTAGCATTCTCGTTAAATCTCCTCCTGTTGGATTAAAAACAGATTGGTGATAAAATCCCTCTTACCCATCAGACTACATCTCCATGAAGATTACAGCAGCAGCTGGAGGCAAGATGAACCATTTTCCTCTTCCTTCCAGCTGCTGGCTCAGAAACTCATCCAGCAGGAGGGAGGGCAGGAAATCTTTTTCTTCCAGTGGAGAGCTCTGACATCTTGGCTTAGGACACTTCTCTCCCCCTTTGCTGCTGCTGCAATTCATGAAGTCATCTTCTTGGTGTAGATCAGGACCGTACACTGCTGTACGACACATGCTGTGAGCAGTCCTATAAGCGGAGGTGAGATGAGGGAACCCTCTGTTTGCCACGGGGACAATGCCCTGCAGAGACACCCATGGCACAGGCTCCCTTCTCATCTTTCAGGTCAGGGATTTGAGGAACCAGAGCCTCTTCGGGCTTTACCAGGCCATGCCTAGCTATTATATCCAGCCCTGCAGCTGGAAAGGAGGTGTTACACCACAGCACGGCTGCAGCTCTTGTATGGGCTTGCAGAAGAATCCTCAGAGTGAGGGAGATGACAGAATACCTGTACAATGCATTTCCTGGGCTTCAGAGACACAGCTTAGCTACCCTTTAGAGAGAACAGCAGTGCAGATCACCTAATGGATACAAATAAATGAATGCCTCATGACAGCTAGCCTTTGAGTGAATTTATTATTGAATTACACTCCAGCTTTTTAAGAACAAGCTGAGCTGACAAGCTCTCTCACCACTGCAGAAGAAAAAGAAAGACAATGATAAATTACCCAGATGGATAAAGGTAAAGACCTTGTCTCCTCCAAAATACCAGCAATTATATATTATTCATGTTTGGGAAGAAAAAATAATCATTGCCCATATTGAAATGAGTGTTTATGATGATAAAGCAAGTAGCTAAATTAAATTCTGAATGCACAGAATGTCTTTTCACATCATTTTGATGAACAGATAACAAGTACTCTTCTGCTACTTGATCGTTCGTGTATTGATTTTGAAACCACTTACTCTTGCTGTTTGCTTTGTATTTTTAAGCCATTCTTAGTTGTCCATCACTGTAAGGAGCAGCACAAGATGCAGCGGTGTCAAGTTGTTGACTTTCAAGTAGGACACCTGATATCTTTGTTCTCTCGAGGGACAGTGTCAGAAAACTGCAAGAGCAGGCTAAAGCCCTGATCCACAGAGTCTATGCTAAGTGTTGGCAGAGGATTAACGTACCGCAGAAATCCGTGTGCAGAAATGATGTTTTTTAGTAAAGCATATTTGAAAACAAATCAGGTGATTTTTCAGTAGATGCATTTTTACCCTTTCTTTTTTGGCACATTTGTGTATATCTGTATGTTAATTTGTGTATATCAGTATGTTAACACTACTGCCAGTAGTGTTAACCCCTCCTAATTAAACGCGCAGCTAGAAATAACCCGCTGAGTTATGAAGACACATCAGAGAGCAAGATCTGGCATCAGCTGCAAGAATAGTCCCTTACTGCCATCATGTCAGTAGCCTCAGTACAGAAAATAGTAAGTTTTAATGGTCAAAAATTCTGATCTGAATGCCATTTGCACCTTTCTTTTCCCACTGGTCAGTGAGCAGGTATCCCCAAACATGCCACTCCACCTCCCCATGCCTCCACGTATGCCAGGCTGTACAATGTGCCTTCCTGATCCTGCAGGTTTCCCCAGCAGATCTTGCTGAGTTTGCTTGTCTTAGCCAAAGACAAAATCAGAGAGAAGTAAAAAAAAAAAAAAAACAACAAACTAACCCAATGTGGCTTTCTGCTGACAACTCCTTCCAGGATGGCTGGTCCAAACCATCCCTTTGGCCCTGCTCCAGCAGGATGCGGCTCCTCCGGGCCGGCAGCTAATACTGTGGGTGGGATGCACCCCAAAAACTGCAGGCACCTTGGAGGCCATGCAGAAGCTCGAGGAGCACAGCAGCTCCACAGCTTTGGACAGATCTGAGGGATAAATGCTGCATGTGTTTAACACTGTGTTGTAAATACTGGACACCAGCTCCTGCTCAAACCATCTCCTTCCCAGCTTTACTCTCTTCCAAAGGCATCCGTCTATTTTTGTTTCTTTCTGCTTAAATTAACTACTCATTAGCTACAAATCACAACTTCGTGAAATGTAGGAGAATAATGAGGAATTTTCAAAGACCCCGTGTTTTTTATTTTGGTAATTATTGCTCGTACACACAGACAAGCATACTTTTAAAACTTACCTTTTCAGTGTACAGGCCATATATATGTTCCTTTTCAAAGTCTGCCTTTTTATTTTGGTTTCAAATTATATACCATGGCATTATTTCAGCTCAAAGTGATTTTGCATTGAGCATGCCATTATTTCCATATAACAAATTAATGCAAAATATGCAGCTACCTACTTCCATTTCATGGAGTTTGTACCCACAGGACTCTCTGAAAGAAAATTTCCAATCAATTTTTATGTTTCTTCCCATAATATAGATAGCATAATCATAACGTAATTATATTCTCCTTTCACAAGTGGCAGTGAAAGGAAGTTCTGAGTACAGTCATTAGAGAAGCTGAGATTCAGTTTTTTAACAAATCTTAAAAAATTTTGGATATTTATTACCGAGAACTCTTGCACTAGATTTTCTGGGACCATCTACAAGAGAAAGTCACGCTTGAAGAAATTATGAATTCATCCCTGCTCTGTTAATGTACATTAACTATTGATTTCTCTTCTCAGTGGGGAAAGAATGCTCAAAACTGAAGGAATACTTGAAAAAAATATTGGCGTTATACTAGGGATTAAATAGAGTACTACATATATAACGAGCAAAACAGAGAGGAAAGGGGAAATATGAAGAGAAGAAATAGAGATGAGGCCAACACCTCAAAGGAGGCTCAGGAACCTGCAGGACCTTGAAGGTCTCAGGTGATACCAGTACACCTGGGAGCTCCTGGAGCGTGCAGAAAGCAAAACCCGAGCCTTCAAAGCTCCCAAGCAGAAAATCAAATCTCTCCTAATGAGTTAAGTACCTTGTGGATTACACAGATGCTGATGTGCACATTTGGTTTTAGGAGTCTAAACTGCACTGTAGATGCTGATGTACTCTCTGGGATCTGGCGCATTGACATTTGATTAATATTTATTCAATATTCGGGGTACATTCCTTTGAAAAAAGAGCAGCCCACATGGCCGCTGTTTTATACTGCTGGTTGATAGACATGACCGGCGTGATGGCTATCAGCTGAGTCAGTAGCTCCATTCAATAACACCAGGAGCAGCATATCCTGTTCAGTGGAGTGACTTGATTATTTCATTCCGCCTTCTTCAAAGAAAATATCAGCTCACTGCCATAATGATTCTCACATGGGACCCGGACACACTCCTTCTGCAAACACCTGGAGCTTTCTGCCCCAAGCTCTTCGCTTCCTTGCCTCTGCAAATTTAGCAAGCACCCCTCAGCCAGCCCAGCACAAAATCTTCAACCCAGCCCCAAGCTGGTGAGATCTGATCCCCTGGGCTTTGCACTGCAGGGGTGAAGCTCTGCTTCTTCTTGTTCGTACAAGCCTTACTGTTGAAATTAGATTTCTTCTTCTGCCAGATCAGCTCTGGGCAGACGCCTCTAGCTGGTGGATGTTAACAGCTGAGTCCCAGTGCAATTGTCAACCATTTCGATTTATCAGGAAGAGTGTGTCCTTTGAGTGTGACATTTACTTGCTAAATTGGTTAAAACCTCATACATAGCAAATCAGTTTTAAAATCTCAGTCATAAAATCTTATATATTTTATTGAATCTTTTTTTTTCCTAATTCCTTTGGATCTCTACAAAGCTATCAGGCAGCTTATATGTAGTTAAAGAACTTGCCCTGTGATCGTCAAAAAAGGGAGCTCATTTTATAATTAACCTGGAAATAATGTATTTCTTCTGTCCTGTTCAGTTTTACTTTCATGATACTTCAGATTCAATAGGAGGAATTGCTTTTATTCTGGGTCTTCTGCAGAGCTGAATAAGCGGCCATAGCTTACAAAATAAATACCAGACATAAAATACTACGATAATACGAAACTGGTAAGATCTGCAGACTTCTTTTTTATGACTTGACATGAATACATTATTCTTCTTGAAAATTATTGCACCATAAAGTCTCTACCTCTCGTAGAAATAATGGTTTTAGGATCACTTCTGAAAAATTATGAAATGAGCATAATTCAGTATTAGGTACAAAAATTATCTCACATCTTATGAGCTATTGAACCAAACATGGGTTTTACAGACCTAAAAAAATGAGAGCATGATTCTGCTTCCTTGAGACCTTGTACAAAGCAAAAGAGTATGTTTCTTTGGTTTTGCTGAAGTGAAGAAAAGAATCGTCAACTTTTAAAGCACTTCTTCGGCAACCACACTGTGAATAGAAGCATTTTTCACTGAAACTTTGCAGTAAAGCAGATCCCAACTTTATTAGGCATTACATTTCCTATAAAAATCTATTCTAAAATACTTTCACTTCCCCATTATAGTTGGACCAGTTTTATAATTTCAGAGACCAACGTCAATGTCTGTTCCTCTTCATTTCCTACTTGGTGAACAGCTTTCCTGTATCCTTTATCCTCCCTCCTTCCCAGCTGAAAAATCTTGAGATGCAAAACCAAGCAAGCCGATGAGGCATAGAGGCCCAAAATGTTTTGGAGTCTGAAGTGGCATCTCTGTCCAACAGCGACCAGATTGCTTGGCTGATTGGAGAGTCAGACTGTGCTTTCATCTTCCTGTGTCTGTCCCTTGAGGAAAGGAACAGACATCAAGTAGGTCAATAAGGTTCAAATCTTGTGTGAAGTTTCCAAAACCATGAGTGTCCGAACCTTTCAGGAATTGAGCCATGAGGGAGTTCGTCTGAGAGCAGTGATCATTCAATCGTCAGATTTCTAGAAGTGATTGGTGTTCAGCTCTTTCTTCAAATGAATATTACATTTTATTACTAACTGTCATGAAAGAAAGATGCCTTCTTTTCCCTTTGGAGGAGCTACAACCCACAGTCACCAATAGTGCAGACAGACATGATGCCATAGGAGATTTCAGAGGACTAATTCATCACGGAGCAGAATGGAGGGAGATGCATGCAGTGGGGAGCTTGAGAAACTGGCCAGCAGCTGGACACAGAGCCAAGCCCACTCATGGATACTAAAAAGATCAGATGAAGAAGACCCACTGTTTTGATACGGCCAGGTTAGACTAGATCTAAAGAGACCAAAATAAGAAAATCTGCATCTGGACATGTTATGGTAAATCTAGATTAATAAGCACTTTCCTCGTATACTTCAAATAGCACCTTCATTAACCACAGTCATAAAAGTGTACAAGCATTAGGTTGCTTTTTCTCCTGTCCTTCTTAAGACAATTTAAGCAATGTGCTTTCATCGGAGCATTTCAATCAGGCGGCTTTGCTGTTTGTTTTGTAAAATATCTGAGAGACTGTCGAAGGTTTCTTGCAAAAGGTTAACAATTAAGGCCTCTACCCACATAAAGAATCGTCAGCACCTCCTAACCCTTCAGTGATGGGACCTTATAAATAGCTTCATTGAGCAGGTTAAACAAACAGGGCAGATACTGCTTCTTGCTGCAAACAACATAGAATTTACTTTCTTTTATTGAGCCTGGTCAGAGCTCTTAGAAACTTTGCTCTTCATCATCCAGTCTTCTTCTCCTGGGTCCCGGGCTTCTCAGAAAGTTGAATGGCAGTGAGAAGTGTTGCAAACCAAGTCTGCCAGTGCCATTTTAGTAAGTCCCTGACCGGGACGTGGTTGAATACAAACACATTTAGTCCTTTGTCAGATTGACAGTGCTCCCCTTACAGGCAAGGTTCTCAGCTGAGCCTAATTGATGATTTGGCTGCCCACCACGTGCCAAACCCTTGCAGAAACTCACTTGTGTTATCCATGGGGCTGAGGGAGCCTTTCTGGATGGCTACTCTTTAATTTTCTTCTTTTCTTTTTTCACATAAGCATGCCTTTCTTGTTTAGCAAGAAACCCTTTAGCAAGATCTTTTCCATTCTTTTTCCTAACCTCAATTCCTTAATTCAGATGTCATCTGGATCAGTAGAGGGGTTTCCAAATTCAGCTTTTCCTACAGCGAAACTGAAGAAGCTAGAAAGGGATTGACTCAGTTCCAGGAAAGACCATCAACAGATTTTTTTTGGTGCAGTTAAGAGACAAGTGGACAGAGCCTGTTTAACAGACAGCTTTTTTTACAGGCAGCTTTTGAGGGAGATACTGCCAGAAGCAATAAACTCGAAGGTCTGTATGTTCCACTGTTACCTTTTCTTCTTTTGTCCTTCATCTGTCAGCTCAGGCATTTTCTGTGTCCATGTGCTTGATCGTGATGCCCTTGGCTTTTACCTGGCATGCTACCAATTTTTCTGTCTATCCAGTGCTAGCCAACCCTGAGGGGGTTTGACCCGAGACAGGTGCATTCAAACCAAAGTGGCCGAGGTATGTTTTGCTGCATCCCGCCTTATTATTAAGCGAAAAGGTCACAACAGCTAAAGCCATGAGATCACGTTTGTACCAAATGACTGTATTTATAGGTACTTACCAGAAAGGTTTCCCAGCAAGCCGCAGATGAAGTACCATGAGAATGTAAAAATACCTGTGCAAGCGATTAGCAGATTACTACAATTATCCTCTTAATGTCCCTGTAAGAAAATGTGCCTCGGTTGTAATTTTGCAGGTGGAGTACTAGAATACATGCAGACCAGCTGATAGGACCAGTGTTGAACAAAAAGTCTGTAGCAGAAGAAGAAATATTGCTGAGATCACCTGATTTCAATAGTAAGGCTCGTACCAAGAAGAAATATCTTTCTAGGTTTTCACGCAAGGATGCTGTGGTGAAGGTTCATCCAGAGCAGAAGAATAAATCCCCAGCATGTCTATGCCAGTAAAATATGAAGTGGTAAATAAGATCGAAGAGATGAAAAGATTTATAGTGGCAAATTAAAATATTTATTATGAATAACTTGGCTGAAGCTGGCTGAGTAGTCATGATAACCATCTCCATACATCTGAAACTTTTGAAGGAGAAGGCACAATGAGTTCTGGAGGAAATATTTTGAGGAGCTTCAGAAATTCATTGAGGTGAGATTTCCCCTTGGCACCTATTCTCAGTCAGGGAAAGAATATACATTTCTTTCAGCAAAAGAGGATTTAGAATGTGTGGGATTTTCTTTTCCCAATGAAAAATGTTCAGCAAAAGCAGTATTTTTTTTCTATTTCCCAGTGCCAAGCACAGTGTCAGCAGAAAACTGCTATGAATAAGAAGTGTTGGAAGGACCAATGTCTAAGTTATGAGACATTGGGTCAGATACAGTATTAAAGTCAGATCTTTAATGTACTCCCATAGGAATCTGAGAGATGGCTTTTGGGGAATTTACTTTTCTGTCTTCCGTTCTAAAACTCTTTTGGTCTGCTTAGATTTTGTAAAGAAGTAAAGCAGCCTACCAAACTTTCTTTATATCTGAGCAATGGGAAAGTAAAGGTATCATTGCACTCTCTCTGTTTTGCCCCTGTAGCCCAGGTCTTACCAGCAAGGCTTAGATTAATTTTCAGAGGAATAGAGAAGATTTCACAAAGCAATGGTATAAAATTGTCTGATAAGCCATCTGGCATTCTAGATAGCAATTCGACAATGGGTTGGTGGGTTACGGAAGCCTTTATGGACAAATTTTAACAACAACAAAAAAGGGGGAAGTTTCATTAGAGAAGTAGAAAAACAGCAGAGTGCTGTTCATTGCAAAGCAAGAATCCATACACCCTAATGTAAAAGTAGAGAAGGAAACAAGCAAACAAAACAAAAGACAAACAGAAAACAGAGGCAATATGCGGAATCTTTTAATAATTCAATGGGAAGACGAGGCTCTAGCTATGAGAAATTCAATTTTGTTCAACTGCAGAAAACACTCTGAACTGGCAGGCCTAGCCCGATGGAATAAATCTCTTCTATTAACATGAGAGATAATTTTATGTAAATATATTGGGAGACCTTCTAGCAGAGCCGAGCATTTTAGCAATACCACTTAACTTGTTTGTAGTGTAATTGCATTTAGACCAAGGTCTTCTGAAGGAAATGGCTGACTAAATTAGCATTAACCAGGTTCCTGGGGGGCTCAGTGCGTTGTGGGTAGTCGATCTTGCCTCCAGAAAGGACACGTTGACACCAGAGAAGCCAGCTGCTTCCCACGCACTGTATTCACTGTTCTTCCCAGGTGGGGCAAATTTTATCACCTAGGGAAGGAAAAGATTTGAGAATCTAATCAAGCAGAGTCTGAGCTTTGGTTTTTCTCCAGTTCCCATCCCTCCTGCTTTTAAATGAATTCAGATTTCTGCGTGTTGCTCCAGCTCCTTTTTATCACTGTGGTTTGGGAAGGATGTCCCCTTTGTGGGAATATATCTTTCCCTATAGCATGGAAGGAAAGCTATTGTTGTAGTCCTCTGGGGGACTGGTGGATGCAGCTGGGCTTGTCGATGAGCTGCTGCTCTGTGAAGAGATGCTAGCTTCATCTGAGTTAGTGAACACGTAGATGCAGAAATGGTGGTGGAGACAGCACTGCGAAGCATCAGCGAGGATGGGAACCGAGTCTCTTGCTGGAAGGTGGGAGGTCAAATGCGTCTGTTTGTCCATATTGTGCTCATTCTTGTTACTGAAGAAATAGTTGTCTGTGATATGTAATGGACCAGATGCTCTCTGATATAAAGCACATCCCCCCATTAACAGGAGCTGAGGATCTAAGCCAATGTGCTTGCAATATTACATAGAAGTTTGCAACTGCCTGGACATGTTTTAAGTGGGGCAGCAGGGGAGACACCTGCAGCATTTTGTATTTTTTCCTTTGCTTGCTTTTAACTCATGGAAGGAAGGGACAAATGGAAGTATTCTTTCTGGGTTTGCAGAAATGTAGCATGATCTTGTCTCTCAAATATTTTAAAACATGAGCAGTCCCTGTGTTGACTTGAATCAGGAAGTCAGAATACCAAGTGCCTCATGCCAGGCAACAAGGCTTTAGTCTTCAAGCAAGTCTGTCGTGATTCCTTCCTTGCCTTTCACAAAATGTGCATCTGGTCAGGAGCTGAGAGGAGGCTGTTCCAAACCCTTCCACGGGGCTCCCTAAAGGATAGGAAAGGAGATGGGGCAGGGTGGAGGGAATCACAGAAAAATCTGGAAAGAGAAAACCTAGCTCTTCACTTAAGTATGTGATTGCACATATTCACTTTGTACAAAATTGCCCTACAGTTGGTGACCTGTAGGCTTCAGCAGGGTCATTCCAAGCATTGGCATTATTCCCAGCATATTCTGTGATATCGTAATCCTTTGGGTTATGCTTTGCCTGCCAGTTACAGAGTGACATATGTTTTACTTTACTGTACTTGGATATTATTTTAAATTTGTTGTCTATAGGAAGTTGGGTTAGAGCCTTCAACGGGGGAAGCAATAGAAGTACGAAAAACATTATTAACTACAAGCTGGGTCCAAGTCTTTTCCTGCATGACTCCTAACCAGTCAGTGATGATATATCAGAGAAGACTCAGTGACAGAAAAATAAGTTCCATTATCTCATTTTCCTGTGTTCTATTCCAAAATTGTATATGAATCAAGTCACATTTTAGATTGCTGGCACATTCTGGTAACGCTTCGAGAATTTCTGTTAATATTGGAGCTCTCTGTTTAGATCAGTAGGAGTTTTAAGACTCCCTGACAAATGGTGTGTTTTCTGTGCCGTGGAATATACGACTGCAGCCCGTACTTAATAGAAATTATACGTTATCTCCTTGCATTATACAATATCGGAATTTCGGATGGACTCAAAGAAAATAACTTGATCTCTCAAGTGTTTATGAAATCAACATTACAAAACAGTGCAGATATCATTTGCCTGAGTGAACCAGTGAAGTGACATTTCTCAGCTCAAGTGGGTAGATAGCGAGTGCAGCTGGGATGATTTACTCTTGCTGAGAACTGGTCCCGCACCTGTAGAAGCATCGGCTTTCAATCTCTGCTCTCCACCAGGACAACAGTAAGGAAAATCACTCACCGGGTCATGTTAGCACACTGACACCACAATTTGCTGTTGTTGCTCAAAAAAATAGTTGGCCTCAGCCAGCAATTGGGCTCAGACACTCTCACGGACGTGTGATGCTTTGTCTTTACAGAAAACTCCTCAGGTAGCAGCACAGCAATGACTTAGAGGTCTGGAAACAGACTTTGGAATAAGAACCCAGAAAATCTGTCTTTGGCTTTACTGCAGATTTTCTGCCTGACCTTGGATAACTGAAAACCACTCTGCTTTATTTGCTTTCTCCGTAAAATACCTATCATGCAGTATTAATCAATGTTTGTAAAGATCCTTGAGATCCCCAGATAAAAGAGCGCATTACAGAGCACAGAGTAATTGGAATACACGTGGTCTATAAAATAGTGCAAGCTACCAAACTTGGAATGAAAAAGACAGGAAGGAAAAGCCCATCTTACTAACTTGCTCCATTCCTCAAGCATTTTGCACAGAAGCTATCTGAACCTAGCAAATTATCAGTCATGTTTTTCCCAAGCAGTAACTTAAGGGTCTTTGTGAAATCTGGATGAGATAAGTCATCAAGCCCAGTGTGCCTCTTACCTCTGAGGGCTTTTGTGCCATAAATATGTCCGTACTAAGTATGCAGTACTTAGTATGCTTCTGTTCTCTTTGATTCTAAAATGTGGTTTGCCCTTCGTTAGGGCAGTATTGTCAAGGCACTGTGAAACTCAGCTGGCTACAGCATATTCCCGTGTGATGTTGTGAACCCTACAGGAGCTCGTAGTTCACAAAGTAGATGCTGCAGCACTTGTGTTTGTCAAGAGTAGGTTAAAGGTAAGCCTTAATGCTGGTGTTGAATGTTCTTACACACCTCCTGAGAAAGTCTTCAAGAGCAACATGCCACCATCAGGCCAGACTGCATGGCCCCATGCTGTCCAGGACAAAAGGGCTTGGGCTGCCTAATCAAAAGGAGTTCCTACCCCCAGAAATAGAGGAAAATCCCCCAAAAGACTTACTATTTCTTATTGTTTCTCTTCTTCATCCAGACATGCATGTGTGATTCGAGGCCAGGTGATGACAGCAGACGGGACCCCTCTGGTTGGAGTCAACATCAGCTTTGTCAACAATCCTCTTTTTGGGTACACGATCAGCAGACAGGACGGCAGGTAGGATATCTTTACCAGATTTCCAGTGTTCAAGCAGTGAGTGCAGTGTTAATGCTACCAACACTAAGGAAGAACTTCCAAGGGCACATTTATTGTTTATGCATTTTGAAGATGTTGATGCCTCATTATTGTTGCAGGTTGTTATTTTTACTATTTATTAACTTTGTAATATAAACTAGAATCATTAGCCAACAATTAGGCAATGAACTGCACATGCGTGCAGTTTCCTTCAGTTCTATTCTTGTTAATTCATGTTGAAATGATTAGGAAGAAGTCATTAAAATTACAGTTGTTTTAGAGGAAAGTGCTTAAAATCTGAACAATCACACTCAACCAAAACAAAACCATTGCGAATTGGGAAAGTCTTTCATCTTATCTTTTGTCTGTCAGTGCTAATTGGCTCCCTTTCTTTTAAGAACAAAAATGAAATATTAGGGGTTCCAGCTGCACATGCCCTGTGTATTGACTACTAACCACTAGCACTTGGGAGAGGATTTATAGATTTTAGCACCTCTCCAATTCACCACTTTCATTAAAGGTTTGACTTGGCCAGAGAAGCTGATAGAATTATAATGAAAGAGAGGAATGTGTGCTAGCAACATGTGATTAATGCTGCCTTGTTCATGCTTGGGGGGTTTTGCACCTACTCTAGCAGTGATGGTGACTAGGAGGCTTTCTTAGTGATGCTGCATCTGTTGTATGATATGACAATGACATCTAGACGATAAAGAGGCATCCCTGGAAAACTAGTGGTCTCCTTCAGAAAATGATGTCTTTGTAGTTCCTATAGCTTAGGCATTACAGCAAAAAGGAAAAAAACTTGCATATTTATGCTATGAGTGTTTGTCAGACTCACTGAACACACTTTGCATGAACATGCTTTGCTTTGAAACTGTACACTCAGCATCAATTTGCTGTGTATAGACCAGCACAAAATCTGCATATATTACAACATACATATCTATGAGATTCCTGAACAATAATGCCTGCTATAACCTTTTTCCTGTCTGCTTGTTTCCTTGCCCTATACTAAGTGCTATATTACTATGTGCAACATTTCGTGTCACGTACTCTGAGGAAGGGACCGTCTCTTTGCTTTGCAGTTGCACCGTACTTAGCACAGAGAGACCTTGCCTTTAAACAACAAACATAACAGGGTAGGAGCACGGAGGTGAGCAGTGCTATCCCCGCACCTTTCAATATTTGAGTTACTATTTCTTTCCACTTCAGCTAAAGGCTATATATTCTGCTGGCAGATCAAGCCAGAGGTGTTCCTTTCGCACCACGTCCTCCCCAGCCTCCAGCTAAGCCAGGGACCCAGGCAGAAAGCAATGCAGCTGCAGCATCAGTATGCTCCACCAATCCTCAGTGAACTGCTGGTTCCTTGGGGCCCGCTGCCAGCCTCCAGAAGTTCAATTGGTTTCAAGGAGCTCAGTGCTGCCGTTTGCTGACTCAGCCCCTGACAGACTCTCAGGTCCAAATGATCCAAGTGACAGAGATCAGCTGCCTCAGACAAGGGAATCTGAGAGCATGTGGGACTCGTCCTGAAGCTGGGATTTCTGGCGACAGCTGCCGGTGTTCGAACCCCAGGCAGCGTAGTGTCAGCTCTTCTGATCTCAATTTCTTCACCTTCCCCTCAAATCGTCATGCTTCTATGGAAATCTCATGCAGGTCTGGTGCACGACATTCAACAAATTGTCCAGTTGTGGTACTGAGGCTCTTGAATCACAAAAATAACTCCCAGAATTGTCTAAGGCATACATGCAGGTATTTTCTCAAAGGGAAGGGCAGTGCATCGCTGTACTCTGGAGGTAATAAATAGGGGGGTGAGAGCCCCTTCTTAAAGAGCACCAGAATTCAGTGACTTGCTCAGTGGCAAAGCCTTCTAAAAATTACCTTGAAATCTTCAGGAGCATTCAGACTAAAAACAGCAAGGCAGAAAATGGCATTAGACATCCCTTAATTCTAATCCTGGTCTTGTTGCCAATTTAGCAGGTAGCATTCGATGCATCTCTGAACCTTTGCGAGCCCAGCCAACCATCCTGTGAAAGTGAGGTACCATTTCCTTGCCTCCCTTGCTGGTTCTGGCAGCATTTGTTGAATACTATTTGTAAAGCACTTTCGAAGTCACATAAAGAATTACGCTGTTACTGTTTCTATTATGTACTTTGATGGTTTTCAGAGTTAGACCATTTAGCATCTCTCCTCTCATCAGCTTTTCCACAACGCAGTTTTCGTTTGATTGAGTCGCCGTAGTTTAAGAAGTTGATGCTCTTAAGCAATAAGTAGTTTCTCCTGAACTACACTGACAGGCTGCATGCATTTCCATTCCATGGCACTGCACAGTCATACGAGGTCATCCAGTCCATCTTGGCATTCAGGTTTGAAGAAAAATGGGAGCACACATGCAAGCAGTTACCGTGTTCCAGAGGTTATGAGATAACTGCTTAAAACTCACTGGCTTTATTATTTGGCATATTCACTATAGGAATATCCTTGAAAACGTGCGCAGAGTTCCCTTAAATTGATTTAGCAAATCAGTTTACTGATAGCAGGGCAATAACTGTGTTTTTAAAGTAAGGGAGTTTAAAGACAGAATTGCATCAGCTTAACTTGATTGGCTCCTAAGCTGATTTTGTTGCTTTAGTAATTTTTTTTCTGGCATGACCAAGTTTCAAAATGAATACTGTAAGTGAAATTTCAGTTTTAAAATTACAGTGAAGTGAATTTTTCACCCCTGTGAATGGTTCAGCGTATCCCAAGTCTCTGCAGGTAGGTTTCACTCCCATTACAACAGTCAGCTACAGTCTCCAGTGGTGAAATCCTGGTCCTATTTAAGTCACGTTACTTAGTCTGTTCATGAAATCATCCCTGCTCCTTCCAGAAAATGTACATTCTTTGAGAATGTAAAGGCTGACATGTGATTCTAAACTAATTATTGGGACACAGACTTTATTCAGATAACAAGGCATGAAGATGAAATTATGGCTCTGAAACCACGCTGCTGTATGTGTGATTTATCTGTAAAGCAAGTTAACCTATGGAACAAAGTCTTTGTACTGGATTATAAACCACATTTTTAAATAAAGCTTTAAATTTGATCAATCTGTTAGTTTATAAAGGCTATAAGTGGTTGTGGGAGCTGTGTTAATAAACAGACAGGGAAGTCTCCAGGTATTTCCAGTCTCATCTCCCCACCATCACATTCGGCAACGTGGGCATCAGCCCTCTCAGAAATACATTGGCCTTTCAGAGCAAAGAGATGAGAAAGGGTTACACTTTTCTCTGCCTTTTTTTTTTTTTCTTTTGAGTCTGCATTGTGGATAAATAGAGAATTTCAGCCTTTGGCCTGTCTCTCCAGAGTCTTTTAAGAAAAACAGAACAATATGACGGTACAAGTATGATTTTTTTAGAGTGATAAAAAAGACATCAGAGAACAGCAGCAAAACCAGAAATAAAATTATCTCATTCTTTCTATCCCAAGATGGTTTTGTTCCTGTTAAATTTAATTTCACTAAGGGTAGCTGGGATGAGGGTGTTTTCAGTTCAGGTTTTTCTGTTTGGTTTTGCTTTTAGTGGTTTTTTGTTGTTGTTCAGTTCATCGAGGTAACTTTCAAGCTGCACCCTGTGGCTCCGGGAAGAACAGCTCACGTGCAGCAGTACCTGCTACAAAAGTCTGTACCTCTGTGCTTTCCCAGCTGCTGGAGCCTGACGTGGAGGTGGTGCTTTCCCCTCTGCACCCTGTTCTGCAGATGCAGGAGAGGAAAGGCTGTTTCCCCAGGCAGGTTACCAGCCCTGACCATGGCTCATCGAAGCCAAGAACCACTCACAAAGGAGCAAAACAGAGGTGTTTCCAAATAAAACCTCTTTCCCACTTGCCTAAAAACATGTTGGGCATCATTTGTAATGTTTGTTTCTTTCCTCCCGTTGCCCCTTTTAGTGCCCAGATTCATGCAAAGAGAGCTTCGCCCTCCTAGCTGCAGGGCTTGCCAAATGCTAATTGACTGTTAAAAATATCCTCATCGAAATACAAATGCTGTGAGCCTTTGCTGGCAAGGACCTGCAAGTTACTCGTCAGGCTCTCACAAGCCAAGCTCCATAGGTCTGGGAAGTCGATGTCCCCAGTTGAGTGGCAGAATAAACACGTCGATAGGTTTTTAAAATGCTTTCCTCTCCCTCCCATGGACTCGATTTAACATTCTTTCCTGAATAACTCTCTTTTCATAATTGTATTTACTAAATGGCGCCTCAGTCTATTGTCCATAAAAAATAATAATAATAATAATCTCTTTAGTGATTGCTTGCCAAAGATTTTTTAGAAGTAATTTGTACCTTTTGTTTCCCCTCTGGGGATTTCGCAGCAGATCTGAAAGCCTCAGAATTAATTACAAAATAATTTTAGATACTTTTTTCATCATCTTCCTTACCTTGTAATTACAAGGGGCATCGAGGCTGGCTCTGGGCTGTCAGCATGCTTTCAGATCCTGCTCCTCATGCACAGAGAAGTAGTTGGGCACGCAGCTCTAAAGCACGTGAGCAGCAGTGCTGAAGCCAGGGAGCCTCTCACACAACTGCAATCTTGTCATACACCGTGCAGCTGTCATACACCAGCTCCAAGAATCTCAAGTGAGGAGGGAAGAGAAAACTTTCTGTGCCTGCAACATGCGTTTGGCATTGCAACTGAATAGATACTGAAGGAAAGAAATTTAAAAAAGCACAAACAAAAACAGGAGGTCTTCAATTTGTGCTGAAATCTCTTCCTTCCTCAGTTGTGCCTCTTGTTTGTGTCTATACATTATAGATATATCCTGTGGTGCTTCGTTAAATATAGCATGAAGGTAAAACAAACAAACAGCACTCTCTATCCCAACATCTTTACATCAAGAGGAAGAATATCTTCCTTCTTGAGATAGCATCCTTTCAGACAGCTCTGGAGGGCTGTCTGTTAACCCAACATGATATTCTCTAACACTAACGGGGACGGAAAAGCCACTTGGCTGGGAGTGGCATGGGACGAAGCTGCAGACTGTAATTGGACCACGGGCAGTGACTTACCTGCCCTGTTGTAAATGATTAAGAGTCGAAAAAGGATATGTGTATAAGTGCTGAGTGCTGGCCACAGAGACTGCCTTTCTGGTCCTCATTTCTTCCCTGTGCCTAGTACAGTAGGTTCAGTCTGAGACTGGGCTCCACATGTTCCCGACTTGCATTAGGTATTAGTCAGGTTAGCAGTGGATGCCAAGACAATTTATATGCTGGCATGTCAGAGAAACCACTTTCCAAATAGTTTATTTCAGCATGCGAATTGATCCAATCTGTGACTCTGGTGTGATGAAAAATACCTTAAGAAAAAAGAAAATGAGCATGTATGGTCAAATAACACTAGAAAACCAATAGCAAAGACAAACATTTGTCTCCAAAAAAAAAAAAAGGTGTGGGAATATTTGAATGTACAAGTGCATAACAGGTGAAGAAGCCAAGTTTGTACTCCTGCCTGTTCCACTTGCTCTTGCCCAGCAAAAACTTCTTGGAGCTGTAGTTTTTATATTTGTAAAATGTGAGTGATGGTATTCCTGTGGCCTATGAGGTCTTGTGATTATGTCTCTGCTACAAATATATTTCCTTGCTACAAACACACGGGGTGTTGCTTGCACTAACTTTGTTTTCCATCTCTTAAAACAGCTTCGATCTTGTTACCATCGGTGGGATCTCCATTATCCTGCACTTCGAGCGGGCTCCCTTCATCACGCAGGAGCACACGCTGTGGCTGCCCTGGGATCGCTTCTTTGTCATGGAAACCATCGTCATGAGGCACGAGGAGAATGAGATCCCCAGCTGTGATCTCAGTAACTTTGCTCGGCCCAACCCTGTGGTCTCACCATCCCCACTGACAGCTTTTGCAAGTTCCTGCTCAGAGAAAGGCCCTATCGTTCCTGAAATCCAGGTATGAGCCCTATGAGCCCAGAAGAAGATAATCCAGTTCCTTTCTATCCTTCTTTTGTCTGCTTTGACCAAAGTGAACGATATTATGCTTCTGTGTCTTTCCCTACCCCCTTGCTATGCTAAAAAGAAGCATTCCTCATCTGTCTTCCCACTTTTCAAACATTTGCCAGGAGCACGCACTCACGAGCACACATGTAGCCAAAAGGTTTGTTTCCCCTTATCACTGAGAGATGGAGGCAAAGCACTTGTGGCTGGCAGTGCAAACCTACGTTGGCTCTGCTTTGCCTTCACCTTGCATCCCCAGGAGTTCAACTCGGACCCCGTGCAACCCTCAGCAACATTCTGGCAGCCCTTTGGCAGTCAATACTCTAAAGCACAGTGCAAGGCTTAGGAGCTTCTTATATTCATGTTTTTCTTCTGCTCAGGAGCAGCTTTCATCTGCTGGGCATTACAGACTTCAGTGGGAGGGTATTGGGTGTGAAATTCCTTGGGTTTTGAAGACACGGCCCTCAGTCTGCAACGCTGCTGGGACATGCAGTCAGCCAGAGAACGGCCTGGCAAACAGCCAGCGTGTGGAGCACCTGGGTTTTATTGCATTTCATGATACATGGGATGGCTGAGCAGAGTGGGAGAGTGGGTTTTTATTCCTCATCCCCATTTACCTGGTGTTTAAGGATGCATGGGTTGCATAAAGTAGTTTTAACAACCTGCTGTGGGTTCTAAGTATTTTGCTGAGTGGAAACTGAATGATGCAAACAACTCAAGTACCCATCCTCTGTAAAAATACTCACTGCTACACGTGTATGTAGCAGAATTCAAGCTTTCCTTTCTTGGGCATGTTATTCCCTGGGTCTTAGATGCCAGCATTCAGTGTACCGTGGGCACTGCTTTTAGTGACAAATAATAACCTGGTAGAAATAATAACAAGTGTAGCGACAAATTGTGTGCTTCCTGCTCGACTCCATTGGGGTTTTGGTAGCGTTAATGAGGAGAGAAGTCACTTCATATCTTCTAATTGCAGAACACCAGGTACTGAACCAGGTACTGAACAAATGAAGCTAGTGGTCTGTTTACCTTTCCCTCTGGGCCAAATCCTGTGAACCTTTCTCACACTAATTTCCAATTAGAGGCCCTGGGTTTGTTCCAGCTTAATTACTAAATAAGTCTCATATCTTGTAATGTCCATCAGATTGCAAATTCTCGGTTCAATTTTCACATCTCTTTTTCGTATTCCAGCAAGCACCATGAAAGGCAATGTTCAGGGCTGAAAGAAGCAAATATCTGATACAGTGATACTATAATCATAATCTCACTCAACCTCACTCATTATTTGGTAGGGTACTTGTTAGATTTTGTTAATTATATCTATCGAAGTAAAACATTCTATAATTTCTCTTCAATAACAGTGTGTCTGTCTATTGACTGTGAAAGCGGCCAGGGATGTAGATCATAAGCAATGGTTCGATACGATTTCCTGACTATAGATGTGTAGTGCCATTTGAAATGCCCTGCAAATATCGTGCTTGGTCTCCAACTGGCAATTCAGAATAATTCTCCTATCAGTGTCTTGCATTACATCTGCCAAAACCTTGTGAACATCACGGATAACGTGGACATCCCAAATGTCACTGGACACCTGTAGTTATGGAATGTAATTAAGTGGGATTCATTCTGAGATTCAGGCGTCTAAATCAGGTGTTCACCTACAGTCATCTGGAGGTGTGCTGGGTGTTTGAGCTCCCATTAAACCTGACAGAAATCTAATCAATACTGTCAGCAGAGCCTACGGATCAATTAAACTGACCATCTTGAAGGTATCAGATTCCCACTGACAATATTGGTTAGATCTCTGCTGACTATAATCAATGCTTAGATGCCTAGCTCATATACCCACAGTTATAAGTCAACGACTGGATTTAGTTGCTGGATTTAGATGCTTAAACTGGAATTGAATCCCACTCTTAAGTTAATGTGGCAAGACCCACCTTCTGAAGAACCTGTCTCTTCCTTTTGCCAATGGAGAGACCTGGAAGAATAGCTTAGAGGAGGCTCCTAACTTGTAGGTTCTTAAATTTGAGTAAGATAAGTCCCCCACACAGCATAATGAACGGTATATTTCCCACGGGCCAAATGACCGAGCCAAAGCCTATAAAACGGTATTCTGCCTCAAATATTGGCAGATGAAGGTAAAAGAGTTTGTGATGCAGGAGTCATGGAAGAGAATCTGCTACTATAGCAGAGTCCTGACTGTTCTCAGTTCATAAATGGACTACTTTTCATTCCCATTCTGGGTATACATACAATATAAAATAGCCTAGCTGTCAGCTTCTGCAGCTGCATTTTATTATATGCAGGCCACATTAGAGAAATGTTAAATATAATAGTAAAGAATATAGCTGGGAGGAGTTGACAGGCAGATGGCAGGGCTGGGAAAGGGATTTTGACAAGCTAAAGGAGTGGAGAGATAGGAACCTCATGATATTCAACAAACACATGCAGTATCCTCTACGTGGATGCATTCAAAAGACTAAGTAATACATTTTAAGTGTTTGATTCAGATGCCTAAAAATGGATTTGGTGCCATTTAGGGTGCCTTGAAGAGTCCCTTCAGACCTCCACCTGTAGCTTCAGGAAGGTGGAGATCCCAAGAACTTCCCTGTCAGCTCAATCATCCCCATGCAGAGGTTTTCGATACCATACGACATCTCAAAGGCACCAGATGCCTATGCTAAGGTCCCCGAATCAGGCCCTAAATGCCTTTCTTTCTCAGAATTCCTCCTGAGCATTTAAAAAAAAAAAAAAAATGGACTGATAGTTTCTTGCCTTGTATACTGGCAGAGTGAAGAGTAGCTGTAAGAAAAACGTGTAACCTTGCACACAGAAACAATTATTTTCTACACTGTCTCATGCGAAGAGTAGAAGAATCTAAAAATTTGCTACTAGCACAAACATAGATCACCACCCAGGTTTGAAGGCAGTGAAAATTGCTAAGTGGTGAACATCCCTCTGAAGTCTGAAACTCCAGCTCTTCTGCCTGACCTGGTGGCTGGACCACTTTGGCTTAGGTTGTGTTAAACTCCAAGAGCCCTAATCTCGGACACAGCATATGAATTTGTCTGGACAAAGCAGCAATTGTCAAAGAGAAATAAGCACACAAGTCAGACATCATTACTTTTGGTGCATTCAGAGTATCTTAAAGCTTTTTTTTCCCTCTTGTCCCACTAGCGTCCTATTGGATTATCCTTCTCCCACCCTACTTTGTTGCTAGTTCAGTACTGCTTACAAACTACAAATTCATGTCAAATAATCTGAATTACCATTTGAACCAGATCTTCAAGGAGGCGCCTTCCAACCCAATGCCTTGTGCTGCTCAGCCCCTTGGTACGGCTGCGCTGACCCTTCCTCTGAAACAGCAGACAGCAGAGACAGATCATGACAGAGAGAAATAATTATTTCTGACAGGGATTTGAACCAGACATTGCAAATAGTACCTCAGTGACAATTATTTCTGTCTGGCTTTTTCCTAAAGGAGTTATATATGAAGACAGATTTGATGCAAGGGACCACCTTTACTGCAGCTTGGCTCAGCTAGTCTCTGGTTGAGCCTGGTCCCAGCCCAGCTTGTTGCTGAGCTCCGAAAATATATTTTAAAATTCCTGGGTTTTCCCAGTTCTGTCATTTTTCAGCTTCCTAAGCGCTGAGATATGTAAATTAAAAAGGCTGCATTAGAGAGAGTAAATATTTATGAGCACTGTGGAACAGCACTTTGACTTCTGGATGTGTCCGTTTGTCAAGTGCTGCAAGCCCAGAGGTTGTAAGTTATCACTTGAAAAAGTGATAGGCCTTGGATAATAGCTTAGAAGAGGTCTTTTCAGGGGGCAGATTACAACATTTGTCGTTATTTATAACTCTAACTAGAAAACCTGTAAGAGATGAGCAGGTTGTCTCATCAGGGAATTTTACTGCTTCGACACAGAAGGAACTGAGCGTGGGAGGCGCAGAAGTGGCTTGGAGAGCCCCAGGACAGCTGTGATCCCTTCCTGATGGGAGGATCTCTTGACCCACCTGCCTTCCAGCCTCTGTGCCCTTAGTATTATGAAAGCTGATTATTGCTGAGGAAGTATTTTCATAGCTCATTCTGGGTCCAGCACATGAAAGTATTGCAGAAGTGGTGCAGGAGAGAACAGGGCAAGTTATGACCTCCCAACACATCCTATTATCAATCCAAGTTTTTAGGCTTGCTGCTAAGCTTCTACCTTCATCTTTCGAACTTTCCCAAAGGGTGCCAGCTTGTGCTGAAAGTGACCGTGTTGGGTGCTTACTGAAAAGTAACAGCTAATTTCTTTTCCCAAAAGAACTGAGAAAGAAATGCCCTTTTTCACCATTTTGCACAGGAGAATCGGCATAGTGTAGGGGATGTACACTGCATCACCTTCCAGAAAATGTCCCTGCATTTCTCCAACTAAAAATAAAAAATAACAATTCTAAGACCTGATTATACTTTAGCAGGTAAACTACCCCAAAATCCCATCTTTACCGAGTCTCCTCTATTCTCAAAGCAGAACAGCTTCAGACAAAATTTTCCCTGCTGTCCTTCAGTCTTCTGTGAAATTCTGTACTGGAATGTAGACCTGTGAGGTGAACATCCCAGTGAGTCAGCAATATCCTCACTGCGTGGCTGGAGGAGAAAACAAAGCAACTCATCTAGAATACTAATGAATTTGGGAAAGGAGGGAAAGGGAGAGAACAAAGCAGGGGAAAGATGTTGATGCTGGTAGGTCAGGCCAAGAGCTACATCACATAGGTAAGACGGGAGGGAGTTTTAAGCAAGCACCAGGATAACTAGGAACAAAAGTGAGGGCAGAAGATAAGAGTCACAGGGGGGAAAAAGAGGCCTGGGCTGGACAGGGCAAAGAGGGCCAGAGGTGAGGTAGGAGAGGACAACTTACAGGGAAGGAGAGAGGGGTGAAGGGGAAGAACTGTTATGGGTGAGTCAAAGGAGAGAGGATGGGAGCATGATTAGTGACATGGGAGAATGGCAGGTTATGGTCAGGACTGGGGATCATCCGTGAGGATATAAGCCACATACCAAGGGCTTGATATTGTATTGGAAGAAAAAGCCAGGAGGCAAAGATTAGCAACTACAGAAGCCTACCAAGACAGCAGAAAAAATGGAAGCTATACCGTTGGGCTGGAATCATCTCAGACACCAAGCTCCTTTTACCATGAGTCCAGGGACTCCTTTTAGCAACTGACTTAAACAAGATACTTACTGATAAACTCTTGACTCGCTCTTAGAATCATAGAACCATTAAGGTTGGAAGAGACCTTCAAGATCATCTGGTCCAACCATCACCCTACTACCAATATAAGCCACTAAACCATGCCTTCATCCATCCATAGGCCAAGCTCGACACATTCCAGTTGCTGTCTCACATAAAGAGTAGCTCTACCACCTCACCTTCCTGGCCTGTCTTTCCCAAAAGGCACATAACCATCCATGAGAGCATTCCAGTCATCCCACCATGTCTCTCAAACTGCAATCTGATTGTGACCCTGTGACCACACACAGGTCTCTAATTCTTCCTGTTTATTCCCCATGCTGTGTGTCTCACTGTATGGGCAATTCAGAGAGGTAACAGAGCATGTAGGTTTCCCAGGAGGGGTCAAAGAGGATGCTCCATGTATCCCATATGCACGGCCATGAGAAGCATCCTTACTTGAGCCATCTTTTGTTTACTACTGTCTCTCTCTGTAACTTTCCCCTTCTTAAACCTTCCCTAGTTTAAAGCCCTCCTTACCAGGCTGGCCAACCTGTTGGCAAAGACACGTGTGCCACTTAGGGAGGTGGATCCCATCTCTCCCCATCAGTTGTCTATCTTTAAACAGGGTCCTGTGGTCATAGGAACCAAAAGCCTGTTGCCAACACCAGTGGCGCAGCCAGTTACTATCTTGGAAAATCTGTCTGCTCCTCCTCACATCCTCCCTCTTCCCTGGAAGGATTGAGACGAAAATGTCTGAGTTCCCAAATCCTTTACCACCACCCCCAGAGCTCTGAAATCCTGTTTGATAGTTTCCAATTTTACCTTAGTATCACTAGTGCCCGGATGGAATAGCCACAGAGGGTAACAGTCCAACGCATGGAGAACCCTTGGCACTTTTACCATGACATATCATATCTGAGCCCCTGGCAGGCAACAATTCTTTCTAGACAAAAGGTCAGGTCAACAGATAGGTGCCCTGGCAGGGAGTCACCCACCACAATCACCCACCACTTCTTCTAGGTGTTCCCACCAGGCACAGGGTCTGTTGGCCCAGTTGCTTCCCCACAGCAGTAGTCGCCTACTACTTCTGTTCTCCAATGTAACAGAGGTGGAGAAAGAGGAGGCGTTCCTGGCTTCCAGAACTAACTCTATAAATTATAAATCTGATTTCATAATTGATGCCTACTAGGTGTGCTTTTTTAGACGTGTCTACCAGAGCTTGTATAAAGGTGTGTTTGATTAATTGCAGCTTCACTGCCATTTCCTGTCTGCTCAGAGCTGATTTAACGCTCCTGGATTGCTTTTCCACAGGCTCTACAGGAGGAGATTAACGTTTCCGGTAGTAAAATAAAAGTGAGTTACCTGAGCAGTCGCACAGCTGGCTACAAATCAGTCCTGAGGATCAGCATGACCCACCCCACCATCCCCTTCAACCTCATGAAAGTCCACCTCATGGTGGCCGTCGAGGGGCGCCTCTTCAGAAAGTGGTTTGCAGCTGCTCCAGACCTGTCCTATTATTTCATCTGGGATAAGACAGACGTCTACAGCCAGAAGGTGTATGGGCTTTCGGAAGCTTTTGGTAAGTGACCCCAGGGCCTGCGTCTCTTTTTAGAAGCAGGCGAGTGGCAATGCAGAAGCGTTGTCGGAGACTGTTATGGTCCAACTGCTAACACATAAAATGGTCCCTGCTGGTTCACTGCCGTTTCCTTGGAGAGGATTGGGCCCAGCTGTTCAGACAGCACACATTTTCCCAGCAGATGAATGCTTATCTGTTCTCTGGCTCTTGGCCCAGCAGATGTCCTGAGCTGCTACCATCATACCCATGCAGAAGGAATGAACTGGGACTAGAGGCATTTGGCTACCTCTCACCTACAGCTGAAAGCTGTCAGCACTTCTTTGAAATAAATCCCTAGAACTGAGTCTTAATCTCTTCCCCTCCTTCTGTCTGACCTTCAGGATTACCCTGATCTCCTAGTTTCCCATTTATTACCTTTTTAAGAATGTCATCCCAAGATGGGATGGATACTCTTGGCATGGTGCTCTTCTCCTTTGTCCCTTATGCAGCCACTTACATCTGCAAAAGTCTGTCAGAAGCTGCAGGGCAGAGGATGGAAGGGCTCTGCATACTCTACATGCCACATCCACAGCACCAAGCAGTAGGGCCCATGCCTTCCATTCTGCAGGGACAGAACCTGAAGTCCTCACGGCAGAAGGAAGCTGTGCTGTGGCTATAATACCCATGTAGATACACACTGCATTCCAGTTCCTGCTGCCATCCCAGACCTCACTTAGTGAGCCCTGTGCACTGATATTGGAAGGAACAGGGTATTTTGAGTGTGTAACGAGTAAGATGATGCTGCTCTGCAGCTTTTCCTTCCTATCTGATGAACAGCCAGGGGAAATTCATTTATAGGTCTTGAGCAGAGCGTAGACTGGACCTTTCAGGATGCCAAGTCAATGATATTAGCAGCATGGGAGAGATCCCAAAATAACAAATAGAGCTCTTGATGATAGAAGGATTGTTCCCTGGTGCCTTATAGCCCCACAGAAAATGTGTCTCTCTAGAGATGCTTTCTAAGAGGGAGAAGAGGTGTCTTCCTTGTACTCAGCTGCCTCAAGTAGGCTGGGTGATACAACCTGCTGAACCTTACAAAGTCTGGAGCCCAGAATAAGCAGCATGTCTTCGTATCACACACTGAAATATTATGTTTACATGCTCTTCAAGATGCTAGATGAGCAGGTGATGCAGCACTCCATAATGCAGCTCTGCAGCCCCAGGGTACACAAGCAGGTCTGAGGACATCAGCATTCAGGCTTCCAGTGATTACATCCACCATCAGAGTGGAAAATACCAAGTCTTTATTTCCTGAACTACAGCTTCCCTTGATAGTGTGTAAACCTGCCAAAGGCAATATTGGATGGGGGATCCTGAGTTCACTTAGTGCTCAGAACTTTTCGGGATACCAGACTTTTTTTTTTTTCTGGCAAAAAAAATGAGATACATAATTGCTTTTCATCTGTTCAGAACTTAAAATTCTGCTCTGCTCCAGCTGTTAGTACTGAAAAGATCTGGTAGGGCAGAAGAAAAGCAGACCAATGAAACTGGGTCTCGTGCTTCTGAGAAAATAATTATTCTGTCAAAAACATGATTCTCCTTCTACTGACATCATTTTACTCCCAAGTAACTCCAATACATTCAGCAGAGTTACTCCTGAAAGACTGTGATTAGACATCATGGCAAGTCAAACCACGTTTTGCTGTGTACCCTTTTGACATCAACAATGTCCACAAGTCAACCTGGTCTAAGGCTGCTGTCTCTGAGGGATTCACTGTCCCTGGCTTCATTTGTATAAATCTTTACTTTCCAAGTAAGACCATGATTTTTAGCAAATTCCTGACATGCAGTCTTACATCAAAGATAGCAGACAGGAGTAAAATGCTCCCATTTAGGAGTCCAGTGCTGTCTTACGCTCTAGAATAGCCATTGTTTTAAGACCTGTCTTTAAAACAGTGCCTTTTAAATATTTAGCACATTTGCCCAACACCTACAGCTGTGTTGACCTTTTTAAATGCAGGATGGCCTTTAAAGTGGGAAATATTAAGACTCCACATTATGATGATGACATTTTAAATGAAATAGGCAGTTGCACTTAGAATTGTTCTTACCCCTGCTCAAATGAAATTCTGTTTGTGCTGACTGTGCATTTCCAGGTTACTGACCTAGGGGGTCTTTTGTTTCTCTCTTGCTCACAGTTTCAGTGGGTTATGAGTATGAATCTTGTCCTGACTTGATCCTGTGGGAGAAGAGGACGGCTGTGCTTCAAGGTTATGAAATCGATGCTTCCAAACTTGGAGGATGGTCCCTGGACAAGCACCATGCCCTCAATATACAAAGTGGTAGGTTGACTGTAGCACATGACAGGAGAACAATGCTGTGTTGCAAGGCCCAGTTGTTTGTCATCATTAAGAATTCAAGAAAAGGAAAGAAACGTGACCAACACAAGCACTCTATCACGTACGCTAACAACAAATTATTTATAGTGACTTGCATTTAGGAGCAACTCTGTGTGTGTACATCCAAGAGGAGCTGACCATGGTGAAGCAAATAAATGCCCATGAAACATATAGGCATCTCTAACTTTGCAGTGTCTTAAAAGATGATTAACTATGAAAGTAATCCTCAAATAAATAAGGGGAGTGAATTCACATTGGACCTACCATTGACTGTAAATCCACCTCGACACATCCTGTAATGTGCAAATGTACTTGCAGAAATGAGAGGCTTTGTGGGTTATAAGGGAAAATGGAAGGTGCCAGAGTCCTTGACGGTAGCTCAAGACTGCATCAGGAAGGCTTGGAGGCTGATCATCCTCCACTGAATACATTCAAAAATGGAAGTGCTGTCTCTCTCTGAATGATAGCAGTGGTATGGGAGCAAACATCTAAATTCATCCCACACCACTGCTGAAAACACACTTATAAGGAACATAAGCAGAGCTCCTCTGAGCTTTGCAGATGAAACATTTCTCTAGAGAATGTACTGTGGGTTTTTTTGTCTCTTATCTTTTCATGAGCTATGTGATTTTTTTTTCCCTGGTAGGCTGCAAATTACAGGGCAAAGAGGGACAGAAAAGGAAGGTGAAAATTCATGAGATGCTGAAAAGTGTATTTCATTCAAAAGCAAAGATGGTCTTGTTCTCCCTATATACTTTTATTTTAAAAGAAATGTAATGGGGCTGTAAAAAAAATGCTTACTTCAAATAAGGGGGTCCTCCTTGAAACCATCACAAAAAAATACTAGGAAGGATGATACACCCCCTTGCCACTTGATAGATTCCCCAGCTGGCATGCAGCAGTGCCATTGTGTTACCCTTAATTTCCTTATTACTGTTTTCTCTCTCTAGGCATCTTGCACAAAGGAAATGGGGAAAACCAGTTTATTTCCCAGCAGCCGCCTGTAATTGGAAGTATTATGGGCAACGGCCGTAGACGTAGCATTTCTTGTCCAAGCTGCAATGGGCTTGCAGATGGGAACAAACTCCTGGCTCCTGTTGCCCTAACATGTGGGTCTGATGGAAGTCTTTACGTCGGAGATTTCAACTACATCCGAAGAATCTTTCCCTCTGGCAATGTCACCAACATACTGGAGTTAAGGTACACTATGCTGCATGTGGCTGTTATAATTATGCCATTACATTCTGCACAAATCTTGCATACCCAAAACGAGTAAAACTTTTAATGCAAAACACTAAAACAGAAAAAAAAAAAAAGAGCTGCCCAGATTTGCCTCTTCTGCAACTCTGCTGATTTTGACTTACACCAGAGAAACATCGGCCTAGCAAGTTTTCTTTCAGAATTGAGTCATATACCAAAAATATTGTCACGTTTTTTGTGCTGCTGAATCAAACTGTGTTAATGTCTCCCCTTCAGTCTAGTTAGAGACCAGTGGGAATTCTTAAAATTAACAACCAGCCTCCAGGATAACCTAAACTTGGAAGGACACAGCACTGATGACAATATGTAGAGGTTAATCAGGACAGATGATCATTCGTACTTAAGACAGGATGATCACCCAGGGAGTCACAGATTCAGGGCTGTTTTAGTTGTTTTTGAGGGACAAACACGTATCAGCTCCCTGCAGTCTCCAACTGAACAGCTGTGTCAGGGTGAAAATATAGATGGATCATCTTAAAATGAGTGAAACATTTCCTTTTACCCTAAATAACAAAGAAAAAATATATAAGGAGAAATAGTGAGGCTTGTTAAGGTACATCCACTAAAAATAAGGAAGGGGAGGGAACATTACAAATTTATCACAAGTTCTGAGGAAATTAAATAGATTGTGACTGAAATAAAATTTCATATTGACCTCTGTGGTGACAGTTTTCATTTGCAAAATTTCCACAACAAAAACACTTCCTGCTTCAGTGCACCACAGCCTGCTTCTGGACTCTTCATGTAGTCAGATGACACTCACCCCAGGAATCACTGGAGTTAAACCAGTGTTTCTGAATGAGACCTCTCTGCTTGAAGGACCTGTCCTAAAAGTCCCAAGAGCTCAATATGAAGTTAGCATCGTAGGACGGTTCACATTCCCATTTAGCTCTCAAGGTCTGGCCTGAAAGAGAATTCCCAGGAAGTGAGAATCTCCCCATTATACTCAGTTTTAACATCCTGTCTTCTGGGGACAAAAGTAAGGCCCCATTTCTGCCAGGACTGGCATGCAGAAGGCCCCTTTACAACTGACTAGAGCAGCAGGATCCCATACAGCATTTTGTATTTGCATTTGCTCCACGAGGCCACAGGTGGAAAATGGAAGGGCTGGCCTGCAGCAGAATTGGTTTCTAGGATCCATTTAGTCCCTCATTTACAACCACACCATAGGCATTAGGTCCGCAAGACTTTGCTGAAGGCCTAATTTGGCATGCAGAACTGTCACTGTAGATCATGGTGTACGAGAAAAAAAAACACACAGCTATCTCAAGGCTGACACTTACAGAATAGGTGTCTTGCTCTGCCCACAGAAAGACCACAAAATCAGGATTCATTGTGTGAGGAAGCCCACAATGACATGCGTACAGTCACATCCCAGAGGGCTGAAGTACCTTTTGAGTAAATAAGCAAAAAGCTGATTCATGCTCATTTATTTGATATACAAATACATAATCTCTCTCATATTTATAAGGCAAGAAGATGGGATAAATCTTCTGTGCTGGTCCACATTAAAGAATATAATATTCTTCCAGTGCCAGAAAGTTATTTTAATGACCAAAGGTGAGATTTCCAGAAGAGCCTAGGTGATTTGGGGCCCAAATCCCACTGCAACTTGCTGGGATTAATATCTCATTCCCTGAAGTACAATTTTGAAAACCCGATCCCTGTTTCATTGTCAGTGGAAATACCAGACCCAGCGGAGGTTTTGCAGAGTATTTCCTGACTCGAATAGAGAAAATTGGAAGCCTTGACAGAGTGGCCTTGCTGGCTTTTGCGTAGAGCCACAAAGTTAAATTTACTCCAGATTTAAATCTGCTGGAATGATTGCTGCTTCATCTGTGCAAACACTTAGGTTACTGGATCTAATAAACATTTCTTCACTTTGGTGTGCTATAAAGTAAGGGAGTTCAGATGCAGGCTGACTAAAAGCTGGGGAGGAAAGCCATTGCTTTTGTACTAAATGGAGTTTGCTTGTGTCTTCTCCAGTCAGCATCTCTGCAGAGATTAACACTCTCACGATTTGGATTTGGGTTTGGATTTTTTTTTTCTTTTTTTCTTTTTTTTTTAGAGTGTAGTGTTCTGTTGCAGAGAGAAAAGCAAATGCATTGTGGGTCACAAATAACTGCAGCATGGGTGTAACCAGATCCATGAAAACTGTCCAGCTCGTCATAATTTCAGTCTTCTGGGCTGGAGTTCATGAGTTTACAGCAATGAACTGCCACCCACAACTATGCAACTGTTAAGTTATCTTTGTAAATCACAAGGTATTGCTTTGAGGATAGTGAAAAAAGCTGTGAAGATATCTGCATCTACATATATTTAGCTTGGCACTGCTCTGTATGATAAAGTCTGCCTGGTCCTATCTTTTGCATAAGTGGATAACTCCAAGCAGGTGAGATCACACTTCCTTTGTGATATGCAGCAATACATAAGTGAGCTCACTGACAAGTAATATCCAATATAAAATATATCAGTGTCATTCCAGCTAAGTCTTTATTTATTATTGCATTGTATGATACAGTTACTGTCAAGTTTTCAATCTGCTAATAATGCTTCAAACTGAGCCGCTAACACCTCATTCTTTCTTCTATTCCCTGCTTTCCTGTCTTCTGTCAGAAATAAAGATTTCAGACATAGGTAAGCCAACCAGTGGAGAATTCTTATGCCGCTCCCTGTCTTGTTGCATGTTGTTACACAGTAAGCCATGAGTGCCATTTCCAGATGATTCAAGAGGAAATGAAGCTGGTGTGATTAAAAGTGGCGTAGGCGATCAGTCATCAGAACGGGAAGCCATTAATCACAGAGCAGAATCGCACAGACTTCTGCATGCTCAGTTGCAGTTGCAGACAGAGGAAATATAGACACAAGAAGCAGGGTAACAAGAGGAGGAGGGTGGAAGGAAAAGCGGGTGGGAATTCAGCAAGTAAAGAGGAGGCACCTCCAGGATACAGGTCGCTTGAAGAACTTTGATGGAGAAATATTCCTCATAGGGTGAAATGTCTTCCCTTTGAGTTTTGGGGAGTGCAACGGACAAAATGAAGGGCCAGAAGTACCCCAGCATCACTCATCTAGGGAAGTCAGGTTTTGTAACTCTGTCAGCTTGCACTCTTCACAGAGAGCCTTTGCATTTTGTGAAAGTGTGTCAGGCTCAGAGAGGAGGTAGTGCAACTCGGAACATTAGCCAGGAAATGCAATAAAAAAGAAAAAAGAGTAATGACAAGGAAACAACATTAAAGACAGACTCCCAAATTGGAGCTTTGTCACTAAGAATATTTGTCACTCGGGTTCACTGGAGTTGCAGTGGGTTTGATCCAATCAGTTGCATTCAGGAAGATGTCAACCTCCTGTCACTGCCTGTGTTTGCAAGGACTTTTCTGGCTCTGACAAGTTTCCCATCCTTCTTCCCAGATGCTTTCTAAATTAGAAGCTTAGACTGTGGAGTTGGGATTTTTTTTTTTTTTGGTTTAGTTTTCTTTTTGCATTTGGTATTGGGGATTTTTCGTGCTACGTGCTTTTTATTTACTATTTCTTTGGTTTTATAGAGGCTGTGCAAAACCAGAAATGTTCATTTTATCTGCATGCCTGGAAATGCAATAGAGTAGAAAGTGTTTTTTTGTCTTATTGCCAAAACATTAATGAAAGGCTGAGCTTCCCTTGTATAACAAACTGGCCCAAGGGGTCTATTAGTTGGGCTGGGAGGTTGGTACACAAGACCTTTGCACCGACTGTCTTCATCAGGCCGAGTTCCAGACCCCAGATCCTCTTTCACATCATGTGAAGGCAAGAGAAAAACTCATTTCTCTTTGGAACAGCCAGGTTGTATCCTTAATGACCTAGATATACACAGCCACTTAAGTGCACCTGCTTTGACAGTGAAGGGCAGCAGCTGAAGAACTCTTACAAGACGAGTTTTTATGTATGAAGGCAATCACTGAGTCAAGATATATGGACTGGCCACAAATGCTGCAGATGCCACCAGAGCTATAGGAAGTTGGCAGGGCTTCAGCCTATAGGCAACTCCTAAAAAATAAGAAATGAAATGAAAGCAAGCCAAGGCATTCCTACTCCAATGCAGTCTAAAGGGAACCAGTAAGGGTGGAGGAAGAGATGAGGAGCTCTAGATCACATATTCCCATCTGAGACTACATTAAGGGAGTCATCCATGTGAGTTAGCATCTGTTGTGTGTCATTCGCCATGGCACGTCATGTTAGGAAGCTTCTTCATCCCTGAGCCACGAAGAAATGAGTGAGTGTAGCCCTAGCTTTGAGCTCCCGAGGGCCCTAACCCTGACATCATTGGCAGGCAATAATTGCAATGGGTAAGATCCAAAGGAGCAAACCTCAGTGGTTTGGAAAAGCTGCGATCCATATGCAAAAGCTTCCTTGTTTCAGGGAGAAGGATTTCTGGAGCTTGTTCTCCAGAGGTGCTAGAGCTACCGAACAAGAGGCTTAGCTCTACAGCACAGCATAGGTAGCTGAGATCCATCTCTGTAACAGCCAAAAAGGCTGTGGGCCAACACAGAAACATCAGCTAACCCAGAAAGCATCACGAAATAGCAATGCATCCCAATTTTTCCCCCATCTGTCATTCAATATTAGATGTATATGTACTTATTCCCATATGTCTATGCGTATGGACCTGTCTTGATGGACCAACAGAAGCTAAAGACCTTTTCCACGCATGGCAATAATAATTTGCCGTTAATTGGCATTACCTTTTTCCATCCATACCTCGGAGAGAGAAATCTACAATTAGTGGCAGAAAGAGATGCCTGAGAAAACTGCCCTAGGTTCAGATCAAAACTCCTTTGCAGTCTGTGGGCTGGCTTACAGCATTGCTATGAAGTTTTATTATCCAGCCTGCGACACCAGAAGAGCTTTGGGCACCGCATACAAACTGAAAACACTAAAAGGCCAAGTGTAAATTCAGCTCACTGCACTGTGTGGCCTCCTTATGTGCTAATCTATTGAATGTCACCCAGGGAAAGAAAAAAGAAAAAAAAAGAAAAAAAGACCAGTACCTCACACAAGCTATAATAAAATCCTCTGTTTGCGAGCTGCAGGGTGCTTAGCATGGAGCCATGGAAACAGCCCCTCTGAACAAAAACTCTTGGCTGCAGGAATTCAGCAGTTCTTTAGTCACCAGCTAACGCATGTGGCCAGTGAGGCTCAGAGGGGAAGAGGGCAGCCAGCACAGAAAGTTTCACGGAGGTGATTTCATGTGCTTGAAACGGAGGCATCAGATACAAAAAAAAAACACCAGAGCTGTATTCAGATGAGCTGCTATGGGTAACTAACTCGGGTGTTGTGACTGCTTCTCTCAGGTGACCTCAGAGCCACGTTGCTGTCTTTAGCAGCAGTTGTCCTGTAGAGGAGGTGGGAGATGGCCTCGCATCTGAAAAACTAAGGTGCAGGTCATCTCGTGACACAAATGGTGAAAATGTCAGGTGAATCGAACCTAAAAAGTTGCTATTTCTCACCATCAGCTGTAAAAGGAGTTAAGGCAGACAGTTTGTATGTAAGCACCTGCCTTGTAGACATCTGAAGCTCAGTGGGATGAACAGAAACCAACAAAAAGGTGCAGTCCGCCGTGCTGACATGTTATAGGTAACCTGCTCAATCCAGGGACCATCTCCTTTTCCCCAGCTTTATTCCTTAGAGACTGGCTTCCTTGCTGGAGCAGGAGGCTCCTGCAGACCATGGGCTTTGCACCCAGGGGAGTAATGTCAACCTTTGCTCTACACTAATCATTGTACTGCAGAAGCAATCCAGATGAATGCCACATTTGCCTATTCACCCCGTTTTTTATCGCTTTCCTTCTACGTGCCTGTCTGCTAGGAATCATGTGAGGCACAAGCACTTTAAAATGGAGTTGGAATCCCTTAAGCAGAGCTCCCCAGATGGAGCCGGGTTGGAACCCCTTAAGCTATCCACAGAGCTCCCCAGGTGGCGCTGGCACCATCCTGTCCTAAGAATGAGAATAACAAAAGGAAGGGGACAAGGCAGATGTATGGGACAGCCTATATGCAACCCCAACTCACTTGGGTCACTGTGAATTTGAAAGATTTCCCTGTGCTTTCCCAGCACATCAAGTGTATAGGAAAGTCATTTCACCTTCGTTTAACTTTGGTTAACTTCTCATAGCTTCTGCTTATGAGACTGTTCCCAGTGATTACACCATTGTGCTTGCTATTACCACTAAAAAAGCCTGTTTTCAGCTAGGGATCAGCCCACCCCATCCCAGCAACTTTGTTTTGCTGCTCCAGGGAATTAAAATATCAATGCAGTGCTCAGAGTTTCTTCTAAAAAAAAAATCTTAATAGCAAAAGGAATAATCTGAATAGGAAATCAGCTCTCTCCCCCCACAGCCCGTTTCCAGTGGTGGCAATCTCAATATGGGGGATAAATACTCTCAGACTACAAAAACTGTAACTGATTGTCTTCTGAACAGTAAAAAATCCTGTCTCTTGTTTTGCTCCTTTATCGAACTGAGCAATGAGAGGGGATGAAAGGAAACAAGCCCAGAAATCTTCTCTGCTTTGCCTCAGGCAGATTTATTTCAGTTGTTGCTCAGTTCAGTCCAGTTTGCCACTTGGATTTGCCTTCTGATTGTGACTTTAAATAAAAAGTAAAGCCTCCGTGTTCCTGGCTCCAGTGCTCATGCGTTATCACAGATGAGAGGAAGCAGGTTGGGAACTTTTTCAGATTTTTATTTTTTTTACAGTATTTTCACAGTATGTTTATTTAGCATCTCTCATCCTGAAGGCTCTCAAAGTGTTAAACAAAATCTCCAGCATCTAACGCTTTGCGGTTCATGCGAGGGCAGAACACGACACCTTCCCTGTACAGTGGTGAAAACTGTTGGCCAAAGCTGGTGGGGTAAAACTCCAACTTGTTCATTTTTAACAGTTTGCGTTTGAGCAGCCCTGCTCCAAAGCACTCCAGCTTAAATACTCCATCATGTAAGCCATCCAAGGAAGCCTTCCCACACACAAAAGCCCTATGCACGGAGCAGTGTGTAGGAGACCATGATCAGCCATGCTAGTAAAAATAAGTCTAGTTGAGAAAAACAAGCTAGTGCTTCCTATTGCTCACACAGCTGAAAAGGCAGAGCTGTTGGGGCTGCCTGTGCCGTTAATAACATTAGATTTAGAAAGGCAATCATGCCGTAGGATTTCACGATCAGCTCACCAGCTGAAATCCAGAATAGGTTTAAGGTTTTAAGTGACCCAAGATTATTACTGCCCCATAGGTAGTTTAATAAACAGAAGTTTCTCTCTCCACCTCTTCCAAGGTACATTTGCTAGTAAAAATGTGTGTGTCTCTGTGGTATCCAGCTATGCAAAGGATTAAAGAAATAACCACTCAGAGCTCAGTTTTTAATCATAAATGCATAATGATGCGAACTGGGAATTCACCCCTAACTTTTTTGAGGAGCCTATTTTCAGGACCACATTAGTAACACTCACCTTAGGTTACCAGCAGCTGCTCCAAGTATTAGGTTAATGCAACAGGTTTTTTTACTTAATTCAGGTAGGAAGGACCACGGAGCTTTTCTGCTGGATGGTTATTTCACTTTTACCTGGTTCTCTGATCGGTGGTTAAAGGAAACCAGCATTCACTTCAGCCCTCATTCTTCACAAGAGCTGGAATTAGAAAAAAGTTTAAGATCTCTCTCTTTCACAGGTTGTAATCAGTAGAAAGTCCACCAGAGTGAGGCTGTGAAATCCAAAAATAAATGGCAATGATAGTGCTGGGAGGGGGAGACAGGAACCCATAGTTCTTCAACCACTTTTCTCCATCTTGGAGAAATAATTTGATTTTGCCCATCTTCTCATGGCCCGCTATAAGTCTCAGTGAGAGCTATCTGTGCTTTCCAAGATGCTAAAGAATTTCAAAGTGCCATTAAAAACGTCCTCCTTTTGTCCATCCATCTCCTGTGCAAAACAGAGATTATGAACAGCTCCAAAGCTGGCTGATGACATTCAGCTGGGCTTTGTTAGGACAGTCAGCGGAAAATGCAAGGCCCTGATCAGGATGGAGGATGGATTCCCACCGGGAACTTCTTCCAGCAGGGCTGAAGCCACTTGCTTAGTGTGAGTGACACGCAGGTAAATGAAATAATGCCCTCCCAGCCTGCTGTCATTGGGAGGGAATACAGATGGAGACTGAACTGTCAGGCTGGAGCTGTCTTGAAGGTCAGAGCATTTTATTTAGCAAGAATCAGTGTCATTTGTGGAGATGAAATCTGTTCAGACTTTAATAGGATAAATCACAGGGGATATTCTAGAATAAATCAGAAAGGTGGTTTTTTTTCTTTTTTTCTTTTTTCCCCCCAAAGTATTAAGCAATTTGAATGAAGAACCAACTTATGGCTTCTTAAACCTGACAATAATTCAGTGGGTTTTATGTGCCTGAAGAGGGGTTAATTTTCCTAACATAAAGGTTGAAGGAGGGAGGAAATTTCTTAATACAAGGGACAGAGTTAACTGTGATTGACATTTGGCTCTCTAAGCAGCTTCTCCTGGAACATTGCACTAAGTGCAAAACGTTGAACTATGGCCCGTACATTTATTATGAATTCTAGCTAGTTGATGGGTTTGGACATTTTTGAGGTGTTCTGTAGAAAAGGAGAGATTTTTTCATGCTTCTTCTAATTATGACTTAGCCTTTCTTAGAAGGAAGTAGCTCTGTTTTCAGGGAGCAGGTGCTACACGTTTCATCTGTTAGTTTCAGGCTTAGAGCAGATGCAGCTCGATACACGCTGGTAGTACACACTTAATTTCAAAAAAACAAAGACTTACCAAGCCATAGATAGAATCCTTCAAAGAAAAAGAAAATCTTAAAATTGTGTCTAAATTCATCAGGTTTCTAAAACAGACGCTGTTTTATCCATTTCTCCAGTCTTCAGCTCACTTAGTGCTGTGGCCAGGGAACTAAAAAATTGTCTTTCTGTCTGCTCACACCATCATCTCAGCCACCCTTCCTTGTGTTCAAGGAAGCAGTGAGGTAATGAGGTTTAACAGGGGACTGACGTTAGATCTTTCAGACCTTCTCCTAGTTCATGTTGTTACTTAAGGCAAAACGTGATGCTCCGAGGACCATTTTGTTTCTGTCTTCACTGAGACCCAGCTGGATCCAGTGGCAGCAAACACTTTGTCTCCACCAGGACAGGACAGGGCTCTGGGGTCTTTGCTGCAGTCAGTGGGCTTTCTATGCAGGAACACCAGCTGAGCCCCAGTGCAGTGATCTTTAAGTGTACATCTTCAAGGGCTTTATACTTGGTTTGCTTTGGGGTTTTTGTCCTGGGGTCCAGCTGTATTTATTTTTCACTTTGATTTCTAGGTCTAGTGTGTCCTGTGCTTTCCCTTCACTGTCTGGCACTGCACTAACACCAGTTTCAGGGCTATGTCCATGTTAAATAAATTAACCCCAGGCATTGGAACTCAAGCTGTAGTTGTTCCTGGCACGAGTTTGGCCAGCAAGCCCTTTCCTTTGGCAGCTGGCCTCCATGCCAGAGAGTGCTCCCAGCACAGCAACTGGTCACAGACATAGCTCAGAAACCTGCTGTGTTAACACGTCTCTACCAAGACTGCAAATACAGCACTGCTGCACTTTCCCAGTCTGTCTGCCCCATGCATTTTTTTCTGAAGTTCTTACATTGCTTATTGATGTAAGGGAACAAATCATCCAAATAATAATAATAATAATAATAACATTATACCCTTGTTTTTCAGCCACAGCCCAGCTCATAAGTATTACTTGACCACAGATCCAATCACCGGCTCCATCTACCTCTCTGACACCAACAGTCGACGTATCTATAAAATCAAGTCAACCACATCAGTGAAGGACATTGTGAAGAATTCAGAGGTGTTGGCTGGAACCGGAGATCAGTGCCTCCCGTTCGACGATACCCGCTGCGGAGATGGAGGCAAAGGCACCGACGCTACCCTTACAAATCCTAGGGGTGAGAATGCTTCTTCTCCACAGGTTTTTTAACATGATCTGTTTGAAAGGGACTTGTTTAGTAACGCTGGGGATGGCTCTCATTTCCTACCAGAAAATGCCCCAGGACTTTGCAGGCCTTCCCAAGCCAATGCACAAGCATGTCCTAAGGGCTCGTCTTTGGAAATATAGAATCATAGAGTCATTAAGGTTGGAAAAGACCTCCGAGATCATCTGGTCCAACCATCCCCCTACCACCACTGTCACCCACTAAAACATGTCCCCAAGCACCACGTCCAACCTTTCCTTGAACACCCCCTGGGATGGTGACTCCACCACCTCCCTGGGCAACCCGTCCCAATGCCTGGCCGCTCTTTCTGAGAAGAAATGTCTCCTCATTTCCAACCTTGCGCCCCTGGCACAACTTGAGGCCATTCCCTCTGGTCCTATCACTGGTTATCTGTGAGAAGAGGCCGACCCCCAGCTCCCCACAACTTCCTGTCAGAAACTTCCTTTCACAACTTCCTTTCAGGTAGTTGTAGATGTGTCTCAATCTCAGACAGTCTTGGTCTTCACATTGAGTGGCTGGGACAAGTGCCAAGCCAGAGGAGTGCAGCAGTGGGCACATGTGCAAAGAGCAATAGAATAAATCCACCCATCAGTTTTTAAACCTCTATAAGCCTTGCTATATGTAAAATACCCCCAAAAAACAGCAGATAGCTCAGAGATACATAAAATTCAGGTTTATACATTAACATGAGGCACCATGGCATCCAACTTAAATCTTGTAGCGGGGTGGATGCTAATTTTGACATAGGAATTGTCTGATTCAGTATGACTTCACCTCTCTCCTGATCAGCTGACTTATATTTGATAAAGGCACAGTCAAATCAGAATAAAAGTATCACACAGCCTTCATGGCTGTGAACTAAATTGTTCAAAACAGGTTTAGCCAAACATATGCAGTCCTGCGTGTAGCCAAGACTTCAGTCTGGCAATCTCAAGGTAACAAGCCCTGCATATGGAGGATGTCGTTCCTCCCAGCTGTCCACAGCTCCTCTGAAAAAGAACACACACAGAGGGTGTAAAGCTGGGGTGGAAGATACTGTTGGTACACACACCTTCTGCAGTGTTTGCGAAGAGAGGAGGGAAGAGCCCCCGTGCAGGAATGCTGTTAGAAATGTGGCGGTTTTGCCTGCTGTGCTCTGCATCTTGTTGCCCAGTTGTTAGGATTGTGGGGAGTTATTTTTAGGTTCTTGGCTTGAGCTGTAGGTTTCCTTTATCCTTGCATCTGCGAGTGGTAGCTCCCTCCTTCCTTACCACAGCAGTTCCTGAGCCCATCCCAAGCCCTTTGTAAAGCAGCTCCTCGGCAAAGCACAGGGATCCTCTAACAAGTTACTTCCCAAAGAGCAGGCAGGATGAAGGCAGCCGAGCTGTTGTTTCTCTTCCTGGCTAGATTGCTTGTGAAGTTATTTTTCTTGACATAGAGATGACATTACAGTTACTGAATCCAAGAAATCCGAACCGATTTAGTGACCTTTTGTGTCAGCTCTACTGATTTTGTTGTTGTTGTTACATATGAGCTAGTTGTTTGCTGGCAGGATGCAGAAGAAATTACCTTGGGAGACCTGCTCTGTGCCAAAGAGCACCGAAGGCCAAACTGCTATCCTCGCAATATTCAAAGGGCCCAGCATGGGTTCCAGGCACTCCAGACTCCCATGAGGTGACCATTATACTGGGATGAAGTATTGCCAGAGGCAGAGATGTAGAAAGGGAATGGCTACCTGCGGGCAGAGTAGAAATTGTCTTGCTGAAATGAGAGGGCTGAGTGAAAAGAAAATTAAGTGACTCGGGCAGAGAGATTCAGACAGGCTAGCAGATGAGTCATGAGATCAGGGAATCCAGAAATCTGTAATCCAATTTTCTATACCACTTTGATGTTCAACCGGTCCAAAAAAAAAAAAAAATGTTGGACCTCCATTCTCCCTTGTGCAAGATAAGGGGAATATTATTCATTTCCCTACACAGGTGGAGGTTGTGAGGTTTAGCTGAATTATGTTTCTGCATTCACTGTGGGAAACAGAGCTCTGGAGTTCAAAGCTTTCAGCGCTGAAATCCTTCTTGTTGGCAATTCAGGCTCTCAGGAGGCTGTTCTTCCACCTCAATCATACCGCGGCAAAATGCATGCATTCCTTCCTCATCACTCAGAAATTTCACAGAACAGAAGTAAATTGAGAGTGAAAGAGGAAATGACACGAAGCAATATGGCAACAAGAAAATAATAATCCAAGAGCCCACGCCCCTGATGGAAAGCTCACAAACAGCATACCCTGATCTGGTCCTAGTCTGAGTTTGCAAAGTCTGCTGAGACAAAAGCTTTGGCAGGTGCAACTCCCTTCCCATTCACCTCAATAAATGATTAACAGTGAAAACTCACACTAACGATGTAATGTCAGCATTGTTTACACCGTCACTGCAGTGCATCCTAGCAGAAACATCCAGCAATTGCTCTTTCTTGGTGTGACGGTATTGCATATTAGTTCAGAATAAAAATGACTTACTGCACAAGTAGCCAGTAGTCCTCAGGCTACCTTCTGCTCCCCTCTCCGGCCAGAGGAAATCAGAAAATGATTCTGCAGCTATAGAAATATCAGCTGGCCAGGGCAGGACTCGTAAAGTTCATCTCTTTAAGAATCACTGCTCTTCATGGGACTCCACTTTTTAAGGCTAAAATTAATTTTTAACTGACAATAATTACTATGTATTTTAAGAAAATCTTTGCAGTTTGTTCAAGAGGTGTAAGGAAACAAGGTCTTGCCTGCACTTTCACAATGCTTTAATCAGCTGATGTTTGCAGCTTGCTGGAAAATGCTGAAGGAATATATCCTGCCAGGTGAAAAACAGCAATTCATAAAAACTGGAGAGTCAGTTATGGGGTGTCAAAGTAGGCTTTTGCCTACTTTTAGCCTCTTGGACCAGTCAAGGCTCTGTTCTAAGTAGATCTTCTGGTTCTTCTTTTCGTGAAAGGAAACTTGTATCTTGATGGATGGTTTGTTCTGTGCCTGTGCACGTATCTGAGTTGTACAAACCATGCTCTGGAAGTGCCTATCTCCTCCTGGTGACAGAGCCCAAGGGACACAGCCCCACCAGCTATCACTGCTCAGAAAGATTCTCCACTTTCTGAGCAGAAACGTCTTCCCCATAACATTGGTCACCTCTTCCAGTTCCCACCTCACCTCCCACCAGGTCAGAGGTGATAATTTCTCCGAAGTGTGTTCTGGATAGAGGTCCTTGTCTTGGAGAGAGATAAATCCTTTTGGCTTACACAAGACATTAGAATGGATAAAAGCCACCCCTGGAATTTCATTCTTCCCCTATCTTTGGCTTCTCTGATAAAGGTAGGCTTTACAAATACAGGACAGGTAGATCGACAGATGAAATAGTGGGGGCAGTTGTTTGATCAGAGTATTTATCATAGCTGTTTGCCACAGTGCCCAGCAAAGCTTTCAGACGGTAGTGAATTTCAATGAGTCCTTGCAAATTAAAGTGTTACCAATTTCTAATTATCATCTGCTAATAACGATCGTCTTCTACAAGCAATCTAAAGAAAAATTAAAACTCCAGCTTGTCAGAGCATTTGTTTTCATCTGAGTACTCACCAGTGGTTCTCCTTGGGAAAAATGTTGTGGCAGAGAAATTACCAAGGAACCTGCAATTAAGAGAGATGGCAGTGACAAGTCTGTACAATAGGAAGATGGTTTCAGAAAGGACAGAGCTGGGGCCGGGGGTGTCTCGTTCATTTAGCACCGCAAAAACAATGCAAAATGCAGTAATTGACTTGGGGACAGATTGCTTCCTTGCTGCGTCCTGCTGAATGTGTAAACAAAATCTCAGTCGTTCGCTAAGTGTTCTCGAGTTTGACAGAATTATAAGAAGAAACTCAGCCTTCCACAAGCACTTAGAATTTGTATCGTCAAATAATAACATAAGGGCTATTTCAGGGAGGAGCAGAGGCTGACTGAACAAAATATCTTGTCTTATACTGTGGCCAGAAAAGACACATAGGGAAAGGGGCAACAACAGTGACCTTTCCCTGCTAACACTCTGGTCATTGACATTTCTGAAGAGCTTTCTGAAGAAGTTGCACCTGGACCTGTGTTTAGATGCCACCATCAATTTGTTGAGAAATCCATTCTTTATCTTTGAAAACATCCTGTGCTAGTAATTTCCATGACTTGTTTAGCCACAGCATGAAAAAGCCTTGTGTTTTTGAGACCAGAAGAGTGTTTTGTGTTCTTCCCTCTCTACCTTTCCTAATCCATTCCTGTCCTCTAGCTCCTTTCTTGACTACTGCAGAGCCCCAAGCTGATCATTGCAGAAAACTTGCACAGGAATTCCACCTTCTTTTCTTTTTCCTGTGAGCTATTTTACAGCTTGTCATTGCATATGGGTAGTTAGACTTACTCCTTCCCCTGTGAATTCCTCTGTACTTATTGACATTGATTTTCATCTGCCATTTTATCACCCAGTTATTCAGCATCCAGCCTGACAAGAAAGCTCGGAATCTGGATTCCTTTAGTACCTATTTTTTCACTTAAAAGGGTTCTCCCCACCCTTTCTTTTTTTATTTTTCCAAGTAGAGCTATACGAGCAATGCAATCACTTGTAGAGGTTTGGTTTTTTTTTAGAACAGAGTCATTGTGTTCCAGTACCTGCAGTGGCACGTTGCACTGTCACTTCCTTATGCCACAAGGTCCTGACATTTCAAGCAAATGTCATCGCATCCCAGCTTTCTACCAGCACAGCTCACTGGTGCGATGCATGTGGTGCCGCAGCCCTTGTTCCTTACGGGATCGTAGACCATCCAAGAAGAACCAACATGATTTCCTACCGCATCTATTTCGTAACTCGGAGCTTAAAATTTGGACCTGCAACACCACCTAGTTAGTGGCAGCAGATGTTTTCTCTCAGTAGCTGTGAGATTGAACTTCAAGCTGTGTGCTGAAAGTCTCTAATTCCCCTTATGTTCCTATGGAAACATGAGAGTAGCCCTCTGCCAAGGCCTTTGGCTTTACATGCGTAACATGTGAATTACCCGTTTCGGTGCCCGTTTCCAGCTCCCAGCACTGGAGCTGTGCCATAATCAGATAGGAAACGCAGAAATCCTATCAAAAAGTTCAGTCTGACCTCTACAATCTGCTGCAAAGAAGCTGTGAGATGCCTCTTTCTCTGCAAGTCGTCCCTCCAAAGACACTTGTCTGGGGGAGAGCAGGGCTTCTCTTTGCAATTCGATTTAATTCCAAGGCAATCAGGTAAACTCAGGAAGGGACTGGAGTATTTGCTGTGTGAGGGGCAAGTGGAAAAAGGAATTAGACCTTTGACAGGCTAAAAACTTTGTTACCCTGCAGAACATCCTGGGAAATGCCAGGTAATTGAGATTGCTTAGGCTCCGTGGAGGAGGGATAGGCAGAGAAGTGCTCCGTGATAGGAATGCATGTGCCTGCCATCGTCCCCGAGCAGGGTGATAAGTGGCATCTTTTCTATCCCACTTTAAGTCATTTGGCTGTGCAAGCTCTTTGTCTAAACCGGAATGCAAAATAAAGTTGTGCTGTATCAACCGATCGGAGCCAAGGTGTGCCTGGGTTATTATTGCTGTTACTGGTTAATCAGAGCCGCCATCAGAGCTCAACGCCGTGCACCGAGCGGCTGTCAGCACACACTGCTGATAAGTCCAATCCAATCCATATGGAACTAGCTAAGAGAGAAAAATCTGCCTCATTTAAAATCGCATTATCCAGCCTGCCACCCTTCACTGCCTTTTGGCCTGTCACGCAGACTAATGGACAGGAGCCCTGAAAAAGACTCGTTGTGAACCTGGGACACGGGGTAAGAGCCTTTTGTGCCTGACAAAAGACAACTAAGACCAAGCGAACCCTCTGTCATGCCTCCCCTGAAAAAGCACATCTAGCACATTGCTTGAAGAGCTCAACTGTATTCCTGCTTGTCAAGCTAACTCCACCAAGCCTTAAAGGACTTGCCATGTGGTGGGCAAAATAATTAGAGGAGCAGGAACCTTCAGCAGCAGATGTGCCAATATCTTGGGTGGCTCACTGGCCATGGTGCCAGCTTGGGCACGATGCTGACAGGTCCCATGGCAGGCAAAAACAACTTCTTTTAAGTCACGGATGCAAGCAAGACGTTGATGCAGATTCCTCCAGATCTGCTGCAGCTTCTCCTGTGGCATTCAGGTGTGCAACAGGTGCTTGCCACTCTTCTTTGAGGTTCTTCTTTTGAGGTCTTGCAAAGATCAGTCCTGTCTTGGCAGGAATTAAATGCAGGAATTGGAATGTAGGACTGGAAGCAATCTTTTGGATCATTTAGTCCTGTCATCCATTATCCCAGAAATCTTGTCATATAATCCCCTCCAAAATTAATGAACTTTGTCTTAAAAGCAGCAGGAATTTTTTTTTTTCTCCTCACTGCCCCAGGGGCTATTCTGAAACCTTCCTGCTCTGCTGGTCAGATACCTAATCCAGGTCAAAGCAATGCCCTTCAGGCAGGGAGATGCTGTGAAGAACTCAGGAAAAAAACACATTTTTTACCTCCCAGCAAAAATACACAGCTCCCATTCAAGTCAGAGCTCTGCATCATCAGTGTCCTGACTCCTAATTGACTTTGACTCGACAGGTCACAGCCCTGTCTGAATCCCTCCTTTTACCTCAGTTGGTTCTTTCTCCCAAACAATGACTTAATCCCACGGTTTTCTTGCCATTACTTCCAGGCTAGATTATCTTCTGCGCCATTTCATTTCCTCTGTAGATTTCTCTATGACCAAATACGATATATTTTTCCATGTATCATCCACCTCCGTGGCTCCCAGCCCATACAATAGTTACAGTGCTGGCTAAAGGCCATGATTTTAATTTCCAAAGCAATCAGGGGATTAGTCCCTGCTACATGAAAGGCGAAAACTTTTGATCTGTGAATTGCTGCATCTGTAATTCACAGCATACCTCACAGTGGATGAAGACGGAGGGTAAATGTTTCAAACAAGGGGATCTGGCTGTAACACAGCATTTTGGAGAAACACAAGATCTGGTCGCTTCTCAGAAACATTCTCAAACCTTTCTGTCTGCAACAGATTTTCCATCATATCTGTCACCGTGATGACAGCCAAAAAAAACATTATGGAGAAGATTCATCTCACTAACTTTATCTGTCTTCGGTATAAATGTTTCCTGTGGAAATACTTGCTGTAATCTCCTTTTGTAGTCAATGAGGAGTAAAAGGTGCCTCTGGAAGGATTTGCATAATCTGTGGACACCTGCATTAGGGTGATATGCATTGCACCCCAGGAAGGTATTTCTCTCTGCTGAATGGAAAACCTCCAGCTGCTTGCTTGGATGTACAATACAGATGTCTGCTTCTTGCCAAGTGATTGCTACCCTGCTAGTGAAAGAAACCAAACAGGAAAATCCTAATATTCGTATATTCCAAGCAGAGTTTTCACCTGGATAGAAAGGGGTGTTACAGGCTTCTCCATTCCTGTACTGTTCTTTTACATTCTTTGAGTGTCTTGAAGACACTTAAATATTATGCTGAGCAGCATTCTTCTACCGTAGGATAGATGAGATGGATGACTCTATTAGTATCTGTGGAGTTATTTTTAATTTATACTAGCATAAAAGAGAGGTGAATGGGGCCCTTAACTTCTTATTCCTGCTTTAGTCATGAACACTCTCAACGACCTTGTGAAAATTGCTTTATCTCTTATTTTCCCGGCATGTAAAATTAAGATGCTCACACTCACAGGCTGCTATGAGGTCTAATTAGTAAGTGTAAAGCACTAGGAAAACCTCTGATGGAAGATGCAAGGTATAGCTGGCCTGGGATAAAGAGGATTAAAGGAGGTTGTGGTAACATAACAAATACTTGAGAAATGATGCCTAGGGGGAAGTGAAATGGCACATATCTGTAGGTGAGGAAACAAGAATCAGCAGTCTGTAACTGTTGTTGGCAGACTTTAATCCACTGGTAGGAGTGCGTCTACAAAGGGACAATGAAATGAATCACCTCACAGTGTTCAGAAACAGGTGAGCTACTAGAAATGAGTAGGATTATCCCAGCAGAAACCCTTCCACATTTATCCATCTGGAATTTGACTGACCTGGTGGATCTTTCAGAGCCTTTCTCATCAGCGTCTCTGAAACATTCCCCAGTGTAACATTTCCATGCTCATGGCTTAATATTCATACCATGAGCAAGGCATCATGTTTCTGAATATGTAGAACACATCGTTATTAGAATCCTTTTTGAATGCCATAAAATATATTGTTCCCAACCAAACCAGCAGTCTTAGACTTCCATGAGTCAGACCAGACCCATTCATGTCATATTTTCAGGTTGTTCTTCCTTTCTGACTGATGTGCCTTTTTCTTCCTCAGGCATCACCGTGGACAAGTTTGGGCTGATTTACTTTGTGGATGGCACAATGATCAGGCGGATTGATCAGAATGGGATCATCTCAACAGTGCTGGGTTCCAATGACTTGACATCTGCTCGGCCTCTCAGCTGTGACTCTGTCATGGACATCTCTCAGGTAAGACAACTCTTTGGTTTGGTTCTCTGCGGAATAAAAACCTAGGCATTGACCCTGTCTGCATGCCTGTGTGCCTCCCCAGCTTTGACATGGAGATAAAGGCTTAAAGAGAATTACATCCCTACATATTTTGTAGCATGAAAATTACTGAATCAAAAAGAGAGATCTTATAAAGACGGAAAGAAAGACCTAACTCCGAGAATTTCTGGGGAGCGGTATTTTAAAGACTTCTTTCAGAGCTCCCAACCAACTGTGAGAAACAGATTCCTGGGAAAGCAGGTTTCATTAGGCTCATTTCTCAAGCAACTAGTTGCTTTAAATTAAAAAAGCCAGGAAACTGTACTTATTTTAGTGGGGATATAACACTTTGCTCTGTTATAACAGCTTAGCAAACCATGGTGTTTTTTTTCATTGCTTCCCCCCATTCTGATTTGGCCCAGCAAAATTTTAGGCCTGAATCAAATTAACATCTAGGAAATACTGATTGGAGGCCGTGGTGCCAAAATTAGCAACAGCAGGAAAACAAGAATCTTGAATTGCATCAGATTGCAAATTGGTTGCAGCTACCATCATGCTGGGCTTTTAAGTCCTGCTGCTTAAAGGTGGAAGGGAAAAAAGAGAGAAAAAGAAGTCTCAGTTTGCTGATTGCTTTGCTTCTGGACAGTGCAGAAGAGAAATCTGTTACAGCTCAGCACTCAATTTTGTGGGGCACTGGCCAACTTGTCAAATTGTGCCAGTTTCGAGATACTGTCCTTTGAAACCTTTGTGCCACTGGTTGTTTGCTTGGCTAGAGGAATGTTGCCCTCTCCTATGAAAATACAGATCATAGCTGGAGGGCTAAGTACTGTTATTCAGCCACAATAGATGTCAATGGGGTTTCCTTTTTGTAACTACCTAGATAATTTCCGTGCTCCCATATGGAATCTGTTCTTCTTGTTTTTCTCTCTAATTTGAAAAGGTTATTCTTGCTTCTTTGCAACTGGTTCCCACTGTCCGCAATTTATGAACAAGCTGAAATTATGAGTTTAAAAGCTCTCATGCCTTCTATAGAAGTAAATTTTGCTGGTTAAAGGCCATTTTGAAGTATGTTTCTTATTTTAACGGCAAGTTTTTTCTTTATCCGAATTTCAGGGGCAGTTACTGCAAGACCATTGTGGATTCAGGGTGTAAAAAATTATTTTCCGTCAAGTTATGTGGCTTATATGCATACCAGTGTCATACTTAAACATTTCTGAGATGAGCTAAAATAGATCAGCTAAAGCTTCTTTCTTTCCCTTCATAAAATTACAGAAGCCATTCTTAGATTAATCTGTCCTGTGATGGACAGATTAACCAGTCATGTTCTGGACAGACACACCAAAGACAAGATTAATGAGGAGGAAAAAAACCAAACAAACAAAAGCAATGAACAAGCAAACAAAACCCAGCTCGGGAAGTAGCTTTTCATCATTTACAGTGGCTAGAAGTGTCTTTTCTGTCAGGTCCCTGAGGCTATCTGGGACATGAAATATTTAGCTGCCAATGTTGACAAGGAGTGGTTTTTAAGAAATTGAAAATTCCCTTGTCGGTTCAGAATAAACTCTGCTCTTGATGCTAACTCAAGGCTGAGGAGCTTATAGACCAGTGGAAGGGATGGAGGCATGCATTATTGAGGAGGAAACCACAGGCTATAATGTTTTACTACAGGAAGGGTTAAAATAGGCCAGGAGCTGAGAAAAGGAAGATTTTGCAAACAGAGAATCAGAGAAGGCAGAGCTCAGCACTGCTTTTAGCCATGAATCTGAGCTTCAAAAGCCCAGACATTAGAAGGGATAATGAACTGAGTACCATGCAGCTGATGCTCTTAAAACAAAAACAAACAAACAAAAAAGTTAAAAAGGGATTTTAACATGAGTAGAAGCACCAAAAGTCAAGCATGGCTCTGGCAGACACGGTCAAGCACAGGCTTTAAAAGTATGAAACTTCTGCGTGTTCCTCTAGTTCTTACCTGGTCTCTTCACATTCTTGGTTTCAAGTGCGTGCCCTTCCCACAGCTCTCAGTCACAGCACATCCATCATACCATTGAGTACAGGAAAAGCAACAACAACAACACAAAAAAACACAGGATAGGGGAGAATGGCACAAAGTGGATGGTTTTTCAGTTAACCACTAGATATCAAATCCACCTGCTCTAACTTCAAGTTGCCTGGCTGACTGAAAGGCAGGATATAACCAGAATAGCTATTCTTTTTTAACTCGTCGAAAATCTATTTAAAAGACTGCCTGGAGGTGACCAAGAGCATTCTTCAAGATTGTTCATTTCCAATTCCACTTCACACCTCTGTTATGGAGAAGAGACACAATTAAGAAAACATGTAAGCACTGGTTGACTCCCATTAGCTCAACGATGACCTTTTCTATATATAAAGTAAAATAAAATAATAAAAAGAAAAACATCTTACAGTCCTTGTTTAAAAAAAAAATACCCTGAATTCTGTTAGTAGAGCTTTATTGGGTCTGACAACTGAAAGAGTAAACTCATTTGAAAAGACAACATTTTGCACAATGTAGAGCTAGAAATAGAGACCTTCTAGCACTCAGTCACTTGCGGTGTTCCCAGTCATTCCTTCAGTTTACTTGTGTCTATGGATTTTCAGTGTAGAACAGGGATGTGTCACTATAACTTGAACCCTTTCTTTTATTATGTTCAAAGAAAATATAAAAAATAATGTAAAGACGTTAAATATTTTATTTCACAAAGTGAAATAGCCTGAATTTCTTGTGATTTGCTATTTTTGCATTTTTGCAGCATCAAGCACAAAATAGGTGGTTATAACTTGGGTGTACGCAAATGCTGACACAGCTGCCAGCTTTCTGTACGTCTCCATGTCATTTACCCAGAGGAGCTGGGCCACTTGTCTGGAAAATCCTTTAGTAGAAGGATCATTGTTTCGGTTGATTGATTTCACAGCACTTCAACCAACAAAATTCCCAGTCCCAGATCTCCACTCTCAGGTCCAGGCTCTGTCAATCCAAAGAGTGTAGGGTGGTTCATAGAGGGGAAATCTCATTTGAATCTGAAATTTCTAGTTTCCTCCTGTTTCCCATTCTCCTACAACAACACTGTCAGCACCTGTGCTCCTAGGGCACTGATGCCACTTTGCACAGGCTGAGACACCTCACACCAAGGTGGAGAGACAAAAAACCATAGAACAGAATTATAGAAATCATTAAGGTTGGAAAAGCCCTCCAATATCACCTGGTCCAACCATCCCCCTACCACCAATGTCACCCACCAAACCATGTCCGTAAGCGCCACGTCCAACCTTTCCTTGAACACCCCCAGGGACGGTGACTCCAGCACCTCCCTGGGCAACCCGTCCCAATGCCTGGCCGCTCTTGCTGAGAACAAATGTCTCCTAATTTATTGTACAATGAAGACAGAAGAGCATATGCCTCTACCCATCACCTGTCCCCATGAAGCAAAACATGGATGTCCATATCTGTCTTGCTCCTGTGAGAGGGAGCCAAACCCCCTCATTCACACCAGGGTGATGTCCTCTGTGGCCATCATACCTAGCAGCAATAATCAGTTGTGCTTCTTTTACTCTTTTTCCCTTTAATCCATGTTGAAATATCCTCACTGATACTGATCTGTAGCAATCATAGTGTGAAAAGGGGTCTCATTGTAATAATTTCCTTGTGTTGTTTCACCATCAAGGTTCGTCTCGAATGGCCCACAGATCTGGCAGTCAACCCAATGGACAATTCACTGTATGTGCTCGACAACAACGTTGTGTTGCAGATTTCTGAGAACCACCAAGTGCGCATAGTGGCAGGGAGGCCCATGCACTGCCAGGTGCCGGGGATGGATCATTTTCTCCTTAGCAAGGTGGCGATCCACGCCACCCTGGAGTCCGCTACCGCCCTAGCTGTCTCCCATAACGGGGTGCTGTACATTGCTGAAACCGATGAGAAAAAGATCAACCGCATCAGGCAGGTCACCACCAATGGAGAGATTTCTCTTGTGGCCGGTGCACCCAGCAGCTGTGACTGCAAGAACGATGCTAACTGTGACTGCTTCTCAGGAGACGATGGCTATGCCAAGGACGCCAAGCTCAACGCGCCATCCTCTCTTGCGGTGTGTGCAGACGGGGAGCTGTATGTCGCCGATCTTGGAAACATCCGAATACGCTTTATTCGGAAGAACAAACCATTCCTCAACACGCAAAATCTGTATGAGTTATCCTCGCCCATAGACCAGGAACTCTACTTGTTTGACACCAGTGGTAAGCACCTTTACACTCAGAGCCTAACCACCGGAGATTATCTTTACAATTTTACTTATTCTGGAGATGGAGATATAACCCTGATCACTGACAACAATGGCAACTTAGTCAACATCCGAAGAGATTCTACGGGGATGCCCCTCTGGCTGGTCGTGCCTGATGGCCAAGTCTACTGGGTGACAATCGGTACCAACAGTGCTCTCAAGAGTGTAACCACACAGGGGCATGAAGTGGCCATGATGACTTACCACGGCAACTCTGGTCTCCTTGCCACCAAAAGCAACGAAAATGGCTGGACAACATTTTATGAGTAAGTACATTGAATATTATATATTATTCATATACATATGAATATTATGCTGCTGACTTCATTCTGTGTCCTCTGAACCATGCAAACTTGTTAGATTTTTAATTCCCTGGACAGAGCTATAGTCCAAATAAAATGTTCAGTACAGAAAATATTAGATCTCACACAAACACTTCATATTAGATGTACGTGTGTTAGAGTTGAAATAAGCTCCCTCTACCAAATCAACTACAGACAAAGGTTATGCTGGGATTTTCTAAATCAGCTAAGAAATTTGGACACCTGCTTCTCCTTAACTATAGTTGGGACTGGAGATTTAGGCTGCATGTCAGAGAATTTTCTTTGGCTTTGAAAGCCCTGGAAGTGTGAAAGCTCCATCAGATCCTCTTTTTCTCAGCTTTTCACCTATTTCTTGTGCTCCAGTGTCTTTTTTCAATTGTTTGAAATGGCTGATGTAGAATGACAACTGACAATGACTAATGACAGCTTGCTCAGAAAATGATTCTGTAATTAATGGACTGCTCTGTCTCTGTTGTGGTTGGCCCCACTAAACTTTAAAAATAATCTCAGAGCTATTCAAGACCATCCCCGCCCAACAATTTTTTTGAGCAGAGAGAAGATGGGACACAGTGAAAAATCCAGCGATGGCAGTGACTTGAAGATTTGTGGTTTTATTTTGTATTACTATGAGCAATTCCCTGCTTATAAAGACTATGAATCTAGTATACTTCTGATATCAAATAGGAAAAAGATAGATTACTCAAACAAGGGCCTCTAGAAGGATGGTCTACAAATTCATCCTGCTGTTGAGAAACCATTCCCCTCTTCCTTAGTTCCATTTTTATTCTCAAATTCCAGCCTTTCTGAAATGCTCTTTTTAACGCATAATTTCCTGTATGGTTTGAGTGGTTACATGGAAGCATTTAGATACCATAATAATAGACCCATTGTAGGAGACCAATTTGGATAGAATAGATAGTCCCAAGATTACAAAGACAAAAACTGGGAGAAAAAAAAAAAAAAAAAAGAGATATTCCGGGAAGAAAAGCTGGCTAAACCCATGTATTCACATATCCATGTTTTAGACATGCAGTTGATTTGGCTCTTTTATTAAAAACGTTCCAGGCCCAGTTCTGAGTTCCTTTGCTCTTGCCTCTAAAAGAACTGATGGAAACTCTGTGATGAATATTTTGAAAGGTTATTTGCATTCCATCAAGGTTCTGTTTGCAATTACTACAGCAATATTCCTCAGTGAATCAAAGTTAATACCCTTCCATCTCTTCCATTGAATTTGCTTGAGGGAGGCTTTAGGGAGGAAAGATAGAGTGTTTTTCTCTATAGGAGTGGAAGCCTGCTTTGTTATCAGGACCATTGTGCTAAATCAAGGCAATATTTTCTTTTTGTAAGGAACCCAATAGTTCCTGTGCTTGAAAACAGATGTAGCGATGGACAGTGAAGTAAACTAAACATTACAGCCACTAATGGTCAGATTTCTACCTAAAGCATATTAAAAGTGTGACTGAAAGTATAAGGGAGATAAAATGAAACAGAAGCTAAAATCCAACTTAGTCTGCGGTTATATTTATAACAGCGATCCATTATATCTTGCTATCCAACAAAATAGAGCATTTGTGAAAGTCATCATTCTGGTCCTTTTACGCACTTCAGAAGAGTCATAAGAAAGCTTTTTAGAACTAAATGGAAGACACTATTCTCCAGTGGTTAGGCTATGGAAATCTTGACTAGAGCAAGTCAGCACTATATGATAGCACAGCATCGCTGAAAATAGAGTTGGGAATGTGTCTTCGGAGATATCTCATCCAAACCTGCGATCAGTTATCTCTATTTAACTGTTCCTGACAGAGTCTGATGTAACTTTATACAACTACAGCGTAAAAGCCTATCTCCGAATTAGTTACCTCAGCCTCACTTTTTAGGCAGCGGAGAGAAACAGGTACTTTCAAGGTGAGTTTTGGATGAGTTATGTCAGATATTGTGGCTCTAGGATGTAATGAGACAAGTAGTCGTCTGGAAGTGCCTCTCCATAAAGGCAGTCCAGAATGATTAGCTCAGACAGGGGTGTTTACATTGCAGATATCTACAGTTTGGGCAAATAGATCCCATCAAAGTGATCTAAGTTGTTCATGAATGCTGCTAGTGCTAATAATTTTACCTATCTTATTGTTAAAGTTTGGTCTTACTGTCAAAAAACCTTTCTAATAGGCTCAGTCTAAATCTTCTTTGCTTGAACTGAAGACTGTCACTTCTCATCCTATCCTACCCTATCCTAGCCTGTCTTATCCTATCTGATCCTTTCCCAACCTGTCCATGAGGTTGGTCTTGTCTTCCTCTCAGTTGTGAAAAGTGCATATTAAATGCCTCAAGAACTTGCTCTGAAAAGGTCATCAGCAATAGGGGATCGCTCAGCGGGGTTGTTTGGGGTGAATTGGCAGGGCTTGATTCTACCCTGGCTTTGCATGCATGATCTGGAAAAAAAAATACAAAATCAGAACTGATAAAATGAAAAGATTAGTAAATAAAGGTGAGATCCTTAGATTTATTGATAAATTAAGTTTCATTTAAACATAGTATGTTATTATTACACAGTGTAATGCCAAGGTGCATGTGTAACAGGCCACATGTAAAGAATGGGGCTGAGCGTTGACTCTCAGAGGTTGGAGTAAACAAATCATGAAGCATGGCAAATCTGTCTAACCCATTGCTTGGATGGAAAAATAAAACAAACATGTTTACTCATCCCTCCCCGCTTTAGTGAGTAGAAGGGAGCTGATTTTCTCCCTGTACAACACTGATGAGACTAGTACTATTAGGTCTGGTGTCTGCAGTTTATGAAGGATGGGGAAAACCAGAGTGTGCAGAAAAAAACATAGTTCAAAAATGCAGTCGTGGGGAGAAAATGCTTTATGCTTGAGAACTAAAACAACTTGATCTGTTTATCTTAGCACAAGAAGTGTCCAGATCACAGCATGTCAGCACAAAACTGTCACCTACAGAAGAACTCTCGGTCTAGCAGAGAAAGGCATGAGAAGGGCAAAGGGCTAGAAAAGCAAAGGTAGAGACATTCAAGTTGACAGGACAGTGTAATTTTTTAGGGCTGAGATTAGCTAACCGGTAGAGCAACCAACTGTGAGCAGCAGTATATTCTCCATTTCTTGGTATCTTAAATCATAACTCTGGATGCCTTCCCTAAGATATATTTTCTCTAGACAGAAGATATGCATGAGTCAAAAACAAACTGCAGGGATGAGTGCAGGCATGGCAAGATGAAATGTAAATTGCTTGATAGCCAAGAAGTTGAAGAAGATGGTGTAAAACAAATTGATGCTTGAAACCTGCAGGTTATTGGTTTCTGTATCAGAACATCGGGAAATTTACACTGGGGAAGTTTAAGTGATTTAGAGAAATCCTGTGATCATGAGTGATTGGAAGGTGCTCTGAGTTGTTTTCAGTCCTGGCTAAGGGGGAAGGCGAAGCCCATATTTCCATTTTGCTTGTGGCCGAGGAAATAAAGACATCAGATCTGACTCTGAGGAAAAGCTTGATGGTTCTCACTGCACATAACAGTTGTTTATGGCCCCAGGCAGGATGGGCACCACTGCTTTAAAAGTTAAGGGTAAGCATAAATCCAGCTGGCAAGTTTACACTGCACCAGTGGCCCCTTGAAGAACATCCCTGTAAGATTTACCTTTACCTTACTGTCTGTGGAGGACCATAAAACCAGATACCCAACACGGAAAAGCGATGGTGTTGCAAGAGTGACAATACTACATAGGTATGTGTCCAGCATCTCTGCTACTCCTCTGGTTGTTGCTCTTACCAGGCCATTTCTCAGCTTTTATCGTACAGCTGCAAAGGGCTGCGATATACGGACACGTTGGTCAGACTCCGGAGAGGAGAGAAGAGGATGTGTTTGATACATTGACCCCACAGTGGAAGGCTCACCAGGGAATCCAGGACCTCCAAAGGTTCAGGTTGGGCTGGCACATGGGGGGAAGGAGACAGAGGCTGTTTTGGGGGGGTGGAAGACTTGCTCACAGCACTTGCAGCTCTTCCTTGCACCCTTCCTACACCAACACCTGCTGTAAGAGTCCTGTTTGATTGGGTTTAGCACAGAGCAAGGTTCAGTATCTAATGGCATGCAGTTTCTCCTTCCTTTGAGAGTGAAACTTGGCTCCCTGCAGCAATTAGCCTGTCCCTAAAGACCTGCCTAGGACTTCTGTGAGGGTTTTAGCATTGTATAGACCTCTGCCCCCGCAGAGGGCTTGACACTCACTGTCAATTAATGCAGGACAGCTCATCTTGTCCAGTAACCAGATTAAAGGCTTGCCTTCCCGTTCAACCCATGACAGTGATAATCAGTGGCAACGGAGCTTGATCTGGATGCTCTGCCAGGATAACAGCTTCTCGTTGTCCAACTCCTCAGGTCAAAGACAAAGGATGCTGTGAGACTGCTTTGTTGTTGCTGCTTTCCGATTGACATGAAAAAATCGCCACCAGCCTTCACCGAGCTGGTTACCCTTGCTGTTTATCTCTACTTCAGAATCCGATTTTTTTTTTAACGTATTTGTTTAAATCAAGAATATGGCAATTATCTTGATTAGCTCATGGAGATGGTATCACTGTACATTAATTCAATTTCCCTCTGAGCCAAAGTCAAACCTTCTATGCATTATTTAACCCAGATGAGTTTTCACTTAGGTCCTTTGTGTGCCCAATTAGTCCTGAAGGTCACCTCCTCTGGTGCAGAATTAAATACTTACACATCGCTGCAGTCAAGCCCACAAATTCAAAACCTTTCCATGGGCTGCCCAAGAAGTGGCAGAGAGCAGAGGGGAACATGGAGCCAGATCTCTGGATGGGAGGGAAGGGAAGCTTTGACCCATAATGTAGGATGCTGTTTAATAGAGGACCAGACTCTGCCAAATCTGTAATGGTCTGAAGGTAAGAGCCAGCTGGGCTGAGCACACGGGAGGACCTTGGAGGGCTTTCTGACACCCCCAGCACTCAGCAGAGGTCCCACCCCACCACCAGTGGTGCTTGGTGTCCCAGCCAATGCTCCTGTCTGGGTGACTGGGATGCTAAGACAGGGGTAGAATGACCATGATCAGCATTTACCCAGACTTGATCTGCCTTGCAGGTGGCATAAAAGCTGTCCAATTTCTTCTCTCGTAGTCAAACCCAGAGATAAATAACACTCATTACCTTTAGAGGAGCAGCCACCTCTTGACTTTGAGAAAAGCTAGCTTGCTGCATTAATAACGTCCCTTTATCACCAGCTGATATCTCAGGTCATACACAGAGATTTATGGGATTTGGTGGCGTCCTTGGTTTAGCGTAGTTCAAGCGAGGGTCCCTTCCCACGGCTGCAGCAGGCTGGAGCAAAAGAAACACGAGCCACTTTTGCTCTCCCTCCTCTTCTGCCTCTTTCAGCAAGTTTTCTTCGCTCCACAATTTCTTCACAATAATATAACCCAATTCTTCATTGTTCCTCCGCAGAAGCTACAGTGAGACTCCAGTAAGTGCCAAGATTCAATAACACTTCTCCAGTCCTCTCGCTAAGTTGTGAGGTCATGTTTGGAGCCCGTGGCCTGGCCTGAAACGCAGCTAGAAAGGTCTTCACCTTCTGGTTTGGGCAGCCAGAAAACTCTGCAGACCGGGGCTGCAGCCTGGCTTTGTGTCACTAGGGAGAGGACTCGCCTTCATACATATTTGAGTAGTATCGGTTTGCCTATTATGGATTTATTTTTAATGTTGTGTTTAATGTTGTTTGAAAAATTGCGAAGAGACAAGCTTGTCGAGAGGCGGCAGGCGCACGGCTGTATAATCACACACAAAATATAGTTTGCAAAGTACATTAGGACACTTTGGCACTAAATGCAATATTATTACGGTGATTTTTTTTTTCCGATCTATTTGACTCATAGTTTTAAAAGGCTGATGAAATGTGAAAAAGCTAAAATGAGGAAACTCGGAGGCTCAGGCAAGGAATTGATTTCTGAATAGACGGTACTTAGGATGCTCTCTTTAATTCCCAAGGCCCAGGTCTCTACACAATGGTAATGTGATAAATGAAAGCTCTGAATGTTTACAAGCTAACAATTAGGCCTCATAAGCACCAAATACCATTTTAATTCTGGGCATTGAACCTTAGCTAAATACGTTTCCAATTGGGAATGGATGGCAACAGCTTCCTTTGCTGGCCTAATAATTGCCACTGTAATTGTGAACGCTGAGGCTTTGCAGCAGGTTTGAATGGGAGGCAGCAGCTGTGTTAGCAGGTGATGAATTCATTGCTCCGAGTGGCTGCTGCGTGTGCACTCCCATGTTTCAGCATTTCCTTAATTCTGAGCATTTGGAGAACACAGCAGTCTTAGGCTGAGATGAAAACTGGCCCACGCCTAAATCCTGAGGCTGTGGAAACCCGGCACAGGGGGGCTTAGCTGCGAATTGAGTTGACTGGGAGAGATTTATCTTACCCCAAATACCAGGGCACAGATCTGTAGTTGCTTGGCCTTCCTCTGCAAGCTGAGGGTGAGTCCTCTAAGTGCTTTTGTAGGGCTGAAGGCAGGGTTAGAGGGAACGGTCACAGCCGTGTCACTCATTTCACGTGCTAAGCACATTATCTGCTTGGGATGCTGAAGCCTTCAAGCTCGTGGGTCCCGGGAGACCGCGGGGGTGTGAGAGATGACATCAGGTATGTTCCGTATGCTCGAATTTGGGGGAAAAAAGGGAAATGCTCCAGTCCTGAGCAAAACAGTAAAGAGGAAAGGATCTTCTTGCCAAGAGGAAAGCACCGCTTGTGTGTCTCCTTTTGCATAGCCACCGCAGCACTAGAAGGAGCTTTTGTCTGGCCGTGAGTGTTTTACACTTCATCTGCCGCTAATTAAAAGCCATAATTAAAACCGGCGCAGTCTAGTTGTGCTGCTTTCCCCCTTGCAAGGCATGACCCCCTCGCAGCTGCGACTAGGTGAGCTGTCACCCCAAAGCGAGCGCTCCGAGGGTCCCTGCCTGGTTCCTGGGCAGAGCCGCAGCAGATGCAGGGAGCACAGATGGTTCGGGTTACTCCTGACAGAGGCTAATGTGGTGACGAAGGAGGTGCCAAAAGTCTCATGTACACATGCAGGCATCTTAAACGGATTCCAGCATGCCATCGCAGGCTGCTGTGGGCCAAAGTGAACCTTGCTTCTCGGGACCCCAAGTCCCAAATGGATGCTCTTGGTGAACTTCCCTGGTGTGCAAGTTTTGTGCAGCTGGAAAAATGTAACCATGTAAATTCCACTTGTTGTACTCACTTGTTTTGATTTTAAAAGAAAAACACATGTAGAGATTTAAGCACCACCATCATTCTCTTTTTTATTTTTCCTGTTGTTCATACCCAGTTTGCACAGCGAGAGGGTATCAGCATATTTGCCCGCGATCCCACCATGGTGGAATAGCAAAAAATCAGCATTTGCTCTCGTTTAATGGGATGAGAGGCTGCAAACATACATGAGCAGGTACTCCAGGATTCCTGCTCATCCTGGGGAAGCCAAGTAGTGCCAAGCAGGTGGCAGGAGAGATGTTAAGAGGTGTCTGGGGACGTCGTGGAGGGAGCCCAGAGCTGCTGGAATGGGCTGCAGGGTTGTTGCAAGGAAGGAGCAGCCTTTACCAAGCACTGGAGGACCCTTTGTGAGGGTGCTGTGCGCTGGATGTCCAGGAATAAAGAAGAGTTTAAGGATCTGAGTGTCTGCTGCTGCTTGGGGCTGTTAAACCGAGCATCCACAGGCTTTGTGAGGTTTGTTTGGTTTTTTTTGAGCAGTAAGTAGGGCTTGCATGGACGATAGGTTTTGTGCTGTCAGCATGGTGCTGAGTGTCATTCAGTTCAGATAAATCATATGATGCAGAGGACATTGACTCAGCACTGCAATGAAATAGTAGCCACATGGCCATTGCTCTCTGCCCCCATCCTGGCTCTTGCTGTTCTTCTTTCGCTAATCCGTGGGCCTGCTTCCTTTCACACTCACACCTGTGTTACACCAGAGTCAGCCCCCCAGACTTCAGTTCAGCACACCTAGATCCGTGCTGTTATGTTTAGGAGGTGAAACAGGCTCAGTTCCAGCAGCTGATTCTTAAAAGCTGTAAATAGAGCAGGATCCTTCCCCTACGGTTGCACCAAGTAAGAGGTGCTAAATTCAGATCCCATCTTCCTTAAATTTCAGAGCATTTGGGATCTGAGAACTACCCTTACTGTTTTATATATAGGTCCACTGGTGTCACAGTGGAAGAAAATTGGGGTTTTACATAACACACCTTTAGCGATAACAGTGTTCTCTCTGCTCAAGGGGGAGGCTAAATCGTGTCCCTCATGGCCTGTCTCAGCAGATGGGATAAAGATATCTCTCGTGATGCGTTTAATGTAAGATTTCATACTGATTTAGGAGGAGATGTGTGGCTGCATCCCATCTCAGAGCAAGCAGGACAACGGCAAACAAGGAGCAAGGCCCCCGGTACTGAGAGCTTTAGTTCTGGCTCTTGTAAGGAGATTCAGTTTAGATTCAAACTGTGGTCTCCTAGGCACTTGGAAAAGCTTTAGCTGGTCTCTGCCAGCCTCCTGCAATGCAGTCCTGAATTTATCCCTTTCTCTTGTGTTTTTTTCCCCTTCTTTTCCACTTCTCAAGTAGCTGATTGATTGCCAAGGTCTTGGAGGGAAAAGGCAAGGCTGCTCCTTCCCCCATGCATGGATAATCCCAAGAAGGATAGGCTGACACTGTGGATGGCCAGATGCTTTCTTCCACCTTCCTGGGCAAGAAAAGCTTCATGTGGCGATGTCTCCAAAGCCAAGAGCTGGGGAGACTCACAATGAGCTCACCTATTTAGGCACTTTACTAAATATTAAACTGTGACACCTTTTCAGCCAGCCCTTCCTCTCATCAAGTCACTGCCATCACTGTCAGAAGTGAACTACCAGGACTGAGGACAGAACTGGACAAAGGAGAATGGAAGAGAAGAGGCAAACTTGTTTTTCTGCACAGTGCAGAGCCAGTGGCAGGTTTGGGTCTCTCCTAAGTTGCAATTCAGGAGTAGTTTTTTGTTACTAGATGGGGTCTGTTGTCTTATTCTCCAGCTCAGAGTAATCCTGAAGAGGATCGAGAGCTTCTCAACCGCCTGCTGCCTCAGATATCTGATCAGTCACATCCAGACCCTCTCTGATGCATTTCTCTCACCTGTTCTTAAAAGCGTTGGTCAGTGGGGTGTCCAGAGCTCCATCTGTTCCTCTGCTTGTGGCAACCATGGACCTGGAAAATGTTCTCCAGTTTCTGACCGGAATTTCCCCTGTACCTTCTGTCACATCCTCAAGACAAATTATACTCCTCTTGAGAACTGCCATTTTCAGGCTGGCGTGTCCCCACGTCTTTGTTTCCTCTCATTTAAAGCAGCTCATTTATTTGGCTTTCCCTCTTAGGTCGTGTTTTCTAGCATGTTTTTCTTAACATATCTTTTATGTTCTCTCGTTCTGAGGAGTCGTGCCCTGAGCTGTGCTCCATCAGAGGCTCACCACTGCGAGCTGCAAGAGAATGAGTTCTCCCTGCTCAACCACCTTTGCATTCCCAAACGATGTGCTTTTGTGCCGTTCTCTTTTGGGCAGGACATGAAAAAGTCAATGTTTACCACTGATGGCTTTTGCTGATATTTTTTTTCCTACTGTTTCTCCCTGCCTATTTACATATCCCTTGTCTGGAGGTCCATAGATCTACCTGCTGCTCTCCGTGTCACTCTGCAGGAGCCTCCCTCCAAAAGTCCCTTGTCCCAAAAGGGTAACTCCTTTGAAATGCCACAAATGGGAGGAAAGTTTGCTCTTCAGAAGGCCTCCAGGCACTGCTGTCTGCTTCTTTATTTTATTGAAAAATAAAAAAATAACCCCCCGGCTAGCTAGCTGCTGTGGGACCAGCATGTGCATAGCTCATTTCATCTGGGTCCTGGTAGACAGGTGTCCACATCACAGAAGCCTTCCCAGATGGTGCTCGTGTTGGGTCTTTCATTGGAAAAGCTAAGGACTCAGTAGGGGTGAAAAGTGATCTGCTTTTTTATGCTTTTAAATCGGTCCTTCCAGATGGTCCTAGGAACAGCAAAAGGTAGAGACAGGGGTCTCAGCTGTGCGCTCAGGGCCCTACATCGTGTTCACAAAGGACATTTTTCTACCTGGTGTGGCCAATCTGGCAAGCCCTTGCTGCTACCATAACATTAACTTTTAAAATAGGACAGAAAAATAATGCTGAACAGCTCAGGACACAACCATAAAAAAGCTGGTGGTCTTTAGAAACTCCTAGTTCTGCTAGATGGGATGCACAGAGTGGTGCTTTTCCACAGGTCACAGCACAGCGGATGGGAAATAAAGTTTTTCTGACATAAACAAGGAGCACAGTGCAGGAGATAAGTATCAGAAAGATATTGTTAAGAAACAGGCTAATGCCTCTTTAGTCATTTTCTGTTCTTTGCTTCATTTCCTTCAGCTAAAAGCTGTAATTTTCTTTTCATAAAGCCAAAAAAATAAGTTCAGGTAGTCCTGACAGATAGCGGGGTTTTGTCTGGGAAAAATCTGGGTGAAGACACCAAGACTTGGTCTCTGCTTTGCAGGATGATCCGTGTGTCCCACTCTTCAGTTCATGCTGTTGATTTCCCTCCGTCCTCCCTTCCAGGTACGACAGCTTTGGCCGCCTGACCAACGTCACCTTCCCCACTGGCCAAGTGAGCAGCTTCCGCAGCGACACCGACAGCTCCGTGCACGTCCAGGTGGAAACCTCCAGCAAGGACGACGTGACAATAACGACCAATTTGTCGGCCTCGGGAGCATTCTACACCCTGCTCCAAGGTGAGTCGGGCCCCTCTCCTTCTCCCAGCCAAGCTGCACACGTGGGATTATCCATCAGGAAACAGGCACCATCCTGATAATCCCTGCCACCTGCATCCCCAGCACTCCAGAGCTCCCCACGTGCTGGGGCACACTCGCACCTACTCAGCCACATTCCCTAGCTCCGGAGTTGCTCTGCAGCTGCTTTTTTGCTTCGTTCACAGCCAGTCCCCTTGCCGTGCAGCGTAGTCCTCCATCATCATTACCATTACTGTTCTAACAAAAAGGGTCATGTAAATCTCAACGTTTAACTCTTTGTTCACTGGCTGTTCAAATAGTCAGAGGGCAGCAGCCAAAAAAAAAAATGACCGTCCCAGTCCCAAAATGTCTGTGTTTGAGCTAAAATGCTGGGGTGGAGAGGCACGGCGGAGGAAGGAGATGTGAGCAGCAGAGGTGGGACTGATTTGCAGCTGTTGGAAATGAGCACGGCTCTGCTGGTGATGGCAAGGTGGGGAAGTGGAGGATTGATGAGGTGGAGGAAGAGGTGATGTAGTGGGAAAGGAAAGAGGAATAAGGAGTGGTGTAGCACTGTGCTGACGTACCGGTAAGGACAGAAGATGTAGTGCACAAACCATGCCAGCCTGGATCTCCAGGTTCCAAAGTCTGAAGCCTCCTGAGGGTCCCTCGCTCCTGTTCCCTGGGGGCAGGAGCAAGAGAAAGGATCGGCAAACCCTTAGCTTTCTTCACTCCCCATGTCTCATTCATTCTTAGCCTATGCCTACTGGCTACAGGCTGCCAAACATCATTTCCCCTGGTGAAGAACAAAGTGCTCCAAGTGAGACCAATGCGTTCCAGAGTCCCACTTGTTCCCATGTCTCTGGGACGTGCATTTCCCTCCCCCTCCCTATAACAAAAGCAAGCTTTCCTAAAAGAAAGTGCCTACTGTGCCTTCACACTGCCTTTCCTGCCTTTGGAGAAGGCAGCTGAGAGGGTGCCAGCCCCTTCATGCTGTGCTCAGTATCCCTGTAGGGGAGCACAATGACTTTCTTTTTCTTTCCCTCAGTCTGCAGAGCAAGATCCAACCTACCCCGCCCCATCCCATCCACTTGCATTAAGATGTCTGGCAACTGCACAGACATGAGGTTGGCTTCACCTCAAGAGCCTAATTAAGCAATAGAGCCCGCTGTTGGGGGCCCTTTAGTGAGATAATTGACTGCAATGTGATTTATACATCAAGAGCTGAAGGCACAGTTACATAGTGGTGCCACGGTCAATTATCTCATTGTACTGCCCTCCAGCACAGGGCCACTGCTGCCGTTGGGATATACAGTATTACAAACAGCTTAACCATCCTGAGAAGTATAAAATTACAAAATTCATTGGGTCTGAAGAAACGCGCTTACCTAAAACTGAAGATCTGGATAATGTCGCAGCAGAGGTGGCCCGTGACCTGCTGAGGGTGGCTTTCGCAAAAGCGTTAGGGGCTGTGAATTCCCAAACTGAGGCTGTTGTTGGCTCATGACAGTGCTGTAGAAACTAAAACAAGGGCCACTGGAGCTACCCAGGGATGTACTGAGCACAGCTGAAATGTAATTTGCCTTCTGAGTGTCTCTCTGGTGGAAGGAGCTGGAGCCATCCTTGAGGTCTCCGAGCGTCTCGCCTGCTCGGTTGTTCTCAAGGGAAAATGCGTGTTGCAGATTCCCTTTGCGTGAGAGGTGCTTGTGCATTTTCCTTCAGGGCTCAAAGCTCTGGCCAGATTTCACAAATCCTTTGCAAACCTTTCAAGAAACCTGGATCACACTGAGCAAGCTCTGGCTACAGTCAGTGTGTGATGGAGACATTTTATGGCTCCATGCAGAGACCAGAAACAGACCTCACAAAGGTATTTAAATGCTTAAATTCTGTTGTTCTTGGTTGGAGTTAGAGTTCAGGCACTCAGAAATCCTTAGTTATAGGGCTCACAACTGTAGACTCTCATCCATAGCCCCCCATTCACGTACTGGGACCATCTGTCTCAAGGTGAGCAATCCCTCATATCAAGGATAAGATCTGTGATGAGCTGGGGTGGTACCCAGCCCTCAAACCCCTAGGTCAGAATTAAGCACCATGAAAAGCTTCAAACATCCACCTGCCTTAGCCAAGGTGGGTATCAGGGCTGTCAGAAAAGACCAACATGCACCCAGGTGGATCCATACGGTAGCTTTGCATTAAGACTTATGGATGTTCAGGATATGTGGGGTGCTCCTGGTGAGAAAGACACCTCACCTCGAGGTCTCTAAGGGACAGAATTGGCATTTTTGCAGGCTTGGGCAGGACACCAAAAAGGAACTTTAGAGAAATCTGAGAAGGCATTTCCAGAAGATTATGTGCTCCTCTAGGATGGACTTAGACGCCTGTACAGCCAACAGAAATTCAGTGGGATTTTGCCCTGTAGACTGCTGACAAAGAGGGTAGTTTTTCAAAACAGAGTATAAAAATAGAGCCAAGTGACCGTGAAATACAGCATCCAGTAGCATCTGGATTTCACATGGCCCTTGAGAAATGCCTTCCGAACCCAAGAAGAGTCTCCTCTTGGGGAAATCTCGAAAATAGTGGATTTATTGCCCTCATGCTGCTGGTGGCAATCCACCATAACCCCTCCGTGGTGCCTGTGTGACACAAAGGGAACATCACACGTCCAGTGAATTTCAGAATTCCCTGCTTCCTGGTGAAGGATGAAGGAAGGAGGGATTTATTGTAGCACAGAGATATTTCACTGATTTGATTTAAAGTGGATCTCTACTACTTTTTTTCAGAAAACCAAATATCTAAGAGTAAAAGAGTGAAAGCCAGCAGACTGCCTTCTTTCTCTCTATTTGGAGAATTGAGCCTGGAGTGTTCACAAGTTTAATCCTTCTGGAGTCTGGGTCAAAAGACCATCAAATTAAGTAGACAATGGTGTAGCCAAAGTGCTTGCATCTGTGCTGTGGATCACTGCTGTACATTTGTAGTGGCAAAATCCGGTGCCACAGCAATTTTACACCGTCATTAGGTTAACCGTGTACAGTAAGTTGAGTTGTGGTCCTGCTGAGATCAGTGTGGCAAGACTCCAGCTGGCTCCAGCAGCACCAGGATCAGCCTCACAATAAAAGCGACCAGCTGGTGTCAGGTTTCCTTCCCTAATTATACCAAACTCTGGTTTTGTTTTGTTTTGGTTTTTTTTGCTGATCTATTTCAGCTAGACGAGAGATGGTAATTTTGCTGTGACCTCGTTTCCTGCTGAGCTATGGCAGAGCAACTAGTGAACAAAACCCTACTTGCCTCAGAACGGAAAAACAATTGACATGAATTTTTAATGGGTATTTTTATTCACAATTAGGTATTTATGGCAGCCTGGGAGATAGGAATGGTAATATTTTCCAGCTTTTGAAGAGCTTCAAATAAGTCACTCTGTGTATAATGCACTTTTAAATCTATTCTGCATTGAGCAAGTCTCGTGTTTTCTAACCCTTCATGAGCTCCTCTCTGCAGAGAGAAGTGCCAGCTGGAGTTTCAAAGGACGGGGTTTCAGCCTGCCTAGTTCCTGAAGGATGTGCAAGGGATATTGTTCTTCTCTTCTGCTTCTGAAATCCCAGATCCTGGCCTCCAAATCTGCTGATCTGTCAGGAGCTAGAGGAGAACAGATGTACGAAGATGTGTGGGAGCTTAGTGCCTCTGCTTTCTCTCCAAACATGAGATCTTCAGTTGCCTCCTGAAAGCTTTCCCAAGCAAGAGTGTTTGGCTGTTGTTTGGGGAACTGGTTAGCATTAACTTGCCGTGCAATTTCCTGTCACTTGTGAGATAGGGAATAAGCTGAGAAAAGGAGGTGGCCCCACTTTTTCATATTTTGTAGTGAAACTGGGATCTTTGGGGTATAAAAATGGGGAAAGTGTTCAGCAGGACTGTGGTTTAAAACAAATAACACCCAGTGGATTTAGCAAAGGTCTTTATCCTAGCCTAGAGGAAGAAGTTTGAACCTGTGTCCTTGGATAGGGTATTATGAGGCTGTTCCACCGGTAGCTTTTTAAACCTGTGTAAGATTTTCCTGCAAGACTTTAAGGCCTTGCAGAATCTCATCAGAATGAAAAAAACGACTGTTCACCTCAGTTTTCACTGATTTGCTCGCTGAAGTAGGACAGGTGAGTGACAGTGCATTTGGTTGCAACCATCAGAAATATTGGTGAGGCCTGGCTGAGGGAGCAAACAAGAGGCTGGAGCTGTATCACCAGGCAGCGCTTTTGAAAAGATCTCTTTTCTCTCTTCAGACCAAGTCCGAAACAGCTACTACATCGGCGCCGACGGCTCTCTCAGGCTGATGCTTGCTAATGGCATGGAGGTGGCCCTGCAGACCGAGCCGCATCTGCTGGCCGGCACCGTCAACCCCACGGTGGGCAAGAGGAACGTCACCCTGCCCATCGACAACGGCCTCAACCTCGTGGAGTGGAGGCAGAGGAAGGAGCAAGCGAGAGGGCAGGTCACCGTCTTTGGACGTCGGCTGAGGGTAAGTGAGAGGCGTGAGCAGTTTTGGACTCCACTTCCCATCTCATCAGTCCCCAGCCTCGTGACAGAAAGGAACAGGGCTGGTTTCTACTCTCTGCAGGACAGAGACAGAGCTGTTCATCCCCAGTGACACAATCTTTATGGCTTGGATGTGTCCTTAAGTCTCCTTGTGTGCTGTCATTGTCTCAGCCATCACAGACAGGACTGATGATTTCCCTAAGCCCCCTGCATCACTGGGAATGCATCACCTCTTACCAGACACTGCAGCTTCAAACACCAGGCTTTTCAAGCAAGCAAGACATGATCATAACCACTAAATATTGCACCAATTAGTAGAAATTAATAGGTATTTTCTACCTGTACTGCTGGTAGACCTGGGCACTGACAGCTTTGTAAGCCTTGTTGTTCACTGTGCAGCCTCAGGAAAATCTCCAGGTTCCTGAAACTTGCTAATCTGTTGAACCTGCTGAAGGGCTGGGCTCGCAGGGCATTGCATGGCAATTGCCTTTGTTCCCTGATGTGAAGAGTTATCAACAGCTCCAGCCTGATGCTGCTCTCTCCCCACCGAGTGCTCAGCGCTTTCTGTGCTCGAATCTGACGTGGTTTGAAAACATTGTTACACAACATGCGCCGCAGACTCGTCAGGGCTTTTTCAAGTTCTTGCCCAGTAAGCCTGTAATTCCTCTGCTAACGGCAGGCAAGGTGGGGAACTTGTAATAACAGTGAGTCCTGCACACTCACCGTGCACCTTGCTGCTCTCAGAGTCGTGGACTTATGTGAAGCTGCTCGGCGCCTGGCAAATTCCAGCTCTCAGAGAAAAAGGCAGTGCTACCACGGCCAAAGGACTGCAGCTATTTATTCACACTCAGGCTTTGCAGTAAATATTAATGCTGTGGTTTCAGAATATGTATTTCCCAGTCCTTGCTCTCCACCTCTCCCTATTCCCCGCTGCCTGACCTCTGCCACTGTGGTGTGATTTTTCCCGGCTCTCTTCGCTCACACTTGTCAAGCATTGCTCCTCAACCTCCCCAGCCCCGCTGCTGCTCTTTTCCCCTTGCATCGATAGCCTCACAAGCTCACTTTTTTTTCATCATCAAGAGAATAGCTGGGCAAACAGTAGTGAAAGCTGATGCTGCTCCTTCACTGGAAACTGCTGGATGTCTGCAGATCGGTTGGCATCAATCTTCTTGTTTGGTTTGGGTTGTTGGTTTTTTTATTTTTTTTATTTTTTTATTTTTATTTTAATAACCAATGAAATTACCAGACAAGTCTGCCTCTGAAAGGAGAAAGCCTTCTCAAATCTGCAGCTGTGGCACAGCTATTTGGTGTTCAAAGCAGTTTCCACTCATTTAGCCACAGCTCAGCTGCCCGTGTCAGTTTTATCTTCCAAAATCTTCACAGCGGATTCAAACACAGAATGTGTCTTTGTTTTATATTGTACTGCATTTGGAAAAGCACTTGCAAAATGAGTTTTCAGGCTGGTAACTCGTGTCCCTATAAATCTGCCAGCATTTATTCACATTTGGAGCCTACTGGGGCCTGTCCCTGCTGCTAGTGAAGCAGAAGAGCATCTTACATCATTGAAGGACTCGGTTACAGCTCTGTTCCGGGGTTCAAAGGAGCTGAGGGTGAACAAGACGTTTTAAGCTGCCTGTCTGTACCTGCACGGCAGCATCTGCACCCCTAAGACATAAACCTGCAAGGTGCTAATTGCCTCCCTGGGGACTGCTCGGCATTTAACATATTCTCCGTGTCATGTTCTCCTCTTCCCTCGCACCAGTAATTGCTGCTTTCTCTGGCAAGGGAGAAGCTTAGGGAAGTTGAGTTCAACATGTTTTTGTTCGACTGGGGAAACTTTATCATTTTCTGCCTTGGGTGAGTAAATCACCGCTTTCCCTCTCCCCTCACCCCGCTGCTCCCAGGAGACGGCAGCAAAGGCATGGGGGAAAAGATGCTCCATGGGGAAACAGCACACCCAGCAATGCTGCAGCCCTGCGTCTCTCCCTGAGGTTTTGAGATGGGGAGAACAGCATCTGGCCGCTGTAAGAGAGGGAGCTCCCCATAAAATCAGCATCCTTTCGGCTGCCATCACACGGATTTATATTTTATGAGTCGTGAGCCATGTTTGCAGGGTGTTCTTGGGGACTGACAACACATCGCCGTGAGCTTAACTAGTTCCTGGCACGATCATGCCAGTTGCTCAGCTGCCTCCTCAACCTTCCCTAGGAAATAAAACAGTGTGTGTGTTTATCGCAGGGACAAGGCCCAGGGCAGGGACTTCTTCATGGAGAAAGGCAGAAAGGGCCAGCCCCAATGCCTTTTCCACAGTCCCAGCAATGCTGACCTGCTGCTGAGCTTGAGCAGGCAGCACTGAAGCAGCAGAAATATGCTAAAGCAGCCCCTTTCCCTGCTCGTATCACTCACACCCTACGGAAGGAAAGTTGCAGTCCTCTGATCCACCCACCCAGCCGCGAGGTATCTCCGCTAATTGTCTGGCTGCGAATTCAGCCCCTGACAAGCCAACAGCAACACAGACCTCATCTGCAGTGAGTGTTGGCTAAGCTCTGTTCCAAGGAACAGAGCACCTTTCCTTTTTTAAAAAAAGGAATATGATTTTTTCAATAAAGAAGGATGTAATCTCTGGCAATGGAGCAAATAGGACAGTTGACAGAGCTGCTGGCTCAGCTGTTTTATTTATTTAACCATGGAAACTCCTGTTGCAGTTCGGTTCTTTTTCCTCAAGACCAGGCTAACAATGGCACCAAGACCAAGTGTCCCAAAGACCCACCAGAGCCAACAGGACCAGAGAGGTCCTGTGGGATATGCCAGTAATGTTTCTGGTGTGTTCACTAGCGAGGACAGTCCAGCATCATCTCCAGAACTTCTACAAGGAGCTGAGGCTTGGATAAGGCCACCCCAATAATTTCAGCAATTCACTGGCACAACTGCTTTGTGCGAACCATTTATCACGTGGATGTTGCTGGCTCCTGGAGTCCTCACTGCAGATGTATTGTCTGTGCTCTTCTGCTGAGGGTTGCTACAGCCCTTTTATGAGAAATCTTCCCTTTCTGTGCTCTCACAGGGAGACCGATGCATGCTGTTTAATTATAATTTAAGCTAAAGGAGCTCCACGTGAAGTTTTGGAGAGATCTGAGATGGTGGCACGTCTTTGCTCCTGCTTTTCCAGAGCAAACCAAGGGGTTAAATGGAAGTACTGGAGTGGGATGTGAGTCTGGGGCTAAGTTCAGTCTCTTAACTAAAGTAAAGGGAGGTCAAATACACTGCGAACCGTGCATTGATGTTTACCCTGGCTCAGCCCAGTGCTGATCACAGGCCTTGCCAAACACCCTGAGGGGCAAAAGCTTTCTGCAGAAGCTTCTCAGAGCCTTTTCCAGGATGAGGACTCCGGGATGGAGGATGGCACCTTATTTAGCTGCTCACTGTAAAACAGTGCTTGTGGGACTGAAGCCTGCAGCCCTGTCAGTGCTCCTGCAGAAAATTCCTTTGTTCAAGGCATGCCCTTGAACAAGGAGGAAAAGATTTAGCCCCTGTTCAGAGGCTACCTGGCAGTGTCGGGTTGGCTTTGCTGTCACCTTGTGGAGTGGCTGTTGGCACTACAGTGCTTCACGGAGAGGAGAGCAGGAGAAACAAATGATTTTAAAAAATCATGAAAAGGGAGACTGGTTCCAGCTAGTCCTACAGAAGTTCCTTGCCATAGTTGTGGAATGACTTCGGGCACCAGTAACGGGATAAAGAGGATTGGAGGGAGCCTAAGAGCTGCCCTGGGACCTGTTATTTGGTTGTTCCAGCACGGCGCATGGCACACGGAGCAGGGAGGCCACTTCAAGCCTGGATCACTGTCCCAGCCCTGGAAGAGCTCTTTCCAGCTCTCTTGGCAGAGACCAGTAGCAGAAAAAGCTGCAGCTGCCGGGCTGAAGCTGCTCTGTGAATAGATGGAAGGCAGAGATATTACTCCTTCCTGCTTTGCTTTTCTTTCCTTTTTTTTTTTCTTCTGCAAGCAATTGCCACTTCTGTTTCTCTATTTATAGCAGCAAGCACCTATGAGATATCAAATTGCTCCGTTAGTTACATATGTGCATCTGTACTTAGAGTTTTGATACCTTTTTAATTATTTCCCAGCTTGCCTGTTACAATGGGCTCTTGGCTGATTTCCTCTTTTTCCCATTGCCCATTTGCATTCTATTTTAAACTCAGCTACACATTTAATTGGAGCATTATCTACCTTTCCACACTGTTTTTTTTTTCTCTCCTCAAGTCCTACTTGCCTTTTACACTGTTATTCATAAACTGGAAATCAGTTTCGCGGTTGCCTTCTTTTACATCATCTTTACACTTACATCACAGCACTGACTCCTTCTGCCTGGGCTGGCCACGCACCCCCTCAGCTCAGTTCCACGTTTTCTCAGCCCTGCTTTTGCCTCTTCCAACCTCCTTCTAGAGACTCCTTCTTTTGACTTTTGGCTTTGCGGTGTCCCCTTTTCCCAGGTTCCAGCACTGATGTCTGAAAGCACTGCTGTGGTCCTGTGATTCCCTCTTCCACTCCTTCAGGAATCCAGCACACCATTTCTCCATTGCCTCTCCCACATCCCTCAAAATACTGTGGGAATTCAATGTGCACCCTAAAGAAATGGCCAGGATCAAAGCTGGACCAGGGCTGAGAGCAGTGCTCAGTGCTGGTGTTACCCAGAGCAGGATAAGGCAGCGTTTTTAACTCAAAGACCCTGCAGCAACCTGCAAACCCTTGGTTTATTGACTGCAGCTGAAGGGCTGCAGAGGGAATCGAAAAAGCTCTTTGGAGTTTGAATTTCATCTGAGAAGGATCTGCACCTTTCTAGAAAAGAGGGGTTCGCCAGCTGAAAAAGGTTCAAAAGTGGTGGGATGGAGAAGCAGCTGTCTTCCCTGGCAAGCTTTTCCTGGCAATGTGGGGTTTTCATCCTTGCACAGTGTTTTGCTACTGTGCTGATGTGGCTTTATAAACCTCCTTGCACATGCAGCTAAACATGAGTTGTATTAGCAGGTCCTTTTTGTAATGCTGTGTGCTACAGTCCCTGAATGAAAATGTATTCCTGCTCCTACCTTTGAAGTAGATACCTTTGATCTTTGGAAATGCAGAGGCAGTGGAGGTAACAGGAGTGTAATTATGCAACACAGAATAACCCCAGGACAATGAAGGTAAAACTCCAGCTCTCACAGAAAAGTCCCTGGTCTATGTAACATCCACAGTGGTCAAAGCCTCCGTATTTCATCCCAGGTGGAAGGTTTCACCTCCAGTGCATGCAGTAAGAACTCAGGGAAAAACTCCACTTTCAACTATGTTGACACAACATTCATCTTCTTGCTAAAAGTATTATTTTTTTTACATCCATGAAAGTGAAAGGCTTTTATATCCCAGATTTAATAAGCAGAATATCTTGCAAATATCCCTTGCAACAATTTATTATGACATCTTCTGTAGGTCCATACTACATGTGCTGTAGCAGTCCTAAGCCTAAGTTTGGGATATGGGCAATATTAATTCACCATAGTGATGTTTCAGATGCACCCACTGGTTTCCTACCTCTGTCCTCACTGAAATCAAGATGTAGAATTAGGCTGACACTTGGTTTTGAAATTCTTATCCAGAGGCAATGAAGGTCTGGATAGTCTCTGGAGTGATCTAAAGAGATGTTTGGTGAAACAAGGCTAGGCTTTGTAACTAAAACAGTTTCCAGCTTCCTAATTCTCTGTCTCCCTCTTGTAGGTTCACAACAGAAACCTGCTGTCCCTCGACTTCGACCGTGTGACAAGAACAGAGAAGATCTACGATGACCACCGCAAGTTCACTCTCCGCATCCTCTACGACCAGGCGGGGAGGCCCAGCCTCTGGTCGCCCAGCAGCAGACTGAACGGGGTCAATGTCACCTACTCCCCAGGAGGACACATCGCAGGGATCCAGCGGGGCACGATGTCAGAAAGGATGGAGTATGATCAGTCTGGCAGAATTACATCCAGGATCTTTGCTGACGGCAAATCATGGAGCTACACTTACCTGGAGAAGGTGGGAGTCCTCCTACTGGCCTCTCACTCATGGTGCATTTGGCATCGAAGTTCTTCACATCTTTGACTTTAGCACAGCTGCATTACTTCACAGCAGCTGATTACTGGTCCTTATAGTCCAATACTCCTTTTCTGTGTGTTCTGCTTGCACTAAGATGCATATAGGAACTTCGGTGCCAAACCACCAAAGAGCAGTTGAAAATAGTATGGAAACTTCCCCTGGGGGCAGTATTCTTTCCCAGTCACACGGAGAGCATGTCTTAATGCTGTAGAGCTCTGGCATCTGATTTTCAAACACAGCATTCCTTTGCTGAGCTAGCTGTAATATAAAATATCTGCAGGTAAAGTCAGAGGAGTGAACCGTAGGGATTTCCACTAGGATTTTCCATGTGAAAACAACCCATAGGGTATGACATCCTCCTTTCTTTGAGTAGCCTATTCTTGTTTCATAGGAAATACACATAATAAAAAGCACAAGGCACAAATCCAGCCAGACTGTTGTAAACACTCTGCAGTATTTTCTATAGTCTTCATTGTGTAAGTTGGCATGGGACTTAATTTCTTCTGGGTATTACCATTTGTTGTTACACTACACCATGTCCTGTAGATCCACTTCTTGCATACCTGGGGTTCATAAGTTTTGTATAGAGCCTATCCCTACAATAGCTTAAGGAAATTGCAGTAACATAGCTTTTAAAAAGCAAAAAGTATTGACTTGCACCTTGCATTATACAATCTGTGTGGATTGTCAGTTATATGCAAAACACCGACAATGACTACGCACGTGGGCAGAAGTTTCTAAGGCAGTAACAGCTGACACATAGGCATGCTGAGTTAATTGGGCATGGGACAGCTTCAGGAGGGTATTTTTTCAAGCGTTGCTTCGGTCTTCCTATCAGCTTTATTTAGTTAGTTTGTAGAAGCTATTGACAAGGAGAATTTGGGTAGAGACAGCTACACGATATCGATCCAAACAACTGAGCATTCTAAACTTAGACCTTTGCTGTGCTAACTGCTTCTTCCTCTGACTTGCTCCTACTTGGGGATGCTTGATGGGCCATGCAGCTGCAAGCTGCCACTGTTTCATCCTGTGGATGCAGAGACTCATCTCACTTGCCCTATTTTTTTTTTGATTGGACAATTTTGCAGGTTTTTTTAGAGTTGAGGGTGATTTTGTCTGAAAACCAGGATTAAAATGTATTATTTTCTCTTCCCCACCTAGTCCATGGTGCTGCTCCTTCACAGCCAGAGGCAGTACATCTTTGAGTTTGATAAGAATGACCGGTTGTCGTCTGTGACCATGCCCAACGTTGCCCGGCAGACTTTAGAAACCATCCGTTCCATCGGCTACTACAGGAACATCTACCGGCCCCCAGAAGGCAATGCCTCAGTAATTCAGGATTTCACAGAGGATGAGCAGCTGCTCCACACTTTGTACTTGGGGACAGGGAGACGTGTCATCTACAAGTATGGAAAGTTGTCCAAGTTGGCGGAGATGCTCTATGACACCACAAAGATCAGTTTCACCTATGATGAAACTGCTGGCATGCTGAAGACGATAAACTTGCAGAATGAAGGTTTCACGTGTACAATCAGGTACAGACAAATAGGGCCCCTCATTGATCGACAGATTTTCCGCTTTACTGAAGAAGGCATGGTGAATGCACGCTTTGACTATAATTATGACAACAGTTTTCGGGTAACCAGCATGCAAGCAGTCATCAACGAGACACCTTTACCCATTGATCTCTACAGGTACGATGACGTGTCAGGCAAAACTGAACAATTTGGTAAATTTGGAGTCATTTACTATGACATCAACCAGATTATCACCACCGCCGTCATGACTCACACTAAACATTTCGATGCCTATGGCAGGATGAAGGAAGTCCAATACGAGATATTTCGGTCGCTCATGTACTGGATGACCGTGCAGTATGACAACATGGGGAGAGTTGTTAAGAAAGAGTTGAAGGTTGGCCCTTATGCAAACACAACCAGGTACTCCTATGAGTATGATGCCGACGGCCAGCTGCAGACAGTGTCTATCAATGACAAACCACTCTGGCGTTACAGCTATGACCTAAATGGAAACCTCCATTTGTTGAGTCCGGGGAATAGTGCCCGCCTTACCCCACTCAGGTACGACCTCAGGGATAGGATTACTAGACTGGGGGATGTGCAGTACAAAATGGATGAAGATGGCTTCCTGAAGCAAAGAGGCAATGATATTTTTGAATACAATTCAGCTGGCCTGCTCATCAAAGCCTACAACAAAGCTAGTGGGTGGAGCGTGAAATACCGCTACGATGGCCTAGGAAGGAGAGTTTCTAGCAAAACCAGCCATGGCCATCACTTGCAGTTCTTCTACGCAGACCTGACCAACCCAACCAAGGTCACCCATCTGTATAACCACTCGAGCTCAGAGATCACATCCCTCTATTATGACCTCCAAGGTCACCTCTTTGCAATGGAGCTCAGCAGCGGTGATGAATTCTATATAGCCTGCGATAACATTGGCACTCCTCTGGCTGTCTTCAGTGGGACCGGCTTAATGATTAAGCAGATACTATACACAGCATATGGGGAGATCTATATGGACACCAACCCCAACTTCCAGATCATCATCGGCTACCACGGAGGACTGTACGACCCTCTCACAAAGCTTATCCACATGGGACGGAGAGACTACGATGTGCTAGCAGGTCGATGGACGAGTCCGGACCATGATATGTGGAAGCACCTGAGCAGCAATAACATAATGCCTTTCAACCTGTATATGTTCAAAAACAACAACCCCATTAGCAACTCTCAGGATATCAAATGTTATATGACAGGTAAGACATTTAAATTGGTTAATATATTCACAAACTGGTGTCTAGCTTGCCATCAGTGAACAGGATCATCTCAGTATCCTTGTCACAATGGGGTTTTCCAGTGTTCAGTACAATAGACACAAGCTTTTCTTTGCCAGGTGACCCCTGTCAAATGAAAATGGTCAAGGGCATGTTTAATTCATGAGCATAGACTGAGATTCTAATTCCCAAACTTGTTTCCTTTTCACTTTCTTGGCATTTAAACTCTTTACATTGCTTCCAGTTGTTTGTTTCCTTGGATATCCCAAGTTTAGCTACCAATTAATGTCCTGATAACCTTTCTCTTTGTGGTGGGGCAGCTCTGTTTACACAGTTTTGCCCAGAGATTTATTTGCAACTAAACAAATGACATGCAGATTTGTTTTAGCAGAATGGCAGCAGCAATTTAAACCTTTTATCATCGTAAGCCATTTCAGGGCACACAACAGTAATGATGTAGTTCAGAGTTAATCTGCCCAACAGAATTAACAGTTTCTATTAAATGTCAATAAAAAGCCAGTGCTTTAGACTTAAAGGCCAGGTTTTAAGGCAAACGTCCCCCACAGCTTGACATCACCTCTGAACTGCTTCCCCAAAGACTTCGTAAAATGGCGTTAACATGATCTCTGTATGTTTATTAAACAGAAAATCATTCTGGAGGTTAAATGTCCATCCTATGCTCATGCTTTGTGCAACACTGGTAGTAACATTTTAGAGGACTGTTCTATTGGGACTTTTTTCCATATAATTATCATTGCAAAACCAGGTGACAGTCACAAATCAAATGTGCATACTTCTTAAGGAGATACCAATAATTTTTAAATTTGCTGCATCTTTCACAACTTTCCCATATGCAACAACAATATTTACATTCCCCTAAATTACGAGAGCAGCTTAATAACAAAAAAAAAAAAAAAGTTATGAAATAAAAATCCTGTATTGTTTCATGCAGCTTGTTTTCCCAGCCACTAGGGTTCATGCTTTCAGATTCTCCTGCAATAATCATAAGGATTAGATTGTATTTTGTTTAGATGAAAAGCTGTTTTGTCCAGAGCTGGGAAGATGATGCCATGAGGAAAGTAAACTATGCCAAAAGATGCAGACTAAGACTCTGCGTGTTGGCCTCACTCTGGTAATTAAAACTGGCAGGGAATATTTTGAGATAACTTTTCCTATCAGAAAATTCTCGTTTGTCAAAATGGAATTTGTGGGAGAGTGTTGAGCTTGAGAGATTTCTCAGCAGAAATGTTGCAAACAGCTTTCAAAATCGTCTCAAATGACATATTCCAAAATAATTTGAAAGAAAAGATTCCTTTTTCAGTTTCAGTCTTTTCAAATTAATTATAAACTAGCTATAGAAAACTGGAAAAGAAAAATTAGCAAATCAAAATGAAAGATCTTAATACAAATTGTTATCTTGAAGTGGTCTAGTATTTGAACAGTCACTTCGTGACATATTAACAGATTTTTATTTTTCTGCTCAAGGTAAGACAGGACAGAATTTCAAATGCTGTCTTGGATCAAGCAAAGAGTTTTCCACCCAGCTTTGATGATAACATCAAGATGCCCAAATCCAATACTTTTGTATTTTATATGCACCAAATAACTTTTGCCATCATCTTAAAAATTCAATTTTTAGTCTTAAAAGAATGCAGAACTCAAGTTCGTGTTTTAAGTTTCTCCTTTCCCACTTCCACCCTGTGCGTGGAAGAAACAAATCACGATATGGGACATGAGTGTCGTGATACTTGGCTGCTGCTCTGCCATTCCTTTCTGCTGAAGCTTTTGGGCTCTTCATGGACAGGGTGGGTGATGAGAGTGTCCTTATCATCACGACCATATCTGCCCAGATTTTGGCACAGGGAACCACTCTGTCCCTCCCTCCCCACCCCAGCACCCACTGTCTTTACGGGAGCTCAGCTCCCAGGACACAGGGATTTTGATCTCCAAATACCAGGTTTCTGAGCTCGTGAGTACAAAATTGGAGGCACGTGGAGGGGCGAGCAGGAGGAGCAGGTATTTATGTTTTGAGAGGCCCATTCTTAAACATGAGTATTTTAGTGATTGTACACTTCATGGCACAGAGCTTTGCTGCCAGCTTCAGCAATCCTGATGGATTGAACTGACATTTCCATTACACGTGTCTGCATTAAGCACTCTTTTTCTTTGCCCTCAAATGAATTTACTGTGAAATGTGTTGGCAGGGTTACTGTAGCTGAAAAAAAACTCTGTGATGTGGAATGTACTTTTCTGTCAAAAAAGTTGTCACTGCCTCTTGGCAAATTAATATTCTCCCCTCTGTTTTCTCAGCTCCACACCTTCCTCCTATGGTGGATTGTTGGGTGTGGGTTTTCTGTTGTTGTTGTGCTGGGTATTCCAACACCTCTTCCCAAAAAGAACAAACTCCTGTTTGCAAATGTTTTGAAAGTCAGTTTTCTGAGAAGTACCAAAAAAAAAAACAAAAACAAACCTGTCTTGAGTCTCTCTAAACGTGTTACATATTTTTCTGCTGTTCAGCATCCCTGCTCTGTATCCTTTTTAACATTTGTGAAGTGCTCGGAAAATGATTCCTGCACCGATTCCGACCTTCACAGTTTTACTTTGTTCTCCTGACCACCTGGTCCACAATATGGACATCAAAGGTCCTCGCTTCACATGAGAGGGATTTGGAAGCAGGCTGGCTTAGCGCTAAGCAAAGAGATAATCAAACGAGAATGAGAAACAATTAATTTCCTTCCCTCCCCCCCAACCTCTCTGTTTCAAAGACACTCCAAAAACAATCTGTACGTTGAGTGAACAGAAGTGTTTTCATTACAGAAACCCTCCTCCTTCCACATGGATTGTTGCAAGGGCTTTTTGGACATCTGCCCAATCTCAACATTTTGGCCTGCAAGAAAACAAGCATCAGATAGTGTGTTTGTTTGGCTCCTGGTCCTCCAGTCATCTGGAAGTGCCTTTCTTGCCATTTGCATCTGTAATTTCTCTTCTGACCAGCTCTTCAAAACATTCATTCAGGCCCATAGGGGACAAAGAAAAAAAATATTCAGAGATGTACATTTGATTCTTTAAATTGATCCTGTTTTTGGACTGTTTCAGCAGTGTTTATTCAGCTTAGCAAAATGAAAAACAAGCCCTTTGCACATCCAGCTTGAAACAGAGCAATCGCCAACACCATCCCAGTTACACGTAAAACACGTAAGACCCCTGGGAGCTGGTATTAGTTAAACTTTACCTTCATGTCTTCCTTTTTCTTGCAATTGCTGTTTGTGTGCCAAATGCACACCATATTGCTTGGGGACTGGAGCAGGTGTGTCCTTCTCTACAGTCCAGCGAAGGCAAACAAGGTGAGATCATCAAACGCTCTGAAGTTAAAGGGGGAAGCAATGCTGATCCCAAGCAGATCTGGGAGCTAGCCAGCCACATCGTTATTTCCTCCAGCAGGAGAACATCTAGCTACTATTCCCAATAGCTCTGCAATTTGCAAATTAGGGAAGATTTTGTAGTCTTCTGTCAAAGGAATACAAGAATGTTCCCTAGGTCTAATCCTCAACATCCCAAATGCCTCGGTTTTCCATCATGTCCCCTTTAGTGCCAATGATCCCTCTTTTGCATAAGACAATGGTTTATGGCTTGTAGCCAGCAGTGTTCTCACCATCCAAGGACTTCTTCTAAGGGGGTTATGAAAAGTGCCTGAGCAAAGTGATTTTGTATCCCTGTAGGTAGCCTGGCTGGCTGGCTGTTGTGTTATGGGACGGAAAATAATCCAGCAGTGTGGATGTGGCATTACAACCTGAGAACAGTCTGTGCCCCCTTTTATTTAGTCCTTTCAAATAACCTGCTCAGGTAGTGGTGTGGTAGCTGATTTCACATCACTGTAAAAGATGCCATACTTTATACTGGTGTAATACTCAAACTACATGTTCTTAAAAATGACATGGAAGTGAGGTGGAAATGCCATGGAAAAAACAAAGGATGCATCCAGAGCCTCTTCCATGAATATCTGCACCAGAACTGTGCTGTTATCCTGGATGTCCTGGTATTCTGGCTCGCTGCAAAGCTTTGAGAAGCCTCAGGAAGAGAAGTATTGTGGCTGAGATATTCAGAGCTGACTGCAGGGCTGGAAAATCCTTCCAGTTAAGCTGCAGCATCTCAATTTCTCTTAGACTATCTTTGTTCCTGTGCTTTTCCTCTGACACTTTAGAGCAGTGTCTCATGGCTGCTCATGTAGAACAGCCATGGAGTTGGCTTTAATTTGAGCCATTTGGTCACTGCCAAAGTTTCAGAGCTGGGAAAGTGCAGATTTGGACTGTTCTTGGAGGTGGAAAGTCATTGACTTGCCCAGCCTTGGCACACAGTTCTTTCAAGGGCCATTAAGATTTGTTCTCTTCACATAGAGAACAATCTTTGTGGCCAGAGTGCTACAGTGCCAGGCACTGTGGGGTCCTCATCCGTGCCATTCACCTAGGCAACCATGCTTGAGAGACCAGATAATCTGATTTCTGCTTCTCTTCCTTTCCAGATGTCAACAGTTGGCTGCTCACCTTTGGGTTCCAGCTACACAATGTCATCCCCGGATACCCCAAGCCAGACATGGATGCCATGGAGCCATCGTATGAGCTTATCCACACACAGATGAAAACCCAAGAATGGGACAATAGCAAGGTGATCCATGTGACTGCATACTGTATTTCATACCCTGATCAGCAAAGTATCCACTTGGGGTCTTTGTAAATAACCCTCTATCAGCCTGTTCTTCCGGATGTGCTGGGAGGTTAAGAGTGAGTGGGCCCAAGGCAGCTTGTCTCTCCCCATTACAGGAATGAAATCTCACTGAATAATCACATTGTAAATTCTTTACTACCACTGTGTTTATTCCTGTGATACTTTCTGGTAGTCGCTCAGTCAGATGGAGCATTACTGGTTTTTTGTCAAACAAGAGAGAACTACCACATACTGCAGACAAAGGTCCTGGCCTTTGCACCAAGGATTCTTGGAGGCAAAAGAAAGTAAACTGTGATACAGAACCATTTTCTACAGATTTTTTTTTTTTAATTTATTCAATCTGATTTAAAATATCTTTTTTAAAAAAAAGTCCCAGCACTTCCCTAGGAAAATATTCTGCATTACCGTGAGTCTCCCCAGAAAGAAGTTTTAGCTGATAGTTAACTTTCATTTTACCTGAGGGGTTTTAATCCCAAACCGCTGTGTCCTGCTTTTAAAAACAGGCCTGCATCACAAGCCATTTTGGCAGATGCTAGCACAAAATTCAATGATAAAATTGGCAAGAAAAAGCTTTTACAGCCCAATCATTTCTCCGTCTCTTCCTGTTGGGAATTATTCAGCTGAAAGGTGGAGGCAGCACTGTTAAAGGTTAGCACACTGGGTCAGGGTCTGAGAGCCCTGGGTTACTCCCAGCCCTACTGCTTATCAGCTGTATGACCTTGAAAACAGTCATTTCCCTCGCAGGATACTCTTTCCTTTCCTAGCCTGACTTTATACTGGGGTTGTTTTTATCTCTTCAATCTGAATCCTCTTTAGGATATAGATTCCTGCTTGCTATTGCTGTGTATTCAAATACTGCGGAGCTGCGAGGCACCGATTTGTTTGGGGAGATCAGGATGTGCTCTTAACAGTTCTGCTAATAAAATGATAATGGTAGCAAGTGGGAATGATCCCAGCTGCCTTCCTAGGCTCTTTATCTAAGCATTTACTGAAATCTCACTGTCCTGCAGTGGATTCTTGAGGTCCTGTACACAAATTATTAAACCAGGAGGTAAAATGCAGTGTCACATTTCCCCAGCCCCAAGGTATCACTCAGAGGTATGAACAAGGTACTATGAATTAATTACATAGTCGTGTGTCAGCCCTGCCTCAGTACTGAGCCTCATAGATGCAGGGAAGACAAGGTAAAACGTACCAGCTTTGACTTCAACAAGAGAGATTTAAATTAAGACATATCACTTTACAATAGAAGCAGACGGAAAGAACGATGCCTTTTGCTACCGTGGCTGCGTTGATGCTTGAAAACCATTACGCCACAGTAACTCAGTTGTGTTGTGGAGCTCAGACACTTCTCTTTTGTTTCTCTCTTCCTCGGATTAAACAATGAAATGCTACCAGAGATGATTTCTGTAATGAGAAATAGCCTCAGGATTCTTCCCCAGCTTTGATGTGACACAGTCTCCCCAGGCGAAGCTGTACAGGAGAAGGCAAACAGGGAAGGCTCATTCAGAGACCGCACAAAGATCATCTCTAAATTATTATGGACAGTAGATGATAACACCCAGAGAACTGCAGCAGAGATTAGTGTTAATAATAATAATAATGATAATAATAATGTTATTACATAATTTCAGTGTTATTAAACTTATTGAATAGCCAAATAATTTAATTGGCAGCTTGAGATGAAGTCTGATACTTGTTTATACGGGAGCTGGAAATAAAACCAAGGAGCACCCCCTTCCAGCCACCCATTTTAGGTGAATCTGCCTGAATGAGCAATAAAAAGGAAGTCTCCTCATCCCCTTCAGGTTTGTAAACCGAGAAGCTGCAGTGAGGTCTGTGCAGGGACCTGCTTGGTAAACAAGGGCTTTATGCAGCTATGGTGCTTCCAGATGAGTCACTTTACAATCACAGTGTTGAAAGTGGAATTTAACCATTGCAGGTCGTTTCATTTTCTTCCCCTGTGTTATGACAGCAACTAAACAGGAGCATTTTTATTTTCGTCTACAGTTGCAGGATCATGCTGTGATAGCAAGTGGCTCTCAAATGCTGTAGAGCAGAAACCCTTCCTTTCTGTCACAGCCAGCATAATGTAGACGTGTATTTGCATAAACTAAATTCATTCGCATTTTATACCTGAGCGTACGATACTTTTTCTCCTAAACCTGTCCATGCACTGAACACTGATTTTTCACATACAGTTCTGTTTGCTCCCAGCCCTTCCAGCCACACACACACACTCAGACACGATCCAGCCCTCCCGCTCACCAGTTCTCCCCGTACCTGTTGATGAAGCATGTGGAATAAAATACAAAGTCTTGAAAGCCTCCCAAAACAAATGACAAAATTAAACAAAGTTAAATGGAAGTTCAGGAAATATTTTTGTTTAATGAGATTGATCAAACCGTGTAGTGCCCTTCCTAAGCATTTGGTAGAAACTGTAGATATTTTATCTTTTAAAAGTAGCCTGGACAAGGCACTCAACAATGCCATTCTGTTTGAATTCCGGGGAAATTCACTGCATGATGTACCACAGCTTTCTCATCTCTGCCTCTTCCGATCCCAGGTTTCTCTGGGTCACATAGCCCCTTGTAATAGACCAAAGGAAATTTGAGTTACTCCACTGGCTCCACTGATCAAAGCCGTGGCCCAGCAGATTGAGTCAGTTCTTTTATCAGAGAGGAATGAATAACAGGAGCACAACAGCAAAGCAACTAACTCATCGGAACTGGCTGCATCATATCTCTTTGGAGTGCATAACCAGAGGGGCCTGGCATCTCCTTCCAAAACACTGTCAGTACTTGCCTTGCAGGGCTAGAAGATGGGAGAGATCATTCTGACCGTGGGCATCCACCAGCTCAGAAACAGTCAGCATGTCATAAACTTTGCACTAACCCCCTGCAGCTCTGGAGTGACATTTAAAATCCAACACTCTGTTGTATGGCACTTTTTCCCCCTCTCCCCTGTGACCACAAGGCTGCCACTAAATTGTTTGTTGAACAAGCTCAGTGTTATTGGCCACCAGGGGACTCCGGGTGACCTCTGGCATATTGTGGAGCTGCTGCACCTGAATCTAATTTCTCCTTTTTTTTTTCCTTTTTCCCCCTTTCCCTTTTGTCATACTGAACTGTCAGGTAATTGCCAGAGCCAGAACAACTCTTATTTGCAGGAAGGGATGTTTTGGAATCAGCATTTCTATCGTTAGTTACATCATATTCACTACATCCCATGAGAAAATGTCCCAAGGACATTCCTCCCCTTCTGAGGGATTGTTCTTGCCAATGTTCATCACTCAGGGAGAGCATCCTCACTTTGGGGGTGGTTCATCCCAAGCATGGGCCATCACGCTGTCCATGTGCCTGTCCATCAGCCACCAGCTATGTTCTGTGAACCTTTTGGCCAGTTTTCACTTGATGTAATGTGGGAAAGAGATGAAGTCTCCAGGACACCAAGATCCTGAAGCATTATGAAAACTGAAGAGCAGGAAAAGGAGGCAAATCCTTTTATCTCCCCAGAGATGGAAATCTGCATGATGCTAGATCAACCTAGTATCCCCCCAGAGCTGCGTGCACAGGCAGGGTGGAGGAGAGCTGTCCTCCAAACCCAAGAGTTAGCAAGGTGGGATGGAGGAGAAACTTGTCCTCCAAGCCCAAGCATTAGCAAGGCAGGGTGTCCCCCCCAGCCACCCTCCACCAGGTGACCTAGATCTTGGGTAGACCTTGGGAGCTATGTCCTGAGGGGTTCACCATGAGAGAGGGCATCCGTAGCAGGGAGTTAACAGGGAGTAGCAGGGAGTGGAGGATTTTGAAGGCTGGGAAGTCGTAGCTCAGGCCAAGCGTTTTGGAAGAAGTGGCTTTCCGCCTTGTGACCCATATGGTAGTCGGAGAAACACCTATCTGTGTGTAACGGCAGGGGATGTAGAGAAACTTGGAAACGTACTCACGTATTTCACATCTTGGATCCTTGATGGGAAATTAAAGCTTTCAGTCTCACACTGGAAGGCGGTATTTAAAAACAACAGATGATGGTATCTGGCGATGGTATTTCGAATCCTTGAGAGGTGCAGGCAAAATGCAAGAGGCTATTCAGAGAGCTCTGTAATGTGCCGTTCTCTTGAGCTCTGTGCAGCAGGAAAGAAATGATGAAGGTCGTTCTCTTCTCTCCAATGGGTTGTTACTAGATAAAGTGAAATGTCACCTAAGGACATCTGATTAAAAGAGTTTGTGAGGAAAAACAAACCCAGCCTATTTGTCACTCACATCTAAGAACAAATATTGAAATAAAACAACTATGAATTCCCCTCTTTCTGCCTTAATGCTGGTTTTATAGATGCCTTCCTTTGCAGTTGCTAAAGTGGTGGCATTTTTTAGAGAATACTACACACCACTGCAGCCTTGGACGGAAATTTTCTGTTTCTCTTCCTTGCCAGTTCATTAAAATGAGTTCTAAGATGAAACAGAAAAGGTAATTGCAAAGTCAGGGATACACTGCCTCTTTGAACTGTGTGTAATCTGTTTGCCTCTCCCCTGTATATTCACAGCAGAGCATACAAAGCTAGCTGTGCCCTGGTTTGCCTGAATTTGGTGTGGTTTTTTTTTTCTACTGCTGGATGGGTTTGTTTTTCTTTTTTTAAAAAAAATGCTGTTCCCAAATATCATTTTGTTTTATCAAAGAAATGCACTCAAAAAGTCATTTCAAAGTGATTGCGGGCTCATTTTCAAGATAACAGAGTTATTTGCAGATAACAGAGTTTAGTTATTATAATAGTTACGAGATGTGCGGTATTACAGCATTGCGTGTCTTCTCCTACTACAAAACAAAAGATGGGGAGATGTTATGATAAAAAAGGCCTCTATCTAGAAGCCCTGTAACCAATCTCCAGTGAAAGACCTTTTGGGTCTGATTTTGTTCTGGATGGGGACACCTAAATTTAGGCCTCTGCCTGTGAACTTGGTGTCCCACAGAGCACAGATCATCCAGAGCTTTTGTTTCTCACTGCTCCACAAAGAAGCTGCAGGCACTCTGGGGCATCTCAGATCACACTAGACATCAATGTATGGGTTTATGGGCAACTGAATCAGTCCTGGACCCAACACTGAAGTCTGCATGAGAAGCAGGTGCCTAGAAGGCTGGGACACCCATAGATTGGCAAGTACTACCCAGTTACTTTGCCAGCAAAGGTGGGTCAAGCCCCCAGCCTCACAAACCTGCCAACTGCAGTGGTCATACAGCTAGAAGTCAAGAAGGTCCATTTCTTTGGCTTTGGTCAGTCATTTCACCTCTGTTTTAGCCACCAGGAGCAGTGCCAGTAACAGCTCTACTGTTGTCCATGCAACAAGATAAATGCTTTCCCTGTACAGAGGAGATGTGTCCTGGATGGAGGCTGAGAGAACCAACAAGCCAGTTGGCCTCATGTCCTGTCTGAGTGCCTTTAGGCAAAAAGTGACAGTGCCATTGCTGTTAGTTCATGTGTAATCCATTAAACCTCCAAGTCATGCCAGTAGAGGGGTGGGTGCTGCATATTTTCCTTCTAAATGAAATCCAGATGAACAGTAGAGCTGTGTATGACTTCATATAACGTCATGAAGATAAAGGAAAGGTCATGTATTCTATTATTGGGTCATAAATTGTAAAAAAGACTTTAAAATGTTGGTATACGTTTTGTAGTGCACAATTGCTGATCTAAATTCAAATTTCTTGGGAATTTGATGATAAAGCTGAAAATCAAAAAAATTTACCTGAGGCCAGAGGGTCCCAGCTTGACAGAGCTTGTATAGCTTGATGAAGGTAGAGCATGTCAGAGCTATTGCCTGTTGTACCTATCACAGAGTGTGCCAAACAGGTTACAGGCCTTCCTGAATTAATGGCAAACTCAAGGACATCATCCATTAAACGTCACTGTACAGCTGTGACAGCCAACCAACATTTTAGAGTAACAACACAGTATCATAGAATCATACAGGTTGGAAGAGACCTTCAAAATCATCTGGTCCAACCATCCCCTACCACCAATGCCACCCACCAAACCATGTCCCCAGGCACCATGTCCAACCTTGCCTTGAACACCCCCAGGGACGGTGACCCCACCACCTCCCTGGGCAACCCGTCCCAATGCCTGACTGCTCTTGCTGACAAGAAATGTCTCCTCATTTCCAACCTGAACCTCCCCTGGTGCTACTTGAAGCCATTCAGAGAGAGCAGTTGGAGGGGTCTGAAGCCAAACCAAGAGCTGAAAATAAAGTTATTTAATTTTAATTAATTAAAATTAACCAGTGTGGATGATAAGAGGTCCAGTACAAGACCTCACTGCCCAGGCTTCTCTCATTTAGCAGCATAAACACAATATTATGGACTATGTCCTTCTGGCCTAAACCATGCCTGGTGCTGTCCAACTTATCCAAGCTCCCTTCCCCAAGGTGATATTGAGTAGCTGATGCGATTAATTAATTCTAGGGATCCCTAACCACTTAACTTTGGTAAATATAGTGATATATATAGAGAGATGGTGACAGATAAATGACCAAAGGACACAGAAATGCAGTGCAGAAGACCTGATTCACATTCCTGAGTGAAAGATCTTGCAAAAATGGTGATTTCAGTGTGAGTAATGAGAAAGAACTTTTCCCGTTGCTTACAAAAGTTACTGAGCAAGATGGAAGAGCCATGTGGCACGCTTGGGTCGTGGGGAAGGACCACCTGGAGTCAGCCTACAGGAGATGCACCTGAGAGGAATACATCCCCACTTAAACACCTCTTAAGATGAAATACCTAATGAAGGGTGTGCGATATGCACTTATGCAGACCTGCAAGTGTTTCATGGAATCTAGAAACCTAATTGCTCCCTGTCCATCATCGGTGACATTTTCATTAATTATGTCCATCTTTTCCATAATTAGAGCCCTTGTTCAGCTGGTGGGGGAGCTATCAGACTGTTAATTAGATCGCTCTTTGGGCTGTATGTGAGATCCCCCACAGGCAGCATGGGGAGAAAGAGCTCCTATGGCTGCTCCAGCTACTATGCTAGCAACCAAAAAGGGGGAGGGAAGGGGGCTTCTGCAGCTTTCTTGGCACTTTGAATAAAAGTAGTCTTAGGTCTTAGGTATTTCAATGTTGATTAAACCCAAAACTTGCCCTTAAACTTGTATACCTCTATTCTTTTATAGTTTTCTCCTTTATAGAGCAAAACTGCTCATAACCACTGAGCAAGTCACAGTGCAGAATCCTTTATTTTGTTTCTCTAATGGTTTGAAACCCTTCCTCGGAAATGGCTACCAGGGAAGCGAGGGTTCATTTCCCTTCCCTCACCATAAGTCGTGGTAGAGGTCACTGCTGAAATGTCTGCATTGTCTAAAATGTCTTCTTGCAGGCAGGGAAGGATGTGAGCCTCCAGCTTGTGGACTGTTTAAGGCAATCTCCTTCATGGATGTTAAATTTCCTCAAAATAATTGGAGTGCAGCAAACTTTTCTTTGTAGCCTATTTTTAATCCTGGATGTCATTACTTTATTGAACCCAGCCGTTGGCAGCGCCAGGAGAGTTTTGTCGTAGCATCCTCTTGCTTTTGTGAAATTTGAGCAAATAATTGTTCATGAGCAAGGGTTTGTAAGAAGATTGCGCTGCCATGAATTGATGAGAGCATTTCCAAAGACATTTTGCAGTAATGATGAGCTGCTGACTCGCTGTGTGCTTGCTCCATTATACGCTAACAGCAAAAGTGACTTTGTATTGTACCTGACTACAAATGATCCAGGCTGTTGTGTCTCTGCAGTTTTTCTTCAATATAAGCTAAAACTCAAACATTAGGTATGGCTGGGCCTAGCTCAGGGAGCCTGGCACGTTGTAGAGGGTCTTCAGGGAACAGGGGTTGGATTTAGGGCGCTCCTTGAGTTTTGAACAGCCTGCTTTGGGCAGGCTGACATGGGATGTAGAGAGGCTGTAGCCACTTCGAGGGTCGTACCTGCGATGCAGGCCTTTTGAAGGTGGCCCAAAGAGTTATAAGATGAAGTTAAAATAGAGGGAATTGTTACAAATACTTTCATACTTTGTCACAGAAACCTCAAAGCATTTTATAAAGCATAATGGCCACCAGATTCACTATGAATTTCTTACTTGCAGAGAAAAAATACTGAAGCACAAAATAATAGCTCAGCCAGGTGGGAGAGACCACCTAGACACCCACACTACTAAAGCAAAAACTCCTTCTCTCCCTCTACCTCCTTCTATCTGTAAGTGTAAATACAGTTCTATTTATTGAAACAATGAGTATGAGGGGGAATAACCTGGCATGTCTCTTCCACTAAAAGGAACTAAAAATCTGAAGGAAGGTGATGAGGAAAAAAAAACTAACATGGAGCTCCTCATGAGATGTTCTGCTGGTCTCCAGCATGCAAAATAATGCCCTTGGGTCATCAGGCTTCTCTTTCTAACATAACTTTTTCTTTTTTCTCTCCATTCTCAGTCAATTTTGGGGGTCCAATGTGAAGTGCAGAAGCAGCTGAAGGCCTTTGTCACCCTTGAGCGCTTCGAACGGATCTACAGCTCCAGCATCGCCGGGTGCCGGCACGTCAAGAAGAACAAGAACTTTGCCTCCGGAGGCTCCATCTTTGGCAAAGGCGTCAAGTTCGCCATGAAGGACGGGCGCGTGGCCACCGACATTATCAGCGTGGCCAACGAGGATGGGCGGAGGATCGCAGCCATCCTGAACAACGCCCATTACCTGGAGAACTTGCACTTCACCATCGACGGGGTGGACACGCACTATTTCATCAAGCAAGGGCCGTCAGAGGGCGACCTGTCCATCTTGGGCCTCAGCGGCGGGCGGAGGACCCTGGAGAACGGCGTGAATGTCACGGTGTCCCAGATCAACACAGTGCTGAGTGGAAGGACTAGACGTTACACGGACATCCAGCTCCAGTACGGCGCACTGTGCCTGAACACTCGCTACGGGACCACCTTGGACGAGGAGAAGGCCCGCGTCCTGGAGCTGGCCCGCCAGCGTGCCGTCGCCCAAGCTTGGGCCCGAGAACAGCAGAGACTGCGGGATGGGGAGGAGGGTATTCGCTCGTGGACAGAAGGGGAGAAGCAACAAGTGCTAAACACAGGCCGGGTACAGGGCTACGACGGCTATTTTGTGATCTCAGTGGAGCAGTACCCAGAACTCTCAGACAGCGCCAACAACATCCACTTCATGAGACAGAGCGAGATGGGCAGAAGGTGACAGAGAGGGTCCATACGGTGACTTCTTGCCAAAGACAGCTACTCTTTTGTGGCCACTTACCTGACTGTGTTGTACTCAATCCTTTTTCTAAACTGAACAAGGTGGGGGGGAGGAAAATAGAAAGAAAAGGAATAACACGGTTGCACTGTAACTCATGCAACATACTTTTTTTCCCCTTTAATTTGGCCTTCACACGTTTTTTGCAATGAACAGAAGGTATATTTTGCCGTAGTGTGATCACAGTGACATTTACTGTCTCTTGTCCTTTTTTTTTTTCCCCTTTGTGAGGAATTTGAAGTGGGGAGTCGTCAACGTACGTCCGTAGGTGTGAAGTGCGAAATGGGTGTCTGTGCTAACTTGTGTCATCCTAACCCTTTCTGGTTTGGGGCAGGGACAGATAGCCTTCCACCCAAAAAATGGGGAGCCCACGGCGTGCCGGAGAGCTCTTCCTGGGAAGAAAGGAAAAGGAAGACGACACTGATTCCTTAACGCCGAAAGCCACCGACCGTCCGAATCATGTGCCTCAAAAGAGACCTTACAAGTAGTTTTCACGTTTCACTTGGGACTTAAAGTGTTTTTTGGGGGCTCCTGCTGAGCAGAAGTAGATTATAGAGGCAAAGGAGCTGATTATATTAACTTGCAAGATGATTCTCTTCCTTCCTGAACTGGAATAAAAAAAGAAAAAAAATCAGTCTTTTTTCATTATGAGAGTAGATACTTTTTGTTTGTTTTTGTGTGTGTGCGCAAATCCTGGTTTTAGTTAAAACCTAGCAAAAGCCAAGAAAGGGACTCCTGCTCTATTGAGAAAAGCTAAAATAAATTCTCTCTCTCATACGTAGAGCTGTTCTATAGGTGGATTTAATGCACCCATGTTGTACATTTGCTAATGGCATAACTTCATTAAATGTATAGTGTTTCAGTACACGAGGCTACGTGTTTAACAGTCCACTGTGCTGTATCTGATAAAACCAGTTAATTTTTAGGAAGCTGATTTGAATTTAAAAGTAGTTATAGTATCCCAGTGACATACCACTGAAAATTAGAGCAAGCCAAACCCTGCTTTTCCTGACTCTGGAGCTTGTATTTATTGGCTGGGAAACGCAGTTTTGAGTAGCATGCTGGCAAGTCATTTATGACTATGGCAGATAAATGTCTCTAGGGGACTTTGGCAGCAGGGATTTTAAAATGTTTAATAAGTAGCAACAGCTTGTGCGTGGTGGGACAAGAAGGAGAATATTGGAATCAACCCTCTCACTGTTTCTTACATGAGCTTGAATGTAACGGAGAGCCCAGTTGACTGTTAGCAGTGAAAAAAGGGAAGCTTGGCTAGAAATGCCCACTACAGAGGGAACCAGTGCTTTAATAAGAAACTGCTGACAGAGTTACATGGCATGCTAATGTAATTTGTATTCACATAACCTCTGTGCTCTGAAAGAGTCCTTGAAATTCAAGGGAGCAAGGAGATGAGATGAGCATCCTCTTCCCTGCCTGAAGCAGCCCCGCGGTAGCAAGGGGCCGTTCCTGCAGGCAGAGGCATCACCCAGCTGGGCTCCAGCTGGAGGTGGCCAGCCCCAGTCCCAAGCAGACATCTCACACTGATACGTGCACGTATCCTGACTCTAAGAGCTCTCACCATGTCTCTCTGAGAACATCTCAGTCCTGATTTATTTTTGTTCCCCCATCCGCTTCACTTTATGCTGCCTGGTTCTGCAGAGAGATAACCCGAGATGTGCAAATCCATGCCAAAGCTGTTTCTTTACTCGGCGCCCTCCAATGCTCCCGTGTCCCCTGAGCCATCCCACCACTGCTGGCATCCCCCAACACAGCCCAGTATTCCTCTGCGGGCTCCAGCCCCCAAGATAAGGCATGTTGGGCACACGCTCCTCGAGCAGCGAAGTTTTGGCAGCCCCGGTGCTATCGTGGTTTCCCCCTGGATGCTGGCTGCCAGCTCCTCCTGCCTTGCCTCTCTATTCCCGGGCGCTTGCCTGGAGGAAGGTATGGGATGGAAATTCCCCCAGCAGACTGCTCCTCCTCCAGTTCCCAATCCTTTAGGATGCACAGCCTTAATTTTGGCAGCTGCAGAGCCCCAGGGCTGACCCAGCTGACCAGGTACAGCCCTGAATTCCTGGTGGTCCCTCCTGCTTGCGGCAAGGATGGCGTTGCTGCTGCTGTAACCAGCACTGTGCTCCCCACCACCCCTTGCAGCACGCAACCTTTAGTGCTTTGGCAGGTGTGAATTGCAGGCAGCTGGGCTGGAAAGGGCATCGGGCTCCGGCAGAGCCAGCTGGGAGGAGCTGCAGGGCCTGGGCCAGCTCAAGTCCTTGGCAAGGGAGCGGTGGCTTCAGGCAGCCGCCTGCCACGGATAGTGAAAAGTCCGTGGCATCACTGCCTGTGTCGCTGGGATCAAACCCTTGGCAAGCCTCGGTTGTCCTGAGGGTGCTCTAGTGGGGACTGGGGCAGCGTTAGCCAAGCCAGCAGCTGCCACCTTCTCGGAGGAGGCAGCGTCACCTTTCCAGGGCTACCCAGCTCCTCACATCCCCCTCCCAGGGGTAGACCAAGAACAGATCCCCCCCTACCAGCTCCTTGACTCGGTGGTGGCTAAAACAGGACCAAAAAATAAAATATGGGAAGCTGAGAGGAAAGGCATAAAGCCGTGTTGAAGACCTGTGGCATGGAGAGAGCTCGGCATGCATCCCATCATCCAGGTAGCTCCGGCGAGAAGCGGTGCTTCCATCCCCATCCCCATCCACATGTCACACCGCGAGGAGGAGTAGAGCAAGAGCAAACCACGCAGCCACGGAAAGAGATTCGAGCGTGAAACATTCCTGCTGGAACCCTGCCAGCCTGACACGGCACCTCTACAGCCTTACAGACCCTTCAGGTTATTACACGAGCTGATGACTTGGAGGAGTTCTCCCGTTTTTCGAGTCTCACGGTCCCTAGAGCCGGGAGCCATCCTGCTCGGCACCATGGTGAAAGCATCAAGGATTGCACCTCTCTGCATCCTCGAGCACCGGCAGGGTGTGATTGCCCACCAGCAACATGAAGGTCTTCTCCTGGACCTGCACCCTGTGCAGAAACTGTGAACATTATGTCAAAAAAAAAAAAAAGGAAAAAAATATATATATGTAAGAGTATATACATATATATCTGTGATGCTCTTTTTCTTATCAAAGCCTGTAACCAAAAAAGGGACGGCCATCCGGTGATGGATACAAACCTGTCTGAAGATGTCTGCTACATTTTCCAGACGTGGTCCTGGGCACCCTGCTCTGGGTGGCCCTGTTTGAGCAGGGAGGTTGGACCAGATGACCTCCAGAGGTCCCTGCCAACCTCAACCTTTCTGTGATTCTGTGATTCTGTTCCTGAGACTTCAGCCTCTGTGAAAGCTTCACCCCTTCCACCTGACTTGGGTGGTGAAACTGGAAGCAAACATTCTCAGCCTTGAACCCCTGCATTTCCCTCTCCGTTAATGGAAAGTCTTTTTTTCTGCGGGACCCTGGGTGCTTTTCTGTGGAATTTAAGGGAGGAGGCTGAAGGCACAAAGAGTGCTGAGCCATGCCCTGCCAAGCAGGGGGCTGCTCTCAGCTCTCCCCAAGCATTTCCACTCAACTCCCGGCCCCGTAGCCCTTTCCCAGCCCTTGTGCAACCCTGATTGCCTCCTGCGGGACCACTTCATGGCTCCTTGACCCTTTGTGCTTTGCCTGTGGGCAGTGGGACAGCAGATCCTCACTTCTGGAAGGCTGGGAGGTCCTGGGCACCAATCCCACTGCGCTCATCCCGCGTATCCCATCTCTGGATGTGCTTCTGGAAGCCAGTCAAGTGTGTGACCATCACTGTGGCCTTGGACACGTTCATGGCTCGACTTTGAGATCTTCTGGATTCCCCAAAGCGGCATCCCTTCAAAATGCAAAGGATTGGATTAAATTGCCTTGAACTCCTGGGCTTGTCTCCAGCTGGAAGTGTTGTGTGAAGGGTTAGGACCAAGCTCAGCTTGGAGGACAAACTCTAGCGTCCCTGATCCTGGTGTGAGTGGTGGGTGAGGAGACACTTCCAACCCTCCACAACTGCTGCTGGGACTGAAATGTGCTTCATTTGAAGAGCACCAGTGATGGTCTTCATTTGAATATACCCAGACACAAGCTGGTGCCATGGGGGCTCTGCATCTCAGGAACATCCCGCGTGCTCAGCCCAAGCGGAGGGGACCAAAACTAATTTGGCATCATGAGAAATGCCCCAGTGTTTGTTACCTCTGAGCTCTTTGTTATTTTTTTTTCCCTTTCAACTGAAGATTGGAGCTTGGAAAAATCATTGAGCGGCGGTGACCGGAGGGAACCACGCAGCTCATCATATCTGTGTCAGCACCACTATTGATCAGAGCCACGACGAATCTGAACAATACCGGGCAAGAGCCAACGAGACAAAGGTTGTTAAGAGCCTGGTGCTTGGTTCGGGTCTAAAAGCCACCGATGGTTGGGAGCCGGCTCTGAGCCCCCATCTGGCTGCACGTTAGAAGCAGTGAGGGATTTCTGTACTGTATCTGTAGTTGCTTTATTGAGCATAGGGAACCGGGTGAGATTCTGCTCAGTCTATTATACGGAGAGTGTAACCAAAATAAATCAAAATTGTTTAAGAAAAAAAAAAAATCTAATAAAGTACTTTTTCAGCTGTGACTTGTAAGTGTCACCATGATAGATGGCAGTGCAATCCATTATGCAAAGACAAGGCTCTTAACATGAAATTTTAGAATTCAATTTTATGATTTACAGAGAGGGCCCCCCTCATATTTACAGCGCAGCAGTCTGTTTCGATTCAATCTCTGCGTAATTGAAACCAGGGCCACGGATCTTGGTTACTCACTCAGCCGCTTTTCGAACGGGGAGGAGAAATAAGCGCCCGTGATGTTGATAACGGAGCTAAAAAGATTGTTTTGCTTGTTAAATCCTATTTGCTTTACCTACCCGTGCCGGCGGCGAAGGGCTGTGTGTCAGCGCTGCCAGGGCCGGGGTTTGCTGGGCTGAACCTGGTGTCCTCCATCCCGCAGCGTCCCCATCCTGTGCTGGATGCTTTCGAGCATCTCTTTTTCTTACGATCCCTCTTTTTCTTACAATCGCTAAATATGTAGATATGTGAATCCCCCGGTTACACCGAAGAATTTCCCTGAGTTTTGTAACAAGTATAAGATTTTTTTTAATTTCATTTTCCTCATCTCTGCAGTACAGGTAAATAAAATTTCTTGCTACTGTTGAGCAAATTTCCAGCAGCCCCCGCAGGGACAGGAACCCCCGTGTTGCTGCTGGGCATCGCCTGTCCCTGGGGCCGCTTCCCGCGGTGCTTTTCCACGCTGTGCTACCCGAAATGACCCACCAAAGGGAAACCTTCTGTGTCTCTTTCCTGCTTTCCTTTAATTAACGTAAAACTTTGTGTTCCTGACAAAGTACTACATGGCTCAACTGTTAACTCCCACACTGAGGGTCAATGCTTTCTGGGCAGGGGAGCATTGAAAACCGCAAGTGAAAATTAACTAATATATATATATATACACACACATATATATATTTTTTCTTTCCTCAGACCTGAAAATGGTTCAAGCAAACAAAAGAACTTTCCAAAAAAATTACAACTTTTGGGCAGTTCATGGATGTTGTTGAAATAACCAATCAAAGAATCACACTTTTCTATTTTAAAAAAATGTCTATTTGGTGTGAGGACTTCTAATGCAGCTGCACCTGAGCAGAGGACTTTGTATTAAAGCTGCATCTACAAGCCTGGCACTGGAGACTCTTGTCATTACCCTGTGTAATAATTTTCCTGAAGTCTGGAACTAATTTTTTGAGAAATTTTTTTTCTCGACACTTTGTGTTTCTAATACTGTATTCTTGACTGTGTAAATACAACCAGGCTGTAAATAAGTGCAGATGTAGATACCTTCTAGAAAAAAAACAAAAAACGAACAGACAGAAGTGACCGTGTGTAGCCTTCGGTGACAAATAAAAGAATATTTTGTGTTTAAATAGCTTTTTGATTATTATTAATGAAAATGTTGGATGTCTTCGTCTCACCTGCTTGCTCCTGACATGGGGTTGGAGCTGGAAAACCATTCCTAAGGAGATGGACCTGGCACAGGCTGCCCAGAGAGGGGCTGGGGGCTCCTCCTTGGGGATCTCCAGCAGCCGCCTGGACGTGGGGCTGGGCCCCCTGCTCGGGGTGGCCCTGCTGGAGCAGGGCTGGCACCACAGGGACCCGCAGCTGCCCGACACCACCAGCCACTCAGGGTCATGTGAATTTGCACCCTCGGGAGCATTCCCACTTGTGCAGGACCACAGCTGCCCCCAGGACTTGGCAAATCCACAGGTTAAATCCTGGGATTTTGGGGCATCCCTGAGGCACCAGCAGAAGTCCCCATCGTAGCAGAATGCTCTGCTTGCGATTTCAGAAACCAGACCCAGAAAGACCTCTAAAACATTTCGCTATGAATAATTTTCTTCCTGTGGTAGAGATTATTTCTTCTCCCTGTCAATCAGGCATTGCAGGTACCAGCATCAGCCATTTCCTCAGCAGAACCAAGAAGGGTTACAGGTGATCCCGTCTCACACACTATTAATGTGCCACAATGTTCGTTGGGTCAAACTTGCACAAAACCATTGCACAGCTCACAACGTCTCTACTTCCTATCGCCTTTAGACCATGCACCAGCATTTTGCAACTGATGACAGAGTATTTCAGTCTGGAGGAAGCTATATAGTGCACAAGGAAAATCAGACTATCATACCTCCCCCCCTAAAACGTCAAGTTATCACCTTTGGTATACAATAAAAATGTCCAACAGAGACGTGCTCATCCACAGGGAGAAGAAAGCCACCACAGCACTCACCACACCAACCCCTGGAAACCCTCATGCAATGCGGTGTGGTGGTAACATTCAAAACTGCCTGGTCCGGCCCCACCGGTGGCTTCGTTTGATACTTCAGAGAAAACTGTGGAATAACATCAGAAAATATGGCTAAACATGTATGGAGGAAAATATTCTTGCCTTGGGGATAACCTAATGGGAAGGGGAAGCAGAGCACTGGGTGGGTGGCAGTCGGTGGTGCAGGGCATTCCTCCGTGGCCATCCAGATTCACTGCCTGGTTTTATTGGAAAAATAACCAGGTTTTTAGGGGAAAAAAAAAAAAGAGTCAAACATTGCTGGTAGGCATCAGAAATAGGGGAATTAAGTCTCTCCTTTCTCCTCTGGCTCTAAACAGAGCCTGTGGGACCAGTTCAGACCTCTCTGTGCCCATTTCTGAAGTTAGGTGAGATGTGTCCAAGTGCTGGCAGATATTGGCTCATGAAAGGTTTCCCAAAGGTTTCCAACCATTTGTGGCCATTCTTGCTGGGATGTTAACCTCTCCACCAGGAAAATGTGTTGTATTTGTTTTTCAGCCTTCAGCTTCCAGTGCCAGACCTGGTACGAGTTCTCCAGCCACTCTACAGAGCAAATGTTCCCCAACACCAGCTGAGCCCCCTTCACTATCCAAAGCATGATAAACTCCTTCAGCCCTATGGCTCAAGGACGACTTTCCAGCTGCTGGATAATTTATTTTATCCACCCTCTGAAGTTTTTGGACACTTTTTCTTAAGCATGAGCACAGGTTTCTCCTACCTTGTGAAGAAAGGCAAGGTCTTGTCCCTCTGCTCATGGGCGTTTTTTATCTCCAAGGCAGCCATTGGCCCCTTCTGTCTTGCCACCGAAAGTGCATGTTGAACCAATTACATGGTGACCTTGAAGCCTTCCTCGAAGCCACGGGTTTCTGAGAGAAGCCGACTATCCCGTGGATCTGATTTGCAGCCTTTGTTCCAAGACAGATGTATTAGTTTGCATCAGGCTATTATTCACAAGGCTTTTCTTGGGCTGTGCTTAGCCAGGGGACTCAGATCCCCCTGCGCCGGTGACCTGCCCTCGCCGGTACCCGCTGTCCATCACTTGGTGCACCACCTGTGGTTTATCATCAAAAAATACCCTGCTTTAAATCATTGATAACTACATCAAAATGCATTGGGACATTTAATCCCTGAGGGTATCCAAGGAAACAGCAACATTTTAAGTTGCCAGTGGACCAGGTTTGGCTCTGCTCCGCGTGGTCGCACCAGATAAGACCAATGTTTTAATCAAAATATTATGGGTAGTAAATCAAGTGCTTTCATGGCAGCTGCCCTGCCATGCCAGTTCAATAGGCCAGCATAGACTTATCACATCATGTTTTAATGGGGTCCGGAGCCAGAGGCCTCTGGCTTATCTTTCAAGAGGCTGCTGGGAAATTCTCCTTGCTTTTGAGCAGGGCCCAAAGAAAAAATTGTCCTCTTCTGCATCCCTCATAGAAAGCAATTAGCCTGGGTGACATCTCACACACAGTTGGAAAATGCTGAAAATAAAGAATGGTGATTAGGTTCAGATGGGAGAAGCAGACTCGTGGAGAATAGAGGTGAGGTACCTTCAAGTGGGTTGTCCCTACAGGTGTCTGGCACTGGTGAGCCTTGTGGCCCTTCCTAGGGACAAAAACAGGACCATTGCCTAGCATAGCACATCCCATAGAGCAGCTGAAACGTTGGTCCCCTCAGGACTTTCTGGCTTGGGTGATGCATGTCTTGAGATGGTGTGTGTGCTCTCACAAGGTGTTCTGCAATGTCACAGTGCAGCAGTGCTGCAGCCGAGGCAGGTAACCACCAGCTGCAGCACCACCAGCCTCTGCCACAGCATGTAGAGGGGGCAATACTTCACTGCAGGCTGCGGAAAGTCCAGGGTTAAAACATCAGGATCCTGAAATGGCTGGTGGTGTTGGGCAGCTGCGGGTCCCTGTGGAGCCAACCCTGCCCCAGCAGGGCCACCCCGAGCAGGGGGCCCAGCCCCACGTCCAGGCGGCTGCTGGAGATCCCCAAGGAGGAGCCCCCAGCCCCTCTCTGGGCAGCCTGTGCCAGGGCTCCGGCACCCGCCCAGCCCCGCAGTGCTTCCTGAGGGGCAGAGGGCACCTCCTGGGCTCCAGGCTGGGCCCGGGGCCTCTGGGCCTGGCCCTGGGCACCCCTGAGCAGAGCCTGGCTCCGGCCTCTCGGCACCTCCCGGCAGTGCTGGTGGCCATGGCTGGCAGCCCCCGGAGCCTCCTCTGCTCCAGGCCCAGCAGCCCCAGCCCTCGCAGCCTCTCCTCAAGGCAGAGGTGCTCCAGGCCCTTCGGCACCTCGGGGTCCCTGCGCTGGGCTCTCCCCAGGGGGCCCAGCTCTGGCTGGTGCAGGGGGGCCCAGCGCTGGGCCCAGCACTCCAGGGGCGGCCTCATCAGTGAGCAGGACATTCAACCCTCCAAATTCCCTCCCAGTTCCCTCAGCTCTCTTTCAGCAAGACACAGGTCCAAGACACAGAAAAGCCAGACTGCAAGTGGAGCTGCGGCTGAGAACAGGGACAGAGACTTTCACAAAGAGCAACATGCTTAAAAGCAGTATCTCATTATTAATAACGTCCCCTTGAAGCAATAGAGGCTGGTCTTTGCCAAAACATGACAATTTCAGTTTGGAGCAGTCATTTGCAGAGAAATTTCCAGCACCAGGAGAGCTCCCTTGAATGCAGCATGCTAAAACAGCAACGGAATCACATGAATTACTGTGATTTGGGATGTTTTAAAAACTCTGTTTCTCAGGTTCTAACTGGAACACTGCTCCTCACACCAGCCCACTATGTAAGCCACAAGCCCTAGCACCTCCTTGTCCTCCAGCATGCTGGTTGGAAAAACACAAGCTTTGCTAAGCCCTTCCAACACATCCTTGTCAGGATTTCCTCCATGAAGGATATCTGGAGACAGTGCAAAGGGCAGCACATCCTTTGGGACAGCAGCTCTGTAGCTCCAGTTCAGAGACAGGCCAAATGTTCAGACTTACAGATCTGCTTTGTATCCCTTGTTGGATATTTACAGAAGGAAAAAAAATAAATAAATAAAAAATAAAACAGCACTTTCAGTTCTTGGCTCCTCTCAGTGGTGAGGGAACTCAGGTGCGCTCTGCTCATGATGAAGACCAATAAGATGGCCGTATCAGGTCAGAGGAGAATGTAATGGGGAGGAATATAAGAACAGGACAAGAGCTGCATCTTCGCAGTTAACATCACAGCATCCTCAGGCTTATCTCCCACTCTTTGAATTTAATGACACAGAACCATGGCCAAAATACAGCTCTGGGTTTGGATGTTGCTCAGCCTGTTCAAATGCCTCTAAGTCTACCTCTGGAAGTCACAGTGCAGTTTTTAAACTTCAAGTTCAAATGATGTTTTGTTACCTGTGGGGCTTCCTAAGCAGGGGAAGTCAGTGACCAGATCTTTACAGTGAGCTTCTTCAGCAGTGAGTCCTACAGGTGAGGTGCTACAAGCAAGCAAGACCGCACAACACCTTTGATTGCTGCTCAAGCAGGAGGTAACAGGGCTCTGTTTGCTCATCATTATGCTGCTCTTCTACATCTGAGAGATACTTGTATCCTTCAGGAGTTTTACATAACCAAACCTCATCATCTACCACCAGTCCGAGCTCCAAAACCCTCAAGCCCTAAATTTTATGCCAGAGTGTGTGAAGCCTAGCAGAAAAGCATCCCTAACAAGCAGTTAGGATGGAGAAAATCAAGCAGCAGGTTAATAAGCCATGGCAGGTCATTGGTGGGCAGAAGACTGTGAAAATACACCCTGAGATCATTTGTACAAATCTACCTTCGTATAATCCATGGTCCAGGATTTTGATTTTTAAAAAAAAGTACTAAAAATGGTTGGCAAATGAAACATATAAAGAAAGAAGGATGTTGCATTCATTTACAATAGCTACACTTCATACCTGTGCAGTGTTTCCTGTTAGAAATCTCCTTTGAGCTACAGAAAATATTACCTCAATTTTACAAGTGGGACAAGTGAGGCACTGAGGTTAAATGTTTGGCCTAAGATCACTCGGTCAGGGGATAAATAATGAAAAAGCCGTGACTCAACGGCCCTGTGCCACTCGCTCATTGGTGTGACTTCTACTGAGCTGAGTTTCCTATTACCTGCACCTCCTAACTTTGCTATTTGAGTCATGGCATTTTTAATTAGAGCTGCTCCCATACCCTGTTAATAAAGTAATATTTAAAAAGGGATGATTTCAGGCTGCAAAGATCAAAGAGCACTTGGGAACAGTACCAATGGCTATGCACCTTTGTGCTGGCCAGGTCTCTCATCGCCAAAGGTGAGCAAGCTCCTCTCCATGCTGGAACTGGAAGAAAATGCACAAAACCTGGACAATGGTCAAGGAGGAGGGCCCTGAGGCTTGATGTTAGCAGTAATGCCTGGGTTTTGTCTAGGGACCTAAAATGGCAGCTGTACAAGGTTGGCACCCTTGGGAGTGTCTTTGTGGTCATTCTGGATATGTTCTGCACTAGGGTCGTCGTTTTTTTCATAGTCTATGTCCTTCCTTGTGCCAGCTCTGCTTAGGGACAAACAGTCAGGGCATTAGGATAATGTACCAGCATCACTCTGCCTCTCCCCCACACCCTCATGCTTTCCTCCTGGTGCCTCTGGAAGTCCCACCAGACAAGGCCACCTCCTGCATTTGGTGGGACAGCACCAAGGAAGGTCACCAGCAGGCCCATAGCTTCGAGAAGTTCAGGGCTTCACACCTGCAAGACACAGAAAGAAATAATATATATATGTGTGTATGTGGGTTTTAGAGGAGCAGCTATAGGATGGATTCTGAGGTATTTATAAGCATTTAGGAGACTCTTCCATTCTTTCTGGCTCTCCACACACATACAAAGACACACTCACACACCCTGCTCTCCTCCTTGCAGGTGCACTTTGAGCAAACAAAGCACCGTGTGATTGTTTGGTGCCCTGCATCCTCAGGTCTCGTCATCTGGCAGCTTTTCTAAACACGGCTTTCTTCCTCTCAGCACTTCTGTAGGGACCTTGAGAAACGACTGCAGCAAACATGCCCTGGCACTTCAAAGTTGGAGGGCTGACAACCCTTGAAGTGCGCTTCTGATTTTTTTCCCCTCCCATGTCTAACAATGCCATCTGTGCTGTCTTAAGTTCTATCTCTGGCCATGAACCTGCATGCAAGAGAGTGATGCAGTTCCAAGGATGTCTTTAACATTTTCTGTAATTAAGTAGTGGAAAGCAGACTCCACTATGAAGCCCTTTGGGAAGGCATCAAATGTATCCCTGTTCCTACATTCTATAATATAAAATTACTCGGAGGTGGCCAAATTCATCCTCACTAAATTCAGACTTCTAGCTGAAACCTGCAGAGGAAGAGCCCATTCCCAAAAATTCCCCTACAAACATGGGTCAACAAGTGCTTGAGGACTCCGGGGGCTTCTGACTGCCTCTCTGTCCATGGGTCTGTCCTTGGGCAGACACCTCAGGTAAGTGCAGCAACTGGCTCTATGGTAAAATGAAGTCAACTTGATGGAGAAGACCCAACCCAACCTTTTGATCTTTGTTATTTCTTGATTTCCCCTCCTGGAATAAGAAATTAAATGCTTGCCTACATCATAGTGAGAAATACTCAGTGAGGATCTCAGCTCCTAAGCTGGCCAACAATAAAGATAAATTTGCAAAGTTGAAAACATCTTTTGGGAAGTCCTTCATTTATGAACAGGCTGAAGTATCTGCTTCAGCTGGGACTGCAGCAAGTGTCAGAGCTCCATTACTTGCTCAGACACTTTTATCTCACCTCTCCAGGTCTTGTATCTGGTTCTGGCTGCTGACCCAGTGTTCATGATCTTCCAATGCCCCGTTAACATTCATTTTACACCAGCCTGAGGACTCCTTAAAGGCAGGAGCAGGTGAGACAGGTGCTAATCTGTTATACCGGTACCAGTGCTGAGCACTGCTGCTTTGCTGGTGCAAAGAGCCCCAGGCTATCCCTCTGCCTCTGTATTCAAACACAGTTTTTGTCCCTGTAAAAGCAGAATTTGATTTATTTGCCCTTGCCCCATCTGGTGCTGGACAATTATTAAGAGTTCAGGCAACTGCATTTTGGCCATCTCTATTCTCCCCAGCCTTTGCATCATAGCAGTTGCACACCTATGGTCATGCATTTAAATCTCCTTGATCCCAAAATCAGAGGGATGGAAAAAAGCTGCCCTATCCACCCCTGTGCTAGGGCAGGGTAGACCTGCCCTAAAGCTGCCCTCCTCCTAAACACCTGCCCTAGCAGGGGCCCCACGGCCTCTCCATGCAGCATTTTCCTTACAAGACCTTCTTCCCTGTGCTTTCAGACCTCATTCTTGCTTGTTTTGCTGCTTTTCACAGTCTCCAGTGGACTTACGTCTTTCTGGGGACGCAGTGTGCTGGAGCCCAGCTGTGACAACAGTGGGCTGCTCAAGCCACGTGGCCTAAGAACCGCCACCAGCACATGAATTAACCACAGCAGCTGCACTCAGAATACCTCAGGAAAGGCTGACTTGCAGTACAGTCAGCAAAGCTTTTCCACAGCTACTGTGCGAACTGCCATCCAACTCCCTGAACTGATGAAATGTTAATGTTTGGTAATTTCTGAGGCGTAGGGGAGAAGAAAAAGGCTGGCGGAGGTGGCCACCCATGTCCATGCTGATGAGCCGAATTTTAGTCCCCCAGTGTTGTGGTTTAACCCGGCCGGCAGCTAAACACCACACAGCCGTTCGCTCACCCTCCCCCCTCCCTCTCTGGGATGGGGGAGAGAAACGGGAAAGTGAAGCTTGTGGGTTGAGATAAAGACAGTTTATTTAAGAGAGAAAATAATAATAATAATAATAATAATAATATGTACAAACAAGTGATGCACAATGCAATTGCTCACCACCCGCTGACCAATGCTCAGCCCAACCCCGAGAGCCGGCCCCCCACCCTGGCTAGCCACCCCTATATATTGTTCAGCATGCCGTCAGATGGTATGGAATACCCCTTTGGCCAGTTTGGGTCAGCTGTCCTGGGTCTATCCCCTCCCAGCTCTTGCTGCCCCCCCAGCCTGCCCGCTGGCAGGACAGAGCGAGGAGCTGAAAAGTCCTTGGCTTAGTGTAAGCACTGCTCTGCAGCAATTAAAACACCAGCATGTTATCAGCACTCTTCTCATCCCAATCCAAAACATAGTACCTCACCAGCCATTAGGAGGAAAAACAACTCTGTCCCAACTGAAACCAGGACACCCAGTAGCAGACCTTTCCTGGTGTAGTTGCTGAAAAAAAGTGGAGAAATGAGGTCAGGTAGGACACGGGGATTTGGACTGCTTTTTGGCTGAATGACTGCAAAAGGCTCCCTCCGAATCTTCAGTTAGGTACAGAAAGATGGGGCCAAATTCCTGCTTTAAAAATTTTCTTCTTTGACTGTAAGTCAATCTTTGCAACCAACAGGCTGCTGTGGAAGGAGTATTTGTTTAAATATCACTTTATAAAATGCAAAATACTCACCTGCATCAGTTCATAAAGGAAAAACCTTTGTGTTTTGACATTTCCAAAGGTTTCCTCGCATCTTTTACTGAATCCGCTCAAATGGAACTCAAGTTCACCAATCATTTCCGTTGCCATGAATGCCACATTGATGACCGCATTCTTCCTCCAAACCGTGCATTTTGTTAGCTGTGTGCCAACCTTTCCTGCAAGATGAGGCTGGCACTGAAGCCGGGGGATCTGCGGGGTTATTTCTGATTGCTGTGTCCAGCTTGATGCCCACACTTTCTTCACGCAGTGACACATGCACTGAGAGTGCAGAACAAATATTAAACAGCAGTGGGCTTCATTGAGTCCAGATCTAAGGGTTTACCTAGATTTTTTTTTCTAATATCACTTCTTTGGTTCTCTGTGGCCGTGCCCAAAGACTCAACAAACAAAAGATGCTAAAAGATGCTAAAAGTGCTAAAAGATGGACAACCACCCATGCCAGGTTGTACTCCACGGCAAGATCCACCAGAGGAACCACACGCCCGTGTGCAGCATTCAGCCCTGCAAAACCACCACCAGTGCCTTCAGATAACTCTGCAGACAACAGGAATTGCTCCACCTCAACAGGGAATCTCTCCCCATCAGCAAACTTCATACAAACCATTTGTGGGAGCATGAAAACATCCCCCCAGTATTTATTTCCAGCATTTGGAAGGGGCATAAAATGTTATCTCTTAAGCAATAATCGCCCCTTTTGTAGCTTCTCCTCTTAAGAGAAAATCTGTAAGTATTTGTAAGTCTAACTTTTGATATTTGCTATGCCAGTGGATCAAAATGCCTTGATAATAAAAAATAAATAAATAAATAAATAAAATAAAATCAGAATATATGAAGCCTCTGGATAAATCTCCTTTTGGAAAATAATTTAAATGCAAACAATAACATAGCTGAAGCCCATAGAAAATGTCCACTACCTCCAATTATTGGAGATGGATTCTACATAGCCTGTACATTTTTTTTGAATATGAGTCTCTTTTGACATGATCTCTGCATTTTCAGCTGCCGGGAAGGAGAAAAAAAACAAATCCTTCCCAGGGCCATTCAAGATAAGCCATGGTTTCCTATCTCTTTTGACTGAAAATACCAATGAAACCTCTTCCAGGACTATTCCCCATCTTCCTTCAGTCTCTTCCTATTAGCCTTATCATTTTAGCGCCTCCTTTGATATATAATCCCTTTATGTCGTGCAATGATAAATCAAAATAAAGTGCACTGCTGAGTGATTTTATTGTTATTAAAAGGTCAGCTCTAAGGGGGTCGCATCCCACCACGTATCCTGCAGAATTCATGGGAGATGCATTAAAAAAAAAAAAGAGGCACCATCCTCCTTTAACATGTTTAAATGCTATGATGGTCCTTCAGCTGAGCTCTGTGATGGATTTTCCAACACAAATCCACAGCATGGTGCAGGTGGGGCTGCAAAAGCTGCCAGAAACACATCCCTGTCCTTTGGAGGGGGCCGGCTGCAGAGGTAATTCCATGTTAATGGGAACGCTGAATTAATAACGAGGTCTGCTCACCAGGAAGGTGTTGTCTATCCCAGTCCTTCACAGCACTCAGGGTCCATCCCACAGAAGAGTTTCCATTATCCCCACAAAGCTCCCTGCTGCCCTTTCCCCCTGCCTTGACAGCAAGGGGGTGTTGGGGACTGCTCAGCAGTGGTTAATAAAAGCTGCCAGATGGCTTAAGGGAGGGTGAGGGACAACAAAACCTCTGCAGAAGCCTCCTCACCATCTCTCTCACATGGCACTGATGTCTGAAATGTGCTCATTTATTAACTACCTGTCAATAAGCTCTTCCTGAAAGCGTTTTTAAGATCCATCACTGCGCCTTTTCCCATCACTTGCATGAGCACAGCGGCCTGATCCTGCAACAGTTTGCTTCATTAACATGATGCCCATGAGTAGATGCCCCTAGAGATTAAAGATTTTATTCTTCTCTGTGTTATTGTAGTACTACTAATTCAAAGTACTTCCAGGTCAGGGCATTAGGCAGCTAATGAAGACAAAAAGACAAAAATAAAATAAAAAGAGAGACAGAAGGTAAGAAAATGTAAATCGTTGTACATAGCTTCTCATTTTTTCCTCACCCTCTTGCTCCTTTTCAGCAAACCCACCTAAACTGGGAACCTCACAAGAGATGACGAAGAATTTGAAAATGTTTCCTAAATACTAGAAGGAATGGGCAAAAAGGGCTGGATTTCTCCCCATGCATGTGGAACTTGCTCATTTAAAATAATAATAACCACAAATAAAAATGAAGATGCCATGAACATATTAGTAGTAGTAGTATTAGTATTAGTATTATTTAAACCTAGCTCAACTAATTCAACAGGACAGGGTTGTTTGGTTTGGTTTGGTTTGGTTTTGCTTTAAAAAAAAAAAAAAAAAAAAAAAGGAATTATTTCTCTCTGTCTGGATGGAAGAAAGAACACCTCAGAAATAATAGATGACCAGACCCAAACACACGGACCTAATTAACCACCTCTGCTAACCACCTCTCCAGGTGATGCTCTACCCAAGTGTTGGATGCCCAACAAACCAGGTATGTGCAGATGTAGATCTCCTGCCAACCCTACCAGCTCTGCAAAGCCTGGTTGAAGTCTTTCGTAATCACCATTTTGGGGGGGAATTCATCCAGGAGGGCATTTATACACATCTCAGCCCTGGTCAGGCCTTGGACCTGCCTCCAGAAATCCCTGATTTTGAACGATTCTGCCTCATTCTCCTGCCCTCTGCCACCTGAAGTTGTGTGCAGAGCTTCAGGACTTCAGCTTAGTGTGGAGACATCCACGCCGGCCCCCAGAGGGCCAGGACAAAATGTGCAAGCAAAGTAAGCATCGGAAGAAGAAATTAGCAGTAAGGTGGCATATGCTGTGTCCCCACTGGTCATGTATCCGCACAGCACATGGCTTGCTTGCACAAAACAAGCACGTCACATGGTGTTTGCTCAAAAACGGCTTGGGTGAGCTATTAACACTTCATTAATACATGATGAAAGGCAAATTTAGAGAGCTCCCCAAAGTGATTGAGAGCTCCGAGGGGCCCATAAATGAAATGATAACGCAGAGTAAATAAGGCTGTGTAATAGAAAGATTGGGAATTAGCCTATGGTCTAATAAAGGCAGCCAGACATTACCAGAAACGCATTTGCCAGCTTCCCAAAACCTTACGCAGTTTTGTTCTGTGGGAGTATTGGAAGATTAGAAATTAGAATGAAATTTTGCACCTCCAGAAAAAAAAAAAAAAAAAAAAAAAGAAAAAAAAAAAAAAAGCGCATGTGTGTGATGGAACAAATGCACTATTTATACAAATCCATCAAATACCCCAATACTCCTGCTTTTGACTTTAGTGTTGTTGTTGTTGTTTTGCCTTTTTTGCTCCCCATCATTATTTCTGTAAAGAAGAGAAGCCAGTAAATGTGCTGTTGTGCAGGGGACATAGTTCTGGCATTTCAAAAATTGGTTTTGATGTGTTGTTCAGGACTGTTTTGAAACAGTATCAGCCCTTATCACACTAAATATTTTACATCTCTGTCATCTGAAATCCCCAGAGGAGCGCCCATGTTGGCCATTAACTCAGAGACAGAATTAGCCTAAGCTATATTGCCTGAAATTGTCCAATGACACCGAGCAAATTTTAGGCAGAGAGTGGACTTTGAGGATAGAAGTCCATTAACGATAATATCGTTCCACAACCATTGAAGAGGCCATTAGTGTTTGTGCTTATTTTTAGTATATTTGAAAACAGACTGAATTAATCCACTATCAGACCCAAAAGGAGCTCTCTGTCCGTTTTCAGGTCTTGATTTTGCACCGGGATTTTGTTGCAGCCTTGAGGTCAGAGTGCCACCAGCCACCCAGCAGCACAGATAAGGTTTCACGCCTGGTTGAACCCTAAGCTCTCACCAATCCTTTTCAGACCTGTCAGATGTAGGAGGCGTAGGTCCTTATCCAGTCAAAGTGATCAAAGGAAGCATCCATCATGTCCAGTGTAAGGCTCCTGCAGTATCCCCATCCATTTCACTAATTGCTTTACTCTCCCATTAAGGCCAATCAAGAGAAATTGGGCTGTGATTCATCTCAACCATACACAGGGCAGATGCCTCATAGTCTACAAGTGACAATTTCTCTTCTTTGGCTATAGAGGGAGGCACGAGTGTCACCCTATTCAGTTGCTCCAGGAGATGAACCTTGGCCACACACACTTTTCCCACCCAAGCAAACAGCCTGGTGCCGTGGCCTTGCAGAAGATATCTGCATGAGAGAAAAAAATAATAATAAAAAAAAATGGAATTGCTCTTCAGTAGTGGATCTATTCCCTAAAAATAGCTTTTAGCAAGTAGCTGGGAGAGATTTTCTTGGGGGCTCTGTGAAGAGTCAAGGAAGCATGGAAACTAATGTCTCTTTGGGGGAAAAAGAAATTCCTGGCTTTCTGGAGGAATATTAATGACTAGCAGATGGTTAAGAGGCCAGGAAAAATAGTTCAAGGATGCCATAAAATGGCAGGGCTCCTACATCAGGCTACTCTTTGAATTAAAATATTAGGTGTTCCTTGCTTGCCCATGGGACCCACCAGCAGTGACCAGCTGAGGCCAAGATTTGCAGGTTTAGATCTCCGCCCCTCTCAAACCCCAGGCTGCTACTCAAGGGAGTCTTTACTGGTCAGATGAGGGGGCCCATTTGTCCCACCACCACACTCCTGTAGGTGATTTTTCACAGCAATGCAGTGTGAAGCATATTTTTCATCACTCCTGGCCATTTATACTCTCGCTCCACAGCCCTCTGCATGTTGGCTCACATGAGAACTGGAGAGACTGCAGGTTTCCAAGCCTGAGATGAAAATCTGGAGATTTTTCCATCTTTCCATGCGGCTGTTTGGTTAGCCCTACTGTCACTGTTGTTTCACATATCAACGGTTATCACTAGCCAAATGCATAGCCTTTGCCACGGCTTCTCTGGGTGGGAAGTCCTAGCAACAACAGCCTGCTATTTATTAAGTCAAAGGCACTCGGTTTTATTTCAATTGACAGATGTCTGCATATTTGGCATGAAAACACAAATTATATTCCCATGGATGCACTATTGAGCTGAAATATATGTTAGCTCAAAATCTAGTTGCTTCCACATAGATGCAAATATCTTCTTCTTTCGTGAAGAACAAACAGCAGCTCTTCACATCCTCATCTAAAATAAGCCCATTCGTTTCTTAGTTTCTGGGGGGGGGGGGGGGGGAATAAAAAAGGTCCAAAATCATGTCCAAAACTTAGCAAGGCCAATTGCTGACTAACAAACATCTGTCCCATGCTTGTGCAAACCCCACCAGGGAAGTTCAGCCTTCCGAAGTTTTGGAAAGAAGGAAAGCAGCTCTGCTGGATCCCCGGCTGGAAGCAGTCCATGCTGCACACATGGCTTGGATGCAGAGAGCTGCAGGAATGCCACCGCAGTTTAACACCAACTAGCTGCTCGTGTTTTCATCCATTTTCTGTGCACACACTGCAGGGTTTATAAATCTCCCCTTTACATCCAGAATATTCCTGGGAAACAGATTGCTTCTGACAAGGGTTTCTTTTTTATTATTTTATTTTTGAAATATAGATTTTTTTAATGCAACATGCTTCCATTGTATTATATATTGCAGATGACAAACTTCCCAGCTGGTAATTTCCAATCATTTATAACACTGTCGTGAGAGTCCATATTTTTATATCATACCATATATCTGAAATATGTTGGAAAATATAAAATTATATGAAACCGATAATAAATACATCTCTACAGACAGAAACACACACGAGAAAACTTTCAGATTTTCTTCTCTGCCATATTATGCCTTTTATCTATTCTCCACATATCACTCTCTGAGGCTCTTGCTGGGAGTTTGCCACTGGGAAGCCAGGAAAAGTGAGCAGCCTGTGCTGAACAGCCAGCGTTAGGTTACAGAAGCTATTCTGCCTTCAGCTCAGAAAACCTCGGGCTTTCATAAAGCAAGTCATAAAAAAAATCTCTGATCTTCAATTGACATTGTCGAGGAAAGAGCAATATACCAAACGTGCCCTGGTTAGAGGGGCAGCAAGAGGAAGAATCAGAGCAAAAGATGATGCTGGAGCACTCCTAATAGCTGGGGTAAATCTTGTTCTGTAAAAGTGGCATCATTAGATGGCCATATTTACCATCTCTCAAAAAAACAACGCACCCAGGACTGGCTGAACAGCAAGCTGCACCAGTGAGGTGCATGCTTGCAGACAAGCAAGGAAAGAGCAGCTTGCTTGGAGCTGTTTGTAGCACGTATTATTGCCACGTCACATAGCATCCATCTCTCCTGCGGTCCCCAAGCCCCTCTCAGATAATAAGGACACATCCTCAAGGAAAGGGATGCCTTGTTATTCCCACAGGAAACTGAAACACTGAAAGATTAAGTGATTGGACCAGGGTCATGTAGAAAATCTGTGTCTGATCATGGAAAGTTCCTGCGGTGCAATCTTACTGCAACTGCAGAGCCATCCACCCCTCAAAATAAAGGTAGGGCCAGGTGGGAGACACAGCCCCTTCTGAGCTCCATGCCAGAAACACCACAGGCTCCGGAGCTCACTTGCTCTCCAGTCTTGTAAAAGTCACTTTCCTGTGGTTTAGTTATAGAAGTTATAGAAGTAATACAAGTTTAGTTATAGAAGGGGATGAGCCCACCTTCCAGACACACCAAAGTTGCCCTAGATGTCATTTCAGCAGGGTCTTGTCCTCTTGTGAGTTGTCCGTGGCCAGCTATCTGCAAATGAGCATCGCAAAAATGACACCACAGCAAGTGGACTCAAGTGGCAACTAAAAACCTGGGATTCCCTCCAGAGCCAGGCAGAACACCTGCCACCCAGGTGGGAATCATCCCCCACTGCAGGAGGTTCAACAGACCAAGCATAGCCTTTAACCAGGGTGTTCACATTGCAAGAGGCACAGAGACAGCTGGAAACAAAATCTCTGTGAGCCATCGCAGACCTGAGAGGATGCTCCGGGTCAGTGGCATTGCATTCACAGCAGGCTAAAGCATCATGATCAGAGGACACCCACTGCTCCCCAACTTCCAGCCCTCATTTCCACCACCTGCTGCCACCCCAGCCATGAAAACATCCTCACTGAGTTTATTTTTCCCCATGTTTTTCACTTTTTTTTTTTGGATGCCGCAGAGCATTCACAGCAGGAGTCACCAATCTCTGCTTGGGGTGGGAAATACTTCTAGATGCTCTTGGAAGCACCTTTTATTCACAGCATGCTACTTGTTACAGTTAAGCAAGGGGAAGGGAAAAGCACCTCCCTTCTACAGGTGTTTCGTGAAATGGTAAAGCTATTCAGACTCCAGGGTAGGGATAAAGCCTATCAAAGCATCACAGTTTTCCTGGATTTTACCTCATTCCAGCTGCTCATAGTCCTCTGCCATTAGTTGTTGCTGCCTCTTCCTCTCCTGCTGTGATGGAAAAACAATAACGTTTAAGTCTGGAGTCCCCAAAACCGATCGCTGTGTGTGACTTGTTTCCATTCCCCCCCTAAAAGACACAAAAGAGAAAGTGGGCTTTCATATACATTTATTATGCATTTGATGACAAACTTTATTTACAAAGAGAAAGAGGCTGGAAGACCTTCCAGAGTCACTGGACAATTTTAGAGGTCTTCCTATAAGCAACCAAACATGTGCCAATGGAGCAAAGCATAGGATTTCTGCCCAATGAGGACATTGCAAGTTAGGTACCCAAAGCTAAAAATACCCAAAACACCTTTGGAAAATCTTTGCTATATTCATTTCTCATCCTTTATTTGACTGAACTCAAAAGATGCTTTCAAATCACATAAGCAATCATTTCTTGTTAAAGACATGAGATATTAGGGAAGCAGAAGCCACTTTTTGTGACTCCTATAACATAGCCAAATCTTGTTCCCATTGTGTGGAGCTGGCTAAAGGGTTTCCAGTAGCCACCGATGCCAGGCAGCAGCAGGAGGTGCCATCAGGTACTGCAACCCACCCAGGACACCACACCCCATTAACAGGGTGGCTGCTTTAAGCAGTAAAGGGCTAAATTTTTCTCCCCAGCAGCCTGGGACTGGAGAGCCACTGAGGTTCATGGGTGACAGCAGGGTTGCAGGATCCTCATTCCCACACCTTGGATGTGAGGAGATTTTTCTCCACTTCTTGCCTCTAGTGTCACGCTGTCAGGTGGGCATTGGCACTTAGAAATGCTGGGCAGGGTAGAGAAGACTGTCCTAACCTTGAAGAAATAAACACAATGTAAGGATGTGGGGAAAAGGTTTTACACCCACATGCACACACAAACCAATAATGCCTGTGATTTCTGTGTCAGCCTGGATGAGTGGAGTTGGCAGGGTCACAGCTGCATCCATGAACACCCCATGCCACAGCTGCTCCTTCCCTAGAAAAAAAAAAAGGCCTCTTCCTACCCTTCCTCCTTAATGCTTTAACCCCTGAAGCCCAGCTACAGTCTTTCCCTGAATAGACGTGTCATGAGCACCCACAGGAATGTGGAGGCTGGCTTGCAGCTACTTTCCGTAAGGCTTAAACCCCGACCACTGGGGCTTTTCCAACAAAATGCCTTCATGAACCGTGTGTTTTCTACTGTGATGGGGTTTAGGATGAAAGTCTCTTCCTGTAAGAGCTTATTGCTTGTAAGTAAAGCAGACAATGGGGTTGCAAGAATATGTTAATATGAAATAAAGCATATATTACTATCGTTTTGTAATGGGAGCACAGAGAGGTCTGGTCGAGGATGAGTGCAGGTGATTAAGGCAATGCCAAGATAGATACAGCCGCTGAGCCATATCCCAGCCTCTGTTGGTAGCCAGCCCAGGAAACTTAATGAATTTTATTAAATTACTTTATGTAACAGAAAGAAAAACCTGGCCCTCCAAATCTTTTTAAAGTGTATTTGTGTGCGTATGCACATGTACATCTTAGATGGCTTGATAAATTTGCAGCTATCTGGAATTTGGATCTAATCTTACCCTAGTGTTAACCAACATGCTGGAAAAATTACTTCATGGGCAGCATAAAATAAAGAATTACTTTATTAATTTTTATTAGCCATAAATCAGAGTTCTTTAGTAGAGAAAGATGCATCATGGATTTTTTTTTTTAATTCCTCTTACCAGAAAGTCTTACACGCATGGCCACATTAAAAGAGATTTTCAAACGAAAACTGAAAATAGTTTGAGAAAATAAAACAGCACAAAGCACATGGGGCTTGGTTTGATACTAAGGAAATATAGGCTGAAGGAGAATATTACCAGCTGTGATTCATCTGATGCAAGAGACTTTCAAAAATAAGCTCGGTGTGGCGGAAGGGTCAAAATTGTACCTGGGATTTAGGATTATGTTATCTGCTGTTCTGCAACATGGTAGCAGAGAGAAAAGTCTCGCTGATAGTGCTGATAGCGGGAATTGGAGACTGAGGATTAAGCAACAGCACAGATAGCAACCAGCTTTCTTCTGTTAGCCTTTCACAGATTGCAAAAAAAAACAGGGTGCCAGCCCATGTGAAGCAGAAATAAGCTCTCCGCCCTGTTGATGAGGCGCTGGGTAGGAGGCAGATAACTACCAAACAGGTTGCATTATTATTAAAATGGGGGCCAAAGGAATGGCTGAGGGCTTCTAAGAAGGGTTTGGGTTGGAGGAAAGTTTCCAAAGCCCAGGAAACAAAAGCAGATCTGAAGAAACGGGTGAGGACATGGCCTGACCATGTCAGCCTGGGCTGTCCAAGAGGCCCCTCACACACCAAAGGCCTTCCTCACCAGGTCTCCTCACGAGATGAGGCCTGCAGTCGTGTTGGAGACCTGATTGTGGTGGACATGCCAGAGCTGTTGGTGTTACCTCCTTCATCTGCTCACCTCGGCCTTGCTGCTGGCACAGCAGAGCCATTTGGGGTCCCTCTGCCCGACCAAGGCCTGTTGATGGCCCTGGGTGCCATGGCAAAGCCAGCTGGTGGCAACTGTCCCAGCTCCGAAGGCTCTCAGCCATCTCCATGCATGCTGTGCCATCTCCCCACACGCATCAGCGCCCTCAGATATAAACCTTGTCCTGCTGAGGATCCACAAGCTTGAAATCTGCTCTGAATCAAACTATTTTCCAGGCACTTCTCCACGGAGCAGGGGGGTGCGGAGGAAAGGCCCCGCTCTGCACTTTGGCACAATGCAGCCCCATCAGCTACTTGAAACTCAGAAGATACACAGACCAGACAGGCAATAGAAGGCATTTTGCAGGGAAACAATACCATAAAAATTCAAAAGCATTTAACCATGCATGCCCAGTAAAGAAAACACTGCAAGTCTGCAGCACAGGCAAGCTCTACCCTGCTTTGGGGATACAAGGGGGTGGACAAATGACCTCCTAATGTGGCTTCCAACCTCAGTTACTCTGTGAATTCAGGCTGTAATAGTGCTTTAGCTGTCCTAAGGTTCCCTTCAGTGATAAACCAGCCTTACACTGCTTACTAAATGCTAAGCTGTACTACACCCCACAGGATCCAGCACCACCATTTTGTGCATTTTATCAACCGCAGGAAGAGCTTAATGATCTGATGAAGCAACAAATCCAAATCACACAAGTTAGGGACAAGGACCTTTTGAAAGAGCTCAGCACTTGCAACACCCAACGCCGTGCCATGACCTCGAACATTAAATGTTGCTGCCTCCCCATTTGCAATCCCAAGCATGACCGTGCACCGAGGACCCATGTGCGCCTTGCTCCCTAAGCCCACTCTCATTGCAGTCAGTCAAAAACCCCCACCAGACCCCTGGAATCATCCGTGATGGGAGACAGATGCAGAGCCACTCCCAACATCCTGCTCTGCCTCACGCGCCGTCTACCCCATCACCACCTAAATTGATTCCAGCATCATCCTCGCTGCTGATGAGGTGCAAAGCAGACGTAACGCAGCCAGACCTCCCCGTGCCAGCTGGAAGAGGTGAGCTTTGGTAAAGCAACACGCTCCGTTCATGTGGGCTCCATCACTCAAATCAAAAGCCAGAAGTTCAAAATGCCTCTTTACAACACGGGAATCACTGGGGCCTTGGATTTATTCTCGGTGCTGCATAACATTACCCATTACCTTTACAGCAATAGATAGGAATTTCCAGGTAGAGTGAAAAATTGCTTGAATGGATGCCAACAGACCCCAGAGCAAGCTGGTTAGAAAAAACACCTCAGTCCATCCCACGTGCCAGATCTACATTCATCTGCAGCTTGCCATGCCATGCTGGGGCCAACAGGGAGGTGTGTGCTAGCCATGGGATCCTGGGAAGGCCAACCAGAGCTAAAAAATGAATCTGGGGCATGTGTTTGAAAAGCCAAGTGGAGGAAAGAAAGTTATGGGCTCTTCTTCTGAGGCAAGGCAACAGGAGGTGCTTTGGAACCAGTATGAGTTGGAGCATGGGGCTGGCACCAGCTCCTGCATCAGTGTCAGGATCACAGGGAGGCAACCCATGAAGGACTGCTCCAAGTGAGGATAAGCACGTGCAGGGAGGAGATGGGAAACAGGCACAGGAGACAGCAGGGAACACGGGGGGGGGGGGGGGGGGGGGGGGGCGGCGGGCGAGGGGGGTGCGATGTAGAGGAGGGGCCGAGACTCTCTGTGAGCTTTGGTCCCCAAAGGAAATGTTGTTGACAGCCTCCAAAACTAAGCTGCGTGACAGGGTTGAAGGCCTGTTGGGAAGTCACCGGGTTTTCTGATTCTTCTGGCACTGAGCTGCTGCAGGGGGGAAGCTGAGCTGTAAAAAGCCCAGTGCCGTGCTCAGCCCCCATGGGAGTTAGAGGGTGTGCATGCATTGACGTGACAGCACCCTGCACGTCTAGCCACCATGCATGGCCCTGTATGGAAGAGCATCTCTTACTCTGAGGTCAGCCAACAGGAATTTGTGTGCCTCGAGAGCGGTCTGCGGAAGGTGCAGTGGCTGCACTGGGACAGATGTCTGGATGAAGTTGGATGAAGTTCTCCAAGCGGAGGTTGTAGAGCAATGTCGAGCACACAGGATGTGATCTCAGCGCTGCTCATAAGGATTTGGCCTCCGCTGGGGGGCTGAATTTCTGTTCCTGTCCAGGCCCATGTGTCATCAGTCTTCTCCAAACCATTCACCCACACATTATCTGTTCAAGCATCAGCTACAGCTGCTGCACCACTGGATCCAGCTGTGCTTGGTGAGAGCTCGCATACCTTCCAAAATGGGATTTGGCTGACCAGGACCACAAAGAGACTGAAAGGGATTTACAATTAGTTAAGCATGCTTCGGTTCTGGGGTGCTCAGGAACATGATGATGGCATCGGTGACTCTCGGAGCACTGCTGTGACAGCCAGCACATACCTCTGCACTGATTTTCCTATGCTGTCTTCATAGCCAGTCATACAGTGCTGCACAGAAAACCATAAAGTGGTACCTCTGGCTTAGCTGGATGTCAACGCAGAACAAAACAAATGCCCACATGCCTACTTATTTATTGTGTTATCTGAATTTCTGCACACACACACACACCCCACAAGCAATAATACAAGGTTCAGATTATCTATAATCCACTGACAGCTATTGATCCATGAGGCTATCAACAAACCAGAATGATACATATGTCTTATTCAATGTGCAAACACATGCCCATGATAGCACTGGCAGCAAGAAGACCCAGATAAATTTTGTGAATAACACAGTACTGTAAATAAGACATCAAGACTGCTTCTATATATCCTTAGATTGAATTACCAAGGAACAAAGTATTTTCTCTGTAAATTATTTGCTGTTATAATTCATGGATAAAGAAAAAAAGAAAGAAAGGAAGGAAAAAAAAAAAAAAAAAAAAAAAGGTTATTTGAGAGCAATAATGGCCCAATCCTTTCCTCTGAGATGTCCCTAGATGGAGTTCTCCAGAGCATCAGGAGAGCTGTTCTGCTGCTAAGCAACTGGCAGACTCCCAGACAGCTGATGATTTTACCAAATATATGAGTGCCAAATGTAAAACATGGCAAAGACAGCAGTAGGTTTCCCCCCTTTTCCCCCCCCAGCTCCCTTTTCTTTTCCCCCAGCAAGTTCATTCAGATTTAATAGTCAGCAGGTGTTTCAAATTTTCATTTACATCCCCATGCAAATGGAAACAGAAACCCAGTGTATTCGTTCCCAGGCCACTAACACCTAGACCTTGGGGAGCTTCTTCACTTGCCAGGTATGAGATGCCTCTTTGTATGCTGAAGTCCCAAATTAGAAGGCAGCCTTGCCATTTTGCTTGGAGCTCCAAGAAAGCTTTTATATCTTAATGCTGGGCTAGATTTTCCTTCCCCTGCCAGCTCACTTTTCTACACACAGACACCGCCTTGTGCATGAAGGCAGACTGAACTACAGTGAAACAGCAACAAAACAGTGGCTGCGAGTGTTCATTCACACATGCCTCTGTGGTTTCCCTCTGCAGTCATTTCACATGCCAAGGAAGGAGTTAATCCAGGAGGTAGAGCATGGCCATATTCTATATAAATCCACGTGCACATGGGTTGCATGGCTGGAGTTGCTTGTAGCAACTTTAACCTGGGACTTTTCCCCCCCAAAGTGCAGGAGAAATGCAACTTTCCAGAGAGACCTACAGAATCGATATTCACATAGTGCCGTATCACAGAAAACTCACACTCTGCGGATATAGAGTCCTTAAGTAGTATAAGTCCATAAGTAGTATAAAATGCTCCTTGGGCATAAAACCAGGTACAGGACTGAGCATCCAGAGCTTCCATCTTTCATAGGAAAATGGGATCTTTCCAGCCTCCTTTGGGAAGGGAAGGCTTTGTTTCCTTCCATGCAAGCTTAGGAGACATCTGTTTGTGTGATTGAGAGAAGGGCCAACTCTTTGGGAAATCATTTCCAGTAAACAGGTAATCCGGGGTCTTAAGCTGAAGCTGGTGGCTGTGCTGTGGTTCCTCCACAATGGCACAAGCCGCATCTCCCCGCTTCCTCTGCTGCTTGGCTTACAGGGTCACTACAAATCCAGAGCTCCATCTTCTTGAAGTCAGCACATATTTTCTGATCAGCAAGTCCTTTCCTAGTGCAAACTACAGACCAGAGCTCACAGCCTTCCCCGTTATACCTTTTGTCCGAGTAGACACACCAAAAATCAATGTGACCACTGCTATGAGAAATGAGTGCAAAATTCAGCTCTGCTATGAAACCTTTCTCGTCTCTTTATTTTCTGGTCTATTTCTAGACACTTTTTTTCAAGCTAGGCAAGTCTCCTTCTGCATGATGGCTTAGACAAATGCTCAAGAATACCAGTGTGAAATAAACACTAGCAGGATTCCTCACCATCTCACTGCTTGATGAGGTTGGCTCTACCCTAACTTTGTCTTAACCATGGAAGTGGTATAGGTATGTCATTGTTGGACTGTGTGGACATGAGAGGAAAGGTCTAAGGGGCTAAACATGAACTGTTGTTGAAATAAGAAACCTGTCAATCCTAGTGCACACTATTTTTTAGTCCTGTGCTACACACAAGGCAGGGTTGAATCATTGACTGCCATCAGTTGAGGAGATGGAAATCCCGTTGTGTATTTTTGGGTATGTGGCCTCCCTTTGCATATGGCAAAAGCTCATCATCATTCATAAAAAGAAGCATTTTATCATGAAGTAGAAAGCAGTTTGTCCTGATCTCAGAGCTCCCACATTCAACAAAGAAGCAGGAGATTATACATTTACTATCCACTTAAATCAGAGAGAATAACATAACACCCAAATATCTCCTGAACCAGGACAACAACTATCCCCTAACCATAGGGCTCATCATCTTCCCAACTTTGCATCATCTTCTTTTGTTAAAAGAGGAGGTGTCAGCTCTCCAGAGTGAAGATGTTGTGATAACGCTCCCATCTCAGTCTGCGATAATTCGTGTTAAAAGCCTGAAGAAACACTTAATGAAATTTTGGCATACCTGAAGTCAAATCCAGAAGCAAGAAGATTTGAATTCTGCCATTTAGAGAGTCTGGCAGGAAGGCTGCTACGTCTTCTGTATTACTCAAGTCTCACATCCCAAACATCACAAATCTGTATTGAGCTTCCTGCCTGATAGCATAGGTCTGGAAGAAGTGCCACTTGCTGGTGAAATTTCTCTTGAATTCCCTTTGTTCAAAGCTATTAGCATGAATGAACAGCAATCCATAGGGTAACTCACACAGACTGCTGATATCTTTGTTTTCAGCAGCAGTTTTCTCTGCCTCTGAAAGAAATACTGTATCTGATCCCCTCTGCTCAACACTTCTGGCTAAGAGTAGTTTCTCCACGTTATGTGGAATATTTTCTTCTCATTAATTCTCTGTTTCACTTATCCCAAAATATTATTGGCCTTTACTAACAGAGAGTTGCAAAACTGCTTCATAAATGGGTTGTTTGGACTCTCTTCTCCTGTTCTTTAGCTGCTCTAGTTCCTACAGGCTTTACATTTTTAATTTTCTTGGAGGTAAGATGGATGTGATCTCTGCTGAGCTTTCATAACTTTCCAGATTGTGGCACTGAGTGTCCTGAGACACCCAGAAACACCCTTTTAAGCTCACCATTGCAGAGATGATTCCTTATAAACAAGTTGGACACACTTTAACTTCAGTCTGTAAGAGCTTGCTGTCCTGAGCTGGGATTTTCACTGAAAGAGGGATTCAGTGCTGTTCAAGAATGGTTCTCACTGACAATAAATTAATTCTGGAAAATGCCCCTCCATTTCTCTCTCTGTAACTGCACGTCCATAAAAAACCCACCACCTCCCTGCTGCATGAGCATTGCACAGAAAACCAGACGGTGCTCAGCAGTTGTCTCCTTAGCCATGGGGAATGAGGACAACAGAGCAAGAAGGAGGAAAAGGACCCCCACACCTCCACTCCTCCTGCTGTACCTAAACCAGTCCCTTCTTCAGGGCAGAAAATCTCCCCTATCTGTAGCGCTACAGTAAAGAAAGCAACCAAGGTGGTGGCATGCTGCAACAAAATAGTGTGTAAATTTGGGGGGGGGGAATAAAAAAAAAGAGAGAGAGAGAGAGAGAAAGATTTTGCTTTGTAAAGAAATGGCTCCTTCTGACCTAGAGAACTGTACATTTGATTCATGACCTTGTCTCAGATGCTCTGTAATTACCCTGGAGGGACAGGGCTTTGGAGAATGACACAAAGCATTCAGAAATTCCTGGCTATCGGTATGATGGAGAGCAAAGGAAATGGGAGTTTATTTTCACTGCAAGAGGCAGTTTAGAGGCAGTGATCTAATTGCCACCTTTGCAAATTATGAAAAGGCTTGAAATTCTTCCTCGCAAACCGCTGCACGCTGGGAAAACACTGCAAGGTAGAAGCGTGTGGTGTGAAGGCTGGTGTGGCTTTCACTTGAAGGGTAATAAACATATGGACCATATTAACGAGGAGATCTAAGTACAGGAAAAAAAATAAAGGCAGGAATGAGATCAAGAGGCAACAGGTGAAAAAAACCAACCACGTTTGGGACACCAGCGGTTCTCCTTTCTCCAGGGACTGGCCACATAGTCTCACAAAAATGTTTTGCTCAGCTTTTCAAAGGTATTTCAGAGCTTTCCTGCCAGCTTGAATTCTAAGCACGATTTGCAACAGCGCTTCCCCCACTCATATGTAAGGAGCTCTTGCCATTGGATTTTGCATCTAGTGCCAGATGAAAAGAGCGGCTCTTCGCAGTCCGAGGCTGGAGCTGCCTTGAAGAAGGTGTGAAGTCCAGGCTGGACTCCGCTGACTCCAACTTAGCGTTGAAAATTCAGCTCAAGAGATGAAAGGGTAGCCAACTCTTCAGATGTTTGCTTCACGCAGGAAAGCAATATCCAGCACAACAAGAGGGATTACAGATGGCTCTCCAGGGAATCGAGCGGCCAAGAAGAGCTTATTCTGCATCAGAACACCTGGGAATTTGGAGAGCAGAGGGTAGCCAGGAAGAAAAGGAGCTGGTGGAGAAACATCACCCCAGGAGCCTGGATTGACCGTGGAGCCTGGCCAGGAGCTCCCAGGACTCTCTGCTGCACAAACCTAATGTGAGTGGGTTCCTCTGGGAGAAGAAGGCGAGAGGAGCTGGAACCAGCACCAAGGGATGTGTACAAAATGCCTCTCTTGAACGGCACCAACATCGGCTGCAGGAGACCAAGCCCTGAGCACGGCTGTCAGCTGGCTCCTCTCCAGAAGCCGGTTTGCCAATTCAGAGCCTGCTAACAGCCTGCTGACACGGGAGTAAGGAACTAATGAGGCCTTAACTCCTGGCTAACTGCAGGCCAGGGCTTGGCTCCCAGCGTAGCTTGGAGCCTGGCCAGGCTATGAGGGAAATCACCGCCCGTGGTTGGAGGGGGATGCTTGTGGCCACGGTGCAGCGAGGCTGGTCCGTGAAACATCAAAGAAGTCTTCACGGCCAGCCTGGGGCGTTGGGGTACCAACATCACCCCCTCGAGCATCCGTTTACTGGTGCCTGATTTAAAACCGCAAGCCCAGCAGTGACATTTCATGTGTTTTCTCTGCATTTCTCTCCATTTTTTGTCAATTTGCAGCCTAATTTGCTACTGGCAAGGAATTAACAGCACTCTTTATTTTAAAAGAAGGAAAGGAAGAGCAGTTCCTACAGAGAGGCCAGCAAGCCTCCTGCCAAAGTCCCTCTTTTGCACAGAAAGCAAAGCAAAAGGCCTGACTTTGCCCATGAAGCAGCACCGGGCTAGTTCTGCTGAGTGCAAGGAAAGAGACGGTGCGGTGTGACCGTAATCGGCTATATCTTTACCATCAATCACATTTTAATGAGAGTAAATTGAAATTCCAGGCACACATTAATAATGAATGCATGAATTAACTCTGAGGAACCATCTGATGATGCTTTCACTGGGCTGCGATGGCTACAGGCTAACATCACTTTAAGCTACTTTCTGGACATGTATAGAGAAAACTTTGAGCTGAAACCTAGGCTTCAAGACCCAAATCTGCAAAGGAACTTAGGTGTCCACACTTCAGCTGAGCTGGAATTTAGGAAACCACAAAACACAGCAATTCACAGAAACCCCACCTACCTGCCCAGACATCTCAGCATTCACAGGCACTGGCGTCACTGCCATAAATGTTCCTTCAGTTCCTAAATTTTCACCAGGAAGTTTCACCAAAGACAAGTTGCCCCTTAGGCTGCTCAGATTCCATCTATTAGAGTTTGCTATAATATCCCCAAACTGGCACTTCTTTTGCCTAGATTTTTGGAAAGTCCCATTACAACCAATGTGGGGAGATAAGTCCCAATGCAGCAGAAGACTTCCCAAGACAGACAGATCACCCTAGTGCCCCCTCAGGTAGCAAGAGAGCTTTATTTTTGAAGGAAGCAATAATATAAAGGATGTAAATGTCTTCTTTATGTTGGTGATGATGCCAGGCTCCAGGCAGTCAGAGCAGACAACAAGACCTTGGCGTCAGCACAAGCACCAAAAATCACCTCAAAGCCATCAGCTGCCTTCCTTGTAAGTGCAACTCACCACTAATGTGGCTTAAAATCCCAGTTTAACAAACTTTGGCTTCTCACTCTGGAGATTCCCAGCTCATTTCCCACCATGGCAGCCAAAATGGAGACTGCTATAGCTGATAAAACCCATTTGGCTGGATCTGTGAGTATCACGGTATAGGATGTTTTCTCCATTTGGCCAAGGGGATGCTCATCCATGTGAAGATTGTAGAAACATCCTCCCTTGCAAAGCTCAGGACTTGTTACCTGTTTGATTTAAGCACTGGGATTTTTTTGAAGCAGAGATAGTAGAGAAGTCTGCCATGCAGGGGGAAAAAATGACTTTAAATGACGTTAAATCTTGGAAACTGGTGGCTTGGCTTTGGTGGAGTTTAGTCACGCTTTACTTCCTGAAGATCTGGTTTGCCAACTTAATCCCCAAAACATCTATGTACAAATGGTCTACTTGAATCCACCTCGCCCTTCTCCCCAAGCCTGTTGACCACATATCCTTGTAAACAGAGAAATTAGTGTTTTGGGGGGCTGGGGCAAGAGTCATTTCTGATCTTTCTCACACCAGTGTCTCACCTCTGCATCTTCACCATCCTGCAGGCACCACCACAATGCAGCTCCTCTCTGCCTGTTTGGCTCACACCCAGCATCGCTCCATCAAGCTATGGCTTCTCCTCACTTCATTGCAGCAAGGAATTTGTGGAGGTGGTGGAGGACACACACTGCGCTTTGCCACCACTTCCCAGATCCATGGACCTTCCCCCTGTACCCTCACCCCTCTCATCAGAAAGCCTTGCAGGAGACTTCACCACCTTGCAGATAAATTTCAAAGTATACAAGCCTCCAAAACTGCACCTCCACCCCTTGGAGCTGCTCCAAAAAAACAAATCTTGTAACACTCCATTTCTTACACCACAGGGCTGATTCTCTTCAACACCTTCCAATTTTAGGGACAAAACCTGCCATATACTGCACTGGCTGATCACTGCTGATTCAGACACGTTGGTCAGAAACAGCTCTTTCTTCTGACTCACAGCCCAGCTGGAACAAGAAGAGGCCAGACTGCTTCTCCCTCTCATTTTCCCTTTATTATAAGCTTGCCTTTTGGGTCCCTCCACCCCCATCCTCATACCCTCAGCCCCTTCCTCCCCACCAGCATTTTTTATATATTTTCCCAGCAGCCTGTCGACATGCCTCTTGAACTTATTTATAGCCTTATTTATAGCGCGGCTTCAACCACCTCACTTGTTAACCTATTCCATATGTTTACTCCCCTTTGTGCGAAACAGGGCTGTGCCAGCCCTCCTTCATCCCTGGGGGCCTTTTAATTTCAGACGATGGCCCCCACTGCCCTGCCCCTCATATGAGATCAGAAAAGGAAAAAGCAGCTCAGAAATGGTCCAGGGCGATGAGAGAGATGTGCCAGCACAGTGCCAGCCTCAACAAAGATGAACACCCAGCAGAAAGCTGGGTCATCCCCCACAGGCCATGTAGCAGGTTTTGCTCGTAAGAGCATTCTGATAGGATGGAAGTGGACCAAGTTCACCTGTGTCCAGAGGGCTATGGAGGATGAAGGTCTCACTTTATCCTCTGTTTTTTTTTTTTTTTTTTTTTTTTCTTCAGAGTCCTCAGCACTATTTGCAAAATCTGTTCTTAACTTTTCCTCTTGCCCAATTCTGTTTGCTAATTCCAGGTTTTGCTGCGATCCAACCTCCTAACCCACTTGGAAGCCACCAGTATTTCTGGTGTCCCACAACTGACCCGTTTTCCCAGTACGCCTTCTCCCATCCCAGATCTCAGAGACCAGCTGAGTCAGATTTGGGTGGCATTTCCTACAGCTGCAGCTGCAAGTGCCTGAACCTTCAGGGCCAAATTGCTCAGGAGCAACCTCCAGACGCCACCACCTGAAGGACCAGCAGCAACTCATGCGACGAGTGGAGACATTATTTCCTAGCTCCCCATTGCACTTGACAACAGGGGTGGTTGCTAAACCTCTCATATTTAGAATTGTAGCATGTCCAAAGGTGGAAAGGACCCACAAGAAACGCTGAGTCTAACTCCTAGCTCCACATAGCACTACCCAAAAATCAGATCCTAGGTCTGAGAGCATTGTCCAAGAGAGCAGAGCTGTCCCCAGAGAGCAGAGCTCAGCGCCTGCCCCTCCGCTCCCCTCGTGAGGGAGCTGCAGGCCGCCATGAGGCCTCCCCTCCGCCTGCTCTGCTCTGGGCTGAACAAACCAAGGGACCTCAGCCTCTCCTCTTATGTTTTCCCCTCTAGACCCTTCCCATCTTTGTAATCCTCCTTTGGACACTCTCTAATAGTTTTATGTGCTTTTTATACTGTGGCACCCAAAACTGCACCCAGTACATAAGGTGAGGCCACACCAGCACAGAGCAGAGTGGGACAATCCCTTCCCTCAGCCAGCTAGCCATGCTGTGCTTGATGCACCCCAGACGCAGCTGGCCCTTTTGGCTGCCAGGGCACACGACTAACTCATACTCATCTTGTTGTCAACCAGAACCCCACTTCATCATGGCTGGTGGCTGTGTGGCAGGGTTCATTGGTACACAAGGCCCCATTAAAAGGTCCATGTGCAGGCACAGACACCCTTCCCACCTTGTCCACATGCCCAGGCACAGCCAGCTAGAGCTCTAGCTCTGTTCAGTATGGGGACAGCTTTAGAGGCAAACAAGCTAACACAGCATTGGATCTGTCTTTATTGACTTCTACTCAGTTCTCTCCCTGAATAGCAGCAAAAATGCACCCTGGAAAACCCCAGCACACACACTGCTTCTTAGCAGTTTTTCCCTGCCTCTGCATAGGGCCCTTTGTTTTTTCTCCTCCTGATTTTCAAGAAATAGGGCAGTGTGGCTTTTCCAAACATCTCTTTGGTGTTAGCATTCCTCCTGTTCCTGAGGCCACCTTTGATAGTGCTATAAAACCCAGTGTCTCACAATGTTTCATTGCTGTTCCAGCAGCTGATCTCTCTTTTTACTGGGCCAACTTTCATTCCCTTCAATGAGCAACTGCAAACACCCCACACTTTTCCAACCTCATGCCTGAGCATCCCTTTCCCATTGATCTCAGATGCCTTCAGAGCAGGCTGTGAGCAATCTTCCATTTCTCTTCTCATTTTCTAAAGGTTTTTGCTACTGAAGTCCATGGTTCTGGTGTTTCTTACACAAACAAACACACAACACCCCCTTGCCACCCTGCAGAAATCAGCTGACATTAAAAATCGCTTTGCCCACCAGAAAGCATCAAAACTGTCGCACATTCCTTCTGCTTTCTTCTTCACCTCCCTTTCAGGTCAGCTTTGGACAGGAAAACTTCAGTCTGGGAGTAAAATGTCTAATGCAATTCAAGAGTCTCCTCTGGGAAGTAGCAGGGCACTCATTATTTTATATTCTCTCAGACAGAATACTAAATCTGGGGAAAAGCCAGCCCTGGCCTTAGCAATAAGAAAGGAAACTTCCCAAATTTCTCTCCGGTGCCCTCAGATTCCTATTTCATTACCTCAATGCAAGCAGTCCCGGGCATCTCTTTCAATCCCTGTTAATCAACAGGGGCAAGGCCCAGCATATCTGTGGCCAAAAGCTTGGTTCAATATTATGAGAAAGCCATAATATGAGCATGGGGAAGGGAGAATACACACTCTGCAAATTCACTTCACCTCTTCTGTTGTAAAACACACTGGATTTTAATGATTTCTATTTACCAGGAACCTTGGATCAGCTTTAAAGCATTTACCAGTAATTTATTTTCTATTTTTTTCCACTGTGGGAGAAGAAAAAAAAAAAAATAGAAGAAAAAAAAATGCAGGCTTTAAGTCAGAAAGAAGACAAGAATGCAAGGTCTCATTTTTCTGGAAAACCGCTGTGCAGGCAAGGCTAGAAAGAGATCGTTCAGATACAAAGAGGAAAAAAAAAAATCAGATCCAAATATATCTGCAGATAAATATTTTACTCTCTTTCTGAATTGCTGGGTGGGATCAGGCCAGTCCCTGAGAGCCCTGCGCTGTGCGAGGCTGCCACCTCCTGGGGTGGGCTGCCCCAGCACTAGGCCATAAAGGGAGATTGGGTTAGATTTGATGTTTTTAACCCCAGAAATTATCACTTTTTGGGGAAAGTGAATGGACATCTCCCTCTCCGGTTGTTGCAGAGAATAGAGAGGGTTTCTAGGAAGTGGGCTCCAAGTTTAAACATAGGTTTTCCTATTTATTGCAGCTGCTGTTCTTTAATGGAGATGGTGTTTCCCTGTTATGGCTCCACCAGCCCGTTTTCAGCGGTCTGCTTTGTCCCTTCCACCAGAGCCACCACAGAGGCTGACATCAAGGGTACGGCAGGTTTTGCTGGATGAGCAGCAGTTTATGTGAGGGAAGAGATGAGAGGTGATGGACCCGTAGGAGCAGGCCCAGAGGAGGCTGTGAGGATGCTCAGGGGCTGGAGCACTTCTCCTACAAAGCCAGGCTGAGATACTGGGGGTGGTGGGCCTGGGGAAGAGAAGGCCCCTTGGAGAGCTGCCAGCGGCCTGCCAGGGCCTGCAGGGGGGGCAGGAAAGCTGCGGGGGGACTCTTTGTCAGGGCTGGGGGGACAGGACGATTCATTTTAGTGAAGGAGCAGACTCACCCTACTCTGCACACATAAATAGTAAAGGGTGAAGATCCTCCCTTGACCTTGAGAGTGGAGGATACCCAAGCCCAAAACCAGGAAGGGACATTTGGTCAAATAGACTCTCCTTCCCTAAGTCACAGGTGCATCACTTCCCTACACTTTACCTATACTAAGTTGAATGACTTTTATTAAAGTAAGCATTTAGTCCTACTGTGTGCTACAGGTGGAGGACAGGGTAGATGAAAGTGCTGAAAGCCTGTGTTATGAGGTCAAAACCAACTTGATCCCTTGTCACCAATGACAGAAAAGCTCATCAGCCCCAAATGTCCTAATTAACTGGGGAAATGCTTGACTTGCTCATGTGTAGGGTGTTGGCTGCCACCATTCACTCTTGCACAGGCACCATCTGGATATGATGCTGCAAGGAGACAGCCTGGACCCAGCGAAATAGCCCCCATGTCCCACTGATAGGTTTCTGCCTCCTTCCAAGGAGCTTTGTTTACCGGGAGCAGACCCTGTAATCACTCAGAGACTGCTAGCAGCTCTCTGGGTTTCAGAGAAAAGAATTAAAAACAAATTAGAGGTAATGAGCTCTTAAATTGCTTCTGAATCCACTGTGTGGCTGAGAGTTTTGGTGGATTTGGATAATCAAATCAAGCAGGGCCCATGGCTTATAGAAGAGTTTAAGAACACTTTCAAGCTTCCCGTTGAATATTAGCTGCAACACAACTGCCCTTTCTAATTGGAAATAGTAGTAAGAAACTCAAAGCTAAAGAGAAGAACCAGGCTCAGCCTGAAGAAATGTGGTTTCTTCCCATCCAAACTGTGCCAGCACAACTTTAGTTGACTTCTGTTACTCATTATTTCTTCTATTCTTCTAGAATAGCTATAAGTAGCTATTCTTCTATTATTAGTTACTCTGGACCAAAATAGTTGCAAAGGATCTCCAGATCCAGGCAATTGGAACTAAGGGTTCAGTTCTCTCCATCCTTCTCCGCACAGTGGTCATATGTTGGTTGTCAAGTGAAAGGACTCTCGGTGAGCCTAAAAAACATATATTCAGATGTACCTTTCAGGAGCTCTGCTGTATGGCTTGGACATAAGCTCTCATAGGAGGAAGGTATTTTGCCCTCCCTGATGGTTTTGAGCAAATTTCTCTGTGCAATAAGGAACTCTGGAGGATCAGAGGTGCCTTCCCTTGTCATGAAGTTTCTGAAGCCTATTTTGCAAGAGCAGCTGTGTTAATTTTGGGGTTAGCTCAGAATCAATGGGCTGGGGAACAGCAGAAACAGCAAAACTGTTACAACAGTGGGATCTTAAGAAAAGTGGTAGAAAAAATTGGAGTCCAAGAAGAGCTGCAAAGCTCCTGGAGCAAAGATGTTGCCTCCTGCCCCTGAGGTCTCCAGGTGCATGGCCTCCTTCCTGTTTTGTTTTGTTTTGCTTTCTTCCTGTTTCCTTCACACTCAGGAGATGAAACACAACCTCTCTCTGCAAAACAGAGATCATGAATTCAGGGATCCTGCCCTCTCTGTTCCTGCTATTAATGACTCTAAACAGAGCTGGTCTGGAAATCTCTAGGAAAATTGCTATGTGGCATCTAGCTGCCACCACAAACCCCTGAGCACCAGAAAGCCTTCTGCAACGTAGGTGGGGACCCATCTGGTTTATGAGACTGAGTTATAGGACTCAGGACATGTTTTCAGAGGGGGGACGTGCTGCACATGTTTCTACCATAGATGGAGCTCTTAGGGACGGGATTCTGTTCGATGATTTGAACGCACATCAGCATGGACACGCTGTCATTCCCACCCCTGCACCAAAACCACACAAGCTTAGTTCTGAATGTCAAAGGACGAGGTGGTGGGGCACATCTTGCTGTTAGCAGATGGCTAAAGCTTATCTGGATAAATTCATTTACTAATCAAAATCAACAGTTTATGTGTTTTGGAAGGTGAAAACAGCAGAAATCAGTATTTAAAAGCAGGACAGGATGAACCCTAAGCCACTTAGCCCAAACTTGTTTGCAATGCATTACTAATCCCCTCCTATCCTGCCTTCATTAACCTTGTGTACACTGTACCTGTGCAAGTGATAACAGAGCGGTGTTTGGGAAGCAGATTTTAGATTGCCCCACTTCCCCGCCAAGGGAGCTGATCCAAAAAGGTTTTAAAGCAGGTTTTGTATCTCATTGGGAGGGTTTTTTTTTTTTTTTTTTTCTTTTTTTGCCCAGAACTTTCAGAGCAATAAAGGAAATCACCCTGCTGGGAAATGCTGCATTTGCCAACATCCCCAGAGGTCACATCTGCAGATCCTGTTCTCGGTCCTTGTGCATGGTGTCACCCTCATCAACTTTCCTGATGGCAGCTCTGGATGGACACTTCCACAGGTAGGTTTACCCTGCTGAAAAACTAGCAGAAAATGGCCCACTTGCTCCATGAGGGGTCAATTCCCTGCTGTTTTAATTAGTTTAAGCAACCCATGATGCAATCTCATGAGCAGAAGACTGAGCACAAGGCTGGGACCAGGCAGGAGATGTCTCACACCAACTTGAAGCACCCAGGAGTGCATGGGGAATTCAGCAATGACCAGACTCCAAGGCTGCACCTTTTTGAAGCCCAAGACAGCCTCAAACCTGAACTTTTCACACACTCATTTGTGTCAAACCTACCATGTGTGCAGAATCTGACCTGTGGGTGAACCCTGGGAAGGGTGGGTCCACACTGCTCTTTGCTCGTCCAGCTGGGGTGGAATGAGACATGTCCCTATCAGTTTGTCCTGTGGAAAGGAGGGTTGCAGCATCCCTATCCATACTCACCAGTCACCCTTTCTCAGTAACAAAATGAATCTCAGTTTTCAAATTTTACTTTAACAGGGAATTGGTCACAGCCATAAAATCATCTCTCTTGCTTTGCAGGCTGAGGAATGGGAAACAACTTGCCAACCCACTCCCTGCCCCGACTCAAGCTGCTCCAGCCTGCACTGTCAAGCATTCAGAACTGAATCAAAATACCTTATTATAACACAAAAGCAACGTGATTTGGTAATCATACTCTTTGTTTCCTAAGGTGGAGCCCTGTTGGGCCAAATTCTGCATCAGACCTTGCTCCAGACCCAGCTCCCGCTGCAGCCCTTGAGCTTTGCATCTCCATCCCAAAGGAACATGTACCAGGCTGTCCCAGCAGTGCTGGAAAAAGTGATTACCTTCAGGATTTCACCTTCCTATTTCCCCCTTTCAAACTAATCTTCCCATTCAATGAAACCAGGGCACTGGTGCCTTATGCTCCCTGCAGCCTGGGCAAGGGTTTTGTGGATCCAGCCCTTTGGCAGAAGTACGGCACTTTCCCTGGATGGGCCAGGATTAATATCAAGCAGTTAACTTAACTAGCAACATATGTCTGCATCTTTTTTCCCACTGCCATTTAATCTCTTATCCACTGACCATGCAAGTCTCCTGTAATCACTGCAGAGTAATTATGTAATTACTCCAGCCCTCTAAATTACAGCTGCAGCTTGGACCCTAGCAATTGCAGGTGACACAGCAAGACTGGCTTTCTCAACTGTTAGTTAATTACAATTAGACAGTAGGAAAAAAAATACACACACACACAATAATAATAATAATAAAATAATGTGCCAGAAAATGCAGCTTCTGTGGAGAATTTTCACCCCAATCTTTCTCATCAGAAGTAAGATTGGAGTGGGAGCCATTAATAAGATGGCAATTTACATTAATTTATCAGCACCTAAGACTGAGAGCCTTAATAAAACTAGCGAAAAGGAAATTAATGATAAACAAAGGCAATTATGGTGTTGCTGTTATTACACTGGCCCTTCGGATCCTGTTGAGCTGGGTATTTTTGTCAAACCAGCTCAGGCAGGGAGGAGGACAGGGCAATGGGAGGTCTTGCAGAAGGTGGAGGGGCAGCCTCCGATGCAGCCCATGGGTCTTTCTCCGACCCTCTCCTGCACACCCAGCAGATGACAAGCCTTAAAAGATAATGAGATGAGTAGTAATGAGGCCTTGACAAGGAAGGGGATGGAGCTGGAGGGATAAGAACAGCTGGCAGCCTTTATAATCTTTTCCTGGGTATAGCTTTCTTCCAGTGTTGGGGTCCTTCTGGTGTCATTTTGCTGGGGCTGAAATCTCCCCGCAGAGCAGGGAGAAGAACAAAGATCTTAAGGCAACACAAGGTATGGAGGGAGGCAAACACCCAAAAACAGTCAGAGGCTTTTTCTTTTTTTCCTCGCTTTCCAATGCAAATTAAAAAAAAAAAAAAGTGGTGGAAAAAAAATGAAAAACCATTAGAAATCTCGAGCCTTTTTTTTCTTTCTTCCTAGTTTCAATGACTGTTGACCAGGTGAGAAATGTATATGAATGTTCTTCCTGAAACATAATCTGGACATCTTCAGCCAAATCTGCAGCAGGCTGAAGTGCCCCAGGCTCCCTTCCCCTGCACGCTGACTTCCCCAGCCTGAGGAAGAGGAGCAGGGCAGAAAGCTGGGAAGGACATGCATGAAAAATAAAAGGGAGGGGAGATACCTTCACGAGGACCACATTAGGAGGCTGTAGGTGAACTCCATCAAAAGCAGGGAGAATGTAGATTTAGACCCACAATTTTCTAAAATCCACTGAAATCAACGGAGAGAGCCCCCAGGACTCCAGGTGACATCTGGACCCTGCAGCAGAAGCTCACGCTCCTTCATAAATTTAAATCCTCATCACCTGCAGGATCTGATCCATTATTTATTTGGTCTCCTCTTTCTTCCTTGCCATTGAAGCTCACCGCCCTGAGAAGCAGTATCACGGAGCGCAGGTCCTCCATCACACTTAAATTTAGCTACCAGGCACATCGCACCGTCCGGTCGCTCCTGGGTTCCTTAAGGGCTCACAAAGGGGCAATGAACTGGAAGCGTGGACCAATCTGTAAGTGTAATGGATGGCATCAGCAAATTCAGCGCCACGTTTGGGACTGAAATACTGTAAGAGGCCATTTTAAGAAGGAAACGGCGTTGAGTCAAATGCTTTATGGTGGTAACGAGCAGAGCCCCGCGAAATAGCAAATGCATCTGTATGTACAAATACCCGTGGGTCGCTTAGATTTTCCCCACAGTGGCTCCAAGAAACAACGTTATGGTTTTGCAATGTGACATCACAGGGTGATAAAAAAATAAAAGGAAAAGCAGGAAAAAAAATCCGGTGATGAACTGCAAAATAAACTGGCTTTCCAGCAACCCAATAAAGGGAGAAGAATATCCTCCATTTCCAGGGGGAAGATGGAGAGTGGCAAAGATGCACTTTACAACCCATTCTGCTGGTAGGGGCTAGGGGTCTGCTGATGATAATTTTACACATTCCCTTCTCTTTCCTCAAAAGAAAATCGAGCAAACCACTATGATTTAAGAAATGATATTTCGACAGTCTTTCACTGCAGGCAACCTTCATCAAACATTAGCCTCTTGGCTGCACTGCCGAGCAGCCAGTTTTCAGTCTGATTTAGAAGATCCTTATTTCATCCCTTGCTGTTTATGATCAGAATATTTCATTTATTTTCACAAAAGCCTTCTGCCAAACTCCCTATTCAAGTGGAAATAGCAGGAGCCTCCCCGTAATATTTGGGAAATATGCACGAAAGTTCAAAAGAACTTTGCTATTGGCATCATGTTTTTAAAAGAGATTAGAATCAATTTTGCTAAAACCACATTTCAAAAAAATAAGAGAGGAAAAGCTTCAGCTACTTCTTTAATCTGGCTTTGTTTGCTCTGTTGTAATTTGCAGTGTTTCTGTCTGGATTTATGCTAAGGACAAGCAGTTAATAATTTTGGGTATACGGCATGTTTGGGCTATAGAGTTCAAGGACCTGAGGAAACGGAGGAACATCAAAGTGCTCCAGCCAGCCAAAGACAACACGACCCACTGGTGCAAATGAGAATGAAAGGCAGGTTTCCTCATTTGCCGAGACTCCTGTGAGCTATTGGCAGTGTCCCCACTGGTGGTTACAGCCAAAGGAGAGCGTTACGTATTCACAAGCTGACCAAGTATCTCAGAAGTGCCCGTAGCTTTGTAATAGAATAAAAAGAGAGCAAGGAAACACCGGAAATGTCCAAGGTTTCACCTACCCCATGGATACCAACCTTCCCAGGCCAGCTGCCAAGCCCTGCTGGTATTTACAGCCCAGCTGTGCACTTGCTGCCCTTACGCACAGCACAGGACTGCTGGGCAGGATGGCACATCCCTCTTAGAGCGTAACACAGAGGTGGGACTGTTCAGCCAAGCTGTGGGTAACCAGCTTCTGCTCTGCCTCAGTCCATATTTAAGCACCCGGATGGCTTTTCTAAACACCTATCTGTAGCTGGAGCTAATCTCATTTCACCTGACTTCTCCTGGCAAAGAATGACAAAAGATGAAACAAAGAAAGCCAGGAGGTTGCAAAAATACAGAATCACCCTTGAGATGGACGACCAGCTTGTGGTCCTCACTGTAAAGACAACACTACAGGAAAGAGAAATGTTTGCTGAATCAGAGACCAGCTCCTTCCATCCTAAGGACCTCCCTCAGTGCAGGGCTGCGGACTGATCCATGTTCTTGCTCCTCCAGGTGATGTGGTGTCCCCAGATGCCATGGAACAACCTCAGGGAGAGGCACTGGGACCCCAGAGACAGCAGACAGCACTGAATCCAAACACAAAACCCTCTGGAACAGGAACTGAGCAGAAGTCTCTCTCTTTCCAGAGGGGTGCCCGAATCTCTGCAGGGTGGGGGTGGAGACCCTCTGCTCCTCCAGCCCTGCTCGGTGCAGAGCACAACAGCACGAGCTGGGCAGACAAGCCCCACATCATCACCCAACCTCAACTCACACTCACTACCCCTAATAATGGAGTACTTAAGAGACAGACTTTAGATGTTGGAAAGCTTAAGCAGCCAAAAAAAAAAGAGATGGGTTTGTGAAGAACACAGCCACCTGCAGAGAGAGAAGCAACCAAGCGGGGAAAGAGGAGGATCTCCACTTTGCATCCAGTTGCCTGCAGGGCAGTTGTGCCCTTCAGTGAGCATAGCCCACGGTATTTTAAGCACCTGCAGAAAATGATGCCTCCACCTCCGTGATTCATTTAATCAGGCCCGAGCACTGCCAGCCCTTGTCCTAAGGGCATGGCTGAGGGTGCTGCTGGGGCCTCCATTATCCCTTCCTGCTCAGCTCACACTGTTCTGTTTAAAAGATTAATGAGACATATATTCTCAATCAAGAAGCTATTTCAGAAGCTCTTACTTCCAATCAGTTGTGCAGTTCAGTTACTAGCATCATCTGCCTTTATTTTGGTTGGGAGTTTTAGCAAAATGATTTATGGATATTTATTTCCCTGAGTAGCATTTGAGCGTTGATGGGCTGAATATCGACAGTGCTAACGCCGTGTGATCAATGCACATCTAATGGCATGTGGGGTGTGCTAAACTGCCCAACAGTAACCTGGGGAGGGAAGGTGAGGATACCTGGGCTCCTTCCTTGAGTGACATGTGTGTTTTTGCCGTTGAAGAGCATGTGCATGTTTCCAAGGCACGAAGAGGTGAACAACAGAATCATAGAATGACAGAATTTTAGGGGTTGGAAGGGACCTCAGGAGATCATCGGGTCCACCCCCCCTGCCAAAGCAGGTTCCCTAGAGCAGGTTGCCCAGGTAGGCGTCCTGACAGGCCTTGAATATCTCCAGAGAAGGAGACTCCACAACCTCCCTGGGCAGCCTGTTCCAGTGCTCCATCACACTCACAGTGAAGAAGTTTTTTGCGTGTTGGTGCAGAACTTTCTGTGATCCATTTTGTGGCCATTGCCCCTTGTCCTGTCCCTATAGACCACTGAAAAGAGGTTGGCCAAATCCCTCTGTCTCCCACACTTCAGGTATTTATAAACATTGATAAGATCCCCCCTCAGTCTTCTCCAGGCTGAACAGACCCAGGTCTCTCAGCCTTTCCTCATAGGGAAGATGCTCCAGGCCCCAAATCATCTTTGTGTCCCTCTGCTGGACTCTTTCCAAGAGATCCCTGTCTCTTTTGTCTCGGGGAGCCCAGAACTGGGCACAGTACTCCAGGTGAGGCCTGACCAGGGCAGAGCAGAGGGGGAGGATCACCTCCCTTGACCTGCTGCCCACACTCCTTTTAATGCACGCAACATCTGAGCATCCCACGACCGACAGCTGTAGATAAGGGAAGCTCCACAAATGGTGGATATCTGGCTGAGAAAACCTTTCTGGATTGAAGAAGACTTCTCATACTTGGAAAGATATTTGCCCTATTTCAAGACCTCATAATTTTTCTCTGGTGGGTCTGATCTTGTCCATCCTCATGCTTAGTCCCCTGCATTATATCTGGCTCCAGCACAAATCTTCCTGCCCCCAAGCAGCTCAGCATCAAGCTGTGGTACCAAGTTGTGCATGGGGACACCAACGGGGCAGCGTATATTTTTCCCTGACTGTAAAGAGAAGCCGAAACAGCTGGCTCAAATGTAAATGCTTCCACTCCAGACATCAAAATTTGGGTTACATGAATTGCAGCCAGAAGACGGGAAGCCACACGCCGTGCCCTGCTCTGACACAGGCCTGGGATGCTCAAAAGGAAGGTTTTGGGCAGCAGTTGGTATGGGAGAAGAACCAAAGCACCAAGTAAGGGTCCCATTAGAAAGGCAACACAATGACAGGCTGTCTGTAGAAAAGACAAGTTATGGGTAAAGCATTTACCTGACTCCAGAAACATCACAGCTGCTTTTTGGCCAGTATCACCTTGTTCCTTGTTCTGGGAACAGTCAATACCCTCATAACACAGCTCTGTTTTTCAACAGCAAATTAGCTCACATTGCAATTTGTATTACAGCACTTAGAAAAAAACACATTCAACTCCACTTTAACTGTTTTAACAGCACTCAGTAAGTCTCCCAGGAGCTCCCAGAAGCACCGTGTGTGCTGGCTGTTCTTCTAAGAGGCCCATTCATCTCAGTCCCTCTGCTCATTCCTTTACAGCTCAGCAACGTCCTCATTTTTTTTCCTTTACTTTTAGGGCTATTTCGGCAAGTTTCATAACCCTATTCCTCTTACTCAGAATAGCTTGCAAGTGCACTCTGATTCTTCCACAAATCTTCCTCGGGAGTCTGTATCTCCCTAATCCTCTGCAATCATCTGAGCCGCTGCAGTACCAATTTGTACTTGAACCCCCGGGTTCCTCTCACGTGATTTTAGTGTCCAGAAGTGCTAATCTGTCTTTACAGATGTCCTCCACCAGCCTTCCTGCATGCTTTTGGACAGAGAGGAGCGCTCTGAAGGTGCAATGCATCGAGGTACTTACAAAAGCTCAGAGGAATCTTTTCTCTTAAGGCCTCTGTCGCGCTGCTGGCTGCCTCTGATGCCCAAAGTGGTGACCTGAGATGCCGACATCACCACATAGATTTCTAAAGCTAGACAAAGGGACTCACAGCTGGGCTTCAGAGTAGTAGATGCTTACGTTGGTACAGCCAGGTGAGAACTACTTTCATGATAGTTTCATCCAAAGGATCCAGCCAGGTCCTAAACTTTGCACTAATCAACATTGCTGCTGGTGACAATCCCAATTTTTCCAGAGTTACAGCTTCGGTGTCCACCAGAGCTGGGCATATTTTCAAGTCAGGCTCCTTAGCTCCTACAGCTGACTTCTCAGCTCATCTTTTCACTGCCTGCACCACATAACAGTGGGGATGTCTGGGACTGCATGCGATGCTCCCAAATTCACAAGATTTCATACATTTTGATGCCCGTTTTGCATTTTTTGGCCTGAAAGATCACTTCAGGCTCTTCTTTAGGATCTTCTAAATACATCCACTTAGCCTTCCTGTATTTTCCTGAGACATTCCAATCGCACAAAGACATTTCAATCACACAAAGCTTTGGCTGGAACTACAAAGATGGGCTAGGTGTGTAATTCCCTGGCCAGCACACAGTCACAAACTTCATGGCCTTCGGCATTGTCTCATCCCCTGCTGCAGCCTGTGTAAATTTATTCCACATTGTTTCTGAAGCTGGATAATTCTTTTTTGATCAAATATGCATGTATTGCACATATCAGCTTTGCGTACAGCCTCATCAAATGCTCTCAAGAGCATATCTACTGTCAATAGCTGTTTTCTTGGTTGATTCCCTACTTCAAATCCTACAACCAAAATTGGAAAAAAAGTATCTGTATTGTGGGATAATTATCAGTCAGTCCTTTTGGTGCTGTGGATATAAGGTATTTAGATTTGGGGTTTTGCTACAGCCTGTCACATGTGAATTAATATGTAAAATTTCTTACCTGAAGCCCCAGTGCCAGACCCTATTTCTTGCACAGTGACATTCCAATCCACTAAGTCCAAGTAAATAAGAGGTTTTCACCAAATTCCAATATTCACATTAAAAATGCCTTATCGAGGCAGACCTAAGGGCTAGCTGGACAATCTTATTTTTGTCTCCAAGCTTTTGGGGCCAGAGTTTTTTAGCAAGGACTCAGGAAATTCACCTCCTTGATGTGGAAAGAAACAAAGCCTTGTATGCATTTGGAACCTGGCTCCTTCTCGTTGCATTTTAAATGGGGAAACCTTTCCATTATTCCAAGGTAACAATCCTTGTACCGAAAACCACAATTAGATATTCCCTATTTAGCTTCTTGCTCTTGACTTTACAGACTCCCGTCTCCTTCTTAGTTATTCAGCCATTCATACAGAAACCATGCCACGTCTTTCATTATCCTTGTTGCTCTTCACCTTTTCCAGTCCTATTAAATCGCTTTTGAGACGAAGGAAGCACAACGGCACATGGTATTTCTGAGGGTTTTGTTCAACGGCACGATGATATCTCCTCGCTTGATCTGTATTGTTTTGCTAACAGTTCCTGAGATTCAATACGCTCTTTTTGGAAAGCTCTTGTGCATTGAGGTGATGCTTTTTCGGGGACTTTTTATTGCCATTTCAGCCCTGAGAGGTGACAGCCAGCTCGGAGCCTATCACTGCGTGTACACAATTAGGGCTGCTTTTTCTGAGTACACCACTTTACAATTTTCTGCTTCACATTTCTGCACCAGCACTGCTCTGTGCAAGCCCGAGAGACCTCCTCGAGACGTGTATGAGACAAGGAGCAAGAGGGGCCACAAAAGCTCTGCTCTCCAGCTGATGGGTGGACTTCAGAAGGAGGCTGTGCTGGAGAGCTTTCAGTAGGAAATACCTTTTTCTGGGAACACTGGTGTTCTTCTGGATCTGCCGTCACTAGGCTGGCATTCCTGAGCCGTCCCTTGTTTTTACTTTGAAAAACTTTTACTCCTGCAGAGTGAAATTACACTCTTAAAGGTAAGCCCTCTGCAGCTGCAGAAGGAGGTCTATCCCTGGCAGTGTCTCCGGCTGCTTGTGTCCTGTGAAGCACGTGTCTGTAGAAATGGGAACCAAGCCAGCCAAGCCCTTCCTATCCTCCCACCTCCCTTGTCACTGCTCTTTGTACTTTAGTCCCATCCTTAATGCCCCTTTTTCACTTTGCTGTAACCTATGCTTATTTGCTGATGTTTTCCATCACCTGGCGGCAAATATCTGCTAAGGTTTTTTTTTCCTACCCATCATTGCAGTAGGAAAATTGAGCAAAAATAAATAAATAAATAAACTCCAAAAATCCATTCATTTATTTTTGAAAAATTCCCTTGGCATTTCAAATAAATAAACCTGCAACAATGCTTACCTGACTGAAACTGATCCCTATTAGTTTCTTGTAATTGTAAACACTATGCTACCTATCAGTATGTATCACATAAAAATTTTGATAGAATTATTTGATTCAATTTTTTATTTCCTAATAATGCTAACTACACCCCACACAAATACAATAGTGCTGCATACTAAATTGCCTGTCTATATGTTTTCTCATTGTAAATGCTGCTGAAAAAGGTAAGGAAAATGCAAACGTGAAAATAAAAGGCATCAATATTGCTGACTTCCAAAAAATAAAAAAAGGTTACATCCTCTAATGTTGTCATGTAAATGGAGAAGAAAATTATCATCATTCAGGAGGAAAGCTTGGGAAAAATGACACCATATATGTTCAGTATAATGTAGTTAACAAAGCACTGAATAATCAGTAGCAAAGTCTAAAACCTGTGGAAATCTTTGCTATTAATATTGTACATTTTGATATCCACTGACATCGCTGGAAATATTTATTAGTAAAAGGCAGAAGTGCAGTAGCAGTAATATCATAATAGTTACTCTAAAATATTTCAGGTTTCATTCTGAAGGTTATATTTCACATAAAGTGTTTTGTCTCTGTTTCCCTAAATTTTCAAGTTTCCTGCATTAGAATCTAGAAGAAAAGAAGAAGGAAGGCAAGAGGAGAAACTACAGAAGTCTGACTTTTCCCAGGCTTTCCCATCTCTCCTGACAATGCAGTACAGTGGTGGGAGATCCATCCAGCCTCCTCGGCTAATTCAGTCCTGGACATCCTCACTCACAGAGGACTTGTTGCTTGTTTGCCAGGAATGCTCATGCAGCTTTGCTCGTGCTGAGTTTTTGTTGGTTTTAGCCCTAGATAGACTATCTGTGCTATGGTGCACCCACAGGGCATATCTATCGAGGCAATGTCAGCCATAAGGGGTATGATTTCACTTACACAACTTTAACCACTGACAAATCAGACAGCTGGCCATCATTAGCTACTTGGGCATCTTCCATAGAGAGCAGAGAAGCATTAGAGAGAGGGATTTGTACAATCTTAAATACCCAGAGAGCTCTCTTCTGCCAAGAGCATCCTGGTGAGCCAGTTGAAGGCATCTCATGTGGCTTCCACCAGAGCAGCAGAGATATCCTTTGAGCACAGAAGCAAACCCAGAAGAGCAGAAGTGTGCAGCATTTCAAGACGAGGGAGGAAATGCTATGCAATAACATCACCTGTGGTCTCACACAGGTTTCACTATGCCCAGTGTGGGTCTGCTGAGGATGGAAACACACATGGTGAGGAGGTCTGAGGTTGTCTTCGTACAAACTGCCCCACCACTGCCAGAGAGAAAGGACTAGCTGACCCAAAATGGTGCCCAACAGATGATGATCTCCTTAGTGCTGTGCTGCTCGTGTCTCTGTGCAGCTCCCTTAATGCAAGAAAAAGATATTCAAAGCAATTTCACTTGTACAGCACAGTTAATTTATCATCTTGAGCCAGCTACACAGGGTTTCATAGCACAGCCCGTGAATTCAAAATCACTTGAAGTAATTCTTCAGGATAATTTACCAAGCCAACGATTTTTGACTGGATATCCTTCAGGCCTCTGCTATTTTTTTTTATTAGCACCTCCAAAATTTCTGAATTTTGGGGTAGACCTGTATGGTGCCAGGAGTTGGGTTTGATGATCCTTTTGGGTCCCTTCCAACTCGGGCTATTCTATAATTCTATGAAAATTAAATATATAATTAATTACAGATAAAACCATGACTCATTGTAAAGGTTTATTGCAAATTAAATTAAAATGTCATACATTTTTATGTATTTTTTTTAAAAAAAAAAAAAAGACTTGAAAAGCTTTAAATGATATTTATGTTTTCTTAAAACTCATTAAATAAGCATTACTCCATCTCTCCAAGGTGTAACATCATGACTTGATCTTCTTCTACCAAGATTAAGTCTCTTAGTCTCTTTCAGGAAAATATGCTTTAGTCGACACCAAGTTTGGGGCTTAAAAAGGAATAACTGGGTGGAATTCACTACCCTGTTATACATCCATCCACATCTAAGGGTCCTTCTGGCCTTGAAATCTACAAATGCATAACTTCCCCTTCTCTTTCCCCTCCCTTCTTCAAATCGGTAGTTAAAAGATGGCAATCCACATGACCTAAATCTTGTACATTAATTACTTGTCTTATGTTTACATAAGAACCAAGTAGTTCAATGCTAAATGTGCAGCACTGGAAGTATTTCCAGATGTGTTCAGTGATCCTGCTCTGTTTTTACAGCCTGCAGTTATCATGTGTTTTCTTTTGGCGGCTACATTAGACACAAAAGTTAACAATTTTACTTAAAGTTTTGTTTTTTTGAATAAGAAATATTCCTGGATGTCAGAGCTCGTGTGATCGGTACCTTGATAATGAAGGCTCCGATCCAGCAAAGCACTTCAAGCTGATCTTAGCTTTCAATATTTGAATCCCTCCCTATTGACCAAAATTTCTAAAAAAACATCAAATGGAGCAGAGAATTCCGCAGATAATGTGAACCACATTTCCACTAAGCTCCGGTAAAGAAAAAGTTCTGATTTTCCTTTTAAAAAGTACCATTTTCCCCCTTTTTTTTCCCCCTAGCAGACTATATATTAAGATTATTTATCGTGCTTGTGATTCACACCATGAAGTGAATATTGAGGACTGTTGATTTCCAAACTCGCTTTGCAGACGAAACAGCAATGATGGCATTTTTAGCACGTGAGCAAAATGTTCTTAGCACCAGAAAAAGTGCAAAGTGAAAATCCAATCTCGACCCTGGTAACGCCTGAGCACTCCTGCCCACCCCAGCAGGAAAATTACCAATTGAGCAAGAGGCAAAGATGATAGAAGTGGTCTCTCATGCAGAGAGATGTGTTGTAAGCAAGGGAGCCCGGCCATAAAATCGTTAGGATGAATAAATTTGTGCATAACGCAAAAAAAAAAAAAAAATGAAAAAAAAAATCAAAAAAAAAACAACCTACAAACTCCAGAAAGATTAGCAGCAGCTAACAACTTAACAAACCTTTTCCTATCCCTTATCCCTGATTGGTTTTGATAGGCCCTAATTAAAGTCCTGTCTCATGACTTTCTGTGAAATCAGAAGAGCTTAAGAGAGCCATCGCTCATGTTTTCAGGCTTCCGAGCCATTCTCCCCCATGCACACCTACCTCTACCCACTCGTGAGATTAAATATAACAGTCCAGACAAGATGAAATGCAGTGCTCCTACAGTTTTATTTGATTTATTAAAAGGAGAGCAGTAACCAAGAGGGAGGAAAATAGGTCAAATGTTCTAGATCCTTGTGGAAAGCTAAAAGCGCTGCTCTTGGTTTTCAATATTCCTTTCAAAATCAGTGTTGTGTGTTTGTTTTCAAGACATGAAGACATAGAAGGGGGCTGGATCTGAGGGAGGAGCACTTAAGGATGTTGATGAGCAGAGGAGAAAGCAAAAAGATGTTAAGATCTTTTTTACTGCAGATTGAATGCCCCACAGGCCAGACACACAGCAAAGGCATGGCATGAACACGTCAAGGCATTTCTGACTTTTTCTCCTGGACATCAGATGGCACATAGGGAAGTGCTGAAGAAGAAAAAGCTATTTCCTCCTCCCCTAGCTCTCTGGTTTCACCAAAAAGCCACTCAGCCCCACATCTCTGATTTGTCACCATGCCCCTGAATTCCATTTTTCTCCATAAAAACCTCCGGCTGTCTCATAAAGCTCTTTTTGCTATTGGCTCCTGTGGCCTTATTGGCTCTATTACTGCACTTATAACCATGTGCTGGTCCCATAAGGAGTACATTCTCTTTCTTCCAGGTGTAGACCTGGCTGTAATAAGTCCCGGGATGTCCTGTAGGTAATATTGTCCTCTAATTGATAACCGCTGGAAAATATCTGGGGACCACGAACAGCTACTGAGTGTGTACTTTGCGATCAGCGTTAGCAGAGTGCCTGTGTTTGACTGTTCAGTTCAGCTTTCGTGCCTGGGAGAAAGGAGCAATGACATCTGGTGGTTAGACACCAGAGCCACGCTAGAAAGAAATTTCAGATGGAAATACAAAGCAATTTCCTAGGGTTTTCCTGGGAAATGACCTACCTACAAATACAGTAGCTTCTCTGCAACTTGGAGTTGACTTGGCGTATGCTGGTGATGTCAGGAAGGTCACCAAAGGAAAATGCAAGAATGAAATCTTGCAAATATGATCATAAGTCCCCTCACAGAACCTTTGTCTGAATTAGAGCTGGTCCTCCTGGCTCTGAGTCCCAGGGGGAGAAGCTCAGGCACAGCGCTGGCATCTCAGCCTTTCCTCCAGGCATAGCACTCTGCTCCCCCACCCCACCGAGCCTACTCTGCTCCTAGCTTCACTCCTCAGAGAATACAGTGAAAAATAAGCAATATATAAATATATATAATTTTTAAAAAGAATAAAAAATCACATATAATTTTTTACCATATTACTTCACTTTTAGAAGGCTTTACAGGTCAATCATCTTCACAAAATAACCAAAGGCTTCAGATTTGGGCCAGACCTTCATGGCATTTCAGAGGTCAGCCCGCATCTGTGTGTTCAGATGAGCCTTCTTGGGTGTATTAAAGGATAAACTTCTTTTCAGAGCCCTACATACTCTGCAACCTACTCATGGGCCCATAAGGAAGCACATCCCTTCATCCCTTGTAGGCTAGGCATGTCCTCAAATTCATGACAGCGATTTTCACATCAAGCAAAGAAAGAAAATTAACTTTAGGCCAAGTTAGCTCTTTCTGGTGTAAATACAAGCAAAATCTGGTGATGGGGGACAAAATAGTATTGCCTATCATGTCACCAAAGTACAAATCTGAACTTCCTTTGAGGCTCACAGATTAAACTGATTTATCAGAATAGTGAGGTTTTCCTCCACATGCAAACAATTTCAATTCAAGAGAGAGCTTTCACCAAGTCTGTTCTTATTGTCTGTTACACTGGACTCACAGATGCGTGGACATGCATCGCCTATAAATTTGATTTTCTTCCATCCATATACATCCCAACAAAGAGATGCCGCTCGGTATTGTGCTCATTCATGAGGTCGTTACAGAAAGATTATCTTCTCTTCCTTGGGAACAACACAAAGTGAAACTTTTTTCCCTCAAAATTTGATACACTAACATAAAGCAAACAAAGACTCAGGCTGGCTGAACCCATAAAATTTTGTCTAAAATCAACAGAAAACACAAATTGCATATTTTACTCCAAAACTGAGTTTATAGATGGAAATTACAAAACTGTGTGTAAGTCAACACAGAAAATTGGGTTTGTAATTTGACACACATCCCTGCAGGTTTGTCACATGAATTTCTTTCTAAGAGATGTGCTGCAAACCCAAGGGAAAATTGTAAACTTGACACAGACATTAATGGCTGATGATCTTCGCTCTTTTTTATGCAGAAGGTGGGACTATATAAACGTAGTGGGGTCTTTAAAATCTCTATATAAAGAGCTCCCCTTATGATTAAAGCGTCACACACCTCCAGGAAGAAAGGTAGTTATTGTCTTCCCTTTACAGACTGGGAAATTAGGCACAGCTTTGCACCAGTCATAATTATCTTCTCCACCTATGGGTTCGTAATGCCTCGCTGTGTGGAAAAACTCCGCTGTGCGAGCAATTCGCCAAAATGACCGTGACTCATTTTTAACCTAACCCCACGACAAAATAGCCCTGAACGGGGTAGTCACAAATGTGCCCTTTCAGATGTCAGCGGGACGGCTCCGGAGATGGGAACGGAAGGACGGACAGAGCCCCGGGGTGTTTCCAGGGGCTGGGGGCAAGGAGGTGAGTGGTTCTGCCGTGGGTTTTCTGCCGTGGTCGGGAGGTTGGCCCTCCGTGAGGCAGGAGGGCCCCAAGGTGGCTGGGGAGCTCCTGGGCCGCAACCTTCGCAGGCCTTCAGCCCGAGGCCTGCCGAGAGGAGTGATTTTAGCATGGGGAGCTGCCTCTTGTCACCGGAGGGAACTGCAGAGGGATTTTGTGCTTCACGCAGCTACTTCTAAAGAGGGGAACGCGAGCTATATAATTTGAATTTTGTATGCCAGGCCTCTGCAGAGACTTTGGATTCTCATCAGAAATGTCTCATAGAAAGAAAGCCTGCAGGGAAGGGCTATTTTGTTTGCTTTTGAATTCTAATAGCAGACTATTTTGTGCTGTTACCAAGCGCCTGGAAAGCATCTGGATCCTCTAGAGAAAAAGATCCCTGGGAGATGCATTGCAATTGCTGCCTCTGTAATGTTCCGTATGGGGATGGCGGCCCATAAATGTCAACTTGTTCTAGTCTAGGAATGAGCAAAAGTCACCGCAGCTGTGTTTGACTTTACCCACGGTAAATGACATTGGTGATTTTAATCCATTTATTGTGGGACCAACGTACATATCATTGTTTTCTCATAGCAAAAAGAAGAGTAGGGTTGATACGGGACAAGAGATCTTGGAAATACCTGGAGTAGAGGCTTGAGGTTCTGACTTAGATTTAGGATGGAGAGGACTTGGATTGGGAAGAACAGAAATCTAGGGAGATGCAGTACAAAGTGCTGTGGGCAGGAGGGATTTCTGACCTGGAAATTTCCAAATGGGGGCAAAAACATGTTCCCAGAGAACCCTGCTCCTACCTCCTTTTGCGATGGGAAATACTGTGACCCCTAAGAGTAGATCATTCTTTACTTCATGGACTGCATCTTGTCCATCGTGGCCATCCCAGTGCCATCTCCCCTATGGTCCATGGTGGCTTCTACCCAACCTCCAGGCAGTCTGTCCATATGTGTCACCCATCAGACTCAAATGTACAACCAAGGACGCCTGTCTCAGTGTGTGCCAACAAGTGACAGCTCTCCTGCTGGAACCTGGTCCCAGGGAGCGAGGTGGGCTCCTGAAGTACAATTCCCCTTCTTTACCAACACCCACAAAGCAGCAAAAGACATCAATCCCCATACAATCAACAAAAAATAGTAAACAGTATCAGTAGCACCATGGTCACATTCTGCCCTGCATGGCTGACTCCTAGGAACCCAAGTGAGCCTAGGAAAGGGTGAACCTGAGTCTTTAACACTTGCTAAGCTTTTCCATCTCCAGTGAACAACTTTATCTAATTAATCTTCATCTCCCTCATGGAAGATGGAAAAAAATATTATGGACCAGGAAATGGGGGCACAAAAAGTAAAGTATAATGCTTGAAGCCACCTGGAAAATTGTGGTCTGACTCTGGGACACTTCACTCCAGGCCAGTTCTGAATCCAACCTTGCAACTGCAAGGCCGTTTGCCTGGTGGTGGAGGAAAAACCACACTGTTTCTGCGTTTTTGTGAGTTTTGCTGCTAGCTATAGGGCCACAGCCTCCAGGGTTCCCTAAGCACCTTTTGCCAAAACTGAATTGTAATGTGGCTTATGCAGTTTTGCTTGATTTACTTTGTTCCTTTGATGTGCAAGGATTTAGTGACATGCTTAGCAATACAGTAGCATGAGAGACATTGCATAAAATCAAATCACTGCTGGGGCAGATGCTTCCAGATTTAAAAGCTTGATTGGTACCACAGACACGTAGTACCCTAATTGCAGCCTGTTTTGCCTGAGACTCAGGTTGTGAGGGCTTCTCAGGATCTATTTTAGTCTCCAAACTGCAGAAACAAGGCTTAGGAGTCATACTTTGAACTTCAAGGTGACTGTTTAGATCAGCAGTAGCTGATCTGTGACATTCAGGCTGTGCCGGTGTCTCTAAAGGTCTGCTTTCAGCCCTCATTCATCAGCCAGTGTCACCCTTCTCCCCTCCCTTCACTGCTCTGCCAGCTGTGGACATGGCCAGGGTGACCTAGATGCTTGTCACCTCCAGGCTGGGTTTTACCTTCATGTACATTTTCTAAAATAGCATGTGAAGCAGATGGACAGATCCTAGCTGGTTCTCATACTTCGTCCGGGACACGTCCAAGGACATGGCAGGTCATCTGCTGGTGATGGGTCAGCTCCCAGACACAACTTTCCCTCGTGATCCATCAGCCACCACCTGAGCCACATCTCCTAGGAACAGGGCAGCTCCCAGATCTGAGGATGAAGATTGTGGCATCAGGGAAAAAAAAAGCATTATCAGTGACTTCAGCAGGGATGCAATACCTGTGTGGGTGTTTGTGAATATTCCACCTAACTATAGCTTGCTCAGTCCATCTATCCCAACCAATTCTACCCTAACCTCTCCAAGGGATTCAAAGGGACACACAGTGTCCCTGCTCAGGGCACACAGCAAAAGGTCTCTGAGCTCTTCCTTCCCAGAGATGGGATTCATCTCACAGGAGTGTCAGGATTTAGTTGAAGTTACACCTCTGTCGCTTCACAGACAGCTGAGACACAAACTTGGCTCGACTCTTCCTGATTCCTATTTCAGATATTCACCTTGGTATGGACAAAGCCATTCTGGAGAGTCACCTGTCCGACTATTTTGTCATATATGGTTCCTATGCTGCCAGCTTAGCTTGACTGCCTGATATTTAGATGGCTGCAATGAACTGAGAGGCATCATTCCCTAGAAACCTCCATCTCCACCAGCAGCTAAAGTGTGGCAACGTCATCTTTTCCCCTTCACCCAGCTGTGGGCTGGAGATGAGGTGATCAGAAATGAAAATGCCAGCTGTTTTAGTTTTCCTTCCTAACACAATACAACAGCTCTTTGGGCCTGTGATCCTGCATGATGCAAGTCAATAGGAGCACAAGGTCGAGGACTGACAGCCTGCACGGGACTGATACGAAGCGCTGCCGGTGTCGGTAGGTTATCACTGCCTTTGAGAGTAAAAAATATACTGCAGGGAAAACAAAGGCAGCCAGCACAATCTCTGTACGAGAAAGAATGTGGAAGCTTCTCCTAGTCACTGACAAGGGGCTTGAAATACGCTTTCTAGTTCTGCAATATCTGAACGATTCAAACAGTCTCAGTATCTCCTCTGCTCTGGTTTTGACAAGGATAAAATCCTGGACCCTGCCCAAGAGCTGCAGGCACTGAGATTGCTATTGAGGATTTAGGTTGGAGAATTTTGTAATGAAAATCCTCCATGTGAAATATGGCCCCGGAATCTCCTATGAAACTACGAATAAATCACACCCAATGCTTCCTAAAGCGTCCTGGCCTCTCCTAAGAGCATAGATCATATCCCCCCCACAGAATACCTTTGTACAGATCGGAGACCCGATCCATTTAATCATCAGACAAGGTTCATGTGCTCCCACAGAGCTCTTTGCGAGACTGCAGCCTGATTCGGCCCCCTTTATAGCATCCCAGGTACAGAAATCAACCATTTGACTCATGTTTCAAAAACCCTCACCTTTTCTTCCTTGTTACCTGCACCTGGTGAAGGCACTCCTGCTAACAGAATTAATTATAATTAAATAATTCCTTTTTTAAAATCCCCTGCTCCGCCCCTTATCTATCATCTGGTCTATCAAGAAGAATTACTGTACGCACAGAAATCCATCCATCCACCCTGTTCAAAGTGTTTGTGCCCAAATTTAGGTGCCAGTTCCCAATTATCACGGAAATCCTCCCAACCCAGGAGGCACCTGTCCCTTGGGAGCTCGGCTGGGATCCCGTCGCTGTGTCTGCAGGAGATGGACCAGGCAGGAGGGTATTCCAGCTTCCAGCTCTGGTTGCCCGTACCTGTGAGCGCTCCCACTGAATTAAATGAGAGGGATAGTATCCATCTTTGGAGGGCACAAGCCTGGTTTAGAGCAAATAGATTCAGTAAATATAAGAGGAATTCTTAAAAATATGAGGTGGAGAGTAGAGGTGATGAGGCAGGCAAACCAGATTCAGGTAGTGCCACACAAAAGTGGCGATTTTGGACCTACATCTTATATTTTTATTTAATTTGCCAGAGAAATAAACAGATAAAGAGGTGTTCGAAGTCATTGGGCTGTCCCAGTTGATAGAGAAGCAGTAGCAGCCCCTGGTGCAGAGCAGTCCTCGCTGTGATGTTGTGAGACCTCTGCTGTCACCTAGTGACAAAAGGAGAGAAGTACCCGAAAAAAAATATTAAATAATCTTGCCAAATTGATGCCAGAGCAGATGGTTTTTAGGACATCCTGCCCTGCGGTGCAGGATTGCTCCGGTTCTTCAAGTGTTGCCCATGGCCAGCATATCTCAGATGGGTGCCTCCCTCCTGCCCATGGAGGTTTCTCCATCCGGCATCGCCATCACAGGCACCACTGAGCACACACTTGGGCTATTTTAGATGTCTGCTTTGGGTTGGGATGTCTTGCTCCGTAGGGGAGCCTATTTGTACCCATCAGCTGTAAAGGGAGTGTGAATACCTCTGATGCAGACACCTGGAGAAGAGGCCAGAATATCTCCAGATGCCTTGTTATAGAGTCACAGAATGGCTTGGGTTGGAAGGAACCTCAAAGCCCACCCAGTTCCAACCCCCTGCCATGGGCAGAGATGCCGCCCACTAGGTCAGGTTGCCCAGAGCCTCATCCAGTCTGGTCCTTAACACCTCCAGAGATGGGACCTCCAAAACCTCTCTGGGCAACCCATTCCGGTGCCTCACCGCTCTCTGAGTGAAAAATTTCCTCCTAAAAAATTTAGATTAGGGAAGCTAAACCTCCCCTCTTTTACTTTAAAACCACTTTTTTTTGCTGCTGTTTTGTGGGGTGACACATCCCCCACGGTGACACACTGGGTGCAACAAAGGGCATTGTTGGCAGCAGCAAGAGGTCGAGGGTGGCATAAACGATGCGGGCAGGAGGAGGTGGAGGGAAATGAAGCACGAGGAAAACAAGAGCTGGTGGTGTGTGCACAGAACGAGCCAGCAGGAGGCCGGAGTTCAAATCCCATGCGCGCCCTTGACCTTTTGTGGGATTTGGAACAAGCTGTTTCACCAGCATAGCCCAGCAGCACGACAAGATGCTGGTTTCCCATGGGAGATCTCCAAAGGCGTTAAGGTTTGGTAGCATAAAACCCCACAGTGATGCTGGGCACAGTAGAAGATGCTGGGCAGATCATCCAATTTCAAAGAAAATTCAGGTTTGGTTTCAGCCCCACAGTCACCAGCTGGGTTCCTCTCCCTACCCTTTAAGTAGTACAAGTACAGAGTGGTTAGAAAGGGTTCATTTTTCTCTTCTTAGCAGGGCTAAAGCAGCTGACTCTGAATTTTGCCTTTGTTTGCCTGCTCCCGCCCAGTGTTCTTGAGCCATGCTGCAGAAGGGGGTATGGCAACCTACCAACACTGTCCTGTTCTGCTGGTAACACGCCCTCAATTCCCACTGTATCTCTGTTAATCACTTCATTAGGTTCACAGACCTGCCAAAGGATATTTCAGAGGCTTTCCTTTAAGGCTTGCATATAAAATATTAAGCGCAATCAATCATTTCTTGTGACAGCTTCTTTGTCCATAAACAGTTCCCATTCATAAGAAACCGCTTCTTAATCCTAACGCCAAAACATTTTCTTACTAGTGCCACATATTTGAGGCACAGCCGTGCCTTGAATAAAGCAGGAGCATTTTGGATGCTCAACAAGTCCACAGCTGGGAGCTTAACCTCCAGGGGTGTGAAGAGCATGAAGCTCTTCAAGACCAGCCAATGCTGGAGGCCAGGCTGGACACCATCAACGATACAGCTTCATGCTTCCAAGCAAATTCCTCCTGCTACCCTGAAAAGTAGCAGAAAAACAGCTTCCACCTCTGTATCTTCAGGATGAGTAGGATATATCTGAGCAGGATGGATGGCTCTCATGTTGTCCTGCCAGTTAAAGCATGCTGAGGTTGAGGGCAGGGCCAGGGTCTAAGTTTGCTTTAGTTTGGCTTCTACACTCCTCCACAGCAAGAAGCCACAGCATGTCTTGGCCAAGAAGGGTTTTCCTACAGACAAAGGGATGACAAATGCCAAAATCTCTCTGTGAGAGTCCACAGTACGCACATCACCTTGGAATGGGCTGCAGCACAAAATGGTTGTGCTTCAATCCACGCAAGACAGAAGTTTGGGTGGCTCTTCTACAGGTTGCCCATCCAGCCACATATCACAGTCTTTCAATGCCTCCCCTGCAAACCAGGGGGATTTTCCACCTCTGTGCTGCCCATTCGATCTGAATCAACATCAACCTTTCCCAAACTTAACCCCACTTTTTCCAAATGAGGTTTCATCAGGTTTGGCCAGATCACCACCCAGGATGCTGGCTGTGCTCCGCCAGCTCACCGTCGTGCAAGCACCTTCCTCCTGGCATTTCTGTCAGGGATTTATGTCTTAATTGGCATCCCCCAAACCACTCCAGAACGAGGGCAGACGACGTGATAAATGCAAGAACCTGCCCTCCCCTCGGTGCTTTCCCATCGCACTTCCCCTTGCAGGCAGCCTGAGTGGTTTTATCACTTTCTACTAAGGAACGCGCAGCCGAGTCCCCAAACCTCACAGCAGCAGGGCGCTGGAGATAAGGCAGGGAAAATATTTCACTTGCAAGGCAACTGTGTTCATCTCGCGCTAACATCCCCATCCTCTGGAATCCAAGGCAATAATTACAGCAATTTGTAGATAATTATTTGTTAATTAAAAACAGGCTTGCTGGGTACAGTTACCAATTTCCTCTGCTGGCTGCATAGGGCTGCGCAAGGAGACACTGGGGAATGATGATTTCGTAAAAGCATTCGCCTGTTCAGTTCGAAAAAAAGGCCCCAGTGGGTCGTCTCCCCCCTCTCCCCACATCCTGGCAGGTCTGATTCATTCTCCTAAGACATCCCGGAGAGATCCATGCCTGGTTTCCCCTTGGAGATTTCCAGTCAAGGTGACTGCCACATCTCCCCACAGCAGCCTGTTTTAATGACCCAGGCTCACACAGATGTGTTTCCATCCACGTTGGAATTAGTAGCTCCTAAAGGAGTTGTAACCCCAGGCTGAGGTCATGAGCATGCAAGAAGCTCACTTCCATCCCATATTTATACTAGTAGTAAAAAACAAATCGTGTGTAGACAGAGTCAAAGCTGGGAGGAAACTGAAACCACTGGCTTAAAAAGTGCTGTTGGGGGAATTCTTCTGCCCCAGGCTGGGCAGTCTGTGGGTTTTGGAAGCTGCCTGAGCATAGTTTCCATGCCAGCTGGGAGGAGAAGCAATGACAGGATTTCAGATGCCCTCCACTAATTTCTGCACATATATCTTGGGATGGTTCCCCCGGTCACGTGCCAGGATTTGGGATCATGTGAGTGCCGTCTCTCTTCCTCCTGTGCCCACCACCACCAACCTTCTCCAGGGCCTCCACAGCTCCAGAGTCAGGAGGAATTAGTCAGCCCTGGAAGTGAGAAGGTCGCATTGCTCCAGATCTCCTGCTGGCCCTGAGCAGCCACGTTGGATGTCCCTTCTTCTGTGGCACTATGGGAACAGCTCCTGTAGATCTGAGGGTTGGTTGTGTGGGTTGTGCACCAAAATCGCACCAGTAGCACCAGTATAAACCCTCCTGGAACAGCAAGCCCATGGGGAAGGGTGGTAAGAAAAGAAAGTGAGCGGTGTCCATCTCCTGGTTGTAGCAGAGCTGCTCAGAGCCATGGTGACAAGGACGGGACCAAGGAGTGACACAGCCATTTTGTCACTGCGTCCAGAAAAAAATGCTTCCCATTCCCCTCAGCAAAACAATGGTGGCAGGAATTAACCAGTGATGGGGGGGGGGAGCAAATTAGCTGTCAGTGTCCTCTTCATGGAAATAATCTCATGGGCTGTTAGTCACATGGAGGTGGCTTCGCCTCTCCAATTTCCTCCTGTACGTGGGCTTTCGTGTTCCTCTCTTCACCTGAGCAGCTGAGTGCCTGCACCGTGTGCCGAGGAATCACAATTAAGCAAAGTGGCTGGATGTCATGATAGACGGGGCTACGTCTGTGCTCCAGCAGCACAGAAATCTAGTGAAGAGCTGAGATTAAACACTGGGTTAATTAGTACATTTAATTAGCTCTCGGTTATTAAATCCTTTCAGACCCTTAGATAAATCGCTCAAAGTACAACACATTTCTGAGAAATGCTATTAGTTATTCCCCTCTTCTCTCTCCAGGTGTGTGCAGGGCTGGGAAGCGCAGGGAGGAGCAGAGTCCATCCTCCCAGCATCACTGGTCTCCCAGTGATAATCTCCCTGAGGTTATCCCCAAATTTGCAAATTTGCAAACTCACAGTTCTTTTGAGATGGGAAGAGGCAGCACCTGCCTACTGTGGGCAACGCCAGCAAGAGAGGGAATAGTGCTGGGAAAGAGCAGGGAGTAAAGGTTCCTCTGAATTCTGAGAGAAAAACAGACTCACGGAGGTTTGCTGTGGATTTAGGCACCACGCGGTGTGTCTTCCTCCATGTTGTTTCTCTGAGGCTGCAGCAGACAGGCAAAGGAGCCCCCTGTGAGTAAAATAAAGCAGAAAGAAATGGGTGGAGGAGCCTCTCATGAAGGTTTGAGAGCATTGCCAGTCACTGTGCCAGCTGAATTCAAGGACAGGAAGAGCTCCCCCAGGCTCCTGCTAGCAGAGTCTCCCGCATTCACCCTCCCCAAATAATTTTCCTGTGACTTCCATGTTTATCCTCACCATCTGTGGATGTAACTCTGCTCTGACATCCTGGGGCAGCTGCCAGCCTGCTGCTTCTTCCCATCATCTCCAAGCGCATGGTGGTCCTGTGCTAATCCACCACAGAGCTGCTGAGAGCCTCGGGGTCAGCTGAGCTTCAGAGATCCCCACCGCAGCTCCGTCAGAGAGGATTTATTCCTGGCAGGGGAATCTGGTTTCTGAGATGACCTGCAGGGCCCCAGCCAACACAGGTGCAATGAGCTCAGGCTCTGGGCAGGCTGCAAAATTCATTCGCATAGAGTCAGATTTGTACACCATGTTCATTGTAGTTCGCTGAGAAACAGATGTTTGGGACTAAGGAAGGGTATTTCAGCATTGTCAGCACCAAATTTTCTCTCCTCTGCTGGTTAACAGCCGTGAAGATGGGCAGAGAATTCAGGTCCTCCTGATGTTGGTGACCTAAACCCATGGGATGAGAATTAATGGGAGCAAAGGGCTTCCTTGGACATGGCTTGTTTAAGGAAATTTGCTTAGGAGAAAAAGAACTATGTGATTAAGCTGAAGGATACTTCCCATATCACCACGAAAGACAGCACCCAATACCTATCCTAATAATTCTAGATGATTAGAAAGGAGAAAGTGAGGGCTGTGGCAAAATGCTGTCACACAGCAAACCAACATTTTGGGGGCAAGAATGCAGCTTTCTGGAAGATAATGTTCTTTCTTCTTCTTCTTTTTTTTCCCTGCAAAGTTTCAAAAGAGAGGTATTCAGTCCTTTTATAAATAAGTATGAATGTATTTGCTTCCAGAGTCTACAAAATATGTCTGCAACAAAGCAACGTGGAGACATTTGGGAATGAGGTAGCTAATTTGATAGTCATAAGAAACCATAACCATAGCCTAGGACTGTATCTCAGAGGACAGGGCTGACCTTTCAGCAACTGATGATAGTTCTGAAATGGCTTCTCATCACTGAAAGCCCAATCTAACATCAGTTAAAATAAATTAAAAGCTATCACTGGCTTCTGTGGATATTGGATTAGACCACATAAAACCCACATGAATGCTGGGAACCCAAGGAAATTATCATGGTAAATCTAACTTTTAGTGAAGTCTTACAGGCTTTAAAACATTTCTCTGCAGCCCCATTAAGAATAGGTTTCTACTTAGCTGATGAATAATTCACCCTTCTTTTCCTTTTGATAGATAATGAGCTCCAACCATGACAAAGCTCAGCACAAAGCCCAGCAGTCCAGGCACCTTCTAACCCACAGCAGATCCAGAGTGCATTTCTGTTGGAAGAGCAGTCCAGAGAGCTAAGGCCCAGGCAACACATTCGCTGTTTTCTCCCATTTTTTTTCCACTTTCCTGCTGTCCCAACAGAGCTAGGAGTGACATTCCCCAAGATTTTCTGCTCCCTCCATTTCCAGTCTCTTACTCCGGGCCATGGTGCCAGGCAGCTTTGCCCATCTCTTCCTGCCCATTTGTAAACCACTTGGCCTTGATTTGAGAAGGATAAAACCTTGCTGCAGAACAAACCAGCTTGCTGAATTCAGACCTCTCTCCCACCATCCACTGAGCTCCTCTGGTGTCCAGTGGCTGCCAGAGAGGTGGCAGAGGGAGTCAAATGTCATCCCATGCTGGAGAAGCCAAGGTTCCCCATGCCACTGTTGTCTTCTCCTCCCTTCCAAAGGCTCGCCTCTCCTGTACATCACACTGTGAAATCTCCTCCGGTTCCAGCTGCAGTATTTCACCCTTGAAGCCCACAGGTAGCTGAGCCACTGCACCCTGATCCAATACCCAGCGAGTGCCTGTCCCAGCTCCATGCAGGACACAGAGAAACCCACCTCGGTGTTGTAGGAACAGATCTCTGCTGGTCCCAGATGAACCTGTCCAGGCACCTCACATTCACATAATGACACTTCTGTTTTGGCTGCAGCAGGAAATACTCTGGGGGAAGACAGAACAAGGTCAGGATGGATATTTTGCTGCAGCTTCCCCTTACTCCCCAGTAAGAATCTCTGTTCACCTGGAGGATCTGTGCAAAGAGCCACATTTCTCCTCAGCACAATCTCATTACTGCCCCAGCCACAACACAGGAACCCAGGAATCCCCAGGGAGGTCATCATTGCTCAGGTGGGGAAAATAAAATAGTTTTAAGAGAAAGACAGGCCGGTAGCAATTATGTCTCCTGTCAAAGTTCTCAGCACAGCTGTGAGTAGAAGAACCTGAGGAAGTTCCTGAATGCTGAGGGCATCGGGCAGCCCCATGATTCTATGACTGCTCAATCAAGACATCAGAGACCCCGCTGAAGAAATGGAGCATTCCCAAGTTGGAAAGGTCTGGGGAAGCTAATACTGCCTGGCTCCATCTTTGGGCTGGCTCTAGGCTGGCCCCTTCCTGGGATGCAGCGGTGCTCTCAGAGGACTGTGAGCCCTGTGACGCCCTGAACCCTGCCCAGGGAACTTAAAGCATCTCTGAGCTTTGCATTTACTCACCCATCAACCTGGGTAGGGAGTGGCACCAGGAAGCTGGTCCTGTCTTGAAGCCCAAAGTCAGCCAGGCCAAGTCATGTGTTATCCTCTGACAGAAGGCCAGATTCTTCCCTCTTCTTCATCTGCTGGGAAATGAAAGAAATGAAGAACGATGTAAGAGGCAGTTGTTGTGTCTGCTTTTGTTTCTTTCCAATGAAGGACACAGGAAAAAAAATGGGAGCTGGAATTGAAAGAATGAAATATCTAAACCAGTCATTTGTTTAAGGAAAATGATCTTTAGTTATTGGAAGAAATGTTTTCCATATTGTATCTCATTTCATTTGAAAATTACGGCTGTGAAACAAAGAAATACAAATTCTTTACTTGGCAATAAAGACAAATGTGCTTCATTTTGGGTTACCAAGATACTGCTGAAAAAAAAAAAAAAAAAAAAAAAAAAAAAGAACAGCACTTCCCAATCAGGGTCCCCATTGCTGTATCTGAGACATTGCAAGATGCGGACTAGCTTGTGCATCTACGTTTCATGCTAGGACCTTTAAGGGCACCAGAGGGCATCTGCTGATGCAGTGAGAAGACCCCGTGAAGTGAGGAGTCTGTCAGACTGAAGAACTGCATATTATCCACGGGTTAACGGGGATATTTATCTGCCTTACTCTTCCTTTTCGGAAGATATGCATATGCCCTGCATGCACAGTCACTTATCTACTCAGAAGGTCCTACATCAGGCTTCAGCTGGAAGGGACAGCTTGTCGTAGGGATGCCACACTTTCTTGGGTTCAGGATCAGAGTCCCACAAACAGTGGACACTGCTGATGATAAAAACCCTCGTTGAAAGAGCCTTCTGAATCAGAAAGAGCTGCCAAGATGCCATCTTCAGGGCTCTCAGAAGTAGAGATGGAAAAGATTTCCACATGGCCAGCCCTGAGGGCAGAGTTTTCCTACAGCAGCATCTCCAATTCCTAAATATGTAGAGAAAATGGGTTCATGTTAACAGCTACCAGAGAGGTGAGGGCCTTCTTGTAGGAGGCAGGATTTTATTTCTTGCTTTGTACCACTCACATCCTCTTCCTTGCCTTTTTTATTAGTCCCATTCCCTGGCCAGATCTGGGTGGCACCTGCTACATGAGCAGTATTAGCTTCCCCAGATCCTTCCTGCTTGGGAATGCTCCATTTCTGTAATGGGCTCTCTGATGTCTTGATTGAGAAATCATAGAATCACAGTTTGGGTTGGAAGAAACCTTAAAGATCATCTCATTCCAACCCCTGCCATGGGCAGGGACACATCCCCCAGCCCAGGCTGCCCCCAGCCCCACCCAGCCTGGCCTTGGGCACTGCCAGGGCTGGGGCACCCCCAGCTCCTCTGGGCAGCCTGGGCCAGGGCCTCAGCGCCCTCAGAGGGAAGAATTTCTTCCCAAGGCCTCCCCAAAGCCTCCCCCCTGGCAGGCTCCAGCCGGTGCCCCTCACCCTTTCTCATCAGGGCAGCTTTCAATAGATCCTCTTTCCCAGCCACACTTCTTGAGGGCTGAAGGAAGACCCAAGTCCAGATAATCATAATGTGAACGTGCTAACTACTAGAGATCCAAAAGCCTCAGAATCAGAGAAACAAGGACAGATTCACTTCAAAAGCAGACCTGCGTAGAGCTCTTCCCCCTCAACCCACTAGAAAGGATGAAGTGAAGTAAGAGAAAGCTGCACGCTGCATGGGTGAGGAGGCTGCATGTGGAGAGACAGAGTCTGGAGTGAAAGCACCAGGCTGAAACACCCACAGAGGAGGTCTTTCAGAGCATTTCTCCTGCCAGGTGAAGGCTGAGCATTGCTACGTGGTTGGTGCCAAGGAAGTGATCTACAAGCACATCACTAAATGCTCACTCCCATCCCAAAAACATCACCCCGTGTTTGGAAGTTCTTCCCTACCACTTCTCCAAGCTTTCTCTCAGACCCCACACCCAGCTGAAAGTATAAGAGGATCATTATTTCTCACCATTCTTTATACTCCTCTCCCTGCAGACACCCTGACAACTGGCTTTCTGCCTTCCAGCCCAGACTTACATTATTAATCTGATCCACAAATAGCACCAGTGCCCTCTGGAGAGCTTTTAGAAGAGCTCTGTTCTGCAGGGAAAGAAGCAGAACACACATTCAGGCACTGCCGTGTCCTTTTCAGACACCCAAACTGGCTCTAAAACACCCAGTTCAGATACAAGAGGGGAAACAGACACATGAGCTAGCTCTAGCACTGTCTAGACCCAGGTGGATCTTCTGAAACAGCCAGCAGCCTGGGCTCATCACTGGGGCTGTGATTCATGCTATTGACATGGTAAAACTGCTCTCCAGTGAGGAGAGCACCCAGCAGTGACAAGAGGATGGTCAGCTTTGTTGGGAACAAATTGTTCTTTGTTGGAGAGCCCTGGGGATACACTAACACTTGTCTGTCCCTCTGCCCTTTTTAAAAAACTTGCTGGAAACTGTGCCTGTCAGCACACAAATGCTATCCGCAGCTCACAGCAGCACAACTAAATCCCAGCAGCATTGACTCTGGGTGAGGAACTCAGCAGGAGGGAATATGAAGTTTATTGGGGTGTGTGGAGCTGTGGTCAGTGTAGAAGGGCAGAAAATCCATGTGGAAAACTGTCAGCCTTGTACTTTGCTGCTAATGCTTCATCCTTGTTTTCTGTTGGGGCTGACGGACCAAAGTTGCGCTCTTTCTAATGAGACCCTTTTGTCTTTAAAAGGAAAGTTGTTCAGCTGGACTGGACAAGTTTATGTCCCATGTTCACGTATAGTCCTGGAAATTTGAGGCCAGACTTTGCCACATTACCCCTTTCTCTCAAAAGACCCATAAGTGGCCCTGGGGCATAGGGATCTGAAGGAAAGATCCCTACCTCTTATTTGGTCAATTCACCACAAATGATGCTGTCATTGGAATTAGTTCCTAATTATTCCCTAAATTAATTCTTAATCTGGCCTGGTGATCATTTTATGCATCAAGAAACCCTGAAAAAAATATATATTCTAGGACACTACAGGCCAAACATGAGAGGCAAAACCTATAGCTCAGAGCACTAATAAATGCACCATCTGTGACCCAGCAGAGAGAAGACATAACATACGCAGAAGAGTCGTTACATACTCATTTAATTTGCACATAAAGCCAGCACTTCCCTGAGCGGTGGAGCACAGATTTCCTACCAGTTCACATCCTGGATCTCTGTCTCACACCGCAGCTGTACCAGCTCCTTCCTTCACTGCAATTCTGCAGTAAAACACATCACAGCGCCGTACCGACAGACAACAAAGCTCAATGCTGGCCCTTACAGGAGCGGATGGGGATTGGCATTAAAACAAACCTAATCCTGCTCAGTCAGAAACACCGAGACAGGTATGTCCATGTGTTTCTGAGGCACCGATCCATGCATATCCAGGAGGTCTGCCCCATCCCCTGCAGTGACACCGAGGATGGGTGATAGCACCTATCAAGTTCTCCTTGGCGGTTGATGCACTTCCAGCCCTTTCCCCACTTACCCTCTCTGCACTCTTTCCTGTGGTCTCCTGTCCTTTCTGTGAATTTCTTTGTGATCCACCCAGCCATGCCTGTGCCCCTGCTCTGCACCTCTAATTCCTCGGGATGGCCTTCTAAAGGGAGCTCAGAGCTCAGGTCTGGGCTGAGAGCCACAGGTGGGGACATCAGGAAACGGGGAGAAAAGGGAGAGGTGAAGGAAGGCCCCAGCAAGACTTTGAGGAAAAGAAGCTTTTCATTCATAGATAAAAAGCACCACAGGGGAAAGTCAAAACTAAGCATCTACAAAGCTTTCCTCTTCTCTTTCCCATGAGCTCAGCTTGTTTCTTTTAAATGAGGTCTCTGGCCAGCAAATTTCTTCTTACCTGAGCCTTTGTAGTGAGACAGGGATTTGTCTCCCTGCAAGCAGTGCTGCTATCAAAGCTGCCTCCCAGAACCTCGTGGCCTGGGGGCAGATGTCGCTGCCACCTGGGAGGAGAAGGAAATTTGGAAAGTAAGGCTGAGTGGCAGTGTTTCGCCCACCGTGCTCTGCGGATTGATGCAGGGGGCTGGGACAATGTCTAGCCGTCAGCATAGGAGACATGTTCAGCTGCTGCCTTCCCACAGGGTGATCGCACAGGAGAGGGATGCTCATGGACCAAGCAAGAGAGCAGAGCGGGTGTGCTGTGTGGGGAAGCGGTGCTGCCTTTTTGACACTTGGCTCCTTGACGGCTGCTTTTCTACACCACTCAGGGGAGCTACAAGAGGTCAAGAGGGAGAAATAAAGGAAAAGGAGATTGATCTTGACCCCAAACTGTGCTTGCAGGGCTGAACTGAGTCCTGTTTCCAGCTCCTTATCAATTCTGTTAGCATGGCATGTAGGAAAGCAAGACAAGGACAAGGAGGACATGGTAAAGGGTGCCCCAAACCCACTGTAGGCCTGGCTATGGTGTACCCTACACTGTCCCCATACTGTACTGCTGCTGAGGGGAGCAGCCTCTCCCTTCAGCCCCTTCCTATCTGAGTCCCCAGGGTTACATGAGGACCTTCAGCCTGCCCCAGAACTCTTTCAGAGCTGTTTTTTCCCTCAGAGACCTTAGCCAGCCCCATCCCCATCTTCCCTCGTGCAATGGAGGCAGTGGGAGCCTGACTGGGGCAGTGGAGACAGTGAATGCAGTACTAAGGCCTCAGAAAGCTGCAGGACCCCAAATGGACTGAGCTGAGCCAGTGCCAATTACATGAATAGTCACAAATAGTGAGTGAAGTTGGCTGTGCCTCTGTGACGGGTCTGCCTGACGATGGACCCCGTGGTATGGACCCTTGTGGGAGCAGTTCTTCAAGAGCTGCTGCCTGTGGGCAGCCCCCGCAGGCTCAGTTCAGGAAGGACAGCATCCCATGGGAGGGACCCCACGTGGAGCAGGGACAGACAGTGACCATGAAGGTGCAGCAGAGACGAAGCAGCATCAGGGACTGACCGCAGCACCCATTCCCCCTTCCCCTACCTCAGGGGTAGGAGGTGGATGCAGGTGGATGGGGGAAAGGTGTTTTTAGTTTGTTTTTTACTTTCACATTGCTCTAGATTGTTAATAACAGGTAATAAATTTTATTAAACTCCCTATACTGAGTCAGTTCTGCCCGTGGTGGTAATCTGTGGATCTTTATCTCAACCCAGGAGCTTTTTTTCAGTGTAATGCCTCCCCTGTCCCCCAGAAGGCCCATAACCCACCATCATAAACTACATTTCCCAGAAGCCTTTGCGCCCGCTCGGCGGAACGCGCTGCCGCTCTCCCTTCTGATTGGCGCCCTGCGGCGGTCCTCCGGCGGCCATTGGCTGAGGCGGTCACGTGAGGTGGCAGGCGCTCTGAGGGGAAGAGGCCCGCTGGGGGCGGCCATGTTGGGGGCCCGGGGCGGGTGGCGGGCTCTGCGCCGCTGCCCTTCCTCCATCTTCTCCTCTTCCTCCTCCTCCTCGTCCTCCTCCCTGCCCAGGGAGCAGCGGGCACCGGCGGCGCGGCTGCGGGTCCGCCAGGCGCTGGGGGCCCGGGAAGCAGCGGGCGAGGTGCAGGTGCAGGTGTGTGGCGGTGCGGAAGGGAGGCGAGCTGCTTTGTTGCTATTTTGTATGGTGTTTTTTTTTTTTTTTTCTCAAAAAGCGGCTGATTTCCTGTGTGGTCTCTCGCCAGCTCTGCCTGCCCCTGCTCACTCGGCCGCTGGGGGATCAGATGCTTGAAGTGCTTGGGGCAGGGTGCTGAGACAGGCTCGTCCCATGAGGGGCTGCATCAAAGCGTTCTCCAGTCAGTTTGGGACAGGGAACCACAACCTCAGCCCTGCCGTTTTGTTAAAGCTTTGCTTTGGGGCTTGTTCCACAGCTGGGCTTTTAGCAGCATCAGGCAGAGCTGATGATAAATGGTTCCCTGACATTCGTGCCCAGCTCCGGCTGTGAACCAAGGCAGATGTGAACCAAGGTAGACTGAGATAAAGTTTCAGTATTGAGCTTTTTTAGACCTTTTTCCATCTCCTCAGCAAACAGTTGTCTTTGTTTTCAGGTGTTGCCGAAAGAGCCGTGGTTGTAGATGGCTGGTTCCTCTTCTAAAGCAATTTAAGCATTTGAGGATCAGGCTGCAAAGGGCACGGTGCTGACACAAAAACCTGTGCACACCTAGATGTAGCCTAACAGGGTAGGACGAAGCTCAGCCAGCATAGGTGCTTTTCTTTTGAAGTTTGGTGAATAATGCAAGCTGGAATAAACTGGTGCTGAAATTGGCCACATTGCCTTTTTATTTTTTGCTTTCTTATTTTTCCCTTGTGCTGGCACAAATGTCTTTAACGTTAAGCTGCACCAGGGAACTGCTGCGGCTTAAAATGAACCTTCTTATGGCCAGGTTTTAGTTACTGGAAACTGCAGGCTGGTCTGAATTGGGATTGTCACCCCACAGGGCTTCTGATGGGGTATGAAGTGGTCAAAACACCGCTGCCACAGACAGCCTCTCCGGCTCTGCTACAAGCCCGAGGGTGTGCTCATATTTTCCTGTTGCAGGACTCATTGCTGCGTTTAACAAATCCCAGAGCTGCCTGTTGAGGTGGAAGAAGCTATTAAGAATGTTTCTTTGTTCAGGGATTTTGTTTGTTTTCTTAAGGAGCACTTGCTAGAGAAGAAACTGAGAAAAACACTTGCCATTATACAGTAAATGTTATGCATCGAGTATAATGTTTGGGGATTTACACAAATACGGAGGATAAGCACAACAGCTTGAGGCCTGTTACTGTCTAGAATACCTTTTAAACACCTGTTGCTTTAGCCGTAAGGATATGAGGATGCTGTGCCTGATAGGAGTCCTGAAGTAAAGCCTGGTTGTTTCTTGAATCAGTTACAGCTCCAGGTGGAACACCTGCAGCAGCCATCCAGGTAAATGCCTGCTGAAATGGCGAGGCTGGAAGAAAGGCTGAAGTTCTGGCGATCATAAGGTTTATGGCCCTAAAGTCTTCGTGGTTCTTGCGTGCTGTTGCCTTCCCTGCTCTCCCCAATTAAGTAGGCATTTACTCTGCACGAGGTCTTAAGGTTCTGTGGAAATACCTAAGGCAGATTTTAAATGTGTGTTGTGTGGCTTTGCTGCCGTGATCTGGATTTGAATGTCTCCAGTGCTTAGCTCTCAGTGTGGCCCTCCCTTATCTGGGTCAGTAGTCACTCCATAATTGGAAGAATGCTTTCCTTCTGATGCTGTTTAATTCTTGCAGTTTGCTCAGTCTAGACAATCCACGTAGACGGATTCAAATTGTTTTGTCTGTATAAAATCCCCGAAGCACATGCTCAGCCTGAAGTCTTTGGAACTTTTTGGGCCCTTACAGTTAAGGAAAAGACACAGAACCGATGGGACACGTGGGCCTGGTTTGGTTGTTTAAGCAGCGCTGGTCTCAGGTGTTCTCTGTAGCCTTGTCATAAAATGAGCTGGAAACTCCCTGCGGATGGTTTTGTCAGCTTTGTCTCGGCTCTTGTGAGCTGGGAGCTGCTGAGGGGGTTGTGTTTGCTATGACTTCTGCTTGGTGGCTTGGTATTGACTGAAAATTTTAGATTCTTCTTAAGGGAAATGTTATTTCATAGGATCACAGAATGCTTTGGATTGGAAAGGACTTTAAAGCCCACCTAATTCCACACCCTGCCCCCAGCCCAGGCTGCCCCCAGCGCCACCCAGCCTGGCCTTGGGCACTGCCAGGGCTGGGGCACCCCCAGCTCCTCTGGGCAGCCCGGGCCAGGGCCTCAGCACCCTCATGGTGAAAAATTCCTTCCTTATCTCTGGGAGCAGAGGGGTCCAGACCATGCAGGGGATTGGAATTAGATGAGCTTTGAGGCCCCTTCCAACGCAAACCATTCTGTGATTGCATGTATACAAAAACAACTTCCATTGAAACCTTCCTTACAACCCATCAGTACTAAAATTGTCAGAATAGCCTCAAGTGTTCTCTCTTAAAACTCTGCATTCCTGCACCATTGCAACAAAAGAGTTCTAAAAGGAGATAACTAATAAAAATGTGTATATTGCTAAAATGCTTTCCATCTTCAAGATGCTTTGTCAGTTTTGGTATTCTCAGCTCCACTAAGATGTGGGTCGATCTTATAACAAGAAATAAAAAATTACGAATTTCTTTCTAAAAAGAAATAACGCATTGCTTTTTCTTTTTCACCCGTAGGGCTGGGTCCGTTCCATCCGTGCCCAGAAGGAGGTTTTGTTCCTGCATATCAACGATGGGAGCTCGCTGGAAAGCCTCCAGGTGGTTGCTGACCCCAGCATGGAAAGCAGGTTGGTGGGGTTGGGACACCTGGAGGAATACCTGTGGCGATCGGCGCTCGGAGGGGTCCGCTGAGGCCTCGCAGTACCGGGGACTCCCCAGGCTGCTGGAGGAGCAGCTCCCACCTGCCCACAGGAAAGGCGCTGCTGCAGTTTGGGGTCTCTGGGGATGGTTTTAGGATGGAGAGGGTCCAATTGCTCCGTCTCCGCTTACCTGAGGCCTTGTAGTTCAGCTGCTTTTCCTGTGAGATTAATTTGGATCTCACTTTCTTAATAGCTGTACTAGCGTGGACGTTCTGGACTGCTGTTGGACCTTCTAGGAAATGACACGCTGTAGCCAGGGTGGCTGTTCTTCAGCTTTCTGGAGAGCTGTTGCTCATACCATGGTAATTTGAGGGTCAACATCCCTCCTAGATAGGTGTGCCTGTTCGATTGGCACGAGGTAATATTATTATTATGAAATATATTTATTATTAGTCTGTTTAGACAAGATAATAGAATAACACACTTGTTTTCCAGCTTAATTTGTTCGTTACTCACAATTCTTCTTTGGGATAGGGTTCAAGGTTCCAGGTGATCCAGGAACCTTCTGTACATCGCTTGATTTTTATTTTTTTTTTCCTATAAGCCGGACTTGTCCCCACCAATAACCCCTTCTTATAAAAGCCTGTCTTCCCCTCGCTTTTCCAATACTCACGTGTGACTGCATTTGATAACTTTCCATCCGTTACAAGAGGTACTGGAGCTACAGCGCTAAACCTCAAGCGTTCCCCCTAATTTAACAGCGGTCTCTACTGGATGTAGTTGACTCTGTACCAACACCTAGTTCGTTGCTGTTGTTCTTGGTTTCTTAGGGACCTCTCTTTTGGGAGCGCGGTGGAAGTACGAGGGAAACTGGTCAAAAGCCCTCACAGGATGCAAAACGTGGAGCTGAAAGCTGAAAGCATTCGCGTGGTAGGACCTTGTGACGCTTTGGTATGTCGCTGCAGCGGGTGATCCAGCTGGTAGGGTCGCTTGGGGAATAAATATCAAAAGGCCCCACTGTCCAGCAGAGCATGCTTCAAAGTGGATTTCCTTGAAGTCTGAATGCTCCTGCAGGCTTTGATTTGTCAGCGCGGGATGTGGGGTATATCAAAAGAGGAAAAAAAAAGCGATGGGAACGCTGCAAATGCTCTATTTTGGGGCAGAGCTGTTCCCACGTGGAAACAGGTGCAGATGTTGGCAGCTGAGTGCGTGCTCTGCTTCCAGCCTGCTGCAGTTACCTGTGCCAGGTGATTTACCTGCTAAGTCTGGCCTGGCTACGAATCCAGAAAGCAGAGGGACTGGTTCAACGCTCCAGATTGTGCAGGCAGAAGAAGTTGCCCCAAGCACGTTTGGAAACAGCTCGCTGTTGCAGTAGTGAGGTGAGCTTTGAAGGGGCCCAACATCCAAAAGATGGAACATCTCAGAGCTCTGCTCTGCTGTTCAAGAGCTGTAAGAATAAAACTTCACAAAATAACTACAAAAGACAGAGAAAAGTGTTTATTTCTTCCTGCTTTGTAATGACAATTGAGTTTAACTACTCAGAGATAGACACAGCAATAAAACCGCATTGATTCCAAGCTCTCATCCTCTTGTTTTTCTTCCCTTGCTGCTTTTAGTCGTTCCCCCTGAAAGCGAAGGAGAGGCACCCGCTGGAGTACTTCCGCCAGTTCCCTCACTTGCGATGCAGGAATAACGCGCTTGGCGCCCTCTTGAGAATCCGCAGCGAAGCCACCGCAGCGATCCACTCGTTCTTCCAGGTAGGTCCCTTCTCTGCTGAGCTTCTTGTGTAAAAACACTCCCTGCTGGGGCTTCACGGAGGCACGTTAAGAGGAAGAGAGCATGAAGTTTTGACTGCAGGGTATGGATTTCGGGCGTAGTGGTTTTATTTGCAGGCCTGGGCCTGGCTGAGGTCTTGGCCAGGCTGTTCCTTATGGTGAAGTTAGCACATCTGTGGCCTTGTTACTGTCTTTCCATCCATTTCCTGCCTTTTTTTTTTATCCCTTTCACTAATCTGCAATATAATTGCCTGTGAGTGTGTGTGGTCTGCAGAACACACCGTAACACGGAGTCCTTTCACTGGCCCTCAGCAGTGACCTTGGACAGAAGCTGCCTCCCACGTGGAAATCTCCAGACAAACTGACTCAGATCTTCACGTTACCCCTCTCAATTCTTACTTTTTCATTACTGTGCTACAAGTCTGCATGGATGTTGTTAGATGAGATTAAGAGATTCCTGGTTTTTACTGCATTTCAGCCTGGTGGATGGGAGGCACCTGTGTTCATGGATGTGCTGACACCCTTAAGCTACGGGCAGGCTGTAGGCTTTGTGCAGGCAGTGGCAGCAGGGGGCAGTGAGTTAAAATTCTGACTCGAGATGCTAGACAGAGACCATGGGATTCTCTGAGTAGAGAAAATAAGGCAGAAAGTTCTCCAGCACACCCGAGCCCTTCCTTTTTAAAGCTTTTCATTGAAATAAATATGTTTTATTTGAACTAAGCTGGGTTCAGTTGTAGTAAAGAGGTTAACAGAAATACAGCGTCAGGTGAAGCTGCTGTTAGTTCCAGCCTTGTGCCAGCTGATAGTGCAGAACCTGACTGCTGGGAGTCTGCTGCTGTCGAGCCACTAGATGGCAATACCTCCAAAAGTTTGTAACTTCAAACTGGGTCAAGGAAGCCAGCTGAGATCCGAGAAAACATTTTATTCTGACAGAGGCATTGCTTCTCCAAGTTGATTCTATCTCAGACTGACATCTTCCTGTCTAAAGTGCTCAGGAGAGGGGAACTACTGCAAAATATAAAGCATCGTTATTTTAGCAGCAGCAGCAGCTATGGTGAAGTTATTTTTTAAGAGATAAGGAAGGTTTGGTCCCAGACCTGCTACTTGCAAATGCTTATGTCACGACTGCTTAGCACCAGGAATGTCTGGGCCTTGTTTGGTTTCCTTCCATCAGAAATGAGTCTTTTTTTAAAAAAATTGCCACCTATATCATCCCAAAAGTGCTGCAATTTCAAACTTGGCGTTGTCAGAGCATGTGATATCTAAAAAACATAACCCGAGTTTTCACTGTGCAGAGCTGTAAAGGGCTTAATGGTGAAAGAAAATAAACGTTTTTCTTTTCTTTTTAATTCAAAACTAATCTAAACTCTCTGTAATTTTAAAAGCTGGTTTTTTTTTTAGCCTAATAGTTTACAGCCAGCAGTGAATGACTAATGCTAAATGCCTTTGGTTTGGATGTGGAAGCCTAAAATGTCATCTTTAAATCTTCCCCCGAGTCTTGTGGTCCGTGTGGGGTAGGAGCATTGTTCATGGGCAGCGTGAAATGGTTACAGTGTGAATGATGAACTCCTCTGTGCATGCTAACTAATTTCCAGGTTTCTTAGGGCAAGTGATGTGATGTGAAGTATTCTAGGAGCTTTAATAAGGGGAATGATGCAAGAGTTTTTTTATGATCTCCACATCTTAGACAGCAGTTGTCTGACCTGTGCAGCTCATGCAGAACCCTTACCTGCTTTGGAAGGGAACATGAATTGTGCATCTTCTTGTGTGTAGTGCTAATGGTTGCTGTAAAAAAATTTGGGCAATATTTTGAAATCTGATGTCGGGGTGGTAGGACCTGTGCCCAACAGGTTTAGGAGCCTGTGTGGGATGATAGCAGAGAACCTGTGCTTTGTGTTGGTAGGCTAAAGCTACCCTCCCCCTCCCTGAATTTGTATTATTCTGATAAAATCAGAACATAAGCTTCTAGAAACAGTGATTTTTATCTTTCTTTTTGGTGTTTTCTGTGAGCAGACAATGCTACATAATTGCCTGTGTCATGGTAATGGTGTCACACCCTGATTTTTAAAGGGGTTCCCTTGTGCTAGACATTAAAGTGATACGAGAGAAACCAAGTTCGTCTGTTCTCAGCAAGAAGCTGTTAGTTCAAGGGTCTTGTTTGCCTTGATGTGCACAGGTGTGATCTCTTTCACCAGAAATCTCATCAGTGAAACTAGTTCAGCTCCCATTTTTGCTTCTTAACTGACAATATGTGAACGACTGAGGTCTGCTTGATGTACGCATCCACTGAATACTGTGTTGCAGCGATTTTTAAACCCTGTTGCTGCTCTGCAGGGAATCTCAGAGAAGAGGGGTTCGCTCTTCCTACAGCCTGCCTGCCTTCAGGAATCTCTGTTGGATCTACAAGCCATTTCCCGAATGGATTATTAGAATCATAAAATCATTAAGGTTGGGAAAGCCCTCCCAGAACGTCTGGTCCAATTGTCCCCTACCACCAATGTCACCAACCAAACCATGTCCCCAAGCACCACGTCCAACCTTGCCTTGAACACCCCCAGGGACGGTGACTCCACCACCTCCCTGGGCAACCCGTCCCAATGCCTGACTGCTCTCGCTGAGAAGAAATGTCTCCTCATTTCCAACCTGACCCTCCCCGGCACAACTTGAGGCCCTTCCCTCTTATGCTAAAGAATGTCCTGTTCTCTGGGTACCTGGACAGTGATCAAGCCAGGGCATACCCTGTCTCTTAAAACCTGTTTAACTGTGTTATCTGAGATGATGTGAGGTATGACTGACATTTTCACAGTGGTTGGGTGTTCACAGGGTCTCTCTGCCATGCAGTATGTGATCTCCGTTACCTAACGCACCCAAACGTTTCTCTTAGAGGAGAACGCAGTGTCCTCTGCTCAACCACCAACTTCCAAAAGGTCAGAGAAACTGAAGTGCTGAGGCCACAGGAATCAAATTGGATTGAAACCGCTCACACAATAAAATAATACTGGAGGAGGTGAAAAAGAAAGGGGAGTGGTGTGGAGATGAACAGCTGCAAAAACACATAATCATGCACACTTGGATTTGCAAATCGTGCTAGAATTTAGCTAGTCCTCTGTCTTTGTCCATGTAAGGCAGAAGTTGCCTAAAAGGCTGCTAAGGATGTCCTGGCTGGGGGCTAATAGCTGTGTCATGATGTGTGCTGGTTGATGTCATCCTCGCAGTTGGTACTTGATAGTTTCAGCTGGTTAACTTCGAGTGTTCTGTCTCTTCCAGGATAATGGCTACGTGCATATCCATACCCCCATCATTACATCGAATGACTGCGAAGGTGCCGGGGAGCTCTTTCAGGTTGAGGTAGGTTGGGTTGGGTAGAGTTCATTGTGATTTTTGCTTGCAGAGCAGTTCTGGAGTCGTTGAAGGTTGGAGGAAATGTTTGTCTTTATAAAAGCTTTCGTTATGTACAGCTGTGATTAGTTTTTTAATATAGCAGTCATTCATCTTAACTAATAATTGAGGAGGAGTTAAACAGATGCGTTCCTTTAGGTCCTGTTCAGTGCATTAATCAGCACCTTTGATACTGACGAGGTTTTTCTCTCCCTGGTGCTGTGGAAAGGCTCACAAAGAGTAGCAGAGGAAGGTGGAACATCTTAGTAAACAAAAGGACACGATCGTAAGAGCCCAGGAGATGGGATGGGACGTTCAGGACAGCCTACCATAAACAAATACTTCTTAGCTCTGAAATTAAGAGTATATTTCACCTGGGTTCCTTGCAACCATGAGAACTCCTTAAAAGAAAGTCAGTGATACCTAAAACTGTTTTCACACATGTTATGTGTTCCTACCTGCAAGCTACTCCTGTTGCATGTTGGAATTCTTCCCACTGAAATTGCCATGTCTTCCAGTTCTGCCAAGTCTCCTCGTCTGTCCACCAAGCTACCACCACAATCAGTCATTTTCCTAAGTACTTGACACCGTGGGTCAAAACCGCCTTCGAAACGTAATTGCAACTGCAACCACGAAGCTCTTCCCCTCAGATTTCTCGTGATTCCGAACCCCCACATCCATGAATCATAGGAAATTCCATCTGCTTTCTCTACTTCTATATTTGAAACGTACTCTTCTGTCTCGAACAATTACACCCATTGCCACTTACGCTCGTCGGCTCCAGCCTTGCTGGTGAATCATCTGTAAGCAAAAAGAAAAACTGTTGAGGTAGCAGTTGCTTGCTGCAGGGTCGTGTCTTGTGCTTTCTCTGCAGCCTCGTGACAAAAAGCCTCCTTCAGGATCTCACTGCCTAACCTGTGCTAGTAGAGGTTGGTTCCCTTCCAGACCAGTCCAGAGCAGTACATGCGGCTCAGCTTTCTGCTCGCTGTGACAATAGAGTTGATTAGCTAAACTAAATTGTTCCTGTTTAATTGAGATCCCTTGATGCTACCAGAGGTTCACTCCAGGCTGTTGCATGCAAATGAAGACGTGAAAACAAGTGACACTTGATGATGAGAACATTATCCAGTTTGCAGCTGTACGGTGTATTACGTCTTTGGTACAAATTATATCCACTCGAAAGCTGTAAAGGATGCAGGACTGCAGCGTAGGTGGCTGGTAGTAACAGAAGCACTGATGCAAGTGAAGATTGAGGTGGTAAAGTGCGGATCTGAAACTTGCATAAGCTGGATCTTAACACAGAGTTCAAGGCAAATCTCGTAGCCTAGCTCCAGTGTGATTGCTTAGGTGGAAAATAATACCTGTCCTAGGGACACTCGGTGACAGCTGGCCTTGGAAGACGTGGAGTGAGTGCTGTATCCCACTGAAAGTGAGTGCAAGTATCTCACTGAAAGGTCTGTGCCACAGACAAGGGACTTCAGGGGAACTCTCCCTGGTTTCTTGTTTCTTCTCTGAGCACTGCTTCATCAGCTGCCCTAATTTAGTGAGAGCACGGTTTTCTTTCCTCAAAGCTCTGCTCAGAAATGGTCTTGGCTAGCAGAGATCCAAGACCGCCTCACGCAGTGAGAGTGTTTCTTGGCCATGGAAATCTGGGGGAGATGAATCCTTCCGTTGGTGTGGATCCTTGAGACGGACAAAAACGAGGGTGACAGCATTCTTGAGGTACTCCCATCAAAGCTCAGAACCTCTGTGTGCTTCAAATCAAACATCAACATGTTCCCTGTCTGCTGTATTCAGTCACTGTAGCCCTTAATGCTCTGCAAGGTTTGGTTGAGTAGCCGTTAAGGCCACAGAAGGCTTTTGCATCCACTGTAAATTAGTGCATTTAATAGCCATCTTTTCCTGCCTGCCAGTTTTAATCCTCTAACTGACGTCTGGTGGCTGTCCAGGCTTACGCATTCTTAAGAGATGGTGGAAAGTGAAGAGAGGAAGAATCTGTTTTCACATGAGGCTTGGAAGAGATGGGAAAGCAGTATCCTGAGTTAGAAGGAAAAGGCTTTTTGAAGGCGTGTGATCTTAATTCCTAGACCTCCTAATCCTGTAGGATTTGTGTTTGTTTATAGATTCGGCTTCCTCATTATCTTTGTTTGGTTTTGAGCGCACTGATTAGTCTGTGCATAGTTTTGGTTGTGATGTTCTCATAGCAGGGCTTGGGATTGGGGGGTAATCACTTTTCCTGTCTGGTGGGCAAATCAATTTAAGAAAGTATTTGAAAAATGAAGCATTGGAACAATGAGCAGAGGGTAGTACGCAGACCAGATAAAGTATCAAATAAATAAATCACGAGATAGTGCAAACTTCAGAGAAATCCTCTATATTGGAGATTTTCCTACAGCTTTTAAAAAAGCAAATGTGAGGAGAAACTGCCAGAAGTGTGAAAACAGCCTGGCAAACCCTAACCTGCTTGAGAACATCAGCAACACCGACTTGGAGATTCCTGCACCTTTTAAGAGTATCTTCTTTTGGTGGAACCCTGGAGGGGGGAAGCCTCTCACTTGTGCTGCCTTCTTTAAAATAAACTGACTGAAAAGGCCAGAAGAGCTCTGAATATTGAAAGCTGGGTTTTAGCAGAATGCCAAGGAGGGAAGGTAACCCGTGAAATGGGGAGAACTCAGACCAGCAGGGTAAAACAGGCCTCTTTCTGGGGCTGCTCCCTATGAAATCTGCCTGCCTTTTGTCTTTGAGACCCGGCTGCGTGTCTGTTCCTGGCTATTTTCAGCAGCCTCCCACTCTGTCTGCGAACTCCCTGCATTCTGGGTCTCTTTCTCTTGTCTTTTCCACTTGGCTCCCTGGAAAGCTGCCTTGTCTGACTGTCCTCAGCTGCTGTGGGGAAGGTGCAGGTATTATTCTTCCCTAAAATGTATCCAGAGATGATATAAGGCTGTTGGTTTTTTTTGCTGTTTTGTCACCTGCTTACTGGAAGGAACATAAAAGTTTCTAGATCCTGGGGAGCTCAAGTTCATGGCTGCACCTCCCGTGGAACCAGAAACGTGTGCCTGCTGCCGAAGGTGCAGAAACGTAGCCCTGCCATTCGTTCAGTCCTCCTGGAAAATAACCTTGTCAGCACCAAGGAAGGCTGGGGAGAATCCCGGTTAAATGCACCCAGGATTAGTGTCCGTCAGGTGTTTCCCCTTGAGAGATGTGTCACAGGCTGGGAGGCAGCCAGTACCTGGGAGAGCGGGACTTCAAGGGAGCTGCTCAGCAGGGTCGGAGGAAGCTGGAACTGAGCCGAGGGAGGGCTTGCTCTCATCTTTCCTGGCTCTTCCAGCTTCTGCTGCTTTTTTTTTTTCTACCCGGTTCATCTCTGTAGTTCTGTAGCTCCAGTCTGCGGTAATGAGATGTTTCTCAGCAGAACCAGCTGCCGTTGCCCAGCGGGAGTCCGATCAGAATCAGGGCTGAAATTGCAAGGAGGACTTTTGGGAAGGTTGAGAATTCTACAGATGGTCTAAAAAAGGAAAGCCACTCATGTTTATAATGGGACATGGCAGTGGGTGGGTCTGAATTAAAGCTGTGCTACCGTGAAGCTGTAGCAGCATGGCGTTGTGGGCCTGGTCTGGAGCTAAAGCAGCGATTGCTGTGAGCTTTCCAAGTCTTCCCCGAGCCCTTCGTGCATTTGGCTTGCATGGAGTGAAAGAGAATCAAACGGTTTATGCTTTCCTGAAGCTAATTGCCTCGAGTAGAAGTTAATACAAAACTGACATCAAAGTGAATGACTTTAAATTAAATCATTAGGCATTGGAGAAGGAAAACAAAACAGGTACTAAATCCAGTTGTTCTCGTATTTAGAATGAGAATAAGAAGCCTTTGATGTCGGTGTCGAATCCCAGTACATTTATAGGGCATTTACTCTGAAACACCGAGGTGTTGTTTCATCTGGATCGCCCCTCCTTCTCTCCCCACTGTACGTAGAGGAGTTTTCAACGAGGAAATGGAGAGAACTTGAAAGCAAACACGTTATTTCCCCCCCGTCTTTTATCGAGGAGGTATTCTTTGGTTGGGAAGTGGCAGGCAAGGCCATCTCCTTGAAATAAAAGCACCGCGACGTTGGAGCTTCATCTTGCTCATCGCGAACATGAAAAGCGCTCGCAGGCTGCGTCGGTGACGGGCTAGCATGGGTTATTTAGAATAAAGGAGCAGGCTTGAGCTAAAAGGCTGAACATAAATCTGGGACACAGATACCGGGGAACATTGTCTGGTCCTTGCACGTGTAGATTAGAGGAACCACTTCTAGCAAGTCAGTCAGTGTGAAATGGGAAGCTGCTCATTATGGGATGCCTCCTTGCTGGAGGTGTTTCTCCTGAAGGAAAAGAGAGGCATCTTCCCTGCATGGCGAGCGGATTGATTCTCTTTTTTTTTTTTTCCCCAGTTCCTAATACCCACTCATCAAGCTTTGTGCCTCAAAATGAGGGAAAGCGGGCAGCTGTGAAGAGGCAGCAAGTAGGAACGTGAAGGGAAGTAAATCTTTATTTAAGTTGTTACGTTCACTCTTCAACTTGTGTTGGGAGCAGTCCAGGAGCTGCTTGGAGCGCATGCTCGCATCCCAGGACCTGGGTGGCCTAGCAAACTGGCTGCAGGCTTTTCTAAGCCCAACTGAGCTGTAGTCTCTCCTTTTTCCTTCAATCACTTCATGTTGCGTCTATTTTCCCCTTGCCTCGCCGAGATTACATCTGATACGGAGAATGAAAAATGACACAAAGTCATCGTAAATAAACCAGGCCCCAGCTCGTGGAGACAGCTGTATCCTGTTTGTGGCTCCGGGGGAAGCGCTGAGACTTCATGGCTGTCGTCTTCTGTTCTTTTCCTGCTTCCAGCCCGTCTCTTTCTCATTGTTTAGAAGTCGCATCCTACAGGATTAGGTGGGATTTTTCACTGGTGGGATGAGGAATGTAGCTGAACTAAACTTCCAGGAGGAGAAGCTGGGGTGGTACGTGGCTCTGCTCTGTAGCGCTCTGGCCGTGGCTCTGGGACTGTGGTATGTGGATGTTTGGATGTTTATTAATATCCTTATTGTTTTTGAACAAATACCTTGGCTTTATTTGAAGAAAACAATAGGGGCCTACTTCTGCATCCTTGTTTTCTTTTTTAGAACTGCAAAATCTTCTGAAACAAAGGAAGCCATCCTGGGGTTCCAGCCACAAATTGTCCTCTTTCCATTGATCTCTGCGAGCAAGGCAGGCTCGCTCTTTTCTTCAGGGTGATGCTGCAAAGAGATAAAACTGTCTTGTGATCTGAGCTCTTTGACAGTCTCTGTTTCATCCCTGTGATGAGCAGCAAAGCTTTTTAAGAACAAAAAGCAACACCTTCCATCTCACTGAATAAAATGGCAGGTTGCAGAATATCAAAGGCTGGCAAACAACCCTGAGCCTCGCAACCTCCCCATGACAAAGCAAGCTGAGGAGCAGGGTGGCCAGAGGCAGTGGCATGCCTAGCTGAGCTGGCTGCGCTTAGCATAACTCCTAGGAGTTACTCTTTGAAAAGTGGCTATTGCAAATTTATCTCAGAAGTACTCATTTTGAGGTGAATGTGGATCAGCAAAACCTCAGATTAGCTTCAGAGTTTTTCCTCTGAACCTTTGACTCCTCCAAAGCTTAGGGGATGACATTGAGATATAGAAAATGTTGAGGCAATTTCTCATTTATCTTCACTTTAAAAAAAAATTGTTTATAGAATTTATAGATTTTAGAGATTATATAATTCAACTTCTGCCTCTCAAGCAGGGCCAGCTAGAGCAAGTTGCCCGGGACTGTGTCCAGTTGAATTTTGAGCATCTCCACGGATGGAGATTCTGGGCAGCCTGTTCCACTGTTTGATCACTTTCATTGCATGTTTTTTTAAGTTTATTCTTGTCTTCAGATGGAATTTCACTGTGTGTTTTTTTGTTTAGTTTAATCTGTGCCCATCGCCTTGTCCTTTGGGCACCACTGAAAAGAACGTGGCTTCTTTACACCTTCCCTTCAGGTATTTATTGATGAGATCCCCCTGAGCCTCCTCTCCAGGCTGAACAGTCCCACATCTCTGCCTCTCCTCATTTAAAGATGCTCCAGTTCTTTCTTCATCTTTGTGGCTCTTTGTTGGCCTCACTTTGATATATCCGTGTGTTTCTGGTGTCAAGCACAACAGCCAGCCCTCCAGGTTTGTCACCAGTCACTGCTGGTGATAGAGAGGAGAAGTCACCTTCCTGAACTTGCCAGTTGGAGGCTGGAGGCTTGCTTTGCCACAAGGGCTCATTGCTTTTGGTCAGCTCAGTGTCCACCAGGGAAATAGTGAAGCACAGTTCTTAAATGATTTTTTAAAGGCTCATCACAGACGTTTTTTAATTCCTCTTTCGTGCCTGTAAATTAAAACCCCCAAATACACCATCGCTTTAATGGGATTTTTTTCAGACCTCTTTCATAACCAAATGCTCAACCTGCTAAAGCTTCCATTACAGGTCTTTTTTTATGCTTAAAACATGTGATGATCTGAAATGTTATGCAAAAACTGAAACAAAACGTTGTTTTTCAGTGCATGTGTAATCTGTAAGTTGTGATATTTCCATCTCCGTGTTGTTTCAGGTCTGCCTTTTTGAAGACTGAAAAACAAGTCTTCAGAAGATATTCCATTGCTTTTTTCTCCCGATTACTGTTGTTCTTTGGTGTTTTGCTTTGTTTGTTTTTCCCAGTGGAAACAAATTCACTTGCTTATGAAGAGGAAAGCTCAACACAAGCCAGCCCCGTGTGCTGGCAGCCCTGGGCTGCTGCTGCAGCCGCGTGGCAGCAGGGCAAGGGAGGGGATTGTCCCCCAGTTTCTCATTTCTCAGTTGAATTTTGAAGGCAATGTTGTGTGAAGCTTTGAGCTTCCAAATGGTAGAGATCCTTCCCTTCTCAGTCTCCAGTAATCTTGGGAAGGAAGAGTGAAAAATCCACGCTTAGATTTGGAAACTGGGTTGATACGCTGCCTTCTTTCTTTTGTATGTTGCTGAGTAAATTGTTCCTCAACAGATGTTCCAGTGGGATTTTCATTATTGTGTGGTTTTATTTCCTAGAAACAAGGGATATGATTTCTCCACCTGCTTGCAGATTTCTAGATAGACAGGGCCTCCCATTCTGCGTGGGACCCAGAACTCAGAGGCTACTCGAGAAAACTTGGGCTTCCACCACCTTTGTTCTCAGACCAGCTTCTTAAATGACGAACACGTCCTTCTTGACATTTTATTTTAAATTTTACCATCTCCTTCCTTTCTGCAGTGCCACTTCTGTTTCAGCTCACCCATGTTTAAATGCATAAATTATATATATGTGTATTTTACTTTGAGCAAAATTCAGGGCTTCTGACAAAATTCCACATACAAGGCCAGAAGTGAGTAGGGAAGAGCTGTTCTTTCAGCTCTGCATGAACTCACTGCCCTTCAAAGCTTTGGGGCAGATGGCTGAGCCCTGGGAAGCTTTGTCATCCTGACAAGTTACTTCCCCAGCAGCTGGAGTGTTCAGGAGTCTCATCTCATGTCCATCTCAGGAGTGTTCAGGTTGACTCTGATACCATTTCTTAGGAGGAAAAAGGGAACAAGCCGGGAGCTGCGATCTTTACTCAAGCACCTGTAGTCTGATTTGTGCGTTTTTGACTTGCAGACATCAAATGAGACACGGGAATCTGCGGAGAAGAACCATTTCTTCAACGTGCCCGCCTTCCTGACGGTTTCTGGCCAGCTCCATTTGGAAGTGATGGCAGGGTGAGCAAAACACCAAGTTTTTGGTTTGATTTGTGAGTTTTCAGTTGGCAATTTTGCCCCATTGGTACCCAGCAGGTATCTGCCACGGGGGCCAGAAATGAAGTGAGCAACAGTGACTGAATGATGGTGTGAGAGGCCAGCCTAGGAGGGTGGAAGCTGGGCTCCTGTTGAATTCTGGCCCGTGAATTAGATTTAAATGCTAAGGATTTCTCTCTCTTTGCCATGGACTGGGCGTGTTGGATGGAGATGTGATCTCTATGGGAACGAGTGTAGGATTGTTACCAATAACTGGAATATCTTAAATATCTTTTTGTTGTTCTTCACATCTGGTACGTCTCAGCAAAGAAACCTTACACTTTTAACAATCTAGTCCTTTTCTTCTCCTTCAATCCCAAACTTCCTTCCTCTGTCTTCCTCTTCCTTCAGTCTTCCAGTTGTGTTTCTTCCCTCTGCCAGTTCTCATTTCTTCTATTTCATGGCTTTTGTGCGTGATGCTTGTTCAGTCCAGCCACTAAAGTGATCACGGTTGAACAGTTAATACTGACTTTAATTAAAAAACATATATCCTTAAGTTTTCAATGTTAATGTTTCACCAAGATTGTTAGGGGTGAAAGTGTCACAGTCTGTCAGAGCCCCGTTTCCCTTTGATTAGTGGGTTTGATCCTCACCTACACTAAATGTTCCCAATAAATTAACTAGGTTAGCAGATGAAACAGATGGAGTCACATCAGAACAACCCATTATTTGAAGGCACGGTGTTCTGGGCCCTTAGGATGTGGCTTATCCTCAGACGTGGCACTTCAACCAAATCATCAACCAAACTGAGCTGTCTGCCAGCTGAATTGCTGGTAAAGCCTATCAGGGATCAGGTGGGACTGTGACAGTTCCCAGGTAGCCAGGAGGATTCGTTGTGAACTGACGGAGAATACAGACCTCCTTCCAAAGTGATCAGTTCAGTGTGAATCTCCTGAAAACGAGAGGGATACGGCTTTAGAAAATGTGGTTAGAAATTGGAAGACACCCCCTTTTTCACGTGGATTTTAATTAATATTTCTAGGAGTCATAAGTTGCTGTCCATGCCTTGCGTCCAGTGCTGAAAACCACATAATAAATGCTTAGCTCTTTTCTGTTCAGTCGCTGTTGCAGAGTTTGGCTGTTGGTAAGTAGCTGCAGTGAAGTTGTTTAAGGGGCAAGTTATGCACACAGATTTAAAACAAAAATAGGAATTTCTTCAGAAAGCTGTTTTCTGCCTGGCTTATTCTGTCTGTGAGAAAGAGTCTCTTCTCAGGCTACCTAGACAGATGGGTCTGCTGAAATACTCAGGCTGGAGGTTCTCAACGGACAGGATGTTTCTGACTTGCTCGCGTGTGGTGCCCTGGCAGCTGCGAGAGAAGCGCAGGTCACTTGGCAGCCAAAGGCTGCTGCGTCATCTCGGCCATTATCCGAGGCAAGATAATGAGGAAGAGGTTTGTTTAACTGCAGAGGTGGCGGAGTTTTCGCATCCCTGAGCGAAGACGGGATGACATACGTCTGCGCGGGAGACTTCATCGACTTGCGTGCCTCGTGACCTTTATTGAAAGACGTAATTGACCAAATCAAATAAGCGCAGAGAAAAAGTATGGATCCTAATGATTAACTTGAACTGCAGCCCCGCTCGCTTCCATTACGCTGTTCCCTTTAAATAGTACATGGCCTGCGCGTGAATGGAGCAGAAGGCTGACCTGGGCAGGTGCAGGACTTGCCTGCTACGTGTTTTTTCCATTGCCATCGCTCGGGTGCACCTTGCTCTGGAAAGATGGGTAAAAAAAATCAATGCTCTTTTGAATGCAGGACGTTGTGGTGCAGCTCCGTGTTCCTGTTTTACAGCAGCACGTTGTTCTTGGAGGCGTTTTCAGTGGATCCGCTGCCCTCTAAACTTAGATAAGCTGTGTTTATTGGTAATGGGGCATAACTGTTCTGCAAACCCGCTCCTTTCATTTTTATTTGAGCACGGTGAGTTTTTGAGGCCTGAAACTCAAGTGCCATTGCATCCCTTCGGCCTCGAGCTCTTCTCGGTGCACAAGCACGTGTGAGGCATCGCAGCGGAGGGGAGGCACTAACCACCTAGGTGCTGTGATACCCTTCAGATCCTGACAAGTTTTTATTTCTGGTTTATTTCTAGCAAGTTGGGTGTTAGTCTCTGTGAAGGACTCCTAGGTGAAGGAATAATTGAAGTGCATCGTAGTACAGTAGTGAAATCTTCCTGACAAACGAACATGTTCTGGTAATGCATTCAAAGCAGTAAAAAGCGGGAGTCCTTTTCCCAAAAGTTGAATTATTCTTGTCTTCCCAATAAACAAAGCAGTTAAAACAGTAAAGAATTGTGTGTTTGGGGTTTGAAATTTACCCTTTCTCTCACTTCTTTAGCCAAATAGAATTTTTCATACCCAGAAAAGGAACTATTCTTCCAAAATTCCCTTTTGGGAAGTTCTGCCTTGCCGCAGTCCTACAGCTTTCGGGATCATCTGCTCCCTGGGAGCCTGAGGGAGGAGTCTGAGGTAGGAATGTTTGGGAGCCCCTTCCCCATCCAGCCCTGGCCCACGTCCCGCCGTGACTTGCTGCGGGAGGTGGGGCTGCAGGGACAGATCCTGCCAGAAGCCATTAAAAAACAGAGGTGAAACAGAACAGCTGTGAGGGGCAGAGAGGAATTTTTCCGTGGGGTTTATCTAGTAGGGCACAAAGTCATCTGGGCGTGCGGTCCTGTCAGCTTGGAGTTAGCGTTTAGGTTTTAGGAGCTTTTAGGCTGCAAGCTGTGGCTGGAGAAGTCTGAGCAGGGGAGGTACGGGGAGACTTAGCAGATGTTTGGATACAACTCTGCTGCTTTCCTTTTTCATTTGCAGTCTACAGGGTGTCACTGCTAGGACGTGGTGCTGCCTACCTGGTGTCCAGAGCTCTGGGCTGTGTTTCTGATGACAAGCAAAGCAGCGAGCTATTAGGACTTGGGAGTTTTGATCCGTTTTCTCCAAAAATAAACGAGAAAAGGGGAGTTTCTGCATTGAGTGCCTGCTGTTTTTGTTATTGAAGGCAAGGTCAGAGAAGTTTGTCTCTTCTCTCGGCGTGACACGAGCGGCCCAGTTGGCACAACTTCTCATTTCATTCACGCTGACGGCATCCAGGTCGACCGCTCAGTGAATCAGCCAGCTGCTATAAATCTGCAGGCTGCTGGAGGTCTCCAGAAAAGTCTTTATTCAGTAACACAGCTCTCCGCTTCGGTCTTCTGAATCTCAGATGAGTCAGTACGCACTCTGTGGGGCAGAGCTTTGTAGGACTGCGTGTGTGTGTCCTGCTAACTGGTTTCAAATGTCATGGGCTTGCTGCAAAGCCGCTGGTCCTCGTGGTATTTTCTTGACCTGTGATCCTGCTGGAAGGATAAAGGCTTCTTTGGGGACTCGAAGCAGACTGGAGGGTCTGTGACAGCTGATGATTCAGAGGCACCAAAACCAATCGCTGCCAAGAAGTACAGCTCACTGCTTCTATTTACTCATTTATTTCTCCTTTCAGCCGCCTGAGCTTCCCACAGGATCTACCTGCTCCTCTCCTCTCAGCCCATGTTCCTTTAGCTGACATTTTGCACTGATTTTCCTGGCCCTTCATCCCAGGCACTGCTTGTTCTGCCTGATGTATCGTGAGTTTAACTGAAACTGCTTCCTAAAAGCTTTGGGGGCTCTCTCCTCCCTAAATCTCCAAATAAGTTGTCTCTTCTCCTTCCTCATCCTCCCTAGCTCTGTTTCTACTCCCATCAGTCCTTTGGTAGGTTTCATCTCTTCTTCATCTCGTATTCTTTTCCCTGCAAATGGGCAAAAGGCTCAGGGGCAACTCAGGGTTTTAGTTGAAACGTAATGCTCCTTCCCCCTCCTTAAACACATCTCCGTGATTTCTAAGCCATCGTGGATTTCGTTGCTGTCCTGCCTATTCCAGATAGTCTGCACTCCTGCAACTGGCTTCTCTGGTTGCAGAGAGGCTCAGAAAAATACCAGCCATCCAAAACCGTACTGACCATGGCTGCCTGGGTTTGCAGAGAGCTAAAAGCAGTGAGTTTCCTGTTCATTTCAGAAGAGACTAAAATCGCACAGATTGCCTTTCTAAAATGCCAGCCTTTCCCTGGTTTTCAAAGCAGAGAAGAGAAAGCGAGCCGTCACTTGGGGCTGCTGTTCCAGCAAACACCATAGGGCTGCAAAAAGCTGCATCTGAGGCCTTCCGTAAGAGGCTTTTCTTCCAGCAGCCTGCCAAGTGCAGCCTTAAAATTTCATTCTGATGCTAACGGCGGAAAAGATTGCATTGTCTTCAAGCAAATATTTGCTCTGTGTTGTACTTCCAAATGCAGCTGCAAGAACGATGTCCAGTTGCGTGGCGCTCCCGCTGCGAGGATTTCACAAATGTAAGTGTAATTATTTACCTTGGATCCCTGAAAAAAAATCTGACATTTCTTGCACAACAGTTGCTCGAGCCTGACTCACAGCACAGACTCTTATAATTAGCACGCTAACTTCCATTAATTAGACTGCCACTTAATTGGAGCTATAAAAAGCAGCCGTGCCGTGTCTGCTTTTAATCAATTACCGCACGCTTCGGTCCCTGCCTGCTGCAGGGGCTGTTAATGAGTTTTAGTGGGAAGCCGAATGCAGATCTGGAGGTAGGGCAGTGAGCCGAGGGTCGCTTGGCTGGCAGGGGCTTTACAGCCTGCATGGATGTGCTGTTGGCCCCTTCTCCTCTCTGCCTTTTTGGGAGGAGAAGCTGTTAATTCCCTTTGCCAGAAGCACTATGAATGTGCTGATAGTAGCTGAGTTTCTGGGATCCACGCACGATCTCTAGAATCACGGAATCATCGAAACGAAGAGACTGACTCCCACCTCGCTACAACCTCCTTTCAGGTAGTGTAGGAAGCGGTATCTTCCTTCAGCCTCTTTTTTCTTGAGATAAAACAACACCAGTTCCCTTAGCCATTTCTCATCTGTCTTGTTTTCCAGTCCCTTCCCCAGCTTGATTTCTCTTCTCTGAAGGCACTCCAGCATCCCGGTATCTTTCTTGCGGTGAGGGGCCCCAAGCTGAATGCAGTACTTGCAGCGCAGTCACACCAGTGCCAAAAAGCACATCAACGCTCCTGCCCAGCTTTGGTATCAGCTGCAAACTTCCTGAGGGTGCACAATACTAATCAAAACTGGAGAACACCACTTGTGAGTTACAAGAGGGCTGTTCCACCCCTCGGCCGCCTGTGCCGCGATGTCCACACTCCTGGGGGCTTCTCAGACTTGTTCTTGGTGAGCGAGGCAAGCAAGAAGCCTGCAGGTGCTCCTTTATTGTTGCTCAGCTGATCATCAGGTGCTGATTACGCCGTGGCAAACGTGATTGCTGGTGGGAAGGTGAGCATGCCTTGTGCTCGAGCAGCTCCTGCTTCGCAGGAGGTTCCAGCTCCAGCCCCATTTGTTCCACAGCTTTCTTTAAAAGAGACTCACAAATCCAACGAGTGCGTGCACCGAATTTCTTCAAAGCCTTGCCCTCACTGCAGGAGGATATGGATCAGTGTAGGTGCATGCTGAAGTCAGCTGCAGCTTGTTGAATTCAATATAGCTTTTAAGAGTTGGTTTTAGTACAGTTATAGTACAGTTATTTACTTTATTTGCTTTCTGCAGAACTCAGAAATTCAAAATAGACTCACCCAAACTTGGAAATGGGGCCCAAACCATGGCACTTTGTGGTCATGCACCCACCAATGCAGTTTCTGGCTGCAGTTCATACTTGCAGAGCCCGTGTCCATCTGAAAAAAAAATGACATTTAATTAAAAAAAATCCTCTTTGAAGCTGTTATAATGCAGTTTGTGGAGACCACGTGTTTTTTCCACTCGGAAAGGAAAAAGATTCAGCACGGTCACTTTTTTTTCCCCCCCTGTTGGTAATGTTTTTTTCATGGCTTAGGCTTGGAGTCCCTGGGATGATGAAGTTCTGAAACAGCCCTTGGCACCCTATTTAAATGTTTGAAACATTTTGTGTCGCTTCCTTGCGGAAGATCTCTTTTTTTTTTTAGCTCAGTCATGGGAAACGGTGATTTGAATAAATGCTTCGCTGCTTTGGTGGCTTTCATCAGCCCAGCTTGACTTATCGTCGCTAATGGGTCGTTTTATTGACTTAAATTAAACATCACAATATCAAAACCAGGACAAAACAAGCCTCCGCTGAGAAGAAAGCCCCACAGAGCCTCGTAAAAGGGCGGAGGGCCTGAGCTGATGAGATCTCTGCGCCTGGAGCAGAAGAGGTTGCGTGGCTCTGAGTAACTCTGTTTGCTTTGTGTCTCGATTCTTCCCCCGCTCTCCCATCTGTAACCTGCCACGATAATGCCTGGGTGTGCTGTGAGACATAACAAACAGAGCACGGCGTGCTTTGCCAGACAATTCGGGAACGGGGATCACCTTGCTGTTAATTCCAGTGTGCCTGGACCTTTGTCAAGCAGAGGTGGATGGCCTGGAGAGGACCCCTGTCCCCTCCTTCTCCTTTTCTTGCTGCTGAAGCTGGAGCAGGAGGCTCCTGCTGCACGCCCTGGACTCTGCCCTTTGGAAAGCACAGCGAGGGAAACTGCTGCATTGCTGCTGGCTGGCTGGCTGGGGTGGAAGTTTGGCACTTCCCAGTCCCTGTCTTGGAACTTAGACAGCTTTTTTTTTGTTGTTGTTGGTTTTAATTTATGTATTTATTTTTGGCTGCCTGCAGAAGGAAGTACGGTCCCATCTTGTCACAGCATGAATTGAAACCTCAGCGCTCAGCACCGCTGCCCAAGGCTGAAGCTCGCAGCCCGTGTCAGGATGCAGCCCTCCAAGTCTGCGCTTCCTCGGGGGGCAGACAGAACCGGCATGCTCTGAGGAATCCTTTAAAACCCATTTTTCTGGATAAAATTCATGTCAATGTCCTCCCCTACCCACGTTGCCTTTTCAGCAAAAACACAAACAAGTTTGTTGTGCAAAATCCAAACCACCAAACAATTGTAATGGGCTTGTTCCTTTTACATTGAGGTTAAAAAAAGGGTATTTCTGTCCAATGCTGAGGTTTCCTTTTAATTTATTCTGCTCAGCTCAAGGATGCAAACCACCGTCCCCCTTCTTTGAACACCTGTACCTCACCAGCACCCTTAGGAGCCCTGAGGTTCCAGCTCCTCCAAAAATTAGACCCTGGAGGCATCGGATGGGCTTGTTTGAGTGGCTCTCTGCTGCGTGTGGTTTCGTGCATCGGACCAGAAGATGTTTCAGGATAGAAACTTCAGCATCCCTGAGCAACCCCGCTTGTGCTTGGGTCAAGTGCTGCAGCCAGCTGGCGCCTCCTGGCAGAGGAGCCAAGCCACCCGCTCGTTTTGGTGGAGCAGGCAGCTCTTCCACCATCAAAACGAATCCGGTCATGCTGGAACAGAGAGGAATTAAATCGATGAGCTTGCTTTATTAATGTCTTCCCTTTCTAAAGGAAAGGACAGTGTGGCTGACAGAGCTAAGCTCCCAGTCTTTAGGGTCACCTTGCTTTGCTTTCCTCCTCTGCTGATGTCATGTTGTTTTGTTCTTGGGGCAGAAGCTATTGGTTTTAGATTGTCTTGCCATCCAGATTTTAATGTGTTGGGGTCAGGGGTTTGGTGGACTGAGTGGGAATTGTGTTGAAGGTTCACATTCTGCATCCATTCACGGGGGGCAAAAATAAGAACTGGCACAGATCGGCTCCCACCTAACCCCTGCTGCGTGCACCGGGGCGCTTTGGTGCTCAGCCCTGAGTCACCACAACCCCCTTCTGTCCCAAGCTGTGTCACCGTTTGCGGTGTGACCTTGGCTGCACGGGAATTGCATCTCCTTGATTAATAGCCTCACTCACAGAGTCACATCCCCTCGCTTCGACAGCACAAATCAGCCTTTATTACCCCGGCAGCAGCGTGGAGTCCTGGCTCAGAAGAGGAGCACGATCCATTCCCGGGCGGGAGCCAGCAGCACAATTAATTACATGGGGTTTGCAGCGTTAAAAAAGGCCGGTAAGGCAGGGACGCTCAGCCCCGCGATCATCTCGTGAGTTTAATTAAAAGGCTCCTCTTAAGCAGCTTTGGGCACGGACGCTTTGTACTCCTCTCGTGGTTTCTATCACTGTCTCGATAATGAATTGTCAGCAGGCTGCAGTGAAACAAGCCCTCGGTCCGCGTGCCGCAAAGCTCTCAGAGCAGAAGGTTTTAATTCTGGGTAAATTTGGGGGGAAATTTTCCCCCGTGGACGTTCTTAGGGCCAGGTGACCTCCGGGTGCTCCAGCAGCACGTCCCTGTCCGCTTTCCAGGGGGCTCTGCCAGCCTGGATTGGCGGCAGCTGAGCCTTTTGGGTTGGGGCACACGAGCTCAGCGTTGTGCAGGATGGGCCCTGCCTTCCTCCGGGGAACGCTGCGGGTATTCTCTTGGCCTCCACGTCAGCTTCTCCAGATTGCCCAGAGAACCAGGGGCTCGGCACAGCGTCGTGGTTCTCTGCTCGTGCACGCTCCCGTTGGAGACAAGGAATCAGCACTGCTGAGTTTGGAAAGCCTCGGTGCCCACAGCCCCTCCTGGCCTAGGAGCTTTTTGGAGACTCAACCAGAAGTTTGAGGTTATTTTTAAATGCTGGAAGAAGACACCCAGAGGGCTGGGAATGTGAAGGATCAGTCAGCAGCACCATAAAGCACAGGAGTCACAGCCCCGGACTGAGGCTCCGTTGTGCCGGGTGCTGAACGCGCACACAACAAAATGAATGCTTTTGCCCTTGGTACCACCAAATCAAAGCAGAGTCAGCCCCAGTCCTTGTTTTCTAACATATTTGTACATGCTCAGCATGATGCAGCGGCGTGTCCGATCCCAGCTACGTTTCTTACTAGCAGCTGAAGCACAAATAAAGGTCAGAGCTGTGTGCCGTGCATTCGCTTAATGTCTTGAGTGGCAGGGGACGGTCGGCAGTACGTGAAAGCCTGGCTGAAAAATAATTGTTCATGCTCGGGGCTGATAAAAAGCAGCCTGAGGAATGCAGCGTTCCTCTCCTCACAGGTTTGGAGGATGCCTGGAGCTGAGAAAAGCCTGAATTGGGTTCCTGGGGGAGTTGTTCTGCACTTGTCCTCCCCAAGTACCCGACACAGAGAGGCTTCATTCTTGCAGCACGAAATCAATCCGTGGCTGTGAAGGACCTGGCTGCAGTTGACATCCTGGAGCAATAAATGTTCTGTTTGTTTCCTTTCAGAAGTTTTGCAGCCAGCGAGCCCCCTGGAAGATAAATGACCAGAGGTGGTGTTCGGGCTGCTGGTCGGGGGAAAATGAGCAGGGTTCGCAGTGCTCGTGGTCGCTGCGTTGCTGGAGGCTGAAATCTGCTACCGTAGGGGTCTGCTTGTGCCTGGACAGGCGCTGAGAAACATGTGAGGAAAGGGAAGCTGCTTACGGGCATGCAAAGCTGCTGGCAGGCTTTGAAGCATCGCTTTTTGAGATCTCTGCGTCAGGGAGGAGCTGGAGAGCTGCACGCCAAACCGAGCAGTCCTGGGTGCCTCCTTCTGCAGGTGCAAGCTTTTGGAAACGTTTTTGTCTTGCGCCCATTCCAAACTGAATTTGTGACAAAAATTGATGTATTTAGGTAAAACCTTTTAACTGAAGAACCCCAAATGGAAATATTTTAGCAAATTTGGGCACAGGTAGCACGCTGCAGGCTGGTGGCTGTGTCCCGTGAAGTACCACGGCAGGCCAAAGTTTGTGACCAGTTCTGCCTCAACCAGTTTTGTCCGAGTGACTCACTGTTGCCTGTTTGTTGTCGTATTGCTATAGCAGTTGAGACTCTTAAGCTCTGGATCCACGACCTTGTTGTGCCAGGTGCTGTAGGAACATGGAAGGGAAATTAAAAAAACAAGGCGTTGAGGAAGAAACACGCGTTTCTCCAGAACAGAAGACAACAGATGGCTCCAGATGGGGGAGCACGAGGAGCTGGTGAGGTAATACTGACCTGGGCAGGGAGCAACGGGCTCGTTACAGCACTCAGCTAAACATCGCCGAGGTTTTTGTAGATGCTGCAGCAAAGGGCAGTTTGGAGGAGGATGTCTAAACCAGGGCAGAAGTTTACGGTGACATCCCATCAGGTTGAATATTCCACGGGGAACAGAAAAGGAAAAGGATCCTTCACAAAAGATGTTCGCTGCAAAATTTGAGTACCGTAGGTGCTGTGGCCACGCGTGAGGGAGTCAAAGACCAGGACCTAAGGGCTTGGAAAGCAGCGAAGGCATCTTTGTCTGAACAGGGAAAGCAGAGCCAGTGGGGAAAGAAAACCCCCAGGCAGGCCACGTACTTAAAATCTGGACCAGCGGCTGTCTTCCAGCGTGTTTACTACCAGCAAGCCAAGGAAAACGAAAGTGCTGTTCCTTTTGATCGCAGCCTTTAACCACCCCGTGACACGAGGGAACAGATGAGTGCACCAAAACGTGTCTGTGCCTTTGTTTGCCCTGTGGATGCCTCCATAAAGAGTGAGGGAAAAACGTTGCTCTTTGTAGCCTGGTTTGCTTAAACTTCAGTTCAACAAAATCAGCGTGTGCAGAAACTGCAGCGAACGTCCTCTTGAGGCAGAAAGCCGAGCAAGACGCAAGGCGAACGCCAACCCCAGCAGCTAGCAGACATCCAGTGGTAAACTGCCTCATCTCCTCCAACCAGCTTCTTTTTCTCCCACGTGCTGTTTGCTGCTGAAAATAATGGCAAGTGAAAGGTGTACCGAAGAGCAACTGTCCAGTCCATGCTTGTTGGAAACACCTCTCTCTTCCCCAGTCACTATTTGCCTCCCCTGCATTTTAGGAAGAAAACAGAGCTATCACAGCACCCCCTCGGGAAGCTGTCCCTGGCTTGAGGATGTCCAGGAGCCCACGTGCTTGAAGGTGTTGCTTGGGGAGCAGCTTCGCCGCAGTTAAAATTGGACCGGATGATCTTGAAGGTCTTTTCCAACCTTAACGATCCCATGATTAAAGTTGGAAGGTGTGCTGCTGCTTGACAGGAAGGATTCTACGAAGGAACTGGAGAACCAGGAAGGCTTTTCTGTCCTTGGCAATGCAGCACGGCACGACTACAGAACACGAGGGGATAGATTTAAATAGGTTCCCCAGAAAATTGCTGGAGAAATAACTTGATAATCGGAAATAAATTGGTTACTTCAGCACCGGGTGCTATCCCAGATGAGTTTTCTGTGCTAGGGGGTCCCTAATTAGGGGATCCCTTTTAGCTGAACCGTTTCAGGTGTGGAAGGAGCCTGGTTCCTTATTCCTTTCAGGAATAAACTTCCGTCTCGCCACTAGAGGGGGACTGCAAGCCGTGCACCATATATCCAGCCCGCTGGGCTTCACCTGCACCCTCTCGGTGCCAGCACCAGTCCAGCAAGACCAGCAGTGGGATGCTCTGCACTGCTGGGCTTCGGGGTGGTGCAGCACCTGTAAATGTCAGATAAATGTGGAGGGGTCCAAATGGGGGGAGCCTGGCGTGGTGATCTGGTTCTGCAGCCTGTTGTTCTTCCTCCCGTGCAGCCACAAAAAGCATCCCGGGTATAAATGGTGCCCTGTGAAAGCTGCAAAGGGTTTGTACGACCTCAGTTAATTGTGGAGGGATGTGAATAACCCTTCTTCTCACCCCGCTGGGGGAATGTAACAGCACCATTCACAGCAGTGCCGTTGAACTGGTCGAAGACACGATGGAAACGTGAGAGCTTTGAGATCCTGGGAGGAAAGTGAGCTCGTGGATGGGATTTTCAATATAATGCTTGTGTGCCGGGCCTGACTTACCTCGTTCTTGTCCCCTTGCAGGGCTTTTACCCACGTGTTCACCTTTGGGCCGACGTTTCGAGCTGAAAACTCGCAGAGTCGCCGGCACCTGGCAGAGTTCTACATGGTGGAGGCCGAGCTGTCCTTCACGGAGAGCCTCCAGGACATCATGCAGGTGGGCACCTCCAAATGTTTGCGCGGAACCAGCGTCAGAATTCCCTCCGCCTCCCTTAGCTGTGCTCCCTGCTGTCAAATGATTCTCCAGGATTGACCCCAGGTAACCGCACGATGGGTGCTAGTGCATCTTCCTACTTTCAGCACGAGCCAGCTTACACCCAGTAGGACCTGGGGGTAAATATCCGCACAGGTTGTTGTATATCAGGTGAGGTCCTAGGAGGAATATCCTATAAATAAACAAATTGTAAAAAGTTACTTGATGCACTGGCTACACGAGTGTGAAGAAACATCCAGGTGGTGATTCCTTCAGCCTGGATCATTTGCAATCTGCCGAGTCTTGGCTTAGCAGCAAAGCTGTCTCCTGTCTCTTAGGTGCTGCTGCTGCACCGTGGGTGTCTGGCTGGCACTGGGCTCTGCAGACTGACCCACTGGGAATCTCTGCGCTCCATTAATAATAACCCACCCTTTTTCTTTCTTCTTTCCTCCAAAACACCTTTGCATAGTCTTAAGAGCATAACGTACGTGTGTGCTCCCACCTGACATCCTGAGCCCTGGTTTCTCTAGGTAATAAGGAGCTGACTGAAACTACCATTGCTTTGATCGAGTGTAATAAGCAGGGTCTTCTGCTCCCTGGTGTTTAAGCTGTTGAACACAGCTTGAACGTGTACTCGTGCACTGAGAACCCTAATTTCTTGGCTTCTGCAATGTACCAGGTCCTGAAGTGTATCCAGTTCAGAGGATTCAGACAGTTAGGTTTGAGAAGTGCTCTGGAACGTGTAGGGCCTTCACTCTAGTTGCAGGGAAAGGAGGAAACTCCCCCTTGGCTTGTTTTTTGTTTGTTTGTTTTTTGGTGGTGCTAAAATCTTGTGAAGTCTCAGCTTGTGCTTTTTTTCCCTTCTTTCTCCTGCCCCAGAGCCTCTGACAAGAATCCTTTCTCATTGCAGAAATTCTCCTAGCAGTGATGGTTTTGCATCCCCCTTAGCGAGTCCGCATTGCAAAACGCTTGCTTTTGTGATGTTCTCTCTTGCAGAAGTGGAGTTCCTGTTTTGTTTATTTTTAAATCGTTGGGCAATCTCTTTTGGAAAAAAAACAAAAAATATATTTAAAAAAGCACCACAAAAAACCTGACAGCTACTCTATAAAGCCTCGGTTAAGTTTCTTTTTCCCCGTATAACTGATGTAAAGTCAGTGTTCTCTCTCGTATCTGCCCACTGGGCAGCTTGTCGTGTTCTTTGTTTGGTGCCAAACGCCCAGCTGAAAGCCTCGGGGGCTACTGGCAAGGGTTAGCACCTGAACTTTGTCCTCAGATAAATAGCTGGATTGTTGCAAAACTATTTTTTAAAGTGGTGTTCAGGGCGTGCAATGAATACCTCCAACTTCAGCAAGTGAGCGTGCTGGGAGTGCTCAGCGTCTTCAGTATTCTTGGAAGTATTTGCTTTTACACCCTTAAAGGGTACCGAAGAGCCTTGCTACAAAGATGTGCGTGTTTACAGGTGTTTCTTTAGCCAAAGCTCCAAACGAAAAGCAGCTTTCTTTACAAAAAGAGCAAGATTCAAGAGCAAAGGTGCGTGCACTCGGGAGCAAAAGTCTGTTTTTCCCTGGTGTAACTGCACGGAGTAATGCTCAGTTACTCCTAAATCAGTAGCCCAGTTCTTACGAAGTCTTGTGCGTCTCGATCACGCAGTGTAAATTCTTGCTTTGTGCCAGAACACGTCTTAGAGCTCCAAAGAAGCTCAAACTCTCGCCACGCAGGTTTCACAACACTTTCTGCGGAAAGTCCCGCTGCGCTTGGTGCGTTCGGTGCCGCACTCGGGCGCTGAGTGGCTGCCTGATACTATTACTGCTTCAGCCTACAGGGACTACGCGAGTGTTTCTCAGGCTTTTGTGGCCTCTTTCCAAAGGAGTCTAGGCTAGAAGTTCAGTCACGTTCCCCCAAGGCACTCTTCCTCTAGGGTGAGTAAAAAAGAGTTCGGAGAAGTTCAGGTTAAAAGGGGTCCGTCTTACGTGGAAGTGGTCTCAGCAGAGTGCTGGAAGTCCAAGATCTCCAGTCCTGCCTGTCTTGGGAGATGCCTGCTGCCACCCCGTGCCCCTCTTCTTGGTGCTGTGCTAAGCAGTCATGTCTGTAGATCATTATTTTCTAGTTTCCTTTTGGCTGTCTTGACAGTGAAGGGGATTTTAAAGGGTCCCACTTCACTCATAACGCTAATGGTGCCCCAGAGAGGTAACGTGGTGCCATCATTATTGAGTTTCATTAAACATGCATACAAAACCATGTTAAAAGAAGATTATTTAGGCTGCAAAGTTAGGAAATACCCAAAGGAAGTTTTTTTTCTGAGAGCAGCTGATGCATAGTGTTAGCCTTCTTTAATAAAGTCAAATCTTGGCAACACTGTCTCGGACTGCATAAAATGGAGAACAAAATTTAACCCACAGCGTTTGAGCTCTGCTCTGAGGGCAGAAATACCACCTTCCCGTGGTTGTGTTCTTCACCAAAACGAGCTTGCTGTCATTGCAGCCAGGTGACGTGTACCTCTCTTGTACAGAAGGGGATTTGGGCATGAAATGAGACCAATAGCAGCACTGATGTGGGGTGCCAGCTGGAAGGACCTTAGATATGTGTGGGTGTGGTGTGGCTTCCAGAATATAATGTGCTCTGAGTGTTTTGTGTCTTTAGTACCAAACTAAGACAAGTTAGCAAATCTGGCTGCAGTCTCAAGCAACACTGGAAATGACATGGGAAGGTTTTGTTCCAAATGTCTTGTGCAGTGCTCTGCAGACTCACTGGGGTATCTGCAGGGCTAGTTTCCTTCTCTGAAGTGACATCCAGCTATCAAGCTGAACCTCTTTCGGTTTCCTCGCCTCCATCAGCAGTTACTGTTCAGCTTCTGTGGCCAGGGAAGCAGTAGTGTGACAGACAAGAGCCTCCTTCCTTTCCCAGCAACAGCATCTCCCTAGAGGGGGTCCAATGTAAGAAAAGCAGTGGCCATATAATGAAAACTGTCTCTTGAGCTGGATGAGCAAGAAGGCTTACGTGGAGCCGTGTGTGAGATCTTAACTGGTGAGATTCCTAACTGAAGGGAGCGATTTTGCATTCTCTAATACCTTTACAATCTTCTTCGGAGAACTAAGAGGATTATCAATGCAGCATAGCAGATAGGAAGATAGGAAGAGGAATATTCCTTGCAAGCGTGTTTCTGCTGTGGTCCTGGCAAATACTTCCTTTGCTGTAGAAGTGTTGTGCTCTGCTTTTGTGCAGCCGCTCGCTCACTGTCCCCTGGTGGCTTGGGAGAGAGAATCAGAAAGGTAAAAGTGTGAGAACTCGTGGGTTGAGCCAAAGACAGTTTGCTGGGTAAAGCCAAAGCCACACACGCAGGCAAACCAAAGCCATTTGCTACTTGCCATCGGCAGGCAGGTGTTGAGCCATTTCCAAGAAGGCCAGGCTCACTCATCACAGGTAACGGTTTATTGGGAAGACAAACTCCAAACCTCTCTGCCTTCCTGCTTCTTTACCCGAGCTGTTAGTGCTGTATGGCGTGGGACATCCCTTTGGCAGTCTGGGGCGGCTCCTGGCTGTGTCCCCTCCCAGCTCCTTGTGCACCCCCAGCCTCCTCGCCAGCAGGGCAGCACCAGAAGTGGAAATTTCTTGGCTCTCTGGGAGCGCTGCTCTGCAGCATGAGACCATCGGTGTCTTATCACCGATTCTTTCATCAGAAACCCAAAGCACAGCATCATACCAGAATCTACGAAGAAAATTAACTCCGTGCCAGCCAAATCCACGACAGTAAGTCGTCCTCTGGGTTCCTAAACTTGCTGTCCAAAGGGATGATTTTGCAAGAGCGGGGAGGGCAACTACACCGCAGACATATCCTCCCCGTGCAACAGGAAGTGCAGGCAGAGCTTCTGTACTGCGTAGCAGTGAGAGTGACCTTCAGCCTGTAGAAATTCAGCTCTCGAGCTGGTGGGTATGTAGCTGAGAGAGGGGACTTACAACAAGAATCAGGTGTGAGCCTGCCCTGTATTTTTTCTGAAAGCATGCCTGCGTGATATTTACACGGACAGGTGATGGTTGGAACCCCTCTTGCTGCGCACAGCACCTTTGGTTGCTGCTGCTGGCATCTGCCACTGGTTTGTCGATGATTTCCGGTTTCGCCCCTGGTCACAACTTGATTTGGGAAGAGAGTAAGTTGGAGTATCAAAAGCTCCGAGTCAAAATGAAACAACACAGTTGAGATCTGCTCCTACTCAAAATGGGAGAGGTAATCGTTAAGTTTCACAGCAACATCAGGGAGGACCAGAACCAATGCTGCTGAACTTCTTCGGAAGGTGAGAGTCAAGAGATAAAAGTGAGGAGATGTAGGGGAGAAGGGAAGATTTTGACCTCTGTCCTCCTCACCTGCCTTTCCACCAGCACAGTTCTTGTATTTTCATTACAAAGCAACCAAACCTTTGGACACCAAGAGTCTCAACTCCAAGACAAGCTACCAGCTGTGGTTCTGGTGGTGTTTTAAGTCTCCTGCCAAACGTGCCTCTTCCAGAAACCATTCACACCCAGTCCCTTGCTCCGTCTCTGCAGCTCACGTGCTCAGCAAGCCAGTGCCTGTGGTTCTCCACTCGCTTCTCATCCAGCCTGCTTTCCAGTCCTTCATTACATTAATCTGCTTAAAGCCAGAACTCCTGAGACGGAGAGCTTTTTCTTTATTTTTCGCCCTGCCATTCGTGCCTGGTACACATTTGGCATCAATAGAAGCAAGAGCAGCGAGGAGGCCGACGCATGACCCACGTGTCTGTCTTTTTATTATTTTTTTGCCAGGATTAGACCTCGGTCTCAAACCTGGAAATATTTCTCAGATTGTTTTTTCCCATACCACCCACAACTTTTTTCCACAAGAGGAAGCTGCTTGTGTTGAATGCTGTGGGAACCTAATTGTTACTTTATCGCACAGCGAGGGGAAAAAAAAAAGTGCTAATTAAACAACATGCTTGTCTAAAACCAGATGATACTTTCATTTTCTAGAAAGAGGAAGCTTAATGTAAAATCCCTCCGTCTCTGCCTCGGTGAAACCAGATGAATTGCCAAGTTTTCTAATTTCATTTGCATAAGCCTTTTTCTAGCTACTTTGAAGAAGGTTCAAAGCTGGCTGTTTGCTTATTTGCCACTCAGCAGCAGGAATGCTAGCTTTTCATTTCCTCTGTGCTTGAGCACCAGGAGGGGTAAAACTGTTCATCTGCGTACGAGAATGCTGGGCCTTATTTGGATCTTCCCTTTTTGAAGAGGGCCCGGATCGATGCAGGAGTCTGAAGGCTGGGTTTGGTTCCAAAGGAGTGAAGACAGGGGCTGACTTAGGACCTGGTGGGATGCAGAGACTGTTCATCAGCACAGAGCAGCGGTTCAGGACAGGTGACGAAGAAAGAACGGTCTGCTAAACATGAGAGTTTGAACAAAATGCCTGAAATCTCAGTTATGTCAGGAGCCCAGCTTCTTCTTTCCCCTGCATTTTGTTCCTCTTGCCCTGTAAGGTCTGGTTCCTTACTTGCTTCTTCCTCAGCTCTGCAGACCAGAAGTCAGGTTCATCTTTGTGCAGTTAGTGCCCCCGGGGCAGTAGCTGGGGACCACTGTGCACCTAGAAACCACTGGTGGGTACTTTGCTTCTCTCAGCTCTTCCATTAATGAACCAAGTTGTTACTCTCACAGAAAACGCGCCAGGACTTTCAGAGGTGCTTTTTGTTGTGAAAAACCTGGTCTCATCCTAGGCTAGGGTGAAATGCAGTCCAGCTGCTTTGCTCTGCTGCTTACAGAGGAGATGAGAATAAGGAGAGTGATTTTGCAGAAGAGTTGGGAGCATCGGTACTCCACAGGTATCAATTCCCTGCTTCGTGCAGGCATGGGAATAGGAGATGTGGGAACTCTTACCTGCCAGCATGCCAGTGAGTGTTTGGGATAGCCTGCAACAGGCCGATCAAAATGCACTGGAGTACAACGTGGGGCTTTTTTGTTTGGTTTGGTTTGTTTTATTTTGGTTTTGTTTGTTTCTGTTTGGAATCCAAAAGGCATTTGTTTAGTTTAATTCTTCATGGTGAAGCCCGTTTTGATAGGTAAGTGCATCCAAACTGGATGTGAATGCCATTTAGCTCATCCACGTTAGTTTAGGAGAATTAAGCCAGGTCTTTTTTTTTTTTTAGCTTCTCGAACATCCCCGCGTTGATGTGTCAGTTTTAGCTCTCCGCTCATCTCTGTGCATGTTCTCTTTGCTCAGCTCTTCCTGTGCACAGTCTCTCCAAACAGAATCTGGACAGGCTGGCTCTCCTCAACACACATTCATTCCCCTCTCCTTTAGCTCTGCCTGTTGCAGCAACAAAGCAGAAGAGCAGAACTCATTCCAGGAAAGGCATCTTCCTAATGATTCCTCGGAGCCCAGTCACCACAAATGGCCGTAATGTGTTCGTTTGTGGCTGCTGCTCAAATGTTTCAGGTGTGATTTTTTCACTGGAGGTACTCGACTGAAGATAGTGAGGCCGTCAGCAGATTCTGAGACCCTAAACCCGTAGCAGAAAAGCAGGTTCTAATCCTCTTCAGCTGATGAGCAAGCCTGCTAATTAGGAGCATTAGCAAGCTGGTGCTCTTTTTATGCAGTCTGACCATGCAAAAGCACAGAAGCTCCTTTTGTACCCTTTGGCTGATGTGTGCTGCGTTTTATTTATAGTCTGGGACATCTAAGCAGCGTTAATTTTTCATGCCCTTCTGTTTTCTCTATTAGGTTATGGAAGATCTTTTCAAGACGGCAACGAGCACCGTGTTCTCCAGATGTCCTCGTGATGTTGAGCTGTTTCATAAATACGTAGCTCCTGCCCAGAAGGTAATAAATGGGACAGCAAAGAGCTGCGACCCTTCTATGCATCTGGGGAGCTCTTGGCAATACGGGGGCTTAATTATTTTTTAATATGTTCTCCCGGTGTTAATGAACTGTGAAGAGCCAGGAGTTGGCCTGAGCTTAAGTTATTTTTCAGGCCAAGGCAGGGAGGACGCACAACTTGCTACAGCATTTGTGGCAAAACCGTCCTTGTCTCATCACCACTGGCCTCCGAATCCTCAGCTCAAAACTGAGGTTCCCTTTTAGCACTGAGTGACTTGGAGGGGATTTTGACCCATATCTAGAGCACAGCACAGACCTACAAATCAAAACTTTTCTCTCTTTCTTCTGAGCCCCCGAAGCCTTACCAGTAGCTTTACTTTTTTGTTTTTCTTGTTTTGACCAAGGGCAGGTTGGACCAAATGCTGAAGAACAGATTTGTAACGTAAGTACTTCAATTTCAGAATGACCTGGAAGAGGGCTTTGGGGGAAGGGGTTCCTGTTTTCTGTATCTTCTTTTTCTTCCCCAACTCGGTGCCTGCTGGGTTAGCATAAAGTCTCCTCAAGAGCATGAACTGAAATTCCTTCTGTTCTGTTTGCCAGTCCTCCTGTCACCTCTGCATGAGACCAGCGGCTGAGTCTGCCGTCCTTTCGCTTTTGCTTGCCTAGACGAGATCCTCTTTCAGCCAGGGTGTCCTCCTTTCGGCATGCACCTGACGAGTGGTTTGCTCACAGTGGCTTGCTCCTTGGTTTCAGCTTTGGTGCTCTGCCCTCCTTCATGTTTTCTCTCCAACATACCCCCTTTTCTGCAAATATTTTCGATTTTCTATTCCCAATCACTTGTGCAACTCATTTTTTCAATTTGCTCTGCGTTAAAGAATTGAAGAATTTTGATTTCCTTCCTTGCCCCCCCCCAGAATATCTCCTCTACCCTTGCCCATCTCTCCAAATAGCGGTGCTCTGCATTTATCTCACAGAACATTCCAGCGCTGGTTTGCCTGTTGAGCGGCTCAGCTGCAACAAGCTGGTGATGCTCGCTGTGCATCTCATCCGCACAGATACCACAGCGGACCTCCGTGAAGGATTTTGATCCTTCCCTCTTTGGACCTAACTGATCTTTCCAAGGAGGTAGATTTAAACTCAGCCTCTGCTGTGGTCCAAGGAAAAAGAGAGCTGGCCCATCCTTTTCTCCCTGTCTGTCTCTTTCTTCAGCTGCTGGCAGATGTGGGGCATTCCTGCCTTCCACATCTCAGTTTCGTGGGCTGAACGGTGCCGGTACCATCTCTCATTTGGACTGCGCCTCGCATAAACCAAACACATGCAGCAATATGTTCCTGAGGTATTTCCTCCAGAAGCCTTCCACGGATGTAAAGAGCTCATGCCCTTCAGGGAATTTGTTTCATAATTGCATTTGGCTAACGATACAGGGAGATGAAATTACCCTGAGCAAGTTGCTCTTTCTGTCCGCAGCATTTGCTTGCTGTTGGAAAACTGGTCTGCAAAAGCATCTTCCTTTGAGTCTTCATTTCCAGTTACCAAACCTGCAGCACCTTTGGCTGCACTTTTTCCTTTTGCTTTGCCCTGATGCCATTCTTCTGTACTGGTGGAAATCGGTGGAGAAACCACTTTCAAAACCGTCAGAGGAGCAGAGTTACTGCAAATCAATCTCACGATATTTGCAAAACAAAACGGAAAGGTTTGAGGTACAGGTTCTTTGCACTCTGGGCTGTTACTTTAGCCTCCTAATACCGTGCTGAACAAAGGAGCTGCGGTGTTGGAACTGTGCCAGTGAAGGCACGTTGTTTTCTTTTAAAAAAAATCATCATCAAATTTGTATGAAGGGGTTCTGTGCGAAACTCCTGACTGAAATGCAACGTTGCAGTAACGCAGAAGTGATTTGAGGGCTTAGCGCTTCCTGCCCTGCTGTAGCTGAAGCGCAGGAAAGCACAGGGCACTTGGCATATAAAATGTGAGCTCTTGGTTTCCATCCAAAGCATTACTGGGAAGTCTGACATCACAGCACAAGTTGGCATGGCCGTGGGGAAATGCCTCCTTCATTTTCCAGTGCAACACTTGGCCAGAAAACTTTCTTGTTATTCCTTTCACAGTTATCTCAAAGGTGGTTTTTTTTTGTCTTGTAGAATTTCCTACAACGAAGCAGTGGAAATTTTGAAGCAAGCTTCTCAAACTTTCGCTTTTAAGCCAGAGGTAGGTGGCTGCGTGGCTGCTTCTCCCTGTGCCTGTTTCTGCACATGACCAGACTGAACTTTGCGGGTCTCAGGGAAGCCTCCTTTCTCTCTTCCTGCATCCGAGTAGTGCTGAGTGTGTTCTGGTGTCGGCTGCTGTCATCATTCTTCGGTAGCCTTCAAATAAGGGAACGTTGTTTAGATAGCACCAGAAGTTTTACAAGTTTTAATAAGCCAAAGCCATGTCAAAATATGTAATCTACGTGTAGGTGAAGGGAACCCCTTGGCTCTCCAAAGGATAATTGTTACCTGGGAAAGAGAATCGTGTGATTCTCTTCAGTCTTAGCCTACGGATTTCTGAAAATTGTGTTTTGCCTAATTTCAAACCTATACACCAGTGTGGAGAGCGTTCCTGGCTGTGCTCGTCTCCTGTGTAGCGATTAATCTTAATCTTGTTCTGCTGTTTTAAGGAAAATGACCCTCTGGCTGGAGGGTTCATAGTTGGTTGGGTAACGTCTGGTCTCTGTGTACAAGCGGGTGTAGAACCACAAATCCTGCAGGGGAATGTAGCTACAAACCACTCCAGTAGTGCTGTTGCACAAATCATTGCTGTTTTTCTGTTGCAAAGGAGATCTATCAGATAACTACTCAAGAGCATGGGATGGAAAGGAACCATCTCAGTCAAATCTGTACTGTCTTGACCTCAGACAGCAAACTCAGGATGTTTTGAGATGAGAAGAGCCTGCAGAATATCTGTTTCCCTCCTTCCTCTGTATTCCTTGCGTGTCCTATGGCGGGGTGGAGGTTTCTAGTCGAAAGCCCCAGAATTTGTAACATCGCTGGAAGAAAGCAGGAGAAGCAAAGGGCATTGCAGATGGCCAGGTGTTGCAGGAAGAAAGGATCGGTTGGTAGCACGCTGGGTTTTCCTAAATGGGAATTAATGTGGCTTGTAACGGGACACAGCAAGGAAGAGAGCGGTGATCCTAGCAGAGCTGCTTTCTGTACGCCAAAATGAGGCTGGTGTGCTGGGCTGAGTAAAGCAGGTTGGGATGGCTGCCTGTTTCCCTGGAGCGATGTGCACAGAGGGTTTTGTTGGGTTTTTTAGGGGTTAATGTGGGTTTTTTTCTGATCTGATACCACATGCAGGGAAATCTGGCCCTGTTCTGGGAAACTGAACGATGTTATTTTAATTGCTTTGCTCTGCCTTAAAACCTGAGGAATTCTGTTGTCTTAGCACATTTTCCCTGTGCCCTGTGGGCGCTCGGAGTTACTGCTGGTGGTTTCGTGTTGGTCAAAGCCACGCCTCTCCTCTGCAGGGATTTTTGCCGTGCCTCTAGCCACAGGCAAGGTGCACCAAAGCAAGACACCAGGTCCCTTTTCTTGTCTCCACAGTGGGGCTGTGACCTCCAGACAGAACACGAGAAGTACCTGGTGCAGCACTGCGGTGAGGTTCCCGTGTTTGTCGTGAACTACCCGTACGATCTCAAACCCTTCTACATGCGGGACAACGAAGACGGACCCCAGCGAACAGTGAGTGCACGGGTCATGCTTCCTCCTCCTTCTCAGCTGAGCGTGTGCCTCATCCCCTGGTGGATGGGGATAGCCTTCTGTGGGCCTCCAGTCAAGAAGTCCAAGATGAGATGTGCCCATTAGGGGATCCTGCCCAGTCTTTTTTCTGTTGAAGAAGAAATCCCCGAAGTGGGAGTATCAGGGAGTAGTCAGGGAGTTGATTCAGAGTTGGGTAGCGTTAAGTTTTTGCTTCAGTCCCTCAAGACAGATTTGCCGTAGTTTATTTTCCTGGTATATTTTTCCTGCTATTGCTTCACTTGCATTAATTCTAGCACCTGCTCAGCTGTGGGCTAAGTAGCCATACAGAACAAAATTTAGAAGAAAACCAACCGAAACCTAACGGCATAGGTGATAACGCTGTGCTCCTAAAGCTTGGGTCAGCTCAGCAGTGCCATTGATCCCTTGGTACTGTTACCACTAGAGCAGTCTGAAGGAAGGGGGCCACGCAGAGACATTACAGCATCACTTTGTCACCAGAGCTGCATAAACTCTAAGGAAATCAGGTCCTGTGTATGTTTGCCTCCTTGCGAGCTCCTGTTTGTTTTTTTGCACCACGTACAGACCTGCCTGCATGCGCTCCTGTCTCCAGAGTGACCTGATGGCATTCAGTTCACACCACGTGGTGCAAATGTCCTCAGTCTGGAACAAGAGACTTTGAGCATGTGCGAACACTTCCCTAAGATTCCTGGACTCAACGGGAGAATCACAGTAGCTTTTTACAAACAGCCATCCAGTGTCAGCTGTATTTCTGCTGTAGCCTGTAGGGCATAACCGACGCTATTTGTCTTTCTTTTCAGGTTGCAGCTGTTGATCTCCTCGTACCAGGAATAGGGGAGTTGTGCGGAGGCAGCTTGAGAGAGGAGCGCCTGCCCTTCCTCGAATCACGCCTGCAGAGGTACGTGGGGCCTGCGGGTGCCAGGAGGCCCTGCTCTGAAACACTTCATCCTTGAACCTTTCCTCCGCAGCTTTGGTGGCCGAGAGCTGCTTGTGAAGGTGGAAGTTGTCCCCCAGAGCTCGGATATTTTTGTGACTGCGTTGTGCAACTGAGGAACTGCAGTTTTGGTCAGAAGCTCTGCTAGCCGTGATGCCTCGGTGGCATCATTTCAGAGAATACTTTTCTTAGCTAACGGTTTGGTGGGAAGCTTCACTGGAAGTGGCTAGGACCTGTTCTGAGTCATGCAGGCTCTTTGACAGTCTGTTTCCCTGCTGCTTTGCTCTGGCTCACATGACATGGAGTGATTTTAGGCTAAATTCAGTGTCAGAATACCAGAGCTGCACTTTAGTTAACAATAACTGATGTTACAGATGGGGTAAATCTCCATGGAAAGTCGCTCCCTGGATCCCATCTGAGTTTTCCAGAGAACCTTTTGTAACTCGCATGAGTCCATCTGTGCCATTCGTACACTTGTACAAAGCAATTTTGGAGCGGGATTAATCCCAGAGGAACATCATTTGCATGTTGGGACTGAATTCATCACTTAAATCAGCTGCATGCCCACAGAGATGTATCGAGTCAGCGGAGAAAAGCAAAACCCATTTCAGAATAACGAAAGCAAAAGACAGGGCAATTAAATCACTAGGATGTTGGTTCTCAGTTTACAGTGTAGGATGATATTATTCCCTGCAAGGCCTCCCTTTGCTTGTGTTTACTCTCCCTATGAACTCCCCAGAAGCAAAGTACATCTTCATCTGAAGCACCGTACAGTGTTGCCTGCTGCACTTGGCAGTTTTGACAGTGAGATCTCGAGTCCCCAGCCCTCCAGGTGTGCAGCTGGAGGAGGGATCCTGGTAAAGGTTAAAGCCAGACTTTTTTGTTTGGCAGGAAACGCACAGGAAGTGTTTCAAACTACAAACGGTGTACCTACAGTGACCTTAAAGTACAGCTCAGCACTGAAGATGGAAACACATGGAAAAATAATAACACTTATTACATGTTTTTCTCAGTTTTGAGCGCTCAGGATCTGATGTGCTGAGTCAAATACCTTGTTAGTGCCTTTAAATTCTTTAAGTTCCTGCAGACCCACCGTATCTAGAAAGATAACTGAATTCTTGGCTCTTTATGCACAATTCTTACAACAGATCTACAAGTCCTACAGGGACTGCTGCAGTGCACTGAAGATCACCAAAACGGTCTAATTTTGCTTACAGACCTTTTTGTTTGTGTTGAGAGAAATGGGGGGAAAAAAGCATCAACTTTGCTCTGTTTTCTGCCAGGACAGGAAAAGGGGGAGGTTGCACTGGTGGCAATTAGAAAAAGCCATGGTTTTATTTAATAGTTTTACCAAAACTATTTTTATTTAATGGTTTTACGCATTATGAAATCCATGGCACCTTTAGTGGCTTTGTGAAAGGGGAAACTTTGCATCATTCCATAGCTGCACATGTGAAGAGATTTTTACTCATTTATAAGTGAGTTTGGCTGCATGTAAATTTAGTATTTAGCCCTGTTGTCTCCAAAAATTCACAAGTAGAGTTTACAGATTTGCCTAAAGTTAAGAACGGGCAGAAGTTTTTGCATGAAGTTGGGATCAAACCCATATGTTTACAAAACAAACTTGACATTTTAAGAAGCATGTTGGGAATCGGAGAGGTCTAGTAAGTGCCAGAGCTGACAGCCACCGATCACGTCTTTCCTTAACTTCCTGCCTTTCCTTTTGGACTGAGTGTAGTCATGAGAGCCTCCCTTCCCTCGTATATTGTCTTCCAGGGAAGTGCTGCTCCTGAAGATCTGCTGTGTTCCTTTACTTATGAGACTTTTTCTTTTTGTTCCACAGATTAGGACTTGCAGATGCCTACCAGTGGTAAGCCAACATCTTGGTCTGTAAGCTGTATTTCTTCTTCTGAGGTTCTTAAAACAACTGTTTGGTGGTTGTTTGTTTGTTGTTGTTTTTTTATTCTCTTCTTGAGGGGGACATTTCTTGGCCCAGTTGTCCTGCCATCGCTGTCGGTCTAAATGGAACAGGCAGTTCATTTAAACAGACTTAATCTAATGCTATATTGTTTATCTTCCCAATTTCTCCACGGACAGCACAGGTCATTCCTTTCAGGATCGCATGAAGTGGATTAATTTACAGCTCATCAGTGGTATTAAATCATTAAAGCATGTTCCAAGCCGAATAGATTCTGTCCACCATCACGTGAGATAAACAGGATGCAGAACCACAAGCAATTTGTGACCTTAAACAGCTCCATGAATAACTCCTTTTACAATTGACAGAGCAATTGGGTCGAAAAACCTTCCCTAACAAATCCATTGAAGCAATTAAAACTGTCCTGCTAAGGAGACTGAACAACCTTTGAGTTAACAGTGTAGCTTATTAAAATGACAAGATTTTAGTGCCCCTCTTGACAAGTGTTTCTTGGTATGTACTTGGTCGTAGCTCCTGAGAGGATGATACTGCAGAGAATTATAAATTTAGAAGAGTGTATCCAAATACTCCTCAGTATTTGGAATGCTCATTCGGGAGGCTGCCTTGAAAAAGCAGTAGTAGTAGATTTTTCCACTCTCCTCCCACAATATGAAATCACTTAGGAAGAGCCCAGTGTCTGTCAGTCACATCATCCATTTGCAAACAGAGTGAACGAAATGTCTTCCTTTTCTTATTTGCATTTAGGGGTGAGAATACACCGTATCAACTCATCAACCCCAGAGCATAGGGTGAAGATTTCTTTCTGGAATGTCTCTGAGCCCGTAGCTTCTGTTTACAGGAAATATTTTTAGGCAGGTGTACGTTTTAACTGTCCATGTTCTCAGGTAAAATTGCTGGAAGAGAGCTGTTAGCATGTCCAGTGTGTCTGTGTAAGGTGTAGTAGTCAAGCTGAATCCTTTTAGCATGCTCTCCTTCTTAGTTGCCCCCCTTGGAGCTCATACGAAATACTCCAAAAAAAATCCCAGGACTCCTGGTGGTACTTGGGTTGGTTGTTTTTTTTTTCTAGCCTCGACCAGCACCTGATACTCTAGAGGAGCATAGTCAGCAACTCTAATGTTTGTAGGTAATTAAATACTGAGTCTTGAGGTTGTAGGTAATTAAATACTGGGTCTGCTGGAGGGGGAAGGATTGTCCTGACCAAAGATAATCAATCAGTTGTGTGGGTAGGTGTTGAGATACAGCCTGAGAAAGCTCGGTGCTCAGGAAGCCTCTCAGCACCACTAAGATAGCTCAGCCCTGCCTTATGCCTCCCGTGAGGAGAAGATTAAGACATTGCCCATCATCCATTTTCAGTTTCATGTCATATGGAGCAGTGACATTTTGGAAACTCCTTCCTCCTGCAGTCTCATTCTGGAGACTTTCTGCTCCCCTATTCCTTCCACGCCGTTGTGGATGATGCAGCTTTCCAGACAAGACTGAAACTGATTGAAGACCCTTGCCATAGCAGAGCCTGGTGCGCTAGGAAGGCGTAGGAGATCTGTGGTTCCTACTGGCCTCTTGGTCCAGAATCTGCCAGAAAAGAGGTAGGCGGTTTGCCAGCATCCATCTTCTCAATGAAAGTGGCAGGAGAGCCTGTAATTAATTTTCCTCCATTTCAGTGATTGAATTCAGTCTCCTAAGCTGACACACGAACTCTTCTGAGAACAAGCTGAGTCATTCTTTTCGAAGTATAATGTTTGCTGACTTCTGAACGGGCAGCTGTGTAAGATGCAGTCCCTTCTGAAAGCCCCTATATAATGCCATATCTCACTTTCTGCCTGTTTTCTTCTCTGACTAAGCAGGAGGATATTTTGGGACACGCCGCTTCTATTCGCGGCTTCAAGACTTCCTTGCTTGTGGGGAAAATATCGGTCAAAGAGGCGACCAATGATTTGTGGTGCTTCTGCCCATTCCTGTCTTCTAGAAAGCTTTTAAAAGATGTAGATAATATGGCCAAAGTCCTCTGAATCTTCCTCAGTTCAGTACATCTGTCCTGTTGTGCAGCTTTCTTTCCGTAAAGAATGAGCTGGGGAAGCATCTGGCTTGACTTCGCAGTAACTTTATCTTATTTTCACACTTCCTTTGAACTGTAGATAGAAAAGAGCTCTGTGCTGTAGATGCTGATCTTAGCTAGACTGAGGTCTGTGCAGCTGAGGCAGGAAAGTCAGGTGGTCAGAGCTTACCCTGGGAAGTCACTCGCTGCCTCTGCGCCTCTTTCCCACTGTTCTTTACCCGTTTAGGCCGTTAGCTCCACGGGGCAAAGCCTGAATTCCCTGTGGCCATGGGGCGCTGAGTGCATTGCCCTATAAACAGGGCCTGACTCCTGCCTGCACACTCCAAGTGCCAGCTTAGCACAAGCAATAACAAAACTTTACTTCTTTGTAATGAACGTGTCCCCATGCCCGTCAGCTTGAGCAGCATTTCAGGTGGTCTTTCTACATACAGGCACCCATTTCCTTACTCAGATTGTCATCAGGTGCATAAACGGAGAAGAGGGCCTCATTCTGAACCCTTCGGAGTCCAGCTGCCTTTCTGATCTTACAGGGTAATGCTGGTGAAAGGACACAGCACCAGGACAGATGTTACCTGCTATCTCAGGACTTATTACTGTGTCATCTTGGCCTTGCTCCTGCCCTAGGTGGTGAATATTGAGCTTCAGTCCTCTTGGCCCTTCTTATTATAATTGTCTTTGATGCTTGAATGACCTTGGAGGTCTTTTCCAACCCTCATGATTCGATGATCCTAATGTCAGAGAATTCTGTTGGGCTCTTGTGTGGCAAGGCAGAAAGGAGAGGACTTAAGAAACAGCAGCACTAGTGAGCCACTTCAGATCGATGGGCAGTCACAGCATTCATATCCTCCTTTAACCTCCTTCAGAGCCCAGTGAAAGCAGGTAAAAGCATCGCTCTCCTTGGAAGAAGCCTGACCCTGTTGTTGCTTCTCTGGTGAGAACATGGAAGCGCTGGAAGATTCCCAAAAAGCTGTAGCAGAGCAGAAGTTGTACGGAACCAAAGACAGCATTTTACCCATCATCAAAACCTGCTGGGACTTTGCATGCTCATTACCTGAAACATTTAACCAAAGGTCCTGCAAATGTCATCTCATTTCACTAGCAGGTTTCCATTACCCATATTTTTTCCTCCGTGTATTTTTTTTCTTCCAGTAGAATATCCCGCTTCATGGACTGCAGTGTCTTTGTTCTTTCAGCTGTACTTTTTTCTAACTGGCTGCGGAGGCTTCAGTATAACAAGACGGTTATATTAAAGATCACGATTGTATTTGTTTTGAAAGGAGACTGAAAAGAATACATTCTGCTTTCTGAATGGTCACTAGGAGAGTGCTGTTCTTCACAGGGCCTTGCTGTGCAGCGCAGGATCTCACGATGATGGTAAAAGGATATAGGTTTTTTAAGGGATGAAAGGGAATGCTTTTCTAACTTGGCACATAACAAGCCAAGGAATTCACTGCCAGGGGATGTTGTTGCAGCACATATTTTAGTCAGTTTCAAATCTCAGAAGAGCAACCAGTCCTCCAGGTCCTGAACATGAACTCAGGGGCTAGCTGGGGTCACATAAACTTATTTCCCCTGTAGAATAATGTTGCACGGCCCCCCAGTTGCCAATGAGGGGCTCATCCCTCCTCTTAAGTACGAGGCACTGGGAGAAATAGCTAGATTAGTTCATGACTGTTTTTGAGGTGAGAAACATCCAATGTCTGGAGATTATTGAATGAAGGAAACCTCAGGGAACATTTTCCAGCCTCAAGGGATTTTTCTTTTCATCTGCAGGCAGTTACTTTTTCTTTCATCTGGGAAGAATGGAAAATTTCTCAATTCCTTTGCTTTGTCTAAGCACAGTCATCAGGAAGGATTCACAGGCTTGATCCTCAGCACGTTTAATTCAATGGACTTTTTCTATTAACTTTAATGGGTTTTGTTTCGGTCCTTTTGCCAAAATGGCTTCTCAGAGTGCTTTGAGATCTGCAGATGAAAGCCCTGGATAAGCAAGGGTAGAATTTATTATTATTGTTCATCTGGAAGAAGCTGAGTTACTTCATCTCTTTATGATGACTTTGTAAACTCTCTTGCCAGCAAAAGGGAAGAAAAGGTGCTAGGCGTAGTCTCAACTCTCTCTGCACAGGCTGAGATATGCTCGTTGATGTCATCAGCAGGGTTTGTGCTGGTGTTTAAATTGCTAGTTGCTGCTAGAGTTGTCACCAGCTGTTTTGCCAGTTCAGCTGAGAACTGCTGAGCTGGGACAGATTGATGTGCCATGGGCAGCACTCAAATCCCTCACGTTTAGGAGCCCTTTCATATTTTACAAGTCACCACCCTCAGCATCAGATTTGCCCATCGTCTTCCTTGCAAACCCTTGAAAAGTTGCAGAGCAGAGCTCCCTGGAGGCAGATCCTGGTTTGTAAGTGGAAACCTAAATTCTTACAAATGCAATCTGCGTGAAGCGGGTTAAGATGGAGACCACCATGTGCAAACAGAAAGCTTGTGGGCCCCTGGGACCAGACAACAAATATCCCTCTCTTGAGCCTGCTGTTCAGCTCGCAGTGCAGGCATAACTGTTGTGGGTCAGTGCTAGGAAAGGGTAGGAAGTTCTGCTTTTGGTTTTACTGCTTAGGCAGTGGAGTGGAGGAGGGAGAGCCCCATAAAAAATTTAAAAAGATTGTACTGACCATAATATACGGCTTCCCCAATTTTAACTACCGTTAATGAACTGCAAGAAAAAATAATATTTTCTGCTGAAAAAGTCTTACCGTCAAACTGAGTCAGGGCAATGTCTTGCAGGCTTAGCCATTTGCCAGAGAGTGCATTTCTGGTTTGCAAGGAGAGGTGATCGGTGGCATCGCTTTGGCTTCACGCTGTTAAAATGTAGGCTGCAAACCAACAAAACCCTAAAGCAAATGGCAAGAAAATACACTTAAATAGATATGTTTATCTAAGTATATATACAAAAATACAAGCAAAATATATAATACATATGTATTTATGGGTACTTATGTATTTATTAAGTGTACCTATGTATTATTACGTTTATTCATGTATTATATAAATGTAATAAATACATATTTTTATATATATTGTCAGTTAACCCTGGTAGGCAGCTAAGCTCCACACAGCCACTTCTTTCTTCTAAGTGGGATGAGGAAGAGAACCAGAATGGTGAAAGTGGGAAAACTGGTGAGCTGGGTCGGCTGTCCTGGCTGTGCCCCCTCCCAGCTCCCTGGGCTGCCTCCCCCCAGCCTCCTCACTGGTGGGAGAAACAGCAGGAGACCTCGATGCTGCGTAAGCACTGCTCAGCAGTAGTTAAGACATCAAGGTGTCATCAACGCTGTTTTGATCACAAATCCAGAATGTAGAACCGTACCAGCTACTGTGCAGAAAATTATCCCAGCCAAACCCAGTACTATCTATTTTATTAAATATATGTACTATATAATTTAATACATAACGTGCAATATTGTAATTACATGCTATATAATTATATGATATAGAGTAAGTATGTATAAATTCAAGATGCATGTTTATATGTATTATTCACATATTTATACATTATTAGTATATAATTATATGCATATATGTATTTAAGAATGCTTGCTTATATATTTATATTTAAATTTACTTCAATTTTTAAACTAGGATGATGAAATATTCACAGCTTTTTAATGCTGTTGACACCCATATATTGCGGTAGCTCCATCCCTGGGGGTGTTCAGGACCAGGTTGGATGGGGTCCTGGACAGCCTGACCTAGTGGGTGGCATCCCTGCCCATGGCCGGGGGTTGGAACTGGATGGGCTTTAAGGTCCCTTCCAACCCAAGCAGTTCTGGGATTCCGTGATATTTGGAATATCAGCTTCCAAAGCAGGGAGCTGAGTTTTCTGGTGATGACAGGTACTATTCTGAAAAATGAAATGTCTTGTTCCAGGTCTCATTCTTGGAGAAGATACGTCCAAGATTTTTTGCTGACTTGCTGGGGGAATAAATGAATCAGCCTGTAAAAGTGATTTGGGGAGAAAAAAAACCTATCACAATGACCTTAAAAGAAAAGTAAAAGGTCTGAAGGAAAATTGAGCAGACAGCAGGACCTGTTTGGGCCAAGAAATAGTCTTCTGAAGAAATTACTGGAAATGAAATGATTTAGGCTATTGAAATGGTGACATGACAGAAAATGAAAGAATTTATTGAAGGGCAGGTTTCAACACCAGCAAGGCTCGGGCTAAACAGATGCAAGCAGGCACCTCCATCTCTGAGAGCAGAACTGTAGTGTGTTCTCAGACCTGGGCTCGTGCCTCCGCTCGGGATATTTTAGCTATTAAAACTTCCAGAGGTGCTCTCAGCGTGAGCAGAGCTGTGATGTGAAAGCCGTGCTTTGTACCCAGATGAGTTCTTGTTCCTAAACAAAACAGGCTCTAGCCCATTGGCAAGGCGTAGCTCTGCTGCTTTAAATGCTTTTGCACTCGGGGTTTCTGCTAATACAGTTCTGCCTGTCGGGGAGCCACACCTCTTCCCACCCCTGGCCTGTCCCGGCTGCGTTGGCAGGAACCCACAGTGGTTAGGGGCAAGGAGAAGTAATTAAGATGGGAAACAAAACCCTAGATAAAAAGCTCCCTGTAATTACATCAGCGTAAACGCGCTGCACGTGTAACTGTCTCTTTAAATTGCAGGTATCTAGACCTCCGAAAATTCGGCTCGGTTCCCCACGGAGGCTTCGGGATGGGGTTCGAACGCTACCTGCAGTACATCTTGGGAGTTGACAACATCAAAGACGTTATTCCTTTCCCCAGGTTCCCTCACTCCTGTCTGCTGTAGCTCAGCAGCTGACTGAAGCGGAGCAAACTGCTGGTGTGGGTAACGTGAGCATGGGACAGCGCGTTTGAGTGGGAAATGGAGAGGATTTTGGTATCACGAAGCTCTCCATGAACTTAATGGTGGCTTACTGAAAATAATACGTGTTCCCGCGAGCTTATGGAAGCACACCTGCTGCTCATGTCATAGCAGTTCACGTCTGTAGTGATTTCAGGAGTGATAATAAATAAACAAACCCTTAACTAAAGGGTTGAGGTTCTCCTGAGACTAGCACGAGTGATGATGGGAGTACTGAATCAGTATTGGTGGGAGGTAGCGGGGGTTTCACGTGAAATATTAATAAGGAGGTGTGACCTGAAAGGGACGGGGAGCCAGGGCTGCTGTGAGGCTTTAATAGGCTTTAATTAAATGCCTGCACGGCGCTTTGAAGATTGAGCATTATAAAATTGCAAAGTATTGTCACGGCTGAGATGCGGTTTGCTCTTACGAAATGCCAACTGTACAGCGTGATTCTCCCCACCCCGAGTTAAAAGCAGATGCTGTTTACCTTGGAAAAATCAGCCAGACCTAGCAAGGAAAAAACGTCGTCCTGGAACTGCCGGAGCGAATGAGATGGCTGATGTTTGATTTTGTGAATCATCAATAAAGGTGTACACTGGGTGGTTTTGTAACTCTGCGTGGTTCCTTGTTCTGTTGGAAGGCCGTGGCACTCGGCATCGCGGCGTTTCCTCCAGCCTCTTCGGTTGCTGTTTCCCTCTGCGTGGACCCGAATTGGTTACCCAGCTTCTGCAGGAGGCACCTGCTTTGTGCATCCGAGCAAGCACGCTTACACAGCAGGAGGAAACGTTTGGTTAGATGAGAGCACGCTCATCCCTCCGAAGCCACCTTGCAGTTCTGCGGCGGTTTCTTGTTGCTGCTTTGCTTTTTTTGTTGTTGTTGAGAAAATATCTGATGCGCTCATCTGGCCAAGCAGTCCTGTGTGTATTTTGGAACAAGCAACACATGCTGCCAGCCGTTGCATATGTATTAAGTAATTGCTTATCACGGTAGGATCTGAACTCCTTGCAGTCTTTAATGGGCTCTCAGCTTCCCTGCCAGGTAAAGAAATATTCATTTCTGTTTTGAAAACAGAATTAAGGGCAGATCAAGTGACTTGCCCGAGGCAACTGGAAACAAGTGGTTTATTTGGGACTTGAACTGAGGGTTTCCAGCATCCTTTTTCCCTTCTAAATTAGCACCATCTAGCAACCGGTCATTTGCATAGTGCTTGCTACCGTGGAGCCCGAGACAGCTGCGGCAAAAACAACATATACAAAGAAGAAAAAGCAAGGTAGCAGCCTTGCTGCTCATGAACCCCGTGTAAATTGGCACACGGAACGTGAAGTGGCTGCGGAACAGCCCCGAAGACTTTTCTTCCGAGTAGATGAAAGAGATGGAAAACTGGTTATCAAATAGCGTTGGGCTGGTGGCATCACGGTCCCGGTCCTCTGCAGTGAGGCTGTGCAATACCGCACCTGCAGCGCCTAAAAATACAGATTTATGTAACATGTTTTGGTTTGGTCCACGGCCGGGCCTCTTACGTATAATCGTGCCGACAAGATCAGCGCGAGGTCATTGCTTTGGGCTGTTTGTGGTGTTCACTGAGGTATCCCTCGCATATCAAGATTGTTTTCTCCTTTGTCTGCTTGATTAGGCAGGTGTTAACCATGCATTTGCTGGTTTGCGTTTCCTGGTACAGCCCGAGGTGGTAAGTCTGGTTCCGTGGAAGGGTTCGAGCACCTTTGAAACCCCTGAGAAGTTTCATAAGACACTCGAGTGTCTTCGTGCATTTGAACCATCGCTGGCATTTCTGGTTTGGAATTCTCTCAACAAAAAGATGCGGAAAAAGTCCAGCTGCCAACAGTCCTGTCCATGCCACCTTCCTAAATAACCTGCAGCTAGCAGGTGTCCTTTCTGAGAGCCTCCACCACTGGTTCTGCTGTAAAGGAGAGTGCTTGAGCCGAAAGCCCAGCTCTTGAAAACAAAGCGGGTGGATGGCAAAACCTCCCAACTGCTCGGCTCTGATCCCTGCGGCAGCTCTGGGGCGGATGTGTTGGGTTTGGCATCAGCAGGGTGATTTCAGTGCCAGCGCAGGAGGTTGTTGGCCACCCTGTGAAGGTGCAGGAGATTTTTGGCCATGAAGACGCAGGAGGTTGTTGGCCATGCCATGAAATGCCATATGTGACGGGCTGGGTGGGGCTAAAGAGTGGCAGGTGAAAAACAAGGCGGAGAAGAGAAGACAATGGCAGGTGCCCAGAAGCCGTGGGATGATGTGGAGTGAGTCACAGGTTACCAGGAAGGATGGCAGAAGTGTTTCAAACAGGTTATCGAGGCCTCGCGTGGGGTGACAGCTTGCAAGAGCCGAGGGCTGGCATGATCCGCCCTCCATTCTTCACCTCGGTAAGAGATCATTGCAGGACAGAAGGAAAAGGCTGAACCTTTGAGTAGGTAGGTACATAAAGCAATGACAGAGGGTTTATTTCATGTTGTTTCCCTGCTTGTAGCCGTTGCAGGATGGCAGATTTTGAAGCAAGATGTGGCAAGGATGCACTTCTTGGCACGTTCCCCACTGCGTGTCCAAGCGGAGCAGCCTCCCTCGTCTTGTGCACGTACCTCTGTTTCTTTCAAAGGTGCTTGGTGGGTTGGCAGGGCTGATCTAAAGGGGGATTTTCTAGAGGTGGGAGAGAGGAGGAGGTAGGGGCCGAGCCCCCGTGTGCGATGATATTGCTTAGGGTTAAGGCCATGACCGATGGTCTCGTGAGCGGCTCGATCTGTGGGTACCCAGCGAGGTGGGAGCGTTGTTCCCCTCGAGCTGTGTGTACATAACACCGGCTGGGATTGCCGAGGAATGCAACGTGTTTTCTCTGGGATTTCCATGTGGAATGCCATCTATTTCCTCTGAAGCTCCTGGCCCAGAATGAAAAGGAAGTTAAGCGGGAGGACAGGGGAGCTCCTCTGGGACATGTAGGCAGGGAAACACACCGAGAGCTTCGTAGACAGAAGCCATCTCCTTGCTGCTTCTCTGCTTAGAGGCTGCACTCTGGCAAGAGTCAAAGCCAGATTAAAAACTGACACTTCTTGAAATAAAAAGCTGTTATTCTTTGCACGCAGGACTCATCCCTTAGCTGAACCCGCAGTGCAGCAGCTCACGTTGGGGTGTTTTATTCGGCTCGCAAGGCCAGGTAACCAGCACAGTCTCTTCCAGCATCCTCTGGGTAAGTAGTTTTTTGAAGTTTCAGTTCCTCAGCAGCCTGCGCTGCCTCTTTTCAGGTTTGTCCTCACTTTGAGTTTCAGAGGAAAGAACCAGCGTCATCGATTAATTTGTGTGTGTGTGTGTTCGCAGCGTTGGGGCAGAGGGATGGGAGAGCAGCACCACCGGGAATAAAACAGCAGAGCCGTAAACTTTGCGTAGCCAAACACCAGCCTCTCAGAAGGACCTTTAAAGGAAGGCTTCGGCTTTTGCTTGCAAGAACCCCAGCTAATCCCTTTACTTAGGATTTTTATGTGCAGGATCTAATTAAGAAAATCATACCTACGGAACTGGTACCACGTCTCAGTCTTCCCAGGAGAGCAAACGCGTGCTCCTTAGCTGGCAGCAGAGATTGCTGTTCTCCTCAGGATTTACGTTGAGTTACTATGGCAGTGTCTGGATCTTGGGCTGTTGTATTAGCTTCCACACGGTCAGAAATAAAGCTCTGTCCCTCAGACAGATTTGAAGAGTCAGCAGTCCAGGCTGGCGGAGGGTTTGTAGCTGGCTTAACTCCATTCCAGCCCCCAGACAGGAGGGAGAAGCACCGAGGCGCCCAGCTCAGCAGTCCTCTTTCCAGTTCATTCAATAGCAGTTGCAATTTAGAGAGCATCACCCGAGGGAGCGCCAAGACTTTGATGGGAAATTTAACGTACGGTTTTGTTTGCTGGACCAATATTGATTGTTTTGGAAATAGCTTATAGGTGTGTTTTTCTTTCGGGGGAGAAAGGGACTGATTTGCCAAGAAACACTTTGGTCATTGTTCCCATCAAATGTGTGTATGGAGATAAATGAGGCTTTGCTGCTGCTAAACCAGTAATGCTTGCTGTTACTGTTGTTTCAGCCTCTGTCTTACGTTAGGGAGAGCTGGGAGATGGGTCCAAAGGAAAAATAAGAAAGCTTTTGTATAAGATTGTCAAAGTCCTAATTTCCTCAGATCTAACCAAAGCTGAGGAAGCCACAAGCACTGGTCTCGGGGGCGAATTTATTGTTTTATCTTACAGTTTGTTGCCGAGCCGCGACCTTCAGAAGGATTGTAAAGTTTTATTTTATGATCCTGCTGGTAAAGAGACGTATGTAATTTACTGTACGAGTTCTTATAGACTTGGCTAACAAGAAGTTTGACCCCGAGTTCAAAGAAATTACGGCTCCCATTGCTTTATTGCTGCCGTGACATGTATTCTTATCTGTCCTGCAGCTGGCTCTCAGTGTTTGCCGCGCGAGGTTAGGCAGAGATGCTGCGGAGGGAGAGCTTTCCCAGGAAGGGCAGGAGTGGGGCAAGACTGTGAGGCCATTTGAAAGACTTAAAGCAGCTCTGTCAGAAACTGTAGGCTTGATTATGGGTGAAACGTGGGTGAAATGACTTCAGGATCCTTGTTGCTCTTAGTGCTGACGCTCTTCTGCTGCGGGAAATCGAGGCATGGAGCAATTCAGCAGCTTGTCCAAGGTACGTGGCGGAACCATGGAACTGACCCAAATCCACCAAGTCCTTGCTCATTGCCTCCCCACAAGACTTCCCTCCGCCTTCGGGTGCACCGCCACACCAGAAGCAAGGCAGGATGTTTGTAACCGATCCGATTTCAAACGCATTTTTGGCATTTCTAAGATCCTAGACTGTGCTTCAGTGATTTTTATCTATCCCTGTACGTCCCGAGGCCTTTCAGATAGAGCAATATGGATTTCACAGTGCTGCTGTTTATTTTTATTACTCTTACAATTGATTTTTTTTTTCCTGAATAATCTGAGAGAGCCAACAGAGTACATTTTTAGTTTTCTTTGCGAATCCTGCTCTTGCTTTCTGCTCTTCACCAAGAGCTGTATATCTTTCTTACAGTCTTCAGCAGATTAATGTACTGATGCTCGTGTGTGCTGTAATAACGGAGGCCTAGATTTTCAGAAGTAACGAACCATATGGGTTGCTGGCAAAAAAGACACAAATTGCTCCGAGGAACTCTCAGTGTGGTCTGGAAGGTAGCCTTGACAAACCACGTAAACACATTTCTATATTGGACGCTTCTGTACGATCAGCCATGAATTCCAAGAGACGCTATTCCAGCCACAGGGGCAAAGAATTTCATTTCACAGACACAATGGCAGTGTAATGGTGATTCTATGCAGTAATTCTTTAATTCCAGAGTGATTTTTGAGCATTAATTCAGTACTCTCCGTGGCCCTTTGAAGATCCCAGGCTCTTAATGCTTGGCGTTGTAATTAAGCCAGATTAAGCCACGTGAAGCAGGCTTCTGATGCATATTTTTCTGAGACGCAGGTCTTCCGTCTTCTGTGTGTCCTTCAGCTTTGCTGCTCTGCTGCTGGAAGCACGGCCACAGACTGCCCACCCAAGCAGGAGACAGCTGAAGCCCACCCTAGACAGCTCCAAGGCTTGCTGACCTCTCTGTGTCCGTGCTGTCCGTGCAGCCGTGAGAAAACCGATGCTCAAGGTGAGTGCAGGGAAGTCGAGGACGGATGAAGGGACCTGCCAGAGCCTATGGAGGGAAGCAAAATCAGAATTTGAGGCTCCCCTGCCTGAGCCAAGCAGACATTTCTGCTGATGAGGCCTCGCTCTGCCGGGCTGGAGTCACACGATGCCATCCCCGTGAAGCACTTGAAGTGACCTCTCCAGTTGTTTAGTGTAAATAAACCACCACGTGCGTTCGGGCTTGCCCAACAGCATGCGCTGCGTCACGGAAGGGGCTCTGCACAGCAGCTAAGTGCTGCTAAGTGTGTGCCTTCGGTGCCTCTTCGTAAACATGCCCGGGTGTGCTTTCCGTATAAATAACCCCACGTGTTTGAACTTTGCCACTCACTCAACTCAAAGCACAATGCAAACGAAATCTGAGGGCTTGGCTTATGCAGTGGCTTTCAAAACGCTTTCATATGCCATTTTTAATGGCGTTAATAAATTATTATTGTTGATGGTGATTTAGGAAGTAAAGGATGCAAGTATTGAATACATTTCATGAACATATTTGTTAACAAACTTGACGGGTGATTGCCTGGCAGGATGACATTGCCGCCTCCTCGGAGCACGTGCAGTTTTTAGCACTGTGTTACTCCCCTCTCCGCCCGAGATCTGGTGCCATCTGTAGCTGGTATGGAAACTGGAAGAAAGTTTGTGCTAAACCCTCTGAGATACAGCATTATGAAGCGTTCATTTCCCAGATCATCAGAAACTCAGGATAGCCATCTGGCCAAAACCAGAGATGCATATGCCTGCATCTCCAGCCTACCAGCATTCAGCCGCGTGGGTGCCTGCTCCGTGGCGTTTAGGACTGGGAGCTGCAGATGTTGCTTTGCCACTGCTCTTGGAGAATTCTCCCTGCACTTTGGTCTTTTTACGGTTTATCTGCAATTCAAAACCGAGCTGAATTTTAGGAGGCGTCTATCTGACAACAGACATTTTAGCCAGGAACACAGTATGTTTGCTATGCCTCCAAATAGCCTAGAGTGCTGTGAAACCACAAGATCCTATCTCTTCCATGCGTGGTTCCCGTGAATGTTTTCACTGTTAATAAAGTACGTTTCGGTCTCCATTTGTCTGGCCTCAGCGTCGGTCAGGAGGATATCACCGGGTCCTAAATCCCAGCATCTGGGGGTCCACAGGATCTTGAATTTTCAGAATTTGTCCTAAAGCCTGATGAGAACAGCCTTTCACACGCTTCTTGGGTAAGTTAATACCCGTAGGAGCTGGAAGGTGTGAAAATAAGGATTTTATGCTGCTGGCTTAGTTACATTTGTCTTTCTCACCTATGGCTTGCTTGCAGTAGATCTATGCATCTGCTACAGACACAGCATTCTCGTTCTGTTATTCCTTTCTCTTGGCTGGTGATGTACGGCAGAAAATGGGACCTGAGGGGCTCGTTCACTCCTGCTCGTGGTCCGAGTTCCCCTATCTGCACCATAAGGATAATAAGATTTCTACACCTCAAAGCTCGTGCGCATCGTAGATCTGTGCTCCAGTATTTTCAGCTCTAAGCCCTGCGTGGTCTACAACTGTAAACAACCAGAGAGATACATACAGGAGATAATTTACACTTTCTAGGAGAGGCCTGAATGTAATATGACAGCAATGACTTCCTTCTTCTAATAGAATTTTTAGTTCATTACGGCGACTGTGCAGCGCGAGCTCATATCCTGAAGGGGTGCCGCTGGAAGGAGGAGCAGGGGGAAAGCATCTGTTTTTATTCTGGCTTCTGTTTTGACCAGCAAATATAATGGCACATGACCGTTGAGCCGACGGTAATCCAGTTAGAAAAGTCTTCGGAGTTACTGCACCGACCAAATTAAACTTGATTACATCCAATTATGCTGAAAAGCCAGACAACAGCTCTTAGCTTGGGGTGAAGTAACTTCTTGCGATCGCATGCGGGGAGGCCTCGCGGGGTGTCAGGAGGATAATTGCTCGTTTGCTCTACCACAGAGCACCATCTGCTCTGGGAGTAATGCCTAAGGATGTGCGAGGATACCAGGCTCGCGTAAACAGGGAGGGGGAGCCGGGCGAAGACTTCTCCCTGCTTGTTTTGTTATGATTTGGTTTATGGTTGCTTGCCCTGGGCCCGGCTGCGGTCAAAGCCCCACAGTGCCAAATCGTGTCTGTGGAGGGAGTCCTTCCCATCGCGGTCACACAAGGAAAAATGAGGATGAAGCAGCCTTTGTGCTTAAATCAGAATAGCGTCCATGTCTGCAGCACTGCCTGGTGCTCCTTCCACCATGCCGTGCTACCATGGTTTTCTGCCTTAAGAAAGTGAGGAAGGAAATGTGAAAATTCCCCATTTCCTGCTTTTCCCTGTTGGAAACAGCACAAGTGGGGAAAAAGGAGGTAAACACCGCTGCCAAAACTGTATCTGGATCAGGCGTTTGCTTGAGGAGCTCCGATCCGTCCCAGAGGGAAGGACCAAGCATGAAGAACTTTGGTCTGGGCCCACATTTTGGAAGTATTTCAGCAGCATTTTGTCCCAGCTCAGCTCTCAGCAAAATTATTTTGAACGGTCTGGTTTAGTGTGGGAAGCAGGACTGGGCTTTAGCTTGGATCGTGGTTCCCGAGCAGGAAAACCCATGTAATTATCTTAAAATGCAAGGACTGGAAGCATCCCCTTGCTGCATCCGGACACCAGCTCAGCACCACAGCAGCAAGGAGGAGCCCCCAGCCCCTCTCTGGGCAGCCCGTTAATTCCCATCCCATTGTTTTCCCATCATTGTAGGACCATCAGGTCCAAGGGTGCACATGCATCTCAAGCACCGCTGGCCCCCAAGGCATCCCTTTCCCTTTTTTTGAGTCTTTACTGAGGCATCAGAGCTCTGGTGCCCCCGTCCTTGCCAGAACACTGTAGTGAAGATGCTTCAAACCGTCTCGTTATCTGATCAGAGCATCCTGTGCTAATATTCCCCCTGCTCACGGAAAGCAGCCAGAGCTGCTGAAGCTGCTGCCTATCAACAAAGGAAAGGAGCTTGGGGCTTGGCTTCAACAACTGCCGGCTGTTTTGGGGGCCTTGCTGTGCTCTTTTACACAGGGTAGAAAGCTTGAAAAGGCTCCAGTTCTTCTTGAAAGAGAGGAATTATCTTTATTTATTTATTTATTTATTTCTAACCTTGAAAAATTTGGATGAAATGAAAGGAGCCGCTTCCATCCAGCTCTGCTGCAGGAGCTGTTCTGCGAAGATAAAGTCAGGTCGCATCGTGGGGCTGCATCTCAAGAGACCGAGCGTGCGCTCGGAATGGAAAAGCAGGCGCGTGCCACCCGGCAGCGCGGCAGATATTCAGAGCCCGCTCCCCGCAGCGTGTTGGGGTTTATCTGACAGGGCATTTCCTAGGGATTCCAGCCTGGCTGGGGTAAGCAGCCCAAAGCATTCCGCCAGCTGGGCCCTCATCCCCAGGAAACGCCCCGTGTCCCCATTCTCCCTGCCTCACCGGCAAGCAGCGAGGTTGGACGTGCCCTGCCCGCAGCTTGCCCTTCGGCCAGCAGATGGCACGGCTCGGTTAAATACCTCGGGAGCCGCCAGGGGACGCGGGGGGCGCTGCGGTTTGCCAGAAGTTCTGATTTTTCACACGTGCCTCTCTCAGTTTCAGCCGAGAGCGGGGAAGCACGGTGAAGGCTGTGATTAAAAACCCCCGGAGGTTTGTGCAGGAGGAAGGGCAGCTCCTTCCCTTGCATCCCAGCGCACCAAATGCGGGATTTTTCTTGGAACCCCATCCTTGTGCGAGGAACGTGATTTCTTACACGCCACCTCTTAATTCCTCCCTAGCTATGCCTCCTCATTCTGCTGTCCCCCTCCGGTCGCTCCTGCTGGCCGAGGCGGATTCTCAATCACTTCGTCTGCCTCCCTCAGTGCTTTTTTTCCAACACAGGGCTGTGGTTTTCTCAGCTTTCCACCACGCTGCTGCCTGTTAGCTCCGACTCCGGAGATTTACGCCGTCAGCTGGGGCCAGCCCGAGTGCAGCCTCCCTCCGCCGCCGGCTGGAGGAACAGCTTGAAGTTGGTAAAACTGTTGGGAGCGTGCGAGTGCTGCCAGATCAGAGCCGCATTCGTGACATGCATCGTCTTTAACTCCTGGAGGCGTCGGGGGCAATATTTGTATTCCTGGCCAAACGCTTTCAGTGGCACCAGCGCTGCAAGGCGCTGTAGCACGACATGCATTGGGTCACGAGGAAGCCGGCCGCCTGATGCCAGCATTAACTCGCTGTCCCCACTCTGAGCGCAGCCGTGGCGGGGTTAGGCGTGCACGTTCACGCAGAGCGCCTTTGTTTCGAGCGGTTCTCTGCACGGAGCTTCTGTTTCACGTCTGAGCTGGCAGCGTGCTCACAGGTGCAGGAATCGCAACCCAAAAGCGCCGGCGAGCTGAGGTGCTTGCGGCAGGCTTTAAGAATAGGCATCAGCAGAGGCGTGAAAAAAAGAATTCCCGGGGATGCTTCGTGTTTTGGACACCGATCAGATACGACCTGGTGATATAATCAAGTCAGTAGCTGGGCTCCAGGACAGGGGATGAGTAGAAAGGAGAGGACAGGGAGCAGGGTAATAACCCCAAGGCCGTCACGGAGCATGCAGAATAACTCATTCCAATTCAGCCGATGCTAATTACGGAGCATCGCTTTAAACAGCCGTGGCCCAAATGAAGTGTTTCGGCTCTGCATGGGGAAAGTTGTTAACATAAAAATGCAGACGGGGTTCTCCGCAACTGGTTTTAAAATTGATACCACTTTGCATCTGTGTCGGTACGAGCAAATTCCTAGCCCGTGAATCATTAACATACAGCGCGGCGTGGCATTGCATGATACCTGCGTATTAATCACGATTGTCTGCTTTCGATTAGGTCTGTAAACCCCTGGGAGGTCTCTGGCCTCCACGGAGGAGTGCTGGGTTTGGGGAAGGTCTCTCTAGCTGGGATGAGAGCACAGGGTCACCGGGATGCCGTTCACCCCATGGATATAACACGGGGGCTGTCCCGCAGCAGGTGTTGGTGCGGCTCCAGCACGAGGAATGAGGCATGGCCAGGGTGTTCGGGCTGATCTGACCATAGCTGGCACCTGCAGGAACAGGATCAGGGCAGTGAAAAGGTCTGAAGCTTCTCTTCTTTTCTTGAAACCTGTCAAAAAATAAATAAAAATAAAAATACATTCCTCACAAATTATATCCTCGCTCCTCAAGGGGTTGTTCCCCGCCACTGTATATTCGCAAAGCTGATAAACAACACATGGCCTACCTGCTGTGTCCCCGGCTTGCATGAAGGTGCCATGCCTCCCAGAGGCACCCTAGCTGTAATTACTGCTCACGAGTGATGCAAGATCCCCGCTCGAGCAGCCTTATATATTGGTTTTTGTCATGGGCAGAGCACCCAGCCAGCGTGGAGCTGTTATTGCACCAGGTACAGCACAAACACGCCAGGACCGTCCCTGCCCACGGAGGTTGGACAAGCTGACAGAAAGGCAGGGAAATTGAGGCAGGGAGGGATGACTGAATGTGCCCGAGCAGGTTTGGGGCAGAGCTGTCACACAGAGAGGCAGGTCTGGGAAATCCATCCCCAGTTTGTATTTCCTTTAAAATAAATAAATAAATAAATAAACACCACCACAGAACAGGTGCAGTGTGAAGGGGACTCAGCACTAAACAACTTTTACCGGTGCCATCCCCAGGGTTTTGTTTTTAAGGATGGAGAAAAAGGAGGTTTAGAGCCTGATCCCACTCGTGGGGCTGTAGAGGGACGTTGTACCTCGGCCGGGGCTTGGGGCAGCCCTCTGAACCCGCAGCGTTTCCCCATGTGGAAGGGGAGAGCTGATCCCAGCGGGGCACCACATGCAGCAGCTCCAAGCCCAGCCGGTCCCCATGAGGCTCCTCCAGTGGCAGGCGAATCCCCTTCCAGCGGGTGCTGCTCCATTACTGACAAATCAATAAGAGAAAAAAAATCGAGGCTTTTATCGATCCCCCTCAATTATTATTATTATTATTATTTATTTATTTTTTACCTCAGAGCAGGGGGGGATTTTGCTACAACCCGCTGTGGTGGTTTTTTGGTTTGGTTTGGCTTCATGTTTTTTTTTTTTGTTGTTGTTGTTATCATGTTGGTTTGATGGGTTTTTGTAGATGATGATGTTCTTCTTGATTTGGGGGTTGGGTTTTTGGTTTGGTTTTGGGGGGTTTTTTGGTCATTTTTTCCCCTTTACTATCCCTCTGACACTCTCATCTACCCCACCGGGCCCTGAGCTCAGCTGGGCACGCTGTTGATTTTCATGTTGGTTTTATGTTGTTGTTGATGTTGTTGATGTTCATTTTGTTTTGGGGGTTGGGTTATTTGGTTTGGTTTCGGCTTTGGGGGGGATTTGGGGTCTTTTTTTTTCCCTTTGCTACCCCTCTGACACCCTCATCTCCCCCTCTGGGCCCTGAGCAGAGCTGGGTGCCGCTCTCTGGGCCTCCCCTGGGGGGGCTTCCTGCTTCCAAACCTCTGCAAAACCCTTGTGAAAACCTCCCCGGGGGGGAGCTTTCAGCTTCCAAACCTTCAAACTAGGGGGGTTTAGTGCAAAATCAGAGGGACAAAATTGGGGGGGGGGGGGGGGGCGGGTAGTGCAATACCGGGTGGGCCGCGGGGCCCCGAAAGTTTCCACCCCGGGCTCCGTGAGGGCAAGGCCGGGCTGAGGCGACCCCTGTGGGGTCGGGGAGCTGCCGGGGATATTTGGGGCACCCCCTTGCCTCAGGGGAGGGACGGTTTTTGTGTCTTTAAAGCCGGCCGGGAGGCGGGGAGAGCCGGGCCGGGAGGCGGTTTCCTGCTTCCCCGCCCGCAGCCGCGGCTGGAAGCTGAGGGAGGGAGAGAGAAGGAGGGGGGGGGGGGAGGCGCTCGTTGTGTGTGTGCCCCCCCTTCCCCAGTCCCTCCCTCCTCATCTCCATCCCTCCTCCTCCTCGTCCTCGTCCTCATCCTCCTCCTGCTCGGGGCCGGGAGGCAGCGGCCGGCTCCGTAGCGATGAGCGGGGGCGAGGTGGTGTGCGCCGGCTGGCTCCGCAAGTCGCCGCCGGAGAAGAAGTTGAGGCGATACGTGAGTGTCGTGGGGTCGGGGGGACCCTTTGGGGATGGGGGTGGCCCCTTCGGGACAGACCCTTTGGGATGGGGGAGGCCCTTTTGGGACAGTGTCCCCCCCCCCCCCCCGCCCGGGTGCACCTGCTGCTGGGGGGGGCTCGGCTCGGCCCCGCTGTGGGGGGCACCGAGGGGTGTCAGCAACCCCTTTCAAACCCCTAAAGGGAGGTTTTGGGGTGCCTTTGGTCTTGGGGGGGGGAAAGGTAAAGCGTCTGGGGATCACTCCCCGCACCCCATAATGTCTGCTTTCCCCCCTCCCCGCCCGCCGATCCTATTAGCGGGGCAACGTCCAAGTAGCCCCATCGTCACCCCTCGGTGTCCCGAGCGGCGGGGATCAAACACTTGGAAGGAAGTTGTAAAAGAGAAGGGTCCAAACGCCAGCCCCGGCGCCGTCCCCGCCGGCTGAGAGAAAGCTGTTCTTCCTCCCCGCGGGCTCGCCGGGAGCCTGGCCCCAAAGAGCTGCCACCCCATGACTCGGCACATCGCGTCCCAACGGGGTCCTGCTCCGGCGGCTGGCCAGCTGGATGCTCCCCCTTCCTTAGGGGGGCTCCGTCCTCATCATCCTTTCCGATGCTTTTTGGGATCGGTGGGCGTCCCTAGTCCCGTTTCATGGACTGGGGTAGGGCCAGAGGGGCGGCTGTGGTTTGGGGTTATGATAACACCCCATCCAAAATGGGGGTGGCCCTGTAGGCATCAGGGGGGCCGTCCCCATCGGATGCCTCCAGCCCTGTAGCTGCGTGCCCTTTGAGGGTTAGTGCAAGGCTGTGGGATGGCTAGGGCGTGGAGCTGGGAGGGAATCCAGCCCCAAAAGATCCCGAGACAAAGGTAAAACTGGCCGTTTGTAGGGGGAAACATCCAAACCCTGCTGTGCGCAGGCTTTCTGGGCGGCGGACAGAATGACTTTGTGCATGCTGAACTGTGGAGGATGCTTTTAGCTTAATGGAGCAAAGCACCTTCCTCCCGCAGAAATCAGCTAATTGCCGATCCTGAGTCACCGGTGGCCTTAAACTCATCAAACATCATTAGCTCCCCGGCATCTGCCCCGTGAAAGGGCACTCACATCGCCCGCTGAATATCCACCTTGTGCTCCGGCATTCCAGCAGGAGCCGAATAAATCTGCTCAAACGCTGTCCGCCGGGGCGTGACACGCCGCCGGTGAGCGCTAATTACCGACGGGCATAAGACTGCTTTTCATCAGGCTGCATCCCAAAGCGCCTCGCGAGCCACCTATGTTTTCAAAACATCCTCAGCCCGCCTCCTCGGACGGAGGAAGCGTGGCCGCAGCGTGCCCGGCCGTCCCACGCAGTGCCTGGGGGGCAGGAAGCTCGGCAGATGGGCCTCGGGGGGATCTCTGCTCCTCGGTGGGACTTGCCCCGAGTCACGGCGCTCGCCCAGCCTTCCTGCGTCAGCGCCGGGTTTGTAGTTTGGGCCGTATCCTGCCCGACCCCCTTGGTTTTTAATATATGAGTGTGAATGTCGTCGATGGCCGCGGCACGCGGTGGTCGAATGGTTCCCTTGGTAGGGGTGGGAGTCTGGGGTTGGTGGTGCTGGTTCCGTGCAACCTGCCTTCATCTCCCACGTGCCTGGTGACAGGACGAGGGGGAATGGGCTAACGTTGCACCAGGGGAGGTTTAGGTTGGAAATTAGGAAGAAATCCTTTACTGAAGGGGTTGTTAGACACTGGAATGGGCTGCCCAGGGAAGTGGTGGAGTCACCATCCCTGGAGGTCTTTAGAAGACGTCTAGATGTAGAGCTGTGGGATATGGTTTGGTGGAGGGCTTGGTAGTGTTAGGTCAGAGGTCGGACTGGGTGATCTTGGAGGTCTCTTCCCACCTAGATGATTCTGTGATCTGCCCCAAAACCACGTGGTTGCATTTGGGTTGCCACCCACAAAAGGCCGCTGTGGCGTTACGCCGCCTTTTGTATGGCTTCAAAAGGAAGGCTTTGCCACTCGCCTTGTGCCTTTGGTTTATATTCTGCTTGGAGACCTCAGAGGAGGAATCCCAAGCTGCAGGATGCTGCTAATTGGGTTTGAAGTTCCTGCTCCGGCTGTATTGACACAGGGAAGATGATGGATTTATTTTTTTATTTTTTTATTTTTTGACAAGTGCGTTTCAGCCCTGCGTGTCTGCGCATGGGCGTGTTGCTGAAACTGCCCTTGGAAGCGCTGTGCTTTTGTAAGCCCGGCTTTGTTTTGGTTTTACTTTTCAAGGAGATCTTTGGCAAGAGGGGAAGGTGCCGGCTTTCCTTTCTCACGTCCACACGGGCTGCTCACCCGCATCCACTGCAGAGCCTGCTCGGCCTGCCCGTGGTGTGTGCGATGCTGCAGGCTCAGGACTTTCTCTCCCGTTGGGTGACGTTCACCCAAGCCAACCATGAGCTCTTCCAGGCTCAAATCATTCCTACCTCTTTTCTGCCTTGCTACTAATCCACTTTGGGGACCTACGGTCTTGGGACCACAGGCGGTTTGGTTCAGATGAGCCCCACAGTTATTAACCCTGGTGCTGGTAGGAAAAGCCAACCAGACATTTGAAGGTCAGAAGCAGTGGAGATACCAAAATACCAACTTGCATCTGCTCAGGATGCCGTGCTCCATCGTTGGATAGCTTGATTTTGGTTTGTACTTTGTTTCAGCCACTTCTGTACCTTCTCCCCACCTGCCTTTTACGCGTGGTCTCCTCGCGTGCAGCCGCAAAGCCCAGAGCTGCCCTTTAATTCTCCTGGCTCCTCCTTAAAACACCCTTGCCAAAAAAAAAAAAAAATGGTAAGAAAATCAGGTCCCAAAACAACCCCCTCGGCTTCGGTTGTGGGACCGATGAGCCGAGACCAGCGCGTGTTGTGCCGCTCTGTGCTCACCCACCACCTCCTGGTGCTCTCCTGCTGGTTGTGTCTGGCTGGCTGTCGGTTCCCCGGGACCTTTTTAGGGTCTGGGGGGGCCTCTCTGGTCGAAAAACAATGTAAAAAATAACTTCTGTGGTCGTGGAGGGGCTCGTAGCCTCCCATCATCACATCACCGCGCTTCGCCTGTGCGTTTGCGTACCCCCAAGCCGTTGTATTTTCTGTCTGGCCAAGCTGTGCAGCTGCAGTTGTGCCAGAACCAAACCCTTCTTGTCTTGCACTGGTTTTACAATCCCTTAGTGCTTCCCCCAACTGGTTTAACTGGGGGCAAGGTTTGGCTGCACACTCCTTACATCAGGCAGGAGCAGCTTGCTCCCTCCTTCGGGGTGAGCAGGAGGGGTTAAGGGGGCTGGTCTGCTGACATCCTGCCGCCCTCTTCCTCGAGTAACTCCCTGGGGAAGGGCTTCTTCTGGCCCCTGGAGGATCCTTGGTGTCCCTCCTTAGGGCATCCTCGCTGAGTGAGGACGTGGCATGGGGGCAGAATTGGACCAGTGCTGTGGGGACATCCCGGGCTGCCCAAATGCTTGGGCTATGGGGTAATCAGGATGCAGCTTTAGGGCAGGAGGAGAAGAAAGGATGCCCTTTAACTCCACAGTGTGATACAAGAAATGGCTGTTGAGCAAAGTGAGCTCCTCTTTTTCTTCTCTCTACGAAGCTGCACGGGCAGCTGGTGCGCTCAGCATCCCAACACGAGATGCTCCCCTCTGCCGAAAATAGGGACCGGTTGCAGAGAAGAGCACCAGAACCCGAGCAGAAACCTAGGAAGCGTGGAAAGACTGAAGGAGGTGAGGTTGTTTAGTCTAGGGATGAGAGGGCTGAAAGGAGAAAGGGCAGTCCCCGACCATGCCAGAGGTAGCTGCAGGGAGCAAACCGCTCTCCGTGGCTGACAAGTGCTGGGCTGGAGCTGCAGCGAGGGAGGGAAGCGTTAGGAAAAGCCGCGAGGGGAGAGGTTTTGAAGCCCTCTGACCCAGCACGGAGCAGGGAAGTTTCGACAGCCCTGAGCTTGGGCGGCTTTGTGCCTCGTTCCAGCTGTCAAGCCGCCTTGCTGCGCCCTGCTCCTCCCGCTTCAGCCCCGGCCCAGATTCGAAAGGACCAGCGGGCGGTTTTTAGCCCCGTCCCCGTGATTCAGAAGAGGGCTGAGCCTCGCCGTGCCGGAGAAGGGCTTGCAGGTCAGAGGGTTGCCTTTTTTTTTCCCTCGCGAGGGCAGCGCCCGCCGGCGTTCCCGCGGCACCACCTCTCTTGGGCAACGCCGCCGCGCAAAGATCGCGCTCCCTCTCCGACCAGTTTCCCGGCTCCGTCGCCTCCGATGAGTCAAAACACACAACCTCTTCCCTGCAGCCTCCTCGCGGGGCAGCCGGGGGGACGGTGCGGCAAAGCGAGGGGCAACAAGCACAAAGCAGAGCTGGAGATTCGGGTTTGGGGGGATTTGGGGGGAGGAAATTCTCCGCTCTGAGGGTCCTGGTGCGGAGGATCAGCTTCTCGCAGCGCCCGTTTTGGGAGATTTTCAAGAGCTGGCTGGAGAAAATGCCAGCGGAGGGATTACCCGGCGGAGGTGAGGCGCTCCAGTGGCGTGCAGGGAGTGGAAGCGCTGCCTTTGCCTTGTGCTTTGCCCCTGCTAAGGCACCTCCACTGAACCCCCAGCTGCCTGTCGTGACCGTATCACACATTCCGAGCCGACCGGTGCTCCTGGCAAGGTCCCAGACGGATGGTGGCAGAAAATGGGTCGGACTTCAGAAAACAAACAGCCCTTGAGGAAAGTGCAGCAGGAAGCTGGCTTCGTTTCTTCTTGGAAGAGAGCAGAAGCGATACTGAAACCTCCTGGAACCCTGTTGGTTTTTTTTTTTGTTGTTGCTGTTTCCTTTTTCTTTTGGAGAGTGTCAGATGCGAGAGGTGATGTAATAGTGTTTACCAGACCGAAGCACATAATTTCTAGTAGTGACTCAAAGGCGGAGCGATGATTATTCCTTTGGATGACAGCAGCAGCTGAGGAAACCAGGGTTTGAACTCGCTGCGCTTGGCGTTGGGCGTTCAGCGAGACCGCATCTGCCCCGAGGGGTCCGCTCGGGTGGGGAAACCGAGGCAGGGAGCGAGGCAGTGGTTTGGCTGCACTCGTGTTCGGGGTCATCCCACGGCTGGGAACCGGGCTGGGCTTTAAGGCATCTACCTGAGCCAGGGCTTCCCGAGATCCTGCTGCCCCGTTGCCGCGCCGAGGGGCTGCCTCTGCGGATTTTGGGCATCCCTGTCTGGGGAGGAGGGAGTAGAGAGGATTAGACTGGGATTTACCGCAGGGTGAGCATCGACAGAGCTGAAACGGGTTTCTGAGCTGCTGTCGCTGCCGTTCTGCACGGCCCCTCCTTCCCCTTTTATCCCACCTCCGTGGGACAGCCCCACCCCGCCAAGGATTTGGGCAAAAAGAGGTTAAGGGCAGGATGGGCAGCACGCTTCTTATCCCGCGCCGTCCCTCGGCTGGGTAATTTTAGGGCGTTTTTAATTGCGGCACACCTAGACGTGCCGTCGGGAGCACGGCCAGGCACGTCGCTGGGATCCAGGGAGGCTCCCGAAGCTGCCGAGCATCCCCCAAAAAGCTCCTGGAGCATCCTGGACCTCTGCGAAGGGTCCCTGAGCTGGTGGGCACTCGTCGCACCGGGCAGCGTGGAGCAGAGCTGCAGCGCTGTGCCTGCAGCCTAGCGATGGCTGCGCGTCCCGTAATGCCGTTTAAATAAGAGCTCGAGAAGGAAAAAAACCTGAGGGGGTTCCTTTAGAGCTTTTTCAGCCTGAGCTCGGATAAATCAGACCAGCACCTGGATGCCTCGCTGCCACCTTTGTGGTTGTCAGGGGGAAAACAGCAGCGGAGGGGCTGCGGGATGTGGTCGGCATGCCGCGTCCCTTCTCTTATTCCCAATGAGCAACCCGAAAGGCAAAGGTGTGGATCGCAGGGAGAGGCCCCAGAGCTGGAGGAGCACCCAGGGCATGCGCACGCCCCGAGGCAGCCACGCCGGCACCCAAAAGCTTGGCTTCAAATGTCCGAGGAGGAATTCCTCAAGGTCAGCCTGCAAACCTGCGCCGTCTGGTTTGCGCGGTCCTGCCTCTGTCACCATCACGGCTGGCCAGGCGGCGACTCGAACGTGCGGCGCGTTGCAAGAAAACGAGATAAATAAACCACAAAATCAGCCTGGGTCTGAAAAAAAAGCTCTTGGCTCCCGGCTGCCAGCTCTGCCTTTGGAGGACGGCAGGGAAATCTGAGTGCTGCGAGCTGCCTCAGCCAGCCAGCGGGGCCTGCTTCTCCAATGAATCCGGAATAATTTGATGCCAGCGACCTGTGGGGGGGATTTCAGCTCCGGGTTCGTCCTCTCCCGTCTTCAGTTCCCTTCTCTTGAGCTCTTGCAGTTCTGCTGGAGGAGCTGGGAAGGAGCTGGGAGCGGTTGCATCAGGCTGCGTCGCGCTCGTACCTCGAAACGAACGTCCCCGTCCAAATGGGAAACTTCTCACCCAGCCCCGGTGCCTGGTCGGGAGCGGAGCTTTGCTCCTGGGCCAGAACTGGGACGGTTTTATTGATAGCTCCGGTCTGGCTTCGAAGCGGGGCCGGTTGAGAACAGCACTCGGACGTTTCTGCGCTAAGCAGTTGAATCTCTCCTTCCTTTCCATCGCTCGGAAAGCTTTTCCATCCCTGCCCGCTCTGGCCTCCCCTTCTCCTGGCCTCTGCAGGTTCAAATCCTGCGTGCTCGCTCTCTGTTTTTCCTGTAAACCATTCACACGGGTCCCTTCTGCTTGGCCTCTTGGTTCTCCTTTATTTCTGCTGCTTCCCAGCACCTTTTTGGGCACCTGAAACATTTCCACCACGTCTCCCGGGTTAACTCTAGGATGCCGCCCTGACAGCCTCTCAGCGCTCGCTGTGCAGCTTATTCCACTTAAACCTGGTATTTTCCAGAGGCGTTCGCTTTGGAAGGCGCTGAGACATCTCCTTGGTGGCGTTCCAGCTCCCGCGTCCATATGGCGAGCTGGAAATAACATTTGAGGCGAAGATCTGTGCTCTCCGAACCTCGCAGATCCTCGCCGGTGACGTTCTGCTGCTGCTCCCAGCTGCTGCCTCGCCCCTCGGGGTCCCTCCCTGGTGTTCCCTGACTCTCCAGCCCCCGAGGGCTGTATCCCTCGGGCGTTGTAGGTCCGGCACTGCCTGCTGCCGTACCTCTGTTACTTTTCCCTGCAATTTGGGTCCATCTGCCTCCCCTGTACCCTGCGTGCGCGTTATTTAAGCCTCTTTTGGTTGTGTTCCGTTTGGTTGGGATTGTAGGCGAGACTCCTGGGTCTTGCCTGCTCCCCAGCTGCTCTCGGCTTGCAAATCACCCCGTGGAGAAGGGAAGACAGACCCGGAGATCCCGTGATCCTTACGGGTCCCTTCCAGCTCGGGGTAACCCATGAATCTACGATGCTAAGATCTAGCACCTAGCGCAGCTCAGGGCTTCGGTGCTCCGCATTTGCCTCTCCCTTGCCAAGTCCGGCCCCACGGCCCTATTTAGGGCACCTGACACCCAAATCACTTTCTGTGCAGCTTGGGGGCTTGCGAGCCATCCAGCCCGGGCAGGGGCAGACCTACCAAACACCCATTTTGGCTTACTGACGGCAAAAAATAGCCACGCTGCTTCATGCCATCCACCCCGCACACAGCTCCTTTGATTCCGGGTCTTGTGCAGCTCTCTGTGTCGCTCCCAAATCACCCCCTCCAGATAGGAAGCTCCCGGGGAAAAAAAAAAAAAAGAAGAAGGAAAAAAAAAAAAAGGCTTTTGCTTTGATAGAAGAAGAATCGAGGGCTTGAGGCTTGTGTGCTCCCTTTCCTGCCCCCGTAACGGCAGAGCGGAGTTTCCACGGGGCGAGGGGGGAATGTAAGGGCTCATTGTTTTGGGGTCAGGGCGCGGGGCTGGGGTGGCAGGAGAGAGGGGAGCGGAGCTGGCAGCCGAGCCCATCCCCACCTCCAGCACGGCCCCGCGTTATCCACAGCGGCAGGCAGGGAGCGGTCTGTGAGAGAGAAAATGAAGAAAATGAAGAAAAAACACAAGTAGAAGGGATGTGGGGAGCACGGGGAGCGCGCGGCTCGGGGTTTTCTGGCTGCATCAAGCAGGAGGAGGTGGTGTGAAGAGATACGGGGTGGTCCTGGGAGGAGGTTGGAAATTATGGGGTGAGGTTGGAGCCCAGAAAATGGGAGCTGAGGTTTCAGCCCGTGCTCAGAGCGAGGCAGGCCGGCGCGGGGAATGTTCCTGCCAGCAATCCGGACTTGATCCCACAGAAATGTGCGTGGGTGGACCCCTGACACCGGAGCCTTCGGAGAAGGGCGACGGGAGTGATGAGGAGCCTGGGAAAGCTGCACGGGACGCAGCTCCGAAACACCGAGGGACGGCCGCCTTCCGAGGGAAGCCAACGAGGGAGAGCCCCGATAAAAGCACACGGGGCTGCCAAGGGGTCCCGGCACTTCAGCTGGGCTGCTGTGGGATTTCCTCCAGGAGCACCCCGTGGGTTTCTCCCATGGACCCAACGCGCTTGGAATGTCACCAGGCTCCGGTCCTGGGGCTGGACGTGAGGCACCTGGTCCCTGATGGTGTGTCCCAGGTGGGAGACACGGTCCTGGACCTGCTTCAGAGCCCACGTTGGTTCCCTTTGCACTCGGGGGAGGAGATGGGGGCATTTCTGCTCCCGTGGCACCGCCTGTAGAAAGGGAGCCGCTCGCAGACGTCCGGGCTTGCGAGATCTTTTTGTCTCTGCATCCTTCAGCAAGTCAGGCCTCCGCTGCGCGCATCGTGGGGGAGAAACGCCTCCTCCCTCCCAGCCTGAACCTTTTAAAGGAGGCGAGCCGGGAGTGATGCGAGTATCTGCCACGGCAGAAGCTGGTGCTGCGAAGAAAACAGTGAAAAGGAGCGAATTTGGTGTGCTGAGCTTTCCACCAGTCGAGGCCGGACCTCTCCTGGCGGCAGAGCTACCTCCACCGGCGCTTCAGAGAGATCCCACCTCGCGTCGATCCAGCGCCGGGTGGCTCCCACGTCTGCCTCGTGAGCTCCTGAGTTATCCCCCCGCTTCAACACCAAACCCAAGGGAGGGCCTGAGAGCATCGGGCCCTTGTCTTCAGCACTCCCCAAACATGTTGGCTGAGGCTTCGCCTCAAAACCAAGCAGTTTGCTTGTTTTAGCAGTAAATCGGCGCAGCGCCACTTGGGGACGTGAAGCTTCACTGTTTGCATTTGTAATTGCAATAAAAATGGACTTTTAAAGCCCATTCTTTGTACCTGAAGCCTTCCACTCAGCAGCCGTAGCTGGGGCTGTGACGGGAGGTGAGAAGTCGGCACGACGTGTTCGGGGCCGAGCTGTTTGGGGTTCCGGCTCCTCTGCTGCGTGCAGGGCTGCCAAATCAGCAGGACTCATTTAGGTTTTGACCTCCCTTCCCAGCACAGAAGGGCCTGGTGAAAGCCTTCAGCTGGATTTCTGTCCTTCAAAGCAGGTGAGAGGTTTGACTAATCACCCTTTCGTACCCTAAGCCCATCAGCATGGGCTCGGCATGGGTTTGTTTCCTTTCCCCGACGTTTTAGCCCTTGCAGTTTCAGCTCTGTCACAAATATTTGTCCTTCTCACCTGGAAATTGCAGGGTTTGGTGTCAGAGCACTGGGGCAAGGTGTGAACGGGAAGGATTTCAGCATTGCGCATCCCAGCTCAGCCAAGGGTTGAGGTGGGTTGGACGCCCAACGGGTTTCCGAAGGAGGATTCACCTTTGTGCTGCCAGGTTGCTCTTTCCTGTCCCTGGAAATAGGAAATAAAACCATAGAATCATCAAAATGGAAACGTTCAGGCATTAAATGAGTCTTTAAGGCTCTGCAACGAGGCCAGCATGGAGCTGGGAGCCAGCCACCAGCATCCACCACCATCCTGTGATCCCATCTCCCCCTTGGGTTTTCTACTCAAGGTGTTCCTTAGGTTTTTCTCGCGTGGAAGTCACCGGGACAAGGCGAGGAGGGAGCTCAGCCTGCTGAACAACTCAGCCCCGCTGCCAGACGAGCGGAAAGTCCATCAGACGTGGGAAAGGAGCGGGGGAAAACCGAGCCCTTGCTCTCCTCGGGGGCTCAGCAGCGGGTTTGTGGCACAAATCAGGGCGTTTGCTCCCGTTTGGGTGCACCGGGAGGTGACCTCGGTTGGGTAGCGAGAGGAAATCTCGCCCGGCTTTGGCAGTGGCCGGGGCTGAAACGCGGCGCAATAGCCACGCGCGTGATTTTGTGCGCTGAGCTGGTAATTGACTGCGCTGTTTTGGCCATCAGAGCAACAGCTAGAGGCTGTTAAGATAATTTAGTGGAGGTTTGTGGTTATAAATACATTTCCATCGTGACTAAGGCTTCTAATAGATATTAAATTCAGCCGAAGGGGGTTTTAGGATTATTTTCTTCATTGCATACTCCCCGGTGTTTGTGTTTTGACGTATTAATCTTAAGGAACGAGCTGAAGGATGGCTATTAAATGTTTTTTAAGTTATAAAACGAGAGTTGTAAAAGGGGAACAAAATGGATAGTGCAATTAATGTCGCACAACACAATTTTACAGCAGCGTGGCTCCGGGATGCCCTACTGCCATGCAAATACTACAGGTGTGCTGAGCTATCATCACACAATTCTTTGGCATGTTAATGTGTTTTTTTATATATATTTTGGGGGTGAAATGGACAATAGTCTTCTCCATCCACCTTGGCCTCGTGCAGTGTAAGCTGTTCAGAATTAAGGGCTGCTTTCTGAAATCTGAAGGCAAGCCTGCCCAAGTGCCAAAGTGCCCAGGTCTCTGCTCAGGACCTCACCCACGGGTTTCCAGCCCTGTCCCTCACCCCTAAAAACACCTCCCTGCCAGCACCGAGAAGCCGTCGGTGCGAGAAGCGATGTGGCCTTCTGTGGGAATGCCTCAGCCCTCCCGTTCCGCTGTCTTCATCGGAATAAAAACGACGACAAGGCTGAAGGCTCAGCTTGGATCTGGCCGGCTCTCCAAAACAGGCTCTCCCTGGAGACAGCTCCTGCTTCCTGCCGGGCTGGAAACGCCGTGCTGACGGCCTGCGTGCTCGGATCTTCAGGCATCTCTTGGAACCTCGAGCACGAAGGAATGCGAAGGAGTAGAGGAAATCAGTTGGATTTGTCAAATTGCAGGGAAAAAAAAAAGCGTTGGGGCTGAGCTTTGGGAAGCATTCCCGCGCCACCCCTCCCACGTAGAAAGGCACCTGAGCCAAGCCCCAGTATTTACAGATATTTTTGAGGTCTGCCAGGTTGTTGAGAAGTTGAGAAGTCAAAGGTTTTTGAGATCTTCCAGGCTTGCCCCTCTTCTAATAGCCCTTGGCTTGAACGTGTCGGAGCTCCTGGAAAGCGGAGACCCCAAGCAGGGCTCCCAGCACCCAGAGCTGCGCTCGCTTCATCTTCATATACTTGGAGGTGGGGGTAGATGCTGCATTACAAAAATAAATGCATGTTATTTCATTAGGCTGGGAGGTGTCTGACAGGGTCAAGGAGTAGCTCATCCCACCTGGTGAATCCTACAAGCTCGTCAGCAGGAGTTTTACCTCCCCACCTCTTCCCGTTTCACTTTGGTCTTCCTTTCTCCTTTCCTTTTGATCCCGAACGTTTAGGGGGTTGTCAGCAGGAATCCGCTTTTCCCAGCGTGGACCTTGTTGTGTTTGCTTGCTGAGGACCTGGTTTGACAGCACGGGGTAAGAACCTCTTCTACAAGTCCCTGGCCACCCAGCCCCGTGCTGCAGTCTCTCCCAGAAACCCGACCTGAATCCCTGCCTCGAAGCACAGCTGTGCAGCGAGGAGCAAGCCCTGTTCCAAGCAGGAATCCACACACACAAAAAAAAAAGTCCGAGATATAAAAAGCTGCGTTATTAAACCTGACTCGACATGCGGCCAGCCTGGGCTCGGCAAGCTGGAAAAACCTACATTTCCAAACGGGTTGATTAGGGCTTGAAGCGTGACGCTTTTCCCTCCGTCCCCCAGCTTTCGGGCTTCCACAGGGATTGCTGGGGACGATGCAGACGGCTGCTGTTTCACCCAGCAGCTCCCCAGCCCTGCCAGCCCCATCTCTAAAGCGCGTGTCGGGAACAGAAGTCCAGAAACACGCTCTCGACCTTCCCCGTCTTGTTTTTCCCATCTGTTTTTAACAGCGTGTTCTTGCCACTTGGACCTTTCCGCGCTCGATCTTGTGATCCCTGATGCAGTATGACATTTCCAGTTTATTAGGAATGCTTTTGTTTATTTGCTGGGTGGTTTTTTTTTTCTTTTTTTCTTTCTTTCTGTCCCTTTTTTGTTTTGTTCCCATTTCCCTTAGGTTGTGTGGAGGCTTTCTGGCTCGGCTGCCGACGCAGACGGCCCCTCGGTGCCAGGAGGTGCCACCCACACCCGTCCCCATCCCAACAGCAGTGCATCCTCTGAGTGGCTCGGGGGCTTTTTCTTAAACAAAGAAGGGTGATTCTTATTTTTCCCGTGCATTTCTACCATTTTGCAATTAAAGGCCACGTCCTGGGGTGCTGAAGCAAGGGAGCTTTTGAGTTCGCCTTTTTTTCAACTCACTTAAGGCACACATCAAGGATGGACTCGGGATTTGGGTTTGGAAGTGGTGTTTTTGGCGTCCTCAGCCCTTCTACTCTTAGCAGAGTGGGTGTGTTGCCTGCTGCATGCAGGTGAGGGTTTGCTGAAGGTGGACGTGGGATCGGGGTTTGGCTCTGCCCAGAGTGTCCTTCCCTAAAACCTCCCCTGGTCTCACTCCTCAAAGAAATAAATCAAGCGATACCTTTCAGATGTGTGGGTTCAGCTCCTGGCTGACAGAAATCCCACGAGAAGTCTTCAGAGATGTTTAGTCGGGGATGCCTCCGTCACCTAGAGGTGCTGCCGTACAGCAGCAGGGCCAGTTCAGGCTGCCAAAACTACCCCCAAAAAAAGCTCAGAAAGTCGCGGTAAGCTCAGAACTGCCGTGTCTGCGTCCTGATGATTTAACCATTGGCCTCCCCAGGAAGGCAGAGCTCCTTCCTGAGACCCCGCGGCTTCCCTCGTGTCCAGCCGAGCAGCAGGGCTGGGTTTCTGGGCGGTGAGTCTGCTTTATGCATCATCTGTCCCGGAGAGCAGCCTTCCCCTCGCTCCGTTTTTGCATCGAAATCTCCAGTGCCAGGAGAATGTCATCAGCAGAGGAGTATCAATGTCAGAGCAGTATTTTACTTTTTTTTCCAATGGCAAAACGACTCCAGAAGGAAGAATTTCTTCCCAACGCCTCCCCGAAGCCTCCCCCCTGCCAGGCTCCAGCCGGTGCCCCTCGTCCTGTCCCCCCAGCCCTGACAAAGAGTCCCCCCACCAGCTTTCCTGCAGCCACCTATAGAAACTGGTAAGCCTCTGTAAGCTCTCCGAAGGAAAAATTAGAGAAGTGAAGAGCCTGCCTCCCCCTGGAAGTTGCATGGGACGTGTTTTGGGCAGCATCTCTCCAGGGATGCTCCCAAAGAGCTCCTCCCTTGCAGGGTGAGGTTTGTTGGTACCCAGCATCACACGACGCCAAGGTAAACTCGTCCTCCCGCAGCATTAGGCAGTCACGTTCAATGGCAGAGGCCGCAGAAATAAAAGGGGATGGCTGTAAAAAGGATCGGTCGCCAGTGCAGCTGCCTCAGAGAAGGGTCAGGGGGAAAAGCCCGTCCTTAACGGCATGCCTTGTCCCTGTGTAGGATTGAAGGGTGTAGAGGATAAAACACCAGGCTTGGATGGATTCATCCGACTTGCTGAGATCCGCTGAGTTCAGCCTCCGCGGGTCGTGGAAAAGGGGCCGGTGGTTCCTCCAGGTCGCTCTCAGGTCATCAGCACCGCGCCGCTGCGTTCCTTGCCCATCTTTTGATTCTTCCCCGCCCTTCCCTAAGCCCTGCTTGTGGTTTTCATCGCTCTGCGGATCCTTTCGGGAAGGGTGCTGGCACCTTTATTGGCATTAATTGGCGTACGAGCAACAAATGTCACGCCGGGATCGCAGAAAATGTTGCCTGGGAGAAATCGCTGCCTTTATCCCACGTGGGGAAGGGGAAGAAACCAGATGGGCATCGCCTGCCGGCGTGCCCCGACGGGGCCGGCTGTGATTTTGTCCTAAAAAAATAAAAAAAAAAAAAAAAAAGAAAAGGCAATTGTTGGCAAACTCTTGCTTTTAACTACTCCAGCCCTGCCCGGGAAACCACACTCAGCTCTTTATCAACCCCGCAACACGCCGCCCAGCTCTCCGCTCCCTCCCAGTTGTGCCGCTGGTATCAAAATAGTCCGGGCCCGTCTGGGAGAGGATTCTAAGAATAATTTTCTCGAGGTGTGGTTTCAGAGCTACTTATCGGGGTTCCACACCGCTGCAGGCAGCGGGGCCGGAGCTGGAGCTTTGCAAGGTGGAAGCGGAGCGCAGAGGAAGCCCGAACCCTCTCTGGATTATATTTTTACCCCGCCGAGCTGCCTTTCAGCCCCGGCGAGGGACAATAGGCACTTGTTCCCAACCCGTGTCCCGCAGACGGTGCCGGGCAGGGCCCCCCCAGCGCAGCCCCCGCCGTGCTGTGCTGGGGGAGTTGGTTTTTCCAGCGCTCCGCAGAAACATTTGGCTCGAGGAGAGATTGTGGAGGAGGCTGAGCTCGAGTGAGCACAAAAACATGTGGCCTCGCAGCGCCTTGCTTGCTGTGTGGTGCTGTGGGGTGGGTTTTGGTGGTGGTGGTTGGTTTTTTTTTTGATTGTTCTTAGTGTTTTTTTGTGCTTTTTTTTTTTAGTGGTGTTTTTTTAAGCGTATCTGAGAGCTTGGGAAGCACACGAGGAGGGTGGCGGTGATGCCTTTCAGATGGACGCGGGGCTGTGTAAACGTGAGGAAGGAAAATCTCCTTGGCCTGATGCAAGTTCACCGTGTTGAGCCTGGTTTTTCATACTATTTCTTCGGATAAATAAGGATTAGGGTGGCAGAGTTCAAAGGTGACTTTAAAAGCCACATCTCATCCCCTCCATGAAGCTGCCGTTGTCCCCAGGGCACCTACCCACCCTCTCCCACCGATCCCAGGAGGATGAGCGTAAGGAGCCGGGGTGCGGCATCGCACCGAGTCCCCTCTCCTTGCCCCATAACATGATCCCCATGGAAAAAAGGGGCGAGATGCAGGAAATTCTGGCTTCTGGGCTTTAAAACCGTGGAGCAAAGCACCGCCATCCGCCCTCTGTCACCACTTGATTCTCACACACAACCCCTTCCTCCCAATCTCTTCCCTCCCTTGCCCTCCCTAAACGAAAGCTGTTGCTTCATCCAGGTACAAGATGCTGAGCGAACAGATCGCAGGGCAAGGCCTCCCCACATTTTTGTGCATCGTTCCCTCTGTTTCCGATGCCTTTTAGCAGGGAGCAGGGCTGTGAGCACTGGGCGCAGCCCCGCAGAGGCTCAGTCAAGATTTTCTCGAAGGGCAAGCGGTAGCGTGCACACCGAGACAGCTGGTGAGAAGGAATTCTGTTAAGAAAAGAGAAAATCACGGGATTTTAGCAATTCAGGTGAGAAAAGCAGAATGTCACGGGTGCAGGAGGTTGTATTCCGGCTTTATCCATCACCCTGTAACACAGAGGCCATTCCCTGACCACACCACCTCGGGAAGTTAAATGCTCTCTGCCCGGTGGGCTCTAGCCTCTCTCCAGCCAGCACGCTAGATCTGAGCGAGGTAAGCCCGAGGGTGCTGCTCCAAAAGGCAGAGGGGTGGTGGTGCAGGACTGCTGCTACATCTGCGATTCCTCAACGTCCGTGCCGTGTTGGCCAAAAGATCCCCGACCCAGATAAAGGATGTGAGGGTTTCCAAGCTGGTTTACACCACCGAGCTTGAAACATGTGCCAGAGCCGGCTGAATTCTCCTTGGGCTCTTCCTCTAGACACTGATTTTGTTTTCTGTCCTGGAGCTGATAGCAGGACAGTAAATGAGGATTTAATAGCAAACTGAATCATCGGAGCTGATCTCGTTAGGGGATGCAAGCCAAATTACTCGCGTCCCCTAGTACCTGGGAGGCTCCGCGGCACGCGGGAGGCTGCTGCGGTGCCCGCGGGTGGGCAAGGAGAGCTGCTGCCAGTTCCTGCACGAGCCCTGCCCAGGACGGGACCTTCCACGAGCAGGTTTCTGGCTGCTCTGGCTGCTGTCCCGGGGGGCTTTGCAGTTTCCCTTGTGCCTGATGTGAGACTGGCCTGAGGTCGTGGGCTTACCTTGAGCTAAAAGTTGGTGGCCCCCCACAAATTTGTAGCCTGCAGGAATTCGGGAGAAAGGCAGTGGGATTTCGAGGGGAGAGGAGCAGCTCACTGGCCCCGTGCCTTTCCCCTTCGGGTTGGTCAGCTGCTGTTTTGTCCATCAGGGAATAATTTTGCTTCAGCATGCACTTCTCCTGCCATCTGAGTCCCGCAGGATAGGAGAGGATGCTTACAAGCGATATCACGTTTCATCCCAAACTCCACTGGGTCCTAAACGCAGCCGTGATCCAGAGCACGGCACCGACACGTGAGAGGACAGGGTTGGGTGGCCTCACCTTGCCACAGGCTCTGCGCCCATCCAAAGTGCCCGGGTGGTGCCTGCAGCTTCGTTTGTCCCCTCCTGGCCATGCTTCTCTGTGGCTCCACGCTGCTCTGCTGGGCTCAGGGAAGCACAAAGAAGGGAGCAAAGTATTTTGAAAAGTTACCACGTCTTTCCCGCATGGTTTTCTATGTTATTTTTTCAACCTCTCATCTACTTCTGAAAAGCCTTCTCAGAAGGTATCACAGGATGTCAAATTTTGTCCTAGTTGGGGTGGGGTTGTTAATTGCCTCGTCTGTTTGCTTGTTTTAAGTATTTTGGGGGGGAAATTAAGAGAGCAAAGGTGGGACCAGGTTGCCCATCAGCATGAAGATCCAGCAGGACATTACATTGTCCAGTCCAGCCTTAGCTGCTCTTAGATTGCAACCTTGCTGTCACCTTGCATTAATAGTGGGTTTAGACTGGTTTTTCAGGTGGATCTCTGAAGTCAGGTGGGAAGTTCAGCAGAAGATGGGCATCTGGTTCCCTTAAGCTTATGACAAAAGCGATGCAGGAACAATGATTTATCTAGGGCAGCTTCCTCGACTTGTGCTTTTCCAGCATTTTGCACCTTCTTCCATGTTTGAGGTCATCAAAACTGGATTCTATTAATTACTGTTGAGCACGTGTGATACAGGGCAGTGCTGATGAGGTCCTTATCTGCTCATCCCTTTGGATCAGCCTCGCCTCCTGCCCCAACCATCCAGAGACTGCTGGCACACTGCGGAGAAATGATGAGCATAATGGGGGATTTCCTCCTCTCTCACGGAGCCTGTAGGCTGAGCGTGTTTCATGTCAAGTGTTAACGATGTAAAATCTTCAGTAGGGCTGTCAGAGAGCTGCTGGACTGTCTCAGCAGAGAAGGGGACTTCCACTTCTTGTATCCCTACCTTGCTGCTTCCAAAGCTTTCCTGCACAGCTCGGTCAAACGAGTCCTTTCCCCCAAGTGCACACACGGTGGAAATCTGATGATTTGGCTTCTTCCTGCAGCTTTTGTCACTTCATCAGGCCCAAAGTGTTGACTCATTGGTCTCTTTTCACATGATTCCCTCGAAATAGCTTCTCTTGGGCACACAGCGCGAGGACCGGGCAGCCTCATCGGCACAACTTCTCGTTGTGAAGCCGCCCTCGTGCATCCAGGAGGACGGTCCCTAGAAGTTTTGAACTTTCCCTAAAAGCTGCAAGTCTTTTTCTGTGGTGTTTTCACCTAAAGGAGGACAACTCTGGTGAGTGATTTTAAGATACTGTGAGCGGTCTGGCGTACCGCTTGGTATCTGGGTCTCTGTTTTGAGGTCCTGGACTCACTTACTCTTCTGACAATGTCCAAACCTGCCTGATTTATACTTTTTTGGTCTCTTTTTTTTTGAGCAAACCCAGTGGTTTCTTGCATGAGCCCCGCACGGTTATCTAGAGGAGCAGGGAGCAGAGGTGGCTTCTGCTCTTTTATTCAGGGACCACCCCGCAGCCCATTGCTCGCCGCTGATGTAAGGCCTCTCCTTTCCCAGCGCCCCGGCCCCTGGCTGAACGCTTCCACGCCGCCCTGGGTGCCAGCTAGAATCACTGTCTAAGAATGAAAGTGATTTAGTTCCTAAGCAACCTCTCTCCTGGCCTCTTGCTAAAGAGTGACTTAGCATTTTCCAAGGGATAAAAAAAAAAAAGGAGGAATGGATAGCAATGCGTCGAGGCAGGTTCTTCTGATGTGTTTAACCCTCGGGATGCCGGTTTAGTGAGCAGCCACTGAGCAGCTGGATCAATGCCAAGGGGATCAGGGTGATGCACGGGGCTGCTGGAGCCAAGTTCAGCCCATCTGGAGGAGCTCAAGCAAGGATTAAAATCCGTAGCTGGCAGGAGCATTTCTGGGATAGCGTTCGTGAGAGGACCATCATTTTCCTTTTCATTTCTTCCCACTGGTTTCATTGTCCTTCCGTCTTCGAGACATTTTACTGTCTGCTGTCAGTTTCTTTCATCTGTCCCTCCCCATTCAAAAACTCAGTAAAGCCAACAAATGTCATTTTGTAGGACGTTTCTGCTGTGCTGACTACAGGTTTTGTTTCAAATCCATCAGCACCAAGCCTAAAAACTGAATTAGCAGCCCACATCCCTGTCCTAACCATCTCTGTCCATCCGAGATACTCCTACCACCTCTCATAGAGCCATATCGGAGAGAATTAAGTCTTCCCTGTATTTATCCCTTCTGGATCCCCGTAAGGCAAGGCTTCAGGTTAATCATAGTATGAAAGTTTTATTATAGAGAAGCCAAACCATGAGCTGAATGTGTATCTTCAGGGTGCCCAGCTCTCCTGTGGGACACACCACCTCCTAACCCGCAGTTTTCAGTCAGTTTGGCATTTCCTGTACTTTTGTGTCCATTGCTTCTTGTCCTGGCACTGGGCATCACTGAGAAGATCTGGCTTGATCTTAATTTCCCCCATCAGGTGTTTTGGGGCACGGCTGGCAGCCCCCGGAGCCTCCTCTGCTCCAGGCCCAGCAGCCCCAGCTCTCGCAGCCTCTCCTCACGGCAGAGGTGCTCCAGGCCCTTCAGCCCCTTCATGGCTGGGCTCACTGCAGTGTCTGTGTCTGTCTCGCACTGGAGAGCCCAGAATCGGAGCCAGCACCTGGATGTGTCCCACCGGTGGAAGAAGTATCTCCTCTCTTGGCTTACAGGCTCCACTCTGCCTAATGCGGCCCAGAAGGCTGGTGGCCATCTTTGCCATGAGGACACGTTGCTGGTTCATGGTTGACTTGGCGTCCACCAGAAGCCCACCAGTTTGTCTATAAGAACATCACAGTAGATGTTTTGAAATAAAACATTCGAAAATATTACTAAGATTATGATAAACAGCACCCACTCCTCTCCCCGAGCCAGGTATCTCCCCCTGGAGGGCTTTCAGTGATTTAGTGGTCTTACTACACAGGTACGAGGGTGAAAGGGGATTGCAGAAGGTTGAGGTTACATCGTGATAGTCATGACAAAGAGTTTTTCCAGTTGGGTGAATACAAACATCATTTTGGAGCACATCAGCCGTGATATTCATGCTCTGGTAACGTGGAGCAGCATGGGAGTTGTCCCTGGGCAAGCATGGGGCTTCTTTGTGGAGCTCAGCAGACTTTCTTCATTCTTTCCCCCTCCTTGCATTGCTTTTGCTAGGAGAAATAAAAATGGCTTGATATGCTTGTGAAGCGATGTCTGGGAAGGGCTTCACATAATGAGCACTTTTGCTGAGTAAAGCAACGCTTCTTATCCCAGCTGATTGAGGCCAAACCTGGCCCAGGTATGTGGTTACATTAAGCAAGAGCCTCGACAACTCTCAAGGGCTGGGGTTGATCTGCTTCAAACCCAGAAGAAGCTAATGGCAAAAAAAAAAAAGCTGATGATCACTGATGACCCCCTGTAGCTGTAGCAAGTTTCTATATATACTAGGAAGGAAGCACTATTAATTTTTATTCTTCTTCATTTAAGAACAAAAAAAGAATAAAATGGCCTGGCAGAAAGTCAACATGCAAGGAATGGGCAGGCACACTGCATCGTTTGTTGGAATGGCGGACAGATTAAATTAAGGTTTAAAAAAAAAATGATGAGGGAGGGAGAGAGAACAAGCGTTTTCTATGGGCAGAGTTCATTCGCGAGTCACTCATTTCTCTTGCTCTTCAGGGAGTGATATTAGACAATTAGCTAATTGGTTTGGGGAGGTGACCTGTCAGTGACTTAAGGAGGAAATGTCTCCTGTGCAGTTTGACATAAAGAATATATTTTCAGCCCGTTGTGACAGCTGCAAGCACCCCCCATTGAAATGAAGCATGTAATGGCTATAATAACTGCAAGCTTGGAATCCATCGTAGCCAGGGAAAAGCAATGAAAAACCTGATAAAGCGCACTAAATTGCAGCCGAAGCTAGTATGTTATGTTGTCAGGTTTGAAATATTTCTGAATTATCTCATCATTAGCACTGCATAAGCATCCAAAGCCTTTCTGAGGTTGAAATCAGTCCCCAGTTACCTTTCTGAGCCCTGCAGTTCAGCTCTTCTGCCTTCAGACCCAGGTACCTGCAGCTGACGATTGTGTGTGAAGTTGGGAGGCCTTAAAATCCAGAATTTTAGCCCAAACCTGTGTAAAGAGGTTGCCTGCTTTGCTCTCTAAGAGGACGTGAATTCTGCACATTTTTCTCTAAGTTCCCAGGACTGAGGTATTTGAAATGTCCTCATCACCTGCCCCCTTAATTTTGTGTGTTTTGGCAAAAGCTGGAGGGAAGCTATGAAAAGGGAAGAATTTAGCCAAGAATTTGTCCTTATACCCTCAAACCCGTGCCTGTGCACGCTCTTGAACACTGATACCACTGATGTAGCAAAACCCAAAATACCGAAGCGAGTGTGTTGCAAATAGACAGCAGTCATGCGGTAATTAGACAAAGAAAAGCAGGAAGTCTCCTTCAGCTGAAGTGATGTAATTTTCCACAAACAGAACTTCATTCACGTGAATGTTTCAAAAAAAAAAAAAAAAAAAAATGTAGGGCAACAACAGCTTTCAGTTACTGACCGTCGAAAGGAGGAGCGGGTCCCAAACTGGTGCTAGGAGGGAGTTGGGTTTCTGTATGGAGACTAGTGGTCCTTTTACAACATCAGGTGCCTGATTATTATTATTAAAGAGTTTTGAAAATTTCAGCTAGTTAAAGTGGGTCTCCATCCTTTCCCACAGCCCTTCTGCTCAATTTTATTTCCACGTGGCATGCTGTGTGTGCATTCAGGACTAGTGCAGTGTTCGTGTACAAGGAGCGGCTTTGCAGGTCTTTGGTGGGTCTGAGATTCCACACAGACAGTGATGAGGGCTGGGGGTGCCCGTCTGTGGGACTATTGCAGTGGAAATTAGATATGGAAACCCAGTGTGGCTGGTGGTGTTGGGCAGCTGCGGGTCCCTGTGGTGCCAGCCCTGCTCCAGCAGGGCCACCCCGAGCAGGGGGCCCAGCCCCACGTCCAGGCGGCTGCTGGAGATCCCCGAGGAGGAGCCCCCAGCCCCTCTCTGGGCAGCCTGTGCCAGGGCTCCGGCACCCGCCCAGCCCCGCAGCGCTTCCTGAGGGGCAGAGGGCACCTCCTGGGCTCCAGGCTGGGCCCGGGGCCTCTGGGCCTGGCCCTGGGCACCCCTGCAGTGCTGGTGGCCATGGCTGGCAGCCCCCGGAGCCTCCTCTGCTCCAGGCCCAGCAGCCCCAGCCCTCGCAGCATTTCCTCACGGCAGAGGTGCTCCAGGCCCTTGGGCACCTCGGGGACCCTGCGCTGGGCTCTCCCCAGGGGGCCCAGCTCTGGCTGGTGCTGGGGGGCCCAGCGCCGGGCCCAGCACTCCAGGGGTGGCCTCAGCAGCGCTGAGCAGAGGGGAAGGATCACCTCCCTCGGCCTGCTGGCCCTGCTCTGCCCCAGGCAGCCCAGGAGACTGTTAACCTTTGATTCTGTAAAACTGGAGTTACAGTGAATAAGCACATCGTGTCTTGGAGGCTGCTGGCCACCTGGCACTGAGGAAAACATCCTTCATGTCCTTACCCTCTGCATATCCCCATGGGAAAACACAGTGCTGGGCTCCCTGAGTGGATGGGCAGGGCTGGGTGGGAGAGCCAGGAGCCCAAGACCTCCTTGCGATGATGTGTTTGAGCGAACAGTGTTTATGCAATAAATGAGGAAGGATGATGTTTTTCATCCTGGTGGTGTGTCTGTGTCAGTGTCAGACAGCTTCACCGCTGCACAGACAGGAGACGGCTGCTATTTTAATCGCTGCTGCAGAAGAGTTTCTCTTAAAGGTCGTAAAATTAAAATAAAACTCGACAGGCTGACCCATCATTAGTGGTAAAACCAACTATGCACCACTACAAACACATCCCACCGCAGGGTAACAGGGCACAGGAATGAGGTTTAAAAAAAAAAAAAAATATTTTCCTAGTCTATTTATTTTATTTGCATTGCAGCTAACTTCTAAAATACCTATTTTACATCTTTTTGAATGACGTGTCAAAACCATCTATGATGCTGAAGCATTGGAAAGCTCATGTTTCCTCATCCTAACGCCAGCCCCAGGGATTACAAACCCTGGTGCAGAATGAGTGGCAGAGCCACTGAGCCTGTATCTCATGTATAGGAAAATGGGGGCAAATAAATAATTACAGCTATGTATGATCTAGAAGAGAACAATGAAAGGCATTTTTTTAAGCATCCAGAAGGAGTTACTGCTCATACACTGCTTTATCGCTTTGTCCAAGCGGTGTTGGAGGCTGTGATTTGATGACCAAAAGGGTGAAGCTGTGGTTTCTCTAATAAGCCCATGAAACATTTGGGTAAATAAACTATTTTTCAGGGGACTGGTAAAATTGAGCTTCTAATCTGTGCTTGTTCAGGAGCTTGAGAGGTGCAGGCTCAGGGTATGGAGCAGCCAGCCCAGCTCCTGAAGTTACTGAATCCCTGAATTGTAGCCATGCAGGGAAAACTCCTTCCTGGGCGCTGAATTTCTTTGGGGTTTTTCTCTTTGCCAAACAGCGTCCTCCAGAGCACTTCAGGAAATCTTCAGTGTGTTGTGAAAGAAGAGGGATCAAAGCTCTTGCCAAAGAGCTCTTGCAAACTGTGCAGTCAAGGGACGTGAACCCCACAGAGCTGTGCATCAAGAGCTACACTTCCAATTAGATGAAGAGCTGAGATCTCAACTGTTTGGACAGACCTAGCTGGAGATGTTTTGATAAATCTTCTTTTGTCCCCCCCCCAAAAAATTCCCTTTTTCAAAACCAAGGTATTTTGCAGAGAAGCTTTGCTTTCGGCAAAGATTTGGAAAGGCTTTTTCTATCCAAGAGGGAAATGCAGGTGAGAAGGAGGAATGATAAAGTGGGCAGTGGATGCCCATCTCCCTGGATTTTGGGGATCCCGAGAAGCTCAGCCAGATGTGGAGATCTATCTGTAGGGATTCTCCCATACCTTTATTGATCACTGTGGCTACTAGGGGAGGTCCTGCCTAATTTTGGCATGTTATTTTTAACATTCGTCTTTGGCTGTTTTCCTTGGTCTGGCTCTTTTCAGCTCTGGGGCACTGGCGTTGGTTCAGGCCATTCGCTGGGAGATGTTTGCCACAGAGGTGCAGCCGCGTCGGGAGGTTTCTATACATACCTCGCTCTGGGCTCATTGCAAACATCCTGCCGGGAAGAGGAAACATTTCCTCTGCCCCAGGATAACCTGCTTTCCTATAGAAAGAGAGTTTATGTTTCCGGATGGAGCATATGGACATGGAAGAGGCTGCACCTCAAGGGCCAGTTCCACCATTGGCCATAGTCAACACCGTGTTTTCCTTTGTTGGGTGGCTCTTGGGTTAGGACCTGCTCGAGGATGTGCTCCAGGTGCTGGAGGAGCATCACTCGGGGCGTTTTATTCCTTCCTTGCAGCAGGTGTTAATGCAACAGAGGTGTGCAAGGAGAGGGGCTGGAGGCAGAGTGAAAGCTGCTGAGTGACAAGCCCTAAAAACCAAACAAAAAATACAGGGAGAATGGAAAGAGAGAAGTGAGATGGAGAGGAAGAATCCAGGAAATGAGGTGTTGTTTTGGTTGTCTGCTGCTTTCTTTTTTAACATAATGTCCAAGAAAAGATTTCCTGCTGCATGAAAGGGACAACAGAGGAGGGAAGCTTTTCCTAAAAATAACCAGGGGCTGCCTTGGCCTCTAGGGCCAGCTCCTCTGTGGGGAGCGTCGGGTTTGATGGATCAGACAGCTCCCGAGGGCACGGCCGCTCCAGCCCTCTCCCTCCCGTTCGATGGCGATGCATTGATCCAGAGCAGAATCGACTCTCCCTCTCCCCTCCCTCCCCAAAGCTTTTTATCCCCCTCATGTCAGTTATCTGGACGTCTGTCAGCAGAGGGGATGGGGAGGGAAGAGGCTGGGAGAAATCCTCGGTTGCTCACACGAGCCGGGCGAGGAAATAATGAAAGCAAGATGAGTTGTCTTGCAGAATCGGAAGGTGTTGAATATTAAAGTGTAATTCCACAGATCTCTGGTGCGAGTCCTAACCACCCCTGACTGCTTAGCTTCCGAGATCAGATGAGATTGTGCAGTGCCAGCACGGCGTGGCCATAGGTGTTGCTGCCGTGAAGGTGAGCTAGCAACAGTCCAGCGCCCCAGGGACTGCAACCCGTAGGTGAAATAGTGTGATAATGGGGTCTTTGGGGGTGTTCATGCACAGTATTGGCAAGTGAGAGTATGTGACAGCGCCTGGCCCCAAAGCCTACCTGCTTTTCTTCTCCCGTTACTATGAATTGATGAAAAAGGGGACAAGGTGAGATTTGGGTGCAGGAGGCAAGAGGTGAGCTCCTCTCACTACCCTCATTTAAAAGGGCCCTGTCTGTAACCACCTTCATGTCCCCGGAGAGCTGGCAGAAAAACAAAAGGTAAAATAACACCGGGCAAAGAGCTGAGGATGAGTCCCAGCTGCAGCTGGCATTTCTTTAAAAAATAAAAATAAAAAATCGTCATTAAGTTTCCAAAACATTCAACAAAGGAGAAAAACAAGGAAAGAAGAAAAGAGCGTGTCAGTCCTTTCTGAGATCTCATGGCACTGGCACCAAAAGGGTCACTGCATGTTAAATAAGCTGCTGACAGCTTTTTTTTTTTTGCTTTTTTTTTTCGGGGCACAGCTCCATCCCTGCACACCCAGGGTTGGGTTTCCGAAACGCCACTTTTCGTTGCCATCTCCCAGCTCAGCCGGCTTCAGGATTGCTCTGGGTCAACGCAGCAGCCAAAGAAGTTCCCAGAGGGAGCCGAGGAGGAGATTATCCATTTTTTAATGATATTAAAGTATAGAGAAATAGCTTTGAAAGCATTGCTTCCAAATCTGCCTCCCTGCACTGTCTGTAGCTGCACGCAGTGGGTTGTTACGACCCATATGCCGAAGACGCTCTCTGCTGCCTAGATTAGGTGGATGCTTTTCCCCAAAACAGGCAATTTCACAGTTTGGGGGTTTCCTCCACCTTTCCCTGGGGTGTGTAGTACCGGCCACTCTTCGGGGTCAAGGTAGACCTGGAAGACTTTTGGCCATAGCCCAGGCTAGAAGATCCCAGGTGGTCCTTGGGAGGTTGTGCTGAGCGGTTGGTGTTCAGCACCGCCAAGCCAAGATCTCCCAGATATGAGCAGGTTTTCAGGTCTTCCTCCGGAAAACCAGGGGACATTGCTGCTGTCGAGCCATGGCTTCCTTTTAGAAGCACTTATTGCCGAGATGAGTGACAGGGAAATGGTCACCGGAAGAGTTTTTTGGGGGCTGAGACTTCTGATGGCCACAGTGCTCCTTGCAACCTGCCTTTGATGGAGCTGTAAAGCCAGGAGAGCTTGAAGCCAGTGGAGCTTGTCTGGATTTTAGGTTGAGCATCTGAGAGGAGAATCCGGCCCTAGACCTTCATTTTTGTTGCAGCAATGACTTGGGCTGTGCAGGAGCAGGTTTGGCTGTTGAAAACATGCCTTGGACTGTATAAAACTTGCATCTTCTCCTTGGTGCTCCCTGCCTCTGGAGCATCATCCCACAAGGGCATTGCTCTCCTGTTCCCTTCCCTTCTCTCATTCCAGGACCCAGGAGTCCTTGGAAGCAGTTGCATTTTCCTAGCTTCACTTTAAACTTCTCTAGTGAAAGTCTGGACGTGGTGCTTAAGGACGTGGTTTGGTGGGTGACATTGGTGGTAGGGGGATGGTTGGACCAGGTGATCTTGGAGGGCTTTTCCAAGCTTCATGATTCTAGGATTGTAAATGAGACGTGTTTTGAAGAATGTGAAAACAAAACAAACAAAAACCATTTCCTTGAGTTTTTCCCAAAATGCGTAAAGCATTCGGACATGTGAGAGTCAAGGACACACATGGAGTAGGTTGCTGGAACCAACCCAAGCTACAGCCCCTTTAGGAGAGTCCCATTCTGAGAATATCCATCAGTTCTTGCTCATCTGTGGCGTGATCAGCTTTTGATCCAACCTTGGTCCCAAAAGTTGCAGGGAAAAGACACTTTATTCACCCTGTGAGGCTCTAAGTGGGAAATAAAATCAATCCTAAGCCAGGCGAGGTTCTCATTGCTCTTCTCGTGTAACCATGGATGGTTCCCAGATACTTCACGTGGTGCCCTGTGGTGAAGTAATGGCTGTAGTCATCGGCATTTTCACATTCTCACCCAAATAAACCTCAGGGCTCCCTGGCAGGAGCATGGATTTTATAGTCCCTAATGGGATTTCTGTCCCATCCTAAAACCACTCTGTATTTCTGTGAACCTACAGCTAAGCAAATCCCTTCCACACTTCCTATACACGAGACTCCCCCCCGAAGCGATGCCTGTGGGTCCCCAGAGCCACTCGTGACCGTGGGGACGAGCACCCCAAAACCCACCGGTCTTTAAAGCCCACGCCAGCCGAGCTTGTCCCCAGCCGGTCGATGCGGATGAGTGACGTTCGTCTTCCCCCACCGCTGCTTTGAAACGCGCCGGGAATCCAAGGGGGTGATGAAATACCGGCAGCAATTTCCTGGAGGTGCATTCCGCGCGACGTCTGCCGGTAAATCTAAAATATCAATAGCGCCGAGCCACCACAGGTCTCGGAGCCGGTGGTGCAGCGTGTGCAGGGAATTTGAATGCCGCAGAGGGGCGGAGGGAGGGACGGCAGCGCCGAACGCTGCCGGTTTCAGGGAGCCGACAGCCGGGTTTGAGCTGCTGGGGCTGCTGAAACTGCCTTTGCTAAGCAGAAATTGATGGTTGAACTCTGCCCTCAGCACTGTGTGAGAAAAAGCTGGGGAAGGAGGCTTTAATCTCGCCTGGGACATCCATATTCGTGCCCATTCCTGTGCTGTTTTCCCCCGTAATTGCCCATTTTTCTCGTTCTGCGCTGTGCAGACAGCCCTGGCCTGGGATAATTCAGGATCCGCGTGCCCCCGAGGGAGCAAGAGGTCAAGACCTCATGAGTCACGCTGCAACCCACCCCTCCAGGGCAATTTAAAATATTCTGCCTCCCATTATTGGATCATAATAAATCCCCGTGATTTCCAGGTGCTTTTTGCCAGATACGGCTCTCCCTGGTCTTTGTGCTGCGGCATAGCGGCAGAAATGCTTATCTGGGAGTCCTGGAAGGGCTTCGTGTTGTCAGGCGTGGAGGGCGGCACGTTGACACGGATCATCCCATCGGGATCGGGTGCGGGAGTGTGTGCCACCCGTAATAAACATGAGAGCTGCTCCTCCATCCAGAAGACGATATAGGATGTGGCATGAGGAATCACATCTACGGCAGGCATTGCCGTAATGCCATCGGCAGCTCGTGGAGATCCCTAATAATGAAACATCCCCCGTGGTGTTTTAGCAGTAACTGCTGATAATGAAATGTTGCTCAGGGTGTTTTGTTGCCTTTTTTTTTATTCATTTCTGGCACCTGCCCTTCTTTGGTGGAGTCCCTGGGTGAGAAGAGGCTGGGCACCTTCCACCCTTCCTGCCCAGTCATGCCTTAAAGTCAGTTTAGATCCATTCAACGACCGTGACTTTGCTGAGAAGCTGAATTTAGGCTTTCTCCAGAAAAAAAGCAAACCACCACCTGTGTGCATGTTTTCGGGCTCGCTGCATGGGAGGATGGAGAAACCGAGTCTGCACCATCCCCTCCAGGCATCCCTTAGGAATCCCAACCTCCTGCCCCACGAGCATCTTGAGGGTGGGCTAGCACGATAATTGAAACCCGTTTAGTTCTTACAGACAGGATTTAATCGCCTTAAATCATGGTAAATGGATGGGGAGTTATCCTGTGATCTCAACACCGTGCGGGTCACCTTTAATTTCCTTTTCCTTCCATCATTAACACTGGCGGATGGGTGCTTGATTTATTCAGCGCCAAATAACAGCGCTTTCATGTGTATCGCTGTCGGAAAGACAAACAGGCTCCTTTGAAGACAAATTTTGAGGAGACGGATGCGATTTATATATGTATAGAAAGCAATTCAGTCCCCTCCCGGTGGTACCTGACCCCTCCGGCCGTGCCGATGTCACGCGCTCGGAGCGACGATCCGCAACCTGCCCCGCTGGGGGGATGATGAATGCCCGCAAAGTGCTCTGAGAACATCAGATTAGTAGGACAGAGCCTCATTATTCTATTAGCCGTCGCTGCTTCCTCGGCCTTTTTCTCTCTGGGTGCACTTAGCGCAGCATCTGAAAGCCAAGCGGTGTTTACAAGCAAAGCTCGGTGCGTTCGGCCGCTTTGGGGAGAGCTTTTTGGGGCCGTTCACGGGTTTATTTTTAATGATGCACCTGTGGTCCAGACACCGCCACCATCCCCGCAAACCGCTGCCCGGCTCTTCATGCAAACACTGCAGATTAAAAATAAAGACCGCTGGGCACTCAGCGTTATAACTATAGAAACCAAATATTTGGTTCGAGTATAAAAGGCAGGAGTGTTTATGACCACGAGGCCAAAGGCATTTCCAGCCAAAGTGGAATGTATTTTAGTTCTGCGGGCTATTTATAGAGAGGCAGCCACTCTAAATTTGAATCTTCCCTTCTGTAAGCAGTTTTTGGGTGCTTACTGGGACATGTCCGTCTCCTTCGGGGTTTAGCGACGTCACTGCGGGGAGTCAGAGCAGTTTGAGTCACCCTCGAAGTGGATGTCATGTTTTAGGGGGTTCTCTGGAAGTTCTGCGAAGCTGGAGGAGGACTTTGCTTGAAAGATGAGTAAATATTTTCCTTGACTGTAAATTAAATATTTGTACTCGGAGCTATTGTTTTAACCCCTCCAATTTGAAAATAAATGTCACTTTGAATTGAAGAAATCCAAACATAGTTGTGAAATGCTAAAACGAATTGTTTAGGGGCTGAGGTGTTTTTTTTAAAGGATGTTTACTCCAAGAAAATAAGATTGCAGAATTGACACAGATGAACAAAACATTTGTTGCCACATCTGTCCCTCTAAGGTTTCAGCTGAAAACCATCACCTGTCTGCCCATGACACTGAAAGCTGGTGGTGATGGAAAAGAAAAACAGGATGTAGGAGGCAAAATGGGCTTGTTGTGAGCGACCCGAACAGGGCTGGGTGTTGATGGACACCACTTGTCCTTGCCCTGGTGAGCTTAAAATCGCAGCAATATCTAGAAACCTTCTCCATACTGGGATCCACAGGGGTGAAACCCAACATAGGGGCTGTGAGCGCTTCTCTCGAGTCCCAAAATGCCACAATGGGTGCTACAGGGAGCTGTAGAGAAGCTATAGGATAAGGAATCTTGCGTAGATTGTACATGGAGAGACCTAAGCCGAGGTCAGCAGCTGTCAGGGGTCATGCCTTCACCCCATTCCTGCTCATCCTACTCCCCAAACCCGCTCGGTGATTTCCTTCTTGTCCCTACTGTTTACACCCTTCAAATATTTGCAGACCGTTGAGTTGCCGAGTCCCCGCTGAGCTGCCGTTAAGCCAAGCTAAACACATTATCTCAGAAAGTCGGTCTTTCTGATTCCATAATAATATTTTGCTTTGCTCTTCTCATGAATTTCCTCTGGCTTATTTGACATTTTCCTGGGATCGTGGCACCTGGCCCTGATGGGGAGACGGGAGGTGTCGTCTTTACGGATAATGGAGTGCTGGGTAGAAAATTCAGGTGCCTGCGGTGGATGAACCAGAACGGGTGCAGGGTTTTGTGGGGTCTGGATGCCTCCCTGATTTGTTTGAGCAAGCACAGACCTGATGTGGCCCCACACCTTGGCTGAACGCGGGGATCGCCTAACACAGGACTGCTCCATCAATGCCCCTTCGCTGGGCTCATCCCTCCTGCCTTCTCCTTAGTGAGGAAGAAAACTGAGCTGTACCAGGCTCAAACCCCTCCGCAGCCCTTCAGCAATGTAGGGGTCTTCAGTGCTACTCTTCCAACTCATCTGTACGTGTACAGGGTGGTTTCCCCAGGAGAAAAAATCTCGAATAGCCCTCTAGGCATAATGATAAAGCTTTGGAAGACCAGTTTGGTCTTGGTGCCATCTCCCCAACCTTTATTCATTCCCATGCCCTCACTGATATTATCTCTTGCCCAGTGTTGCTGGCCAAAGCAAGGAGACATCCTTGGCTGGGTGTAGGACTTCCATTCTTCTGGTTCCCAAGACACTAAGAGCGGTAGTTCAGGAGCACCTGGGCTACACGTGGAGCCCACCCTGGCCGTTCTCCGGGTGTTTTCTCAGGGTGGGGATCCCAGCAGGGCTCTCATTGCTCATCCTTGCTGGCGGGAGGGCGAGGAGGCCACGTGTAGACAGATCAGATCCACAACAGGCTTTGCTCCTATTTACTCAGCTGCAGAAACCACTTGAGTGCTTGGTGCTTGCGGAGAGCACCCGCAGAGTCAACACAAGCCTTCATTTTTCCCCTCTCACCTGCCACGGAGCCAGACAGGGAACGCAGGATGGATTTAGGAGTTCACAGCAAAAACAAAGCCTGGGATCCCCTGTGCATCAGGGGGTAATGTAATAAGGAGCGGCTTCCTCCCAGATTTGCAGAGTATGGTGTATATAAATTTGCAAACACCCAGCCAAGGAATCTGGGATGTTTTAGCCCAGCACAAACTCCCCAACTTCCCCGAAACCAACAGCCTGTGCAAGTTGGGGCAGGAAAGGCACGCACCCTGTGCATCCTCCAGCACAGTCACAGAGTTCCCATCTCTCAGTAAGGTTTGTTTCTAAAGATGAACTGCTTCTGAAGGAGTTTGCAGATGAGGTCCTGGGAGGGAATACCATGAATATTTTATCATGGTGCATGTAGGTGCCAGCTCTGGTCGCGATGTGCTGCTGTGCCTGTGCCTTGCTGTACACCTTGGTCCCCTGGTCACTGCCACGAACAGGAGAGATGGGCAAGTGGCATCTCTCCTGGGCAAGTGGCATCAGAGAAGAAGGATACAGGAATGCAGAACTGGGAATGAGTTGCAGGGTGCCAAAGTGGAGGAGAAAGCATCTTTCAGCTTTGCTGTGCAGCTCCCAGAGCCACCTAGCCACCAAGCTCAGCCTGCCCCACCAAAGGCTTTGGGACAAGGGCTCCCATCGAGAGCTGGACCTGTTCCTCCTTGGCAGTCCATACAGGGCATCCTTAGCCTCAGAGCGAGCCACTTGGAGAAGCTCTCTCCTCCCTTCGGAAAGCATCTGCGGTAGTCCATGCCCCCAGGTCACTTGAGAAACACCTCCAAAGGCCACGCTTGGCTCCCCGGGTCGGGTTCTTCATGCAGGTTAGCCACGAAGTTCATTTCCTTCTGGCCTGACACTGTGTTCCCATTCCAGGATTGATCCCAGATGTGAGTTAGCATTACAAATACATCTCAGAACTGTCGTTTCCCCCAGCCGTTCTCCTCCCCGCTGCCAAGTCCTCCACCCCCATCCCTGTCCCTCTTCTAGAGGGATGATTAACACATGCTGCAATAAAACTCATCAGTTTCTGATCTTTCCACCCTTCTTTGCTGCAGGTTCAGGTTCCCACGCACTGTTTTCTACCTCTCGGTTCGGAGAACCATTGCAGGCAGAAAAATTTCTCCCCACCCATCATATAACTACACTTTCCACCCCCAAAGTATTTCTGCAGATAGCATCTCAATTTTTTTTTTTTTTGGTAACATCCATCCAAGATCAGAAGCACACTTGGAAAACAGTGGTACAACAGGGTAAAAACCCCTTTTTCCAAGCCTTTGACAGATAAATGTCGGCTGCAGCACCAGCTCTCACCAGCTCCTGGCTCCTGATCTCAGATACCTGTTGTAGTTTATTCTGTTCAGTTCTGTTCTGTGTATATCATGTCATAAAACAGCCGTAATGTATGAGCTTTCTGAAGCTAAAAACAGGCAGGAATTAATGCATTTCATGTCTACCTCCAAGGTCCCCCTCCAGGTCTTCTCCTATGGGGTGAAATTCAGCCCGCTGTTTGTTTAGGTGTCCCCATGAGCCTTCCTCTACATGCACCATTTGTACCAAAGATAATTGGCAGCACATTTGCTTGAGGCAAAGCGCATCACATGAGAATAAGCCCCAGTCATCAAAAAGCATTTGGGCTTTAAAATGCTGTCCTTCAAGAAGCTGGTGTTATTATAGGGTAAAGAGCAGGGCATGGGATGGGGCTCCCAGTCCCCTGTGCTATGCAGGCACCTTGCGGCTTCATTTTGTCCCTGCTGCACTCGCCAGACGCTTTGGTGGTGATGAAGCAAATCGAGCTTTTGTGTCCTCCCTAATAGCCTGAGAGTCCCGTCGAGTCTGAGCACTTTACAGGCCGCCTTTATGGGAGGAGAGCAGCTTCATCTTTATGACACTAATGGAAAAACAAGACCTAATGACAGCTAATCCCATTCATTTCACTTACAGGGGTACTTTTGGTGCCAACCGCTGTTTACGCTGTCAATTTGCTGTACCCAGCTCTGCCTCGCAGTGCCAGTCTCCTGCTCCTCCACACCCCGTGTCTGTTAGTTTGAATTTAGGATTGCTGCGGAGCAAATCCAGTAATCCTCTCGCTGGAGAAACCCAGGAGCTGAGAAGAGGACGGTCCACCTGCAGGTCTGGATGCCTTCAGCCAGAGCTCTGTGACTCCTAGGCCAACACATGCAGATGGGCTTGTCCCCCGTTACGATCACATTTTCCATTTGTATTTCAAGATGAGCCAGCGTGGGGAAGGCTTAAGGTTTCTTCCCAAATCCACAGGTTCAGGGAGGGCTCAGCGCTGCGTAGGAGGGAGGACCGGGGAGTCTTGTTTCTCTGGCTGTGTCCGTGCGGCGCATGGGCTGAATGTTTCCTTTGTGGTTTTGTCTGTGAAGGCTTGTGTCTAGCCCTTTGCTCTCGTGCCAGGGAGTCCCGGCACTTCCATCCTGGAGCTGTCTCGCGGGGACAAAGGACACCAGTCTGCGCACAACTTCCCTGGCTCTTGCCTTAGCCCTTCTGACGGTTTTGTGTTTGAGTGGGGCATGGTTAAGTGGGTCAACAAAGAGGTCATTTTTCCAGCTCAAAGTGCCCTAATAAATTAACCAGTGAGGATTTTAATAATACATGAAAGGAGAGAGGTTTGCTGCTTTGGGAAAGGCTTTTCAGTTATCGACGGGGTCACCAGCTGGGGACGGTGGCCACAGGGATTCCAGCAGAGGGAGAGGTGGTGGGCCCCATCCTCCACCGACTGCACGTCAGCACCATCGGGCTGAGCACCATTTCAACCCACTGATGGAAGTGCTGGTAACAGGTTTCCACACACGTTAGCAAGCAGAGAGAGTTGCTGCTCTGGCATTGTGGTGTCACAGAGTTAGCACCCGTCCTCGTGCCTGCTCCTTTGAGGCCTGAAACGTGGGTTTCAAGCTGGGCTCCTGAGAAGATGAGGCTGTGTGATCAGTCAGGGGGAACAGTAGACTACCACAGTTGTGTCTGGGCTTCAGCCACTTTTATGAAGTAATTTAAATTTAAGGAGGAAAGGCTAATCCGCAGAGGTCCCACTAAATGGTCTCGTTTATCCTGCAGCTTCTCAACTGTTGTAAAGTGATTCCCAGCACCTCACCTGATTCATTCCCACCTTGGCTTCCTTCATTTTATAGAAGTCCCTAAACCAGGCAATCTGTTACCATGTCCTTGGGTTATTTTTCTGCCTCGTTCAGTCAGATTTGTGGCCATCCTTCAGGTCAGACTAGGAATATTTGATGTCAAGAGCCTGTTCTCACTGTGTTGTTGGTTGGCTGGGAAACAGGAATAACTGGAAATCCTGCAGCTTCCCACATCTGCTACTGCAGGAGCTTCTGTAGGCCTCACAGCTCTAATATTGTATCTGGAGTAGTGCAGCCAGCAGGCCCAGGGAGGTGATCGTTCCCCTGTGCTCTGCTCTGCTGAGGCCGCACCTTGAGTGCTGGGTTTAGCTTTGGGCCCCTCACTACCAGAAGGACATCGAGGCCCTGGAGCGTGTCCAGAGAAGGGCTGCGAAGCTGGGGAAGGGCCTGGGACACAAGGCCTGTGAGGGAACTGAGGGAACTGGGGGGGTTGGGGCTGGAGAAGAGGAGGCTCAGGGCAGAGCTTATTGCTCTCTGCAACTGCCTGAAAGGAAGGGGTGGGGAGCTGGGGGTCGGCCTCTTCTCACAGGTAACCAGTGAGAGGAGCAGAGGGAATGGCCTCAAGGTGTGCCAGGGGAGGGTCAGGTTGGAAATGAGGAGACATTTGTTCTCAGCAAGAGTGGTCAGGCATTGGGATGGGTTGCCCAGGGAGGTGGTGGAGTCCCTGTCCTTGGAAGTCTTCAAGGCAAGGTTGGACGTGGTGCTTGGGTACGTGGTTTGGTTGGTGACATTGGTGGTAGGGGGGGACGGCTGGACCAGATGAGCTTGTTTCCAAACTTAATGATTCTAGGATTCTATGACATAAGCATTGCTGTTAAGAGTAGTTTGGTTTTGGGTAGGCCATCTTATCCATTTGACTGTCTCGTCTCTGCTGGCTAAACCATGCTCGTGTTTATCAAGTCACTTCTTATGCACTTGAGTTCCCAAGGCCAAAGAAATTGTCATGTACTCAGGATCACGCTTTGTCTGCTGGAAGAAAGCAAGAGGTAGGGCAGACATTTGATTAATAAAGTGCCACCTCCCAAGGAAGCCTGCACCAGTGTCTGAGCCTGTCTGAGCATCCTCAAAGTAAACAAACTTTTCCTAAAATTTTCCTTAAATTTCTGAAAATTTTCATCTACCAGTTTCATCCGGTTCATCTCAAGTTTCATCTCCACGTTTCATCTAGTAAGAGAACCCATCAGTGAAGGGCCATAGAGAGATCTGAAATTGTGGTATTTGAGGAAGAGGTGAGCAGAGCAGTACAAAAAATTCCTGCAGGGAAATTCATGGATTGAGTTTCCCTGCAGCAGTCTTGTTTCCTCTCCATCAAAGTGTGGGGAAAGAGCAGAACAGCTTTATAGATATGGGGTGAAAGGGACCAGGTTAACCCTGAGTAAGGGAGTTTCTTCCAAACCAGTAGGCAGAAGAAATACTCAGAAATGACTTTTTGGGTAGCAAAAGGCCAAGAACAATCCTGGGCCAACCAGTGGAGCCCGCAGCCCTGTTAGTGGCAGGTCAGTTATAGGATAACGAGGGCAGCCCAGACAGCCCTGCACACACGGCAGGGGAATTAAAACCCGATAGATTCCAGAAAGATGTCATTCTCTTTTGTGGCTTGTCTTTGTGCTGTTTTTCAGGGATTAATGCTAGTTCTCAGCATTTCTCTTAAGTGAAACGGATCTGATGGCTCCTGCGGGGAGATGCTGCCAGTGGCACAAAGGGTAATGAAGCAGTAAATGTTGAAGACAAATTCATCAGATGGAGCAGTCTGGATCACTTGGCAAGCAGAGCAGATATAAACAAAATACATTAGAATACAGCCCCGTGCAAAGTTGTACATCAAAGGAGAAGAAATTAAGATTGTTCCTATGGAAAGGTGCAATGAATCATCAAATGCAGGGATTTTCTGGGTTTAGTAGAAAGAAACTGCATGAGCAGCTCCTGACATGAGTGAGGCTGCAGCAGAAACAGCTACTGTGACCTTTGATGTCTAAATAAAGGGGTAAAAGGTGCGTTTATTTCTCCTTATGTACAGCCACAACAAGATGTATTACACTAGCTGGCTACTAATGTTAAAGCCAAAGGGAACGTGAAAGTATTTCAGAAATGGTGTTTAGCACAGAAAATGCCTAGGCTGGCAGCTGGTTCGTTTTTTAGAAGAGCTGAGGGGTTGCAGCACACAGGTGAACGTGATATTTTCTCCCATGGAAGGTGCTAAGGATACTTCAGTCTGGTGGAGGAAAGCATCACAAGAGCTCGTTATGAGATGCCAAAGCCACAAAGTGATAAATTGGAAGCAACTCTGCCTCTTTTTTTTTTTTTCCAGAGATGATGGCTTAATATAAAGACAAACAAGTGATTACCGGGTTTCATGTGAACATAAAGAGCATCTGATGTAGCAGAGATCAGTTTATGGTCATAGCATCATTGAATAATTCAAGTTGGAAGGGACCTCAGGAGACCTGAGCAGAGTGAGCTGGTTCCCTGGAGAAGTTCAATGGGCTTGAAACAAGAAGTCCACTTAGTTTGGCTGTGCAGCAAGTGAAATTTATCCCCTCGTGTTGTGCAGGTCCGTGGTTGTCCCCACATACACCCCGATGCGCTCGTGCTCTCTGCAAGTGTCTCCTGGAAAGGGGTAAATCCTTCAGCAGGTTTCAGTGGGGCCTGACAGCAGGTTGAGATAATTAGGTATCTACAGGTTTCATCTAAAGGAGAAGAAAATCCGCTTTTAACCCAGGAAAGGCTTTCTCCAGAGCTTGCACAATATTAAGCACCAGGGAATCCACTCATTAGGTAGCCCTTTTATACTGCAGGAATAAACCCCACCTCGGCAGACCAGCTTAGCCACAAGAAGCCAGCTCATGGGTGAGTGCCAAGGAGCTGTCTTTCTCAAGCTTTTGACTCTGTTTCTGTCTTTTTTTTTCCCCACATTTGATGTGTTTGTCCCCACAGTCTTCTGTCTTGCCAAAATAACAACTAAATCCCACGTTTCCCAGAGCAAATCCAGGGCAGCAAGTGAATCATAGAATCACAGAATCATTAAGGTTGGAAGAGACCTCCAATATCACCTGGTCCAACCATACCCCTACCACCACTGTCACCCACCAAACCATGTCCCCAAGAACCACGTCCAACCTTGCCTTGAGCACCCCCAGGGACGGTGACTCCACCACCTCCCTGGGCAACCCGTCCCAACACCTGACCACTCTTTTTGAGAGGAAATGTCTCCAAAGTTGCAATGGTTGGGCTCTTCCAGGAGGGCCAAAGTTGACAACACTGCCCCATTGCTCTTTCCAAGCCCACCATATATTAATATCCTTAGAGGGTCAGACCCAAGTCCATCTAGCTTTGGGTGTTGTACAGTGGTCAGTAAGCAGGTGTCTAGAGAAGACTACATCTTCCTCCTTTTCCTCTTCCTCCTCCTCCTCCTATTTTCACTTTTGTCCATAATTTTCAGCACGGGGATCTCCTTTACTACACATGATGGCACCTAGTAACTTTCAGGGGACTTCCCTTCCATGCTCTTCTTCACTCTCCACTTGTGGCCAGCTAAACTTGAAGCCTCCAGAACATGCTGCAACGAGGAGTCCCACAGATCATTTGTGCAATGCCCAAATTAAAGACTCCTTCTGTGTGCCGCGAGCTTGGGTCCCGTTACCTTCAATGACATCCTGTCATTCTTGAGTTAGGCAGGAGCGGGCAGGTCATCTCCACCACCTTCTCCCTGCCATTGTTGGTTTCCTGAGCCAATTCCTCTGTTTTTCTGTAGTTTACAGACACAGTAGTGCTGCTTCTCCTGCCCCTTCACCTGAAATATCCTCAAATTCTTCCTGTGTTTGTGTTACTTTCTGTCCAGGACAGCTGCAGGAGGAGCACTGAGACATCTCAGTGTGGTTGCTTCAGGCCCATTCAGGAGGTGTTCTCTCACTCTTCAGGTGATAAGTGTTCCCCTTCCCTTCGCTCATCCACCCCACAGCCTCTCCCAGAAAGTTCCCCACGCTCTGGTAAAGCCCACTGAAATGTGAGATCTGGGCCACGTCCCAAGAATTCGCTGTTGTCACCATTGCCTCTGTGAGAGGCATGGGTTTGGTTCAGGCTGCAGTGACTTTGGTCAAATTAGAATAATCTTAACCCATTGATAGAAAACATGGGTTTAACCAAAGGCAGCATGTGTGGGTCTGCCATTTGCCATGGTCAAAGGAGAGCCCCTTGGCCATGCAGGAGCAGATCAGTACCTTGAAGATGTTGAGCCTTCTCTTTCCTCCTGTATTTAGGGGGCAGAAGGTGTCTTCTGGGTGGTCCAGCCCCCTAGTAGCCCTAAATATGTATCCCCACTAGATTCAGAGAACATCTGGGCAGGGATAAATGGCTTTGTTTCCTCTGAAAGGGAGTCAGTTCACTTGAACCAGCACCTGGAGGCAAGCACATTTTTGTGTGTGTGTGTGAAAAAAAAATGATTATTGCTGTGAGCAAGAGACTCCAGCAGACACATACACCTTGACCACAGCTAGAAATAAACTAGACATGAAAAGGGGGGAATCTCCACAAGGAAAAGACCACAGAGAAAAAGTTATTGGAGTCAAAGATCAAGGGAGTGTTTTATTGGCCTGAGAGCCAGAAGATAAAGTCCTTTCCTCACTTCTGCTAAAGATTTGGGTAGCCCTGGCTGGGTTAGCGCTCTCCTTTCTCTGCCTTTCCTGGTCTGCCTTTTCTCTTCCAGTCTGGCATCTCTGAGCTAATGCTGTTTCTCACTGTGTGGCGCCTGGCACAAAGCAGCCCAGATTTTGGATAGTTTCTCATGTTGGGGCTACCATGGTAATGTTTCCTTGACAAAAGAGCTATGACAAGGAAAGGTAAAGGTCCAAAATTTTTATTTTTTTAAAGGCATGAGGATGCCCAGTTCCCACAGTATTCCCAGGGGTCAGGTGCTGTTTTCCAGAGGGTTTGTGGGAATGTATTGGGAAGGGTAAGTTTCACCAGAGCAAAACTAAGCTCTGCAAAACGTTGTGTAACTGGACCCTGTGCTGGATCCTGCATGTCTGGGGGAAGTTTGGGCAGCTGGGAACACTACGCTGCCCACCTCACTCCCAACCAACATCCTGGTAATAAGATCATTTTTCTAAAAAAAAAAAAAAAAAAGTAGTTGGGCACCATGATGCTGGTCTGATAATGTTTAAAAATTGCAGTTTTATCCCATCATCTCACCTTTGAAGAGGTTTATCCAACTGGCAATGGTTACACACTGGGACAGCATATAAAAGTGGTTCAAAATTAACAAGGTTTGGAGTTTTCCTAAAATTGGAAATCATCCTTAGAAAGGTAAACCCACCCCAAATACCCCATTTTGAGCTAGAGAAACCAGGGGCAGTCCTTTAGGTGATGGGAGAAACTTCCTAACATTTTGCCATCACCTTCAGCCCCGCGATACCTCATGCTGATCATCTCAAAGCTAACAGCAGGTAGCGATTTTTGCTTTTCGTAAGGCTTGCCGAACACTGAAGAGGTTCAGTATCATCACATTGTAAGACCCTTTTCCTGCATTCTTTAAGTGAGGGAATTAGTGTGCCAAGGGCAGAGGGAAGGACACGGCTCTTATTCCTCTCTTCCATCTCTATTTCCATCCTCCTTCACCTACGAGGTGGAGGGCAGAGCAGTTTAATTATAGTATCGACTCCAAAAGCTGACACAGGTGCCTACCTCCCAGATGATCAAAACTAAGCCTCGAGTTGTCTTTTTCAACTTCTTTTCTTGGTTCAAAAGTATTGCTTTATATTGGCTTGGCTTTGTAACACGAGCCGTGCTTGGGATTTGAGTGCTAATGGGTAAAAGCATCCCTGCAACATGTTTTGTGTGGGCAGAGACTGGCGTATGTTCACCATGGACATCGGCACGCCAAGTCTGGGGCAGGCTCTGTGGCCAGGGCAATGTGTTTTCTGGGGGCAGAACCCTATTTTTGTGGGAGCGATTTGGGGCAGCCCCAAGCTGGGGGCAAGGGAAGGAAGCATTGACAGTCCCGTGGGATTTGTTTTGCTCTTGCGGAGGCCTCCTGCTCTCTCTCTCACCCTCCAATGCCTGCTTCAGGGAAAAAGAGACAGTGACAGCACAGACTGCCCAGAAAGCTAGAAAAACTTGGTCTCGGTTATCAAAGTCATTTGTTTGTGCTGAGTTCCCATGTCCAGCCCTGCCTGTGTAATGGGCCTCCGTCTCTGCCAACTAGTTCTCATATCCCTCCGAGAAAGTGCTTATCAGAGCCTGATACCAAAGTCTCAGGAGAGGAAAAATCTCCAAACAGTTTGCTTTTTCTTCCAGAAACCCCAAGTTCAAAAAGCAAAGTAAACTCCTCTCTGGCTGCTTGTGTGCTTGTGCTGTGCGTGTTGACTTCTGTCAGTCTGCCCATGAGCAGCTCTTACTACGGACCATCGACCTGGGGAGGGAGAAGGGAGATGGAATGGATGTTTTAAAGGAAGGCAAGCTGTCGTGGGGAGTCCAGAGAACGCTGTGGGCTCTGGGGCAGCACTGTTTGTTTACTGAAGAGAAATGGCCCTGGGGGTCCTGGTGGGCACCGGGTGGAACGGGAGGCTGCCACATGCCCTTGGCGCTCAGAGGCCTCGTGGTCTCCTGGGCTGCCTGGGGCAGAGCAGGGCCAGCAGGCCGAGGGAGGTGATCCTTCCCCTCTGCTGAGGCTGCTGAGGCCGCCCCTGGAATGCTGGGCCCGGCGCTGGGCCCCCCAGCACCAGCCAGAGCTGGGCCCCCTGGGGAGAGCTCAGCGCAGGGACCCCGAGGTGCCCAAGGGCCTGGAGCACCTCTGCCGTGAGGAGAGGCTGCGAGAGCTGGGGCTGCTGGGCCTGGAGCAGAGGAGGCTCCGGGGGCTGCCAGCCATGGCCACCAGCACTGCCGGGAGGTGCCGAGAGGCCGGAGCCAGGCTCTGCTCAGGGGTGCCCAGGGCCAGGCCCAGAGGCCCCGGGCCCAGCCTGGAGCCCAGGAGGTGCCCTCTGCCCCTCAGGAAGCGCTGCGGGGCTGGGCGGGTGCTGGAGCCCTGGCACAGGCTGCCCAGAGAGGGGCTGGGGGCTCCTCCTTGGGGATCTCCAGCAGCCGCCTGGACGTGGGGCTGGGCCCCCTGCTCGGGGTGGCCCTGCTGGAGCAGGGCTGGCACCACAGGGACCCGCAGCTGCCCAACACCACCAGCCACTCGGGGTCATGTGAAGACATAATTCTTGTATTCAATCCAGCATAGAAATGTAACTGTAGTGTCATAGTAACTGTGTGACAACTATGGTATCCTAATATGACAAATATAATACCACATAATAACCACCTGCAGCATCCTGTTTGGTTTTCTCAGCCCTGTGTCTATGCCAGCCATGGCAGAAGAGGTAGCAAGGTGCAATCCAGCACCTGCCCTCCTCCACCACTGGTGATGGTGAGGGCTGAGGTCAATGCAGCTTCGTGCTCAGTTCATCACTTCCATTGCTGGTGCCCAGGAATCCATGCCACCACCCTGCCTCTCACTCCAACATCGAGTTAGGATGCAGCGAGGCAGATGAAGGGTCCGGGAAACACCCCTGGGACCCACACTGACAAAAACAAAGCACCTTGAGGACAAGCATATGAAAAATCCCTTTAGCTGCCCTGGCTTCTGGACCAGACCCAGACTAAACAGTTGGATGGAGACTCATTGCACAGCTCTTTGGGGCCCTGGTGATATCACCCAGAGCCTTGCTTTTGTAGGACACGTTCCCTTTTGCTCTTCTGTTTTGCTGCTCTCATCCCCCTAAGAAGGGTGTGCTGCGGTGGGGGGGAGAAATTTTTGGCTAGGAATAACAGAGAGAAATACAGAGCAGGGCTGAATAGCAGGAAATACTTCCAGATAACAAAATCTGTGACAGGGCAGCAGGGATACGGTGGAGGCCCCGCACATGAACTATCTGCAGCCAGCCCCAGGGCAGGAGCTGGGCTCCAGATCTCTCCTCTAAACCCCTCACTTTCCTGGCACCTTATGAAAAAGGAATCACCCAGAAAAGTCCTCTTTGCTCAAGGGGAGTTTAAAAATAACCATGCTGCCCTTTCTCACATGAAATGGACACGTAGCAGGGTGCAGTGTCACTGGGTTTTAGGGTGTGAGTAGGCTCATCGGGTCTCTTTTACAGCAAGTTCAACATGTATCAGTTCCTCACTGGGCGCTGGATCTAGTTATGGAAAAGTCATTTAGATTCAGAGATAATTTAGGTTGGAAGGGAGCTCAGAGCTCTCTGGCCCAACCTCTCACTCAAAGCAGGGCCAGCTTTGAAGTTAAAGCCAACTCTGAAGGTAAATCATCTTCTCCAGGCCTTGTCCTGGCAGGTTTTGAATGTCTCCAAGGCTGGACATCCCTCACATCTCTTTTGTCCCACCACTTATTGTGAAATATTTTCCTTCCATCTAATGGGAACTTTCCATCACCTCTTGCACTGTCCCTGTGCATCTTCCAGCAGTTTGCCTCCATCTTCTCTGCACCCCGTGGGTAGGAGCACTTCCAGCTCACACTGGGGTTTCCCCATTGCCCCTCTTTCTCAGACAGTCCCAGTTTGTCTGACGGTGTGAGTACAACCTCACCATTTGCTGTTTTGTTTTCCCACCCCATCCCAAACCAGGCTCTCCAGCATCCCAGCAGAAAAGCGGTCGGTGCCCTCACGTCACCCGGGGACATCTTGATTTTCCTAAGATCCACAGCGCAGCGCTGAACTCTTGAAATCTTTCCAGCCAGAGAACTCCCCTAAAGTAAATACTGAGGAAAGTGCTTTCCACATTGTGTCACTGCTTTGTTGCCCTTCGCAGAGCCGGGCAGGGCTGTGGGGAGCCAACGTGGATACAATGGCTCTGTGGCTCCCACCACCACCTCTGTGGGTAGAAGCCATCTCAAGCCATTTCTGCCCCCGTAACAAAAATTTCTGACAGCAGGAGCTGGGTTTGAAGCTTTTGTGTTTTTAAATGATCTTCCGAATAGGTTTTAGTCCTAAAAACCTCCTTAAAACCCAATCCTAGCTAGCTGTAAGAGTGGCTCAGTGCAGGAAGTCCTGTGCTGGCCGTGCCACCCCAGGGTGGGTTTTGCACGTAGCGATTCGGTGTGTGCTCCAAAGGCTAATTATGCATCCAACGATGGGAGAAACACCCAGGAGGGAAGGCTTGACAGCCTCAGACACACAGAAAGCTGAGGTTTTTTTATTTCTATTAATTCCCCGGCTCCCCGGTGAGCCGAGGAAGAGTCGCCGCGCACCCCGGCAAGGCTCCCTGTGCCCTGCAGGCTCTCACTGCTGCAGCTCGGCGTTATTAACGCTGTCAATCAAAGCCTCCCCCAAAGTGATGCCGCTAACGAACTCACCGTGAACTCGGCCGGCGCAGACGTGTGATTAGCCGGGATCAGCACGGCGGGGCAGCCCGTCTCGCGGGCGTGTGGCTGATAACAGGCTCTGGGACACGGCGGTGCTCAGCCGAGGTCTCCTCCATCCTTTTTTGATGGTCCCAGGGCTGGGACCTGCTCACGGAGTTGCGTTGGTGCACTGAAAGGCGCCGTGAGCAGGCACCGGGTGAGGAGAAGGTGCTTGAAGATTTTGGGGAGGTGGATTTAAAGGGGAGTTCAGGCTTGTTTGCTCTCAGGCTTGGGGATATCGGGGTCAGATGGCCGCGGTGGGGCTCCGAGGTACCTGGCAGGGGCAATTCACAAGCAACACAATTACCGAGTGAGCTTTCCTCACTCCCTGCTCCTTCTTGCAAGCCTGTCTTTTTCCAAGATGTATTTATCTCCTTTGAGTTAGCACTAATGCGGGGAGGGGAGAGGCTTTCTTGCATGAATAATAAAACCAGCATCCTCCTGTCCATCAGATGAGATAACAAGCCTGTAGGGACACCGATGGAGACGACATTATCATACAGGTCACCAGCAGGTTATTTATTCCACAATTCTCCTCTTCTGAGCTTCGCTCCATGGTGCAGGTAGCACAGCAGCAGGTGACAGTGTCCCTTCTGCAGGGTGGATGAGACAGGGTGGCCGGGAAAGGCTCAGACCCGATTACAACCAGTGCTCTTGTTGCGGGTGACAAAACCCAAGAGCACCACCAAGCACACCAAGCCACCCAAAATGACTCAAAACCCATCTGAGAGTGGCCCTGCCTGAAACCCCCATCTTTATCCCCCTTTCCCAGGGCTGATCCTGCCAGGATGCTAAAATTGGAGGCAGACAAGGGGGGACAGCATGAGCTTCCCATGCACATGGGAGCATCCCCACCACCAGCTGGTGGCCATGGGGCAATAGCTGGAGCCGTTCTGTGCCCGTGGTTCTTCTGGTCCGTGGCAAATCTGGGGCACCAGGACCTGCTTGCCCCTCTGCCGGGTTTGCTGCTCGAATCGCTCAGTCCCTGCTTTTATCTCGGTGTGGAAAAATTGCCCAACATCACAGCTCGGTCTCTTATCCCACATGCCAGCTCGGATTAGGTGCTGTGATTTGTGTCAGATCAGATTTTGGCAGGCTTATTTCACACCGGCGGTGTGCTGCGCTGCCGGGGACAAAGGTGGTGGTGGGGGGAGAAAGAGCAGGGCAGAGAGATTTCTAGGGAAATATTTCCTTTTTTCTTTCCTTGCCTTGCCTTGCCTTGCCTTGCCTTGCCTTGCCTTGCCTTCCCTTCCCTTTCCTTTCCCTCTGTACCATTTTCTTTTCCATTTTCTCTCCCACATACTGTCTGTGCAGGGCTTTCCACTGCTACCAGACGGACCACAGAGAACTAGAAAAGTCGTGGGTCTTGTAAACAGAGACAAAAAGGGGAACTGTGGTGGCATCACCAGCCTCGCTTGCAGCATTTCCTCCTGTTGGTTTTTTTTTTTTCCCTAAAAGCTGTAAATTCTGGATCCTACTTACTGTGTTTGGTGTCTTTTCTAATGCAACTTCTTAGCTGCGAAGAAATGGCTTGGTGTTGTCAGGAAGAAGCTAACGGGGCCTTATAGAGCAAGAAAAAATGTTCATGAGTTTGTTTCCCAAGGATTTGGCTAATCCATTTTGAGGAGAAGGACAGGCAAATTACTGCTCCTGCCTGGGGAAACCTTTTTTTCCCCTGCACCAGCCGGACACAGCTCCCTCGTGTGTGTATTTCTTCATCTAGGAGCAGCTGTCTGAGAAGAAGTGGGTGAGCATCTCCCAGACAAAACCAAAACCTGCCAGCCCCGCAAGTCCTCTTGCTAAGCAATTTGCTGCTCCACTGCACTTGGAAGCCTGCACTGAAGCTTTTTTCTCAGCACCAGCAGCCAGATTAGGAATCGGTGCAAAACTAATTAGGCTACACATCTCAAAGTCACGAACAAAAGCTATTTTTAAGCCTTTGGGAAGTACGATGCAAATAATCACGGGGTTTCTTTCCTTTATTTAAAGCACCGAGTTCTCCAGAGCTGTAGGATCCTGATGGAGTTGGGTGTCCAAGATTTAGCTCGTGCCCCATCACCTGCAGGTGGAGCCTCGTGGGGCTGTCATCACCTCGTGGGGAGCATCGTGGAGGTCCCGGCACCTCCCCGAGGCTCCTTGCTGCCTCTCTTGGGTTGTCAAAGATGTCTGTGGCTGTCGGCCCTTCCTTCTTAGGGATGTCATGTGCTTTCTCATGTCCTAACCTCTCATCATCATATGAACCCAAAAACCGGTGATTTGGAAAAATAATAGAAGAACAAACACCCACAGCTGGGGCAGGATGGTAAGGATGCCATCTGCTCCCTTGGCATCCTTTGGTGTGTCGGGTAATTCGGGATCACGGGCAACACCCTGCATCGCCCTGCTCATCCACAGGGGCCGGCTCCAGCCCGTGTTGGTCAGTTTCCCATGACCCCGTTGAACTAAATGTTTTTGGTGGGCTTTTGTTGCTGCCCGGCGGTTTTTAATGGCAAAGCTGATGTTTTATTCAACAAATCCTCCCATGGAGCGGTGTTGGGAAGCACCTGCCTCTCCCCATCCCTTTCCAAGGGAGCCCTCCAACTCAAAGCAATTTTCTTAAGGGCTGTGATCAGGTGGACCATCACAGCCTTACACCTTACCTTCCTCAAGGCAGCGTGGCTCTGCGATGGGGAGCGGCGTGACAGACGGGCTGAGCGGCTCAAGGGGGGGTTCATCCCACAGGTATTGGGATGCTCACGCAGATCCCACCCCAAAAAAAAAAAACCCTCCTGGGGAATTACCCCTGCCTGATTCTCCATATAACACAGAACCTGTAGCATGTAGGACTTGATCTCTGTGGCTCCCGGCTGCTTTTGAAAAGGCTGGGGCAATGTGACAATGACGGTGCACTCAACTTGCCCGGTCACGTATTTAATCCAAAATGCTCTGACGGGCATCAAACGTCCATGTTCAACCCCCAGCAGCGGGGCTGATGACTGGCACTTCTTGTCCAAGGGCTGCCATACCGACAAGTCGATAATAACCTTTTCTTCGCTAAGGAGCCTCCTACGTACTCGGGAGCAGAAGATGCTGAAAAACAAATGAAGCCTGGGTTCTCCCCTGGCATTATTCCTGATATTTAAAAAGCCGGGCCGGTTTCCCGTTGGTTTTATTAGCCTTTCTATCCTGGTATTTAAACAGAGATGGGGTCAGCAGGCTCGGTATCTGCAGATGCTCCCCTTTTAGTTTTTTTTTCTGATGGACGGGGTACCCAGAGTGCTGTGTCCAAAGCTCCTGGGCTTCTCGAAGCTGCTGAAAGGCATTTTGGCAGATTGTCATCCAGGAACGAAGGGTATTCGGGTCCTGAGAGTGTGTTTGAGCTGTAGGGTGGGAGCAGGGTTGCTCTAAGCCTCGGGACTAGCACTTCTCGGGGTCATTGAGCCATTAGGATTTTCACCCCTAACCAAATAACCAGCGGGATTTGGGTATCCAAATCCTGGATCTGTGTGCTGCTTGTATGGATGCCCGATCCCAGAGCATCCTGGGGTGGGAAGGGGACATCCACCTGTGTCACCCCACACATGGCAGTGATTTTCTGACCCTCGTGGCTTGAGCAGTGGCGTTGATGCTCCCTCTCTGCTTGGTTTCAGGCATGGAAGAAACGCTGGTTTGTCCTGCGCAGCGGTCGAATGAGCGGTGACCCGGACGTCCTGGAGTACTACAAAAATGACCACTCCAAGAAACCCTTACGGGTGATCAACCTCAATTTCTGCGAGCAGGTGGACGCAGGGCTGACCTTCAACAAGAAGGAGCTGCAGGACAGCTACATCTTTGACATCAAGACCAGCGACAGGACCTTCTATCTGGTGGCCGAAACCGAAGACGACATGAACAAGTGGGTTCGCAGCATCTGCCAGATCTGTGGCTTCAACCAGTCCGAGGAGAACACAGGTACCGTGTCCACAGCCAAAACATGTCCTGTCCTGTCCTCCCTCCAGGACCTCTTTCGATCAGACCCATGGGAGGAGGGTGCAGCCCCATGCAAGGCTGGGGTCTGGCTCATCTCTGGATGAATGAATACACAGGGAAACTCCACAAGGGTTTCCTACCTTTGGCATCCAGAGCAGAGCAGGCTTTGCCCCTCTAAACCACCCAATTTATTTTTTCCCCATGACTGTAGACTTCTGAGCCTCTTAGGAGAAGGTGTTGGGGTTTGGGGGTGTCTTTTAGCTGCAGCCTCTGTCCTCATCCATCACCAAAGTCCCCTTGAGAGCCGTGGGATTCAGCGGGGAAAATCCCCCTTGTTTGGAAGTTTCAGCCCCTTGGTGGAGTGGGGTGTGGTGAGAAGCTTTCATGGGACCGTGTCCCTCCTCCTGCCGTGGTTGTCCCCAGCACCAGCACTGTGTGAAGGACACCCACATCCTCCCCACCTGCATCCCCATCTCCTCCTGGGACACACTGGGGAAGCCTTGGGTGGGAGGAGGTAAATGGGTGCAGCAGCAGCAGGACCTGTTCCACCACCCAAAGCCAGCTTTGCTTTGGCAAACTGCTACCTCAAGTGCCACTGAGCCACCTCCACGTCCCCAGCATGGCCTGGGGACCTGCACGGCCACCCCACCAAGGCTGTTCCTCAAAACGGTGTCAACAGCTGCCATCCCCTGCTCCTCAAGGACTGCCCAGCTTGTTCAGAGGCACCGTGAGGGTTCACATCCATCCCGAACATCACGGGATGGGGCTGAGCACCTGGGGTGCAGCCCTGCTATGCCTGGTGTCAGCTGTGGGCATCTTTACTTTATCTCATCTATGGTTTTATCTCATCTGTGGCCTTATCTTGTCCATGGCTTTATTTCGTATGTGGCTTTATCTCGTCCGTGGCTTTATCTCGTCCGTGGCTTTATCTCCTCTGGGCTTTCCCCAAGCCTCAAGCCACGGCTTGGAGGAGCTCAGCTGGGGCTGCTAAACCAGCCTGGCATCTGCTGCCAGAGGAGGTGGCTGCCAGGAGGTGCCCGTGCCGTGCTGAGAGCCCTTTCCTCCCAAACACCGAGCTGCGCTCATCCTCGCAGCACACAGGATAAACCCTCTCCGTGCGTTACTTTTCTCCCATCTCATTCCCCCCAAAAAAGAAAAAGATCTTCAGATATCAGCCTTGCAAAAAGAGGACCCCAGCCTCGTGCTCCGCCTGCGTAAAGCTCCCCGGAACGACGTCCAGCTTTGCCTCTGTTTCGGTCCAGCGCGGAGCAGCTGCAATCTGCTGAAGCCCTGCCAAGATCCCGTTGGGGAGGACAGCAAACAAAGCGGGCGATCTTCCCCCGCTGACGCATTAAACGGGACGTCACCTTGGCAATGGGCGTGCGAGCGGCAGAAAGGATCCGCGATAACGCCACGAGCACAGGCTCGCAGGGAAAGGTCAGGCTGGATAAATGACATCCCGTTGCGACGCAGCCGTCGAGGTTCGGTGAGACCGCAGGCACCTTTTGAGGAGCTCTGCGTTTTCCATTCTGCCTGCGTTCAGATTTGGGGCCGGGGGGAACCTTTTTTTTTCTTAGGAAAATGAGCTGCCAGCACGGGGGCAGCGGGATCGATACCGGGCTTCGGTGAAATAGAAACCTGGGCATCCAAAGGGAAAACGATCTCCTTGCCTGCAAGTCCATCTGTCCCAAAGGGAACCGCGGATCTGTTAGGCTGCAGGGATCCAAGCGCCGTCCCCCGCGGGACCGTGGAGTGACATCAGCAAAAGAGGAACAAAAATCCCTGCTTGTAACAAAATCACAGCTCGCTAGCGCTGGAGGGAAAGTACCCACTTGAAACGGTACCCGGCTGCCAAAGCGCAATTTTCTGAGTCAGCTGCGAGCGAGCCTCCGGCGGAGAATGCAGCAGATGTGTCCAGATGCTGCAGAAAGAGGGAGCATGAATTATTCAGGGCTGGGGCTTCGCTTTGGTGCTCGCCGAAGCGGTGACCTCTGGAAGGAGCCTTTCCTTTGCCATTGCTGCTACCCGATGCTGAATACAGCGTCCGTGCCACGGGCTCAAAGGCCGCTTGCAAGTCCTGGTGCCGGCGGCAGGACCCTGCACTTCTCCTCGTTGAACCCCGCGAGGTTCCTGGCAGCCCACCTGGTCATCCCCTGGGTGGCTAATTTGGGGAATCCCTCTGGATTTCCGAAATTAAATCACTTTTGTGCTGGGCCGGGTAACACCCAGGGCTCGAGGCTGAGCTTGCGGGCTCACTGCAGCCTGGTGGTGAGAGTCAGGAACCGGATGTCCCAAAAACTAACCATCAGAGGCAGAGATAGCTCCGTGCTAATTGTACCAATTAATTACCTCCGCCACCATCCCAGCAGACAGGCGTAACGAGATCAGAAGCCACCGGGGAAGCTCCTGTGGGCATCTAGCCAAACACCTTTGCAAGAACCCCCCCCAAAAATGCCCAAAGTGCTTTTTGATGCTTCCTCCTGCTTGCAGCATGACGGGAGGCGGTCGAGTTCCTCTCGCTTGGTTTTTACATTAGTCGGTCGTGTCCTGTCTAGACTGGAAGGCTCTGAGGATTAAGACACGGATGGAGTCGAGCACAATTCAACGTCGTGCTGCTGCCGCCGGTCGCCAGCTGCGCTCCGCATCTGGCTCATCAAAAGGGAGCTGGCTGCGGCCCCGGGGCCTTAGGTGGAAGCGGAGTCGCGGTCCCGTGGCCGCCCCAGCGTCACCAAAGCCTCCTGGAAGGAGGCTGCAGAGCAGCAAGATCGCTTTTACAAGGAGAGGGGAAATGAAATTCACTCCCAGGTGGTTTACCCAGCCCCGTGCGGCTCTTTGTTTCTGCCAGCACCTCGCTGCTTTGGTAGCTAATTACCGCTTCCGAACCACAGCAGCCTCGCAAGGAGGGCAACTGCGATGCTTTCCCCAGCTGGCGGCCAGGGATGTGGCAAAAGAAAAAAAGACACAAATCCACCAAGATTTTCCTCGCTTTTAGGGTGGGATTCGGGCTGGTTTTGTCCCCCCGCTGGCTTGCATCAGCTGGGCTCTTCGTTGGGTGCCGGCCCCATCCTGGCACCGCCAGCGGCGCCCTGGGTTGGGGTGACCATTTCTCGTTACCCCATGGCTGCCGGGTTCCCAGGGCCCCTCGGCCGTGGGCTGTGGCAGGCTCCCAAGCTCGTGGGCACCGCGCTGCGCTTCCAGCCATCTGCATTTTCCCTGCCCTAGTGGGCAGGCGGCCAGGGCTCAGCTGCGCACTGCATTTTCTCATGCGCTTTTGTTCGGTAGGGGGAAGAAAGAAGGGGGGGGGGAAATAAAGAAATAAAGGCCGCTAAACATGTCGCATCTGCCATTAACCCTTCCTGGAGCTGCTCCTTCAGGAAACCCCCCCCCGACTTTCCTGCTTCTAGTAGGACTCATTGCTGCAGCTATGGCAGCTTATAATTTAATTTCTCATGGACCAGCGTGCAGTGAGTGTGTCCTCGCAGGGGTCCTGTGCACGGGTCACCTATTTTGGATGGATTAAGAAGCAGGTACCTACCTAATTCTGTCCCTATCCACCTCCCTGCTCCTTTTCTTCTGCCTCCTCCATGGGGCACGGGCTCTCCCAGGGCTTTGATTCACAGACACTGATCAAAAACGTGAGGGGGGAGGTTAATATTTTATCAAGCACCCTGTTACTGTCCCCCTGCTAGAGGTTTTACCCTGCACTGGCAGGAGGGGGTTGGAATAACTGCAGTGTTTCAGCCCGGTTTGCACGCCTCAGCTCAGCCGGGACGTCTCACCCCGATGCTCAAGGCTTCCCAGCGCTCGTCCTACAGCTTCGCCCCGACGAACGGCAGCCCGGCCACGGTGAAAAAAAATCAGAGCAGAAAGAGCAGCAGTGGCTCAGGGGATGAGTGAACGCCCCTGCTGCGAGCTGAAGGCGCTCGGTGAGGCCGAGCAGGGCGTGGGAAAGGGCCGGCGCTCGGCTCCTGCCCCGTGGGCTGCGTTTGGCAGCAGTGGCCTCTCCCTCCCAGCCCGGGCACTCTCGTCCCCAGCCAAAAAGGGGGGTCGTCGAGTGCTTTTTCTTTTCTCTTTTTTTTATCATCCGGGGCTTTGTTTCTTTTATCTGTGTCCCTGCTTGCTGCGAGATGCTCGCAGGGGCCGGCTCCCTCCTTGCTCCATCCGCAAAGCTCGGGGCTGACGCTGCGCATCCCGGCTGGGATCAATCCCCAGCGCTCCCCAGGCTTTTACCGGCTCGCCGAGTGCCAGCCAGGGCCGGGCATTAATGTTTAATGGAGAGCTGAGTGTCTCTGCCTGCTACGTCTGCAGGGCTGATGGTTTCCCAGCTGGGAAGAGAGGGACTCTCCTTCCTCCTTGCACTCAGCTGGCTCCCGACCCACAGCTCCTGCTCCTCGTCACCCCCAAAAACATCTCAGTCCCCGTATCAGGCCAGCGATGCCTCTCGCTCTGCTGTTTCCAGCTTTGTGTGGCTGTTTGCTGAGCTCAGGGAGAAAAGCACAGCACTGCGCAACCCCCGAAGGTTGATCTGGAGGGTGGGAGCTGCCCCAAAGCTCAGTGAGGAGCAAGGAAAAGCTGGGAAGCCCAAACCAGGAGACAGCCCCAGGGCAACCCCAGTTCCCACTGCCTCCACCTCTGCCGTGGCCAGGAGGAACGAAACCAGAGGGGAAACCCTAATGACCAGGTACTTCCTCGCTATTGTGCCCGGCACACGCCTGCTTCCTTCCCTGCTCGCACCCTGGATGAGCTGCAAGCCCTGCAGCGTGCCGGGGAGCTCGCTGGAGGCTGAGAAACAGGGGCAGGGAGGGAGGTGTGGGGCTGCCCTTGCCTCTCTGAAGGCACCCCAAGCCCCAAGCGCTGTGTTTCGGGATCTGCAGGCAGCACTGCCACCTAAGGGCAGCCACGCAGGCAGCCAGACGGCGCCCTGCTGAGCCCCGCGCCCTCAAAATGGGCCAGGACTCAGTGGTTCGGCTTCTTTCGACTCGTTCCCCCTGTACTCGGCTCTGGTGAGGCCGCACCTCGAGTACTGTGTTCAGTTTTGGGCCCCTCGCTACAAGAAGGACATGGAGCTGCTTGAGCGGGTCCAGAGAAGGGCGACGAAGCTGGTGAGGGGCCTGGAGAACAAGTCCTACGAGGAGCGGCTGAAGGAGCTGGGCTTGTTCAGCCTGGAGAAGAGGAGGCTCAGGGGTGACCTTATCGCTCTCTACAGATACCTCAAAGGAGGCTGTAGCGAGGTGGGGGTTGGTCTGTTCTCCCACGTGCCTGGTGACAGGACGAGGGGGAATGGGCTGAAGTTGCGCCAGGGGATTTTTAGGTTAGACGTTAGGGAGAACTTCTTTACTGAAAGGGTTGTGAGGCACTGGAACAGGCTGCCCAGGGAGGTGGTGGAGTCACCATCCCTGGAAGTCTTTAAAAGACGTTTAGATGTAGAGCTTAGGGATATGGTTTAGTGGGGACTGTTAGGGTTAGGTCAGAGGTTGGACTCGATGATCTTGAGGTCTCTTCCAACCTATAAATTCTGTGATTCTGTGATTCTGTGATTCTGTTTCTTGGCCTTGGCTGTGGCCTTGCCGTCTATGGGACGCTTTGGCAAGCGAAGAGCGAGGTTATGGTTGACTTGAGCTCAAGCCATGGTGGGGATGAGGCAGAGCTGCTTTGGTTCCTTCCGTGCATGTCGTTAACCTACCCAAAGACCTAATTGCCCTGCCCCAACTGGGACATGGAGGTGGCCCACGTTGGGATGGCAATTTGGGGTCCTTGAGCCCCTTCCTCCCACCCCACAGTCCCTATACATAGATGCAGCCTTTCCCTCGGTGTGCCCATCAGTATTTTCTACACTCAGAGTCACAGAGCTCCTTTTCAAACCCCACATTTCACATCTGGTTGCACATCTCGGGGGCATTTGGGTCAATCCCACCATGCTTCTCTCCCTCCCCAATGTGTGCTCAGTTTGCCCAGCGAGGGGAACAGATTCACACGTGGGGATGGCACATCTCAGCCCGTGGCCTGAGCCCGGCTGGCGTGGAGCTGGGGACCCCCTGACCCCGACGAACTCCGCACCGGGCTCATTCCTGAACTTCATTCGCCTGCAGCCGCCTCCTTGTAGGAGCCCTCAGTCATCCTGCCTCTTTAAATTTGCTCCAAACTTCCCTGACCCTGGTTTTCCTGAGCCACGAACAGCAAGTTATTTTAGGATCTGACACTGTGCAGCTTTTATTTCAGTGTAAACAATACCAGAGATGGAGTGGGCTTGGCACAAAGGAGCGGCTTGAGAGCAGTTAAGTGCCTGCTGACTCCCCCTGCCTCCCCCCTGCCTTTTTTCCCTCTTTCCCTTTGGAGATGAGCTGCTTCAGGTGCTAATGAGTCCGCTGGGGAGCGGAGAGCCACTGCCAACCAGGAATTCGCTCCTGGAAGAAAGAAACAGGCAGAGACCCTTGCAGGTTTCTACCAAGCCGTCGGGGTCCCCTGGCTGCGATTCCCCTGGCCTTGTGGAGAGGGAGCCGATGCTGTTGGCAGCTGGTTATAATATGCCCACTTTGGGGGAAAAGGTGGGAAAAGATGTCTGAAACGGGGCAAATCCGTTTGCAAAAGAAAATGATTTTGCACCCTAAAAGTGCCTGTTTCTTTCCCTTGGCTCTCCAGGGAATTAGGATTGCTGAGCTCAGGTGGAAACATCCACCTCGTAGACGCCCAAAACCATGCTGAGATGAATCCCATCCATCTCAGGACTGCTCTCTTTGAGATGTTTGAGATGAGGTGGGATCATTTGTCATCGTTTCGTTTACATCAGACGAGGACCAACTCCTACTCTTCTTCTGTACCTAATTCTGGGGTTCACGTTGCATTACCAGAAGCATTGCAGGACCAGAGCGAGCACCGAGAGCAGATTTCAAGCCCATTGAGATGCCAAGAAAAAGACCAAAGCAGGGATACAGAGGGCTTTGGAAACCAGAAAGCAAGAGAAGTCTTAAGGTATCTCCATGATTAGGAAGGCAACCTGCTGGCTTCAGGGCTGGGATGCCATTGAACACCCGAGGCTTGCAGTGCTGGATCAGCATTTTCTTTAGAATTTGGGAATTTCGGATTTGTTAAATTTTATTTTGGCTCTGGACATTTTGGAGGGCTGGAAAAATCCAGGAGATCTCTTGGCTTTATAATTGCAAAACCCATAGCCCTGTCATTTTGGGAGAGCCCCCAGCAGAACGGTGCCGGATGAGCCCCCTCTAAAGATACCCAGCAGCAATGGGAGCTGGTTTTACAGGCGAAGAATCCTCCTCTCCTGCTGCAGGCAATAAAACCATCAACCAGCAGAAAAGAAGATGCATGTGCAGCTTTCAAAAAAAGACCGACAACCAAATATTCCAGTCCTTCTTGACTGGTTCCCAGCAGGCACCCAGCGCAACGCTGTCCAGCTTCTGCTGGAGATAAATATAGAGCTGGAGGGTTGGGACCCTTGGGGAAAATCCTGCCCTTTCCTGGCCAAGGTCCCACCGGGTTCACTGAGCTAGGGCTGGGATTTGAGCTGGGAGGGGAGGAAGAAATGTCAAGTTCAAGAGTTGTTTTATTTTTTTGATGTTTTATATTAGAGCAGAACGCATTGCCCAGCCTTCCCAGCAGAGGCTGGCACGCCGGATTCACGCCTCTCAGCCCTGCCCAGGGCTGCCCCCTGGACCAGGTACCCCGAATGAGAAAGCCATTTAAAACAATTCTTCATTTTCTAATTGGCTTTTATTGCTGCAAGCCCTGCACGCATCGGGTCAGCCCCATTAGTTTAATGGGCGCCGAGGAATTTTTAGGCTGACTTAGTGACCGTGGAAAAATGAGCACGGCAGGACGGTATCAGCATCAGATCAGAGAGCAAAACCACGCAAAGCCTTCGAAAAGAAAAACAGTCGATGGGCTTGGAGCAAAGCGACCGGTGCCTGAGCACCACCAAAGGAGGGAGGGAGGGAGGCATTTGGGGCGTCAGCCAGCTGGGAGGAAACTCACAGTCGGATTTGTCCGTGCTGCTATTTCCCAGAAGGGTCCTGGGCTGGGCAGCGTTGGGGTTTTGCCCTGCTGCACCCCGCGTCTTCAGAGCCCCAGGGCATGAGGATGAGATGTAGATTTACAAGCGATGCCCCACGCATAGGGAATGGGAAATGTGATGGGCACAGAACCCCAAAACATGTGCGCGAGCAAGTTGGAGGATGAGGGAGGAATTAATGACCTTTGAGTCAGATCATTTAGGGCTGCTTTTCACAGCGTGGCTCTTTTTCCCCACAAGCCAACATACCTCCCCTTTACTCCCCCCTATACTGCACGTTGTTTTTTCCCCGGCATTCGAGGCGGGCCCCGTTTTAAACCCCCTTTCGCTCTGCTTTGTGAAGCGTGCTGAAAGCCGGGACAGATTTAAACTCTCATTTCCCGGACCCTGATGCCTGTTTGTTTACTGCTCTGCCTTGCTTTATATTTCCAATTAAAACGAAGCCTGAGTGAAGAGAAAGCTTTCTAAAGCCTTGAAAGCCTCCTAGTGAATATGCTCATGAAGCAGGAAGGAGCCGTGAAGCTGTCGATTGCTGTGAACTTTCCGTGACACCACTCAGCGTTTGTTTCCAGACTGATTTTTATTTATGAATGCAGTAGCATTTATTACTGATTTTATCTGCAAAGATAACACTTCTTCCCTAGATGGCTTCTGTGCTTTGGTTATAATTGCTGCCTGCTCCTCAAGCGTACTGCTGCATTATTTAGTGCGCTGCATTGTCCGAGCTCCAACAAGGGTAATTTATTATTAGGATTGGAGGGTTACACCTCATCTCGGGAGTGCAGGATCATGCCCAAATGCCCCATGAGTGCCCTGCCACATCCTGGCTCCCCGCGGGAAGGCTGAGAACATCCCTCAGAGTCCTCACAGAGGGACTGCACAAGCACCAGACTTCGGCCTTTTGCTGAGGGAGGCAGCGTGGTGGTGGCACCTGGCCCCTCCAAGCTAGGAGTGGCTTTAAAAGGGACACTTGGCCACAGCTCCTAAAAAGAAAAAGAAAAATTCACTTCTCAGTGTGAGGGCACTCAAACACTGGGGGCTGTGGACTCTCTGCCCTTGGAGCTACTCAAAACCCAACAGGACACAGCCCTGAGCTGCCCCTGCCCAGAGCAGGAGGTTGGACTAGGCCATCCCCAGAGGTCCCTGCCTCAAATCTCCTGTGTTTCTGTGATTTTCATGATGTGACCCTGCGGGGAATTCCCAGAGCTCAGGTGAGGAGCAGAGGCACCCCGGCAATCCCAGCGGGTAAAAGCGGAGCACGAGTTCCCTGCTAGCATCCACTCCAAGGTGGGAAGGGACACAGCCCCACTGGAGTCCCACCTTTTGTATCTCTTTATTAGGATGGAAAATAGCATTTCACCTACAAGATTTCCTCCCGCTGCACGTGACCAAGTCCTCTCCTTGCCAATTTTTGCGGTGATCGCCTCCCATCACTCACTGCCAGATACATGAACTGCCCCTGCTCTTGTGTGCCCTTGCTTTTGAGAGTAAGCTGCAGTTGAGTGACTCACTGCATCTGCTATTTTTTTGGGGGGGAAACCATTCCCTGAAGCTTGTGTACCCTTCGTGCAGGCTCAACCTTGACAGAAAGCCTTTACGATGGTTAATTATTTTGGCTGGCTGGCCCTAACAGCTCGAATTGCTCTCCAATGAGTCATGATGGAGTCTTTCAAATACCCACTTGAAATCCATAAAACCCATGATGAGCCTTTTTTGCTAGCGGATGGTTGCTTTGGGCAATTAGTGGTAGGGTCAAAACCTGGTCTCAGGCCACATTCTTATCTGCCAGGGGGGTTGTCTCTGAAATTCTTGATGGAGAAGACTTTTTTTTTTTTCCTGGAGGAACATTACAATATGTTTTGTTTTTTTTTTTTTTAAGTCTCAGTCCCAATGTGTGTATTCCCATGGCTTCTCCTCCTTCCCAAACTTCTATTGGTGCAAGGACACCCATGGTTGTGTCAGTGGAGTGAAAATATTTGCTGTAAGAAGTGCTGGAAATGAGGAAGTGAGGCATAAATCAGTTTTTCCCATTGCTGCAGGAGCAGTCCCTGCGAAGTCCCTGGCTTTCTCTGGAGCTTTTGGAAGTGGAAAGGTGGAGCAGGCTGGCTTCTCCTCTGATCTGCTCCTGCTAATTCCTGCATTCTTGTGCTCATAGCAAAACCACGTTATATCATGGCTTAGTCCTGCCAAAATTTGTGGAGAGAAACAGCTCCGGTGCCGTGCATATTTGTTGCCAAGACGTATTTCATCTCACAGGTGAAGGACTTTGCAAAAGGGATAAGGGGGCACCGGCTACTGGATCTGACCCAGAGCTTCTTCAGCAGCCTTGTTAGGGCATGGTTTTAGGGGTGATTAGAAGAAAATACGACAAACCCCATTCCTCTAAGGAAGGAGCTCGCAGAAGTCACATACGGAGGCTCAGCTCCGAGCGAGCCGAACGGGCGGCAAGTGCATCACAAGCTCCACGGTGGTAAAAATTCAGCGTGCTCTTCTTCCCTGGAATTCATTTTCCTCCATTCTCAGCCTCGGTTTTGATTCATACATTTTGATTCCAAGTTGGAATTAATTTCTAAAAAAAAAAAAAAATCACGAAAGTGCATCCCGACGATTTTCAGCCAAAACGCCACGATCCACCCTCCAAAAAGCAATCCAACGAGAAGGAATCTTACCGCCTTGACCTTCTCCCCCTCCACTTAAAATTCCCTTATACCCTCTGAAGGTTTCTCGTAATTTCTGGCCGCGGACGACGCCTTGGCAAGCTCCCGTTTGATTGAGTGGCACGTTGCAGCTGGAGGATGCCAGAAGATTTCTCAGCTGGTCCTAAGCCAAGCGGGAAGCGCGGGAGATGCACCGGGCAGGAGGCTCGGGATTTTGGTCTGGGTGCTGCTACCATCTGTGGTGAGCACGAGGAGACGGGCGCAGGCACAAGGGTGCTAATGTAATCTGGCTCTCCTGGGTGCTGGGGACGGGCTCGCAGCACTTTGCGAGCTGTGTCTGGGGGAGGAGGAGGAGGGAGAGGAGATGCTGCATAAGGAGTGCTTGGGATCGTTCCCATCCCATGAGAGGGCACCAGGAGACAGAGAATTTGGTCCAGTCCTTAGACGCTGGAGGATGTTTTGCTCCTGAGTCAGGGCACGAGGAATGCCAAAGCCCAAAAATATTCCTCGCAGGGAGACTGTGACAAATGCTGCTGAGGACCGAGCTCCCCTCTATGCTCCATTACCCCACCAAACCCAGCCCCGCTGCTGCTCCACATTAAAAATAACCCCCAAAGGAGCCTGAGTTTTACTGCACAAGGTTCAAGCACCAGCAGCCGTGCCGGGAGCTGCTCAGTGCTGCAATATCCAGGGGGGAGAGAGCTGCTGGTCCATGGCCAGATGGGGGGCACCCACATGGAAACATTTCTCCCTAGAAATAAGAGCCACGAGAGCATGACGTGGAGATGAACTGCTGGCAAAGTCCGGGGGGGATGTTAAACCCAGCAGGATTCAGGGCTCCAACCAACCCTGCGTCTCCTTTAAGGACCTTCAGCTCCTCCAAGGGACGGTCCCAGCGGGGACAGGGATGGGGACAGGGACGGGGATGACCCCAACCCAAAAGCACTCGCGGGAGAGGCTGCCAGCCCCGTGTTTCTCAGCACGAAGACCGCGCTAATGCATCGCTGTGCTGCTTTCAGCCCACGCCAGTGCTCTCCTTTGGCACGAGCCGCGCTCCCCGCTCCTTGCCAAACCAGTACAGATGTTTTAACACCCACCGGAGCCCAGATAATTACTAACAGAGCCCAGAGGCTGGTTGGGGCTGTTTTCTTTTTGTTGCGGGAACTTTCAGCCACTCTCCAGCGAGACGCCTCCCACTCGCTGACATTGCTCTCCAAGACGTTTCTGTGCGCCGTGCTGCTGACATTCATTGTAATAGGGGAACACCGAGAAGCCCCAACCAGGATGAGGATCCCCCCGTGCCCGCTGATGCAATGATGACCAAAGAGTGAAACAAGTGTAAAGAAGACGAGTGGAGTGGCTGGGAAAACATTTTGATGGGAAAAGAGAGTTGGTTTCTCTCCAGTGCCTTCCCAAGCACAGCATGACGAAGCTTAGCTCATCTTCCAATGGTTTGGGGAAGCATTTCATGTGGGATGAAACCATGCGGTCACCTGGTGGGCACTGGCCAGGGGATGGTGCAGGTTCTCCCCATCCTAGATCCTGGTGGGAGATGGTGCCCATTGAGGGGAACTTGTGAGCAGAACAGATAACGTGAAGGAAGAGAGGCCAGCAGAAAAAAACCTTCTTCCTGGTCTGTGCTTGTACAGCCCTAAAACATGGGAGTCTGACCCATGACCTGGGGCTACGTTGCTGTAGATGACTTGCACATAGGCTGTATGGAGTTTAACAGATGAGAATTGATTTATCGGGAACAAACCAGTTGTCAAATGCATCTCCCCAGGGGACATTTCAAAACCATCTGTGGGAAGGAGAGCCAAGGAAGCTTCATGGCTGCATAAACCTCGTGTCTACTTGGCCCTTTTCCATCGGGATGGTTTGAGGTCCTCCTGGACAAGCAAGTTCATTATCATAGAATCATAGAATCATTATGGTTGGAGAAGTCCTCCCAAGATCATCTGGTCCAACCGTCCCTGAGCACCAATGTCACCACCAAACCATGTCCCCAAGCACCACGTCCAACCTTGCCTTGAACACCCCCAGGGACGGTGACTCCACCACCTCCCTGGGCAACCCATCCCAATGCCTGACCGCTCTTGCTGAGAAGAAATGTCTCCTCATTGACAACCTGACCCTCCCCTGGCACATCTTGAGGCCATTCCCTCTGCTCCTATCCCTAGTTATCTGTGATAACCGGTTGGGTGGAAGATGGCTGGCACGAGCCCACCAACCATGGCTCCGCCGTGAAACTCCTCGCTCGCCATGGCCAGCCAGGAAGATTTCCATCCCACATTTTGCTTCCAGTTGCTGTGGAGACCGATTTAAATGAAAGTCTGGTATTCGGAAAGGGAATATGATTCTAAGTCATTTGTGATGCAAGGTCCCATGATAATAGCATTAGCATCTTATTTGATTATGGCGATGTGTGGGGAATAAATTCCAAGTCCTTTTTGCCAATCATTCCATCTTAAAAAGAAAAGGAAACATGCAGGTTTTAGCTGCTACTGAAGCCCTTTCTGCGACTGAACTCGTGATTTCTTTATGCATGAAGCTGGGTGGGTCATGGGCACCTTTAACCCAACGGCAAGGAGAGTTGCTCCCAGGAAGGGACCTTTTGTTTCTCTGCCTCCACTGATCACTGTTAATAGACTGCAAAATGGGCTGGACTTGGCTTTTTAATGACAGATACAGACATCCAGGATGGCTTTTTGAGCAGTTTGCTTTTTTTCTGCTGGAGTATCGGTGTCGCAGAGCTTGCAGAGATTTTGTTCCCTGCATTTTACCCTCAGCTTCTCAGGGATGGATTTGCCTTCAGGATTTCTTTAGATGATCCTGGCATGTAGACAGGATGTGTCTGTAGCCCCTAAATGAGAAAAATGCCATGCAACACGTTCTGAAGTTGAAGGCTGCGTCAATGAGAACGGGGGTCTGGGGTCTTCCACAGTGACTTCCAGGGAGAGCTGAACATCCAGCAGGAAAAACAAGGAAAACAGTGATATTATTTTGAGTCTCTGTCCCTACATGTGTGTTTTCTGGGGATGAACCGCCCCCTGCTCACACTGACCCCGCTCTCTGCTTCAAGGACACTGTATTGCAGCCATGAAGAGAAAAATGGGGCCAAACGCCTGCGTTTTGGTTCCATGCACATGTGCGAGAGTCCCAAGGGAAGAGCAGAGAGGAGAAATTTGGGGATCCCATCCTTTCCCCATCACTTCTTTGCTGGGTGATCATAAAGCAGCCCCGTAACGGCGCTGCTGTTTTATTGACTCCCCGAGGAAGCGGGGAGTTATAATGTTTCTCCCCCAAGGTAAAGAGAGCTGGAAATAAATTACTTCTGTAAAGAGCCGGGGATGGCAGCTCTTCTGTAATACAAAGTGCAAATATTTGGGCCTCCTGTGCTCTCCCTTGAATCTAAATGGCACTGAATCATGCATAAGTAAAGCAGGTCCACATTTTCCTCATAGCAAAAAGTTTTTTCTCCTCTCTCCTGGTACATGAAAGACCTGAGCTTTCCATAAAAAAGGGCTTTAACGTTTCAAACTTGTCCTTTGTCCCCAGCTTCAGGTCGCTGTCCCCCCACAGAGCTCTCCGACAAGGGTGTCCCAGGTGGGATGCTCAAGGTCGCACAGGCACCGGGGCTGCAGGCACCTCGCATCCCTTTGCTTTGCCCTCCCAATACTGACACGAAAGGATTCGCTCTTCAAAGGGTGGCCGCAGGGTGTGTCGGTACCATGCAGAGCCGGGTCAGCGCTGCCGAGGGGTGTTCCCCAGGGTCTGGGGGGATTTTTTTATTTATTTATTTGGCAGCAGCGACAAACATCGCTCGGCTGTTTTTGTCACTCTCCCTCCTGCCCCTTTGTCCTTCAGAGAATCGATTTCTGTTCAGATAGCCGGGATATATAACGCGTTGAGGTCAGGACGATCTGGCTTGGCTCCTTTCCCTCTCCTCTCTCTCCTTTTCTCCCCAGCACTGGATTTTTTCCCCCTGTTCCCATGCCCCTCCAAGGTGAACACTGAAGAAATCGCTTGCGTTCACCCCATTTTTTAGTGTTTTTGTGCAAATATGAGCAGGGCTCTGACACTGAAGAGCAGGAACGATGCTATTTATTTCCACTGAGTTTTGCCTCACTGCCTCTCCCGTCACCTCTTTCTAGAATAATTCTTCCCATCCTATGTTGGATGCGCAAGTAATTGGGGTTTTTCACTGTTGGCAATAGTGAAAACCTAAGGGGAGCAGCCTAGGCCAAAAATTATTCAGAAGGCTGAAATTGGGAAAGAGAAACCTTGCCCTTAGCAGCTGATCCCTGTCCGCGAAGCAGAGATGCTCCTTTCCTGTAGCCAGTCGGTGCAGCACGGTTTCTTGAAAGCAAATGGAAATAAGCAGCAGAAATCAGCTGGAGAAAAACAGCCGAGAAGCCCAAGAGGACTTTGTTTCACTCCTTTGGGCCCCTCTGTGGTGGAGGATGCAGCTGTGGTCAGCCCCACTTTGCCCCATCCTTAGTTTTGGGGAGCTCTGCTGCCAAACTTTGGGCAGCGCTGATTATTGCAGTCCCTGCACCTTCTTCTGCAGCTCCTTGAGAGGGCAAATTACCCAAATCAGGTGGCTTCCCCACCAACCCCCTGGAGAAAATCCTTCAGCCGGCGTCTCTGCACATGTCCTCAGCCCGACGATTCCTTTTTCGAATGCCATCCAGCTCCGAGAGCTGGGGAAATAAACATTCCCCGGGTGCCTCGCAGCATCCCAGGGCGTCCTGGCAGTGACTCATCCCCGGGACGTGTTGTTTGCTCTGTCCCTGCCAGGAGAAGCACGCGGAGGGCTTGTTTTTGTAGGGTTGTTTGTCTTCGTCTTTGTTTTTCTAATTATTAGGTTTTTTCTAGCAGTGAGCTGGCAGCAAGAGTGGAGGCGCAGGCGGATTCCCATGGGGGTTTTGCCCCCCCTACCCCCCAATTTATTTATTTTTTTTCCTAATGGAGCTGCTCCAAATGCTGGGGGAAAGACTAGCACATGAGGACGCCTCTGCGCTCTCCTAGGGATTATTTCTAGCGGGTTTCTCTATTCCCGCCCCAAAATTAAAAATAATCATCGGCCACGAGTTGTGGCTGGCAAGGGGTCAGCAGCACGGTCTGAAGCTTCGTGGTTTCCCATCGCGGAGGGGTGGCACAGCCAAAGCGTGGTCCCCAGCTGAAATGATGGCTCACGGACAGTGACCGATGGGGCACAGACCCCAGAACACGGTACAGCATCACCCAGAGAGGCATTTTGGGGTTTTACTGTCAAGGCAGTTTGGGGAAACCTTTATTTGCAAGGGTGCTTGGGGTGGTTCTCCCTGGCCAGCGTGGTGTGTGCAGCATAGACGGTTTCAGGCAAAAAATAAGGAAAGCTGGTGCCTTGCTGCAAGCACAGAAGGGAGCACGGGAATTTAGCCCCGGCTGAAAATCGCCACCTCCTTGGCTGCACCTTTTCCCCTCCGTGGGTTACAGGGGGTTGTAGCCACAGCCTCTGCCTTCAGGCAGGGAAAGCTAACATTGCTGTTACGGTGAAAAAAATATAAATAAATTTTTAAAAAAGCTGTTCTGAGCAACAATTTCCAAAGGAGACTGAGTAATTATTGCACTCAGATAAGCGCAGGAACATTGTGTAAAGGGATGTGCACATAGCACTAGCCGACGGCTGGAAGCGAGGGACTTCAGAGCTGTCAGCAGTGAGGGAAATACCGCTTTGGGGGATCGAAAACATTCATAAAAAATTCCTGGCTCCCAGCCTAGTCAGGGCCGCTGCCGGCCGTGCTTGTAGCTGCATATTTCTTCTTCGGGAACGGCGTTCCAGTGAGGATTTCTTTTCCCCTTGCTGCGACATACGGCCGAAAAGGCACATCTTAACCCGGACCAGAGAGCACCATGCCTCCAGCTGACCGAAACCAACCTGGCATCGGGGCGTTTTGCCTCTGGTTCTCATCTCAGGGATCAGGACAGCACGTGCAGCCCGAGCCCGACGAGATATTTGCATGCAAGCCACGGTGTCGACATCAGGTTTTAGGTTGTGGGCGTCCAACGCCCCCTCTTGCAGACCGTGAGAGTCAAATTCCCCAGCCTCGGAGGAGCACTGGCCAGGAAACATGGGGTTAAGATGAAACTTCCCATATGGCCCCGCTCCATCACCTTAACTCTGCCCCTCTGGGAACAGCCATAGGAGCTGGAACAAGACCTCATCCCTCCTTGGCTATATCCGATGCATTCCCTCTACATAAACTCAAGATCTCAACGTAAAGCCAAGGAAGGGATTTGGGAGGTTTCGTCCACGCCGTTAAATAAACGAGGGCTGTGGGCTTATCCTTGGCTGCGAGGCAGATGGTGGTGATGGATGGGGAAACATCATTTTTTTGGGGTCCTACCCAGAGTGAGCTGAGCATCGTTGGTGAGAACAATGCCCAGAGGCATCCAGATGGGAGCCCCGAAGGATGTTTGCCAAGTGCCCAGCGTGGACTCACCATCAGCGTGTGACCCAGGCATGCAAGATTATCTTTCTTCTCTAGTACAAAAAGAAAAAAAAAAAAAGAAAAAAAGAAAAAAATGAAAACACATTAAAAATAAAAAATAAAAAAGCAATCTCAGCAGTCCCCTTCTGCAGCAGCAGGATTTATCTTCCCAGCCCGTGCAATCCCCTCGTGGACCCGCGAGGCCATCCATCTCTCACCTGCTATTAGGGAGTTCATCTCCCAGCCCTAATGGAGTACGTGAGCCCTGGATTCACTCCCGCTGCTGCTCTCGAGCTTCGGGTCGCTGTGGGAAGCGGGCTGGGAATTCATTTTGAAAATCGATGTGGCTGTCAATAGAGTGGCTTCCCCTGGGGAAGCAGAGGTGCTTTCACTGGGCTTTGCTTTCTTGCTCCTCTTCATCCCCCCACTTCGTTTTACGCTGTCAGGCTGATGGAGATAACCACCACGTAATTAATTTTTCTTTCAGTGGCTGCCGTGCTCTCTGGTTTCCCCAAATCGAGGTTAATTTTGGAATATTTCCCTTGGCGGTGCAGGATTCCTGGGGCTCCTCCACGCGTTGTGATTTGGGGGATGCCGGGCACTATCTGCTCTGTGCAACCCCAACTCTTCCCTTAGGATGTGTCAGCACAAGGAAATCGATGTAATTTCTTACTCCTGGGCATATTTTGGCTTGCTGAGGCTATCCCATGCCATGGGAAGAGCAGAGCCTGCAGAAGACTGCTCAGGGAAGAAGGACCCCAACCTGGCACTGCTCTTGGTTGTCCCTAGCTGGGGACCTGGCACCTTCCTCAGAAGAGTCTTGGCCAAAACCCAATGTCACGGGCAATTCCTGACCATGATTCAGAAGGCAGCAGGACCATGGGACCATTCCCAGGAGTCATTTTGGGTGCAGACACCCTATTTTGGACAGCAACAAGGCTATGGGCTCCTCCGCCATGCTGGTGAATCTCAAAGTACATGATTTTGGGCTAAGACCTGGGACTCCCAGAGCAATCAGAGCTCCTTTCCCAACGGGGATGTGTCTTCACTGCTATGGGATAAATATTTAATAAGAATAAGGGTCAAGGCACTGTTTTGTCCAAGGACACCGAAACGGCTGTGTACGCCCATGAAAAGCACCGAGGGATCTTTAATGCCCATGCAAAGAAGACAGAAAATGAGGTTTTAAGCTCTCATCCCCCACCATTAATGTCAGTGTTGCGTATCGATCCTCCCCGTGTTTAGCACAAACCGAACAATAGAGCCGAGCCACGCTCTTTGGCTTTTATTAATGTACATTTTCTGTGTCGGGTGAAGTTTGCAGCATCACTGGGAAAAAAAATGGAGCGGCGGTGAGCAAGCAGCAGACAGATCGATTTGGTATCTTGACACGAGTCAGGAGTCTGAAAAATCACCCCGTGCACAGCAGCTCCTCGTCTGAGCCGCGATGGCCTCTTCGCAGGGAGAAGAGTAGGGATTTGAGGGAAGGAATGGAAAAAAAAAAGGGTTGGAAACCCTGAACATCCCCCTCATCCTTGTGTTGGTTCCCTTACGGGTTTCTGAGGTGGAATTCAAGGAGCAGCTGGAGATTGTGGTAGGGAAAACCTGGGAGTGGTTCTTAGATCACCGATTGCCAAAACCAATAGATTGAACTGGGGGAAGATGGCCTTTTTGTTAGGATTTGGGATTATTTTATTTTGCATTTGGCGTCAACACCAAATAAATGTAAATCGGAGCTATCGGAAGGGTGACCTCAGTGCCACACGAGTGTTTTGCACACCAGGAGTGCACACATGGCAGGGACACCGCTGCCTCTCCTGCAGCCGGAGATGGATCAACTTTCCCAAAATATTCTGCAGCTCGGGGACTTGGGGGGGTTTCATTTCTAATGGGGTTTAGAGCTTGGCTGTAAAAATTCATTCTGGGTTCAAATTCTGGGAGTTTATGAGGGGGCCGGGGTAGCTGGGCAACTATTCCTGACCTCTGGGATATTCTGGATTGAAACATATTTAATATTTTTAAATGTATTTCTCCTTAATCAAGGTGAGAGGGCACTGGGAGTTGGGTCTGCATCCTTTTTTACTGGCAGAAAATGTCAGAAATTCTTTCAGTCACAGAATTAATAGGGAATTGGGGAACATGGGAATATTTTCCAGCTCTGCTCTCACTGGGTCCATCCACATTCGTGCCCCATGCCTCAGTTTACCCCATTGTAGAAGGAGGGCAGTGATGTCTTTACACAGAAGGATGGAGATGACTTGAATCACATCTCTAAAGCCTCCCACAGGAGGTCTCTAAGGAAAAGCAACAGCAGAAACCATGGCACAAAAGCTCTTTTCTTCCTTTTCTTTTTAACCAGGTTTTAACAACCCGCTGTTGAGGGCCTGGCATCCCCAGACATCCCTGCAAGCTACTAAGGATATGATAAAACATGATTAAAAAGATAAAATCTAACAAAATCTGATAAAATATTGATCCACCACCTATAGTTGCTTTTGCTCCAAGTGGAGGAGCCTGCTGCTGCATCCCTGAGAGCCATGAATAAATTCTATCAACCTCCACAAACGCTAGTGCATTTGAGTAAGGAAACCCACCAGTTTGTGGGGTCGCTCACACCGGTGTGTATTTTTTCTCCCTGCAGATACCCTGAGGAGCATTGCCTCCATGAACCACGCGCCGCGGTCCTCGCCGGCGGAGCTCAGCGGTGCCAACCACCTGCTGCGCGAGCGCAAGACCTCGGCGCCCTCCCACTCCAGCCAGCCCACCCTCTTCACCTTCGACTCGCCCGCCGGCCACCTCCAGAGCACCCTGTCCGCCAGTGCCCCCCAGGACTACCTGTTCCTCCACCAGTGCATGAGCAGAAAATCGGAAAACGCGAGGTATTGCAGGGAGCAGAACGCACGGGGAGCCAAGGTTGGGGTTGGCCAACTCAACCCAACTTGGAGGCGGGCGCCTTGCTCTGGGTGGCCCTGCTTGAGCAAGGGGTGGACCAGGTGGCCTCCAGAGGTCCCTTCCGACCTCAACCTGTGTCATTCCGTGAGTTTTTTGGCGTGAGGACTTTTGGCTGACAGGAGCCATGAGGAGGGATGGAGGAGAAGCGGCCGGAGCCCAGCTGGCGGGGTGTGAGCGCAGAGCCTGGGCTGCTGCCTCTGCTGGGTTTTCCTGCCGCAGCTGCCTCTCCCTACCGAAAAAAAAGACCACCAACAACAACAAAAAGGAAGGGTCAGATAATTAAGTTCAGATGGCGTTAATGGAGCAGTGTTTAAAAAAAGCCCTCTGATGCTCCATCTGGGATGATAAAACCTTCCTCCGAGAGCCAGAGCGCGTCAGGGATGAGGATGAGGAGGAAGAAGAAGAAGAGGAGGAGGAGGAGGAAGGAGGAAAGTTTTTGATGTTTTGGCAGGCAGAGGGAAACTGACTGGCAGCAGCTTCTACAACTGGGCCAGAAATAATCACCCCAATCGATGCGCAGTGCACGGGGCCAGGCTGCAGGACTGCTGGGAATCCCTCCCCACCCAGCTCCGCAGCTCTTACTTTACTCATCCATAAAATGAGGGTAATAGTAGCTAATTGGCGGGCGATGCTGAATTATTAACCCCTGAGGGACTGCAAATCCTCGGCCAAGCGGGCTCAATGTCTCACAGGCAAACCCAACTCGAAAGGCGGCGGGGATTCATCGGCATTATCACAGCATGGCATTATTTTTTCCCAAATAAGCCCTATTTCTGAGCGCCACCTCGTGCTGGCTCCATGAAACAGAGCCATCAGCCCTGCCCGGCGTCAGCCCCGCCAGAGCGGTGTAAACCAGCATCTCCTGGCTTCTCCCATCGAGCTGACTCTTTCCCAGGGATCTGCAGCTGGAAAACCCCCTGTAGCCATTGCATTTTTTTTTCCCAGCTCGGTGTTAGATCCGTGGCAGGACTCACAACATGGGGGGGGGGGGGGGTTCATATAGGGCTGAGCTCGTGGTCCCCAAAAAGCCTGACCCATCCCAAGGACCGCTCCTGACTGGTGCGGCCGCATTTGCTCTTCGTTGCAGAAGTCACAGTGGCCAATGTGACCTGAAAACCATCTCATCTGCTGGGGGTGTGGGTGCAGAAAGCCAAGCCAGTGGGGAATGTGGGCTGCACAAAGTCACGTTGGAGGAAGGCGGCGGCAGCAGGGGGATGAAATGGGAGGCTGAGGATGAAACACGCTTTGCCAGAGGGCTCAGAGGGGATCGGCAGAGGAGCAGCAGCTAATGAGCACTCAGCCTCCATCCCTGGGCATGACCACAATGCAAATCAAAATATTGTTAGCCAGGCAGGGAGGTAATGGTCGCGGCGCCCGGCTCCCCACCGAGGAACCAAGCATAGGTCTGACTTCAGCCCCGAGATTTATTCCTCTCCACTTGCAATCGGGGCTGCAAACCCCAGTTCCCATCTGGAAGCTGCTGGGAGTGTAATTGGCCTCCATGGGGCTTGCAGCACCCCATGCGGGGCTCCAGGATGGGGCTCCAGCATCCCCATCCTGCTATCCACACGTCCCCGTATCCCCGTGACCGATTAAATAGAGCCACAATGAAAGGAAGAGAAAAACAAAACACATCCCTGCCCATCGCTGGCTTCCTACAGCTCTGAGTGCTGACGGAAGGAAATTGTCTCAGCTTCGGTAACAAACAGACCCCTGCCCCATCCCCGAAACAGGAGGTGTACCCCGGGCAGTGTGGCGGGTTCCTGTGGATGCCTTGATCCTATAAAGCTGCTTTTAGGGGCTGCCCGCAGCAGGAGCACGGCAAAGGGACCCGGTCAGAGCTTTGCAGTGAGCACTTTTCCCTCCAGCTCTCCCATAAGAGGCTTTCTCTATCCTTCCAAGCAGAGGCTTTATGGCTCTGCAAGAGAGCAAGGTCACGGTGTGGCCTGGATACTCTGAAAAAGTCCCCATAAAGATTTTTTGTCAGCATATGTCGAATGAATTTGCACAGTGAAGGTGCAAATCGTTCCTCCTGCATGGCAGGTGGGCAGCATGATGATGCTGGGGTGTCTCCAACAGCCTTGTCTCAGGTCGTTGATGCAAAAAATCTCCTGTTTGGAGCAATTTCTGTCTCAATAAGAGGCTCGTTCCTGCCTGTAGCCCTACGCACAACTCCCACCCGTGGCGTGGGCTTTGTTGGGAAGAGGCTGACTTTACATTAGCATCTTGAAGGTGTTTCGGGACAAAATGGGCTGTTGGGCACATAGGGAAGAGTCAGAGATGTTCTCACCATGTTGGGGTTGGGCAATGTGGCTTGGGAGGGTGGCAAGGATGGGGAGCAGAGCTCAGTGCACCCCAGGAACATCTCTTTCCCCTCCCATCTGAGCTCCTTTCTCTCCCTTCCTCCCCAGGAGCGCCAGCTTCTCCCAGGCCACGAGGTCCTCCTTCTTCATGCGCAGCGACACAGCTGTCCAGAAGCTCTCGCAGGGCAACGGGCACTGCGTGAACGGGGTGGGCGCGCAGCTCCACGGCTTCTACAGCCTGCCGAAACCCAGCCGGCACAACTCGGAGTTCAGGGACAGCGCATATGACCTCCCGCGGGCTTTCGGCTCCTACTCCTACCCCAAGTCGAGCCTCACCAGCTCCGAGACGGATAACGAGGACGTCTACACCTACAAGACCCCCAACAACACCCTGTGCAAGGAGTTCGGGGAGCTCTCCACGGACTCCTACGACGTCCCTGCCACCCCGCTCTCCGTTTACCAGATCCCCAGGACATTTACGCTGGACAAGAACCACAACGCTCTGGCCGTGGCCGCCAGCGACTCGCCTGCTGCGCCACCCCCGCGGCCCCCAAAACCTGGGCAGATGGAGCCACGGTGGGGCAGCCCACCCCAGCGGCCTCAGCCCGGGGAAAGCTTAGGGCTGGCCCCCATGGCAGCCACCATTCCCCGGAGAAACACGCTGCCAGCCATGGAGAACAGCAGGCTGCACCGAGGTGAATCTGGGGTTTGGGAACAGCGGGGGTCTTTGTCCTACCTAACAGCCTCGGGCAGGGAGGTCCAAATGGGTTTTGGCAGAGAGAAGGGAGATGTTGGCAAAAGCCAACGTGGGGTTGAACATAAAGAGGTTCTTTCCAAGGATCTGGCCCTGCTTTTATTGTGCAATGGGCTCATGGCATGGAGAGGCATCCCCAGGGCTTTGCACACCCAAGGGGCTCAGCTGGCTCTCGGCTGTGTTGTGCCTCAAAATAAAACCCCAAACTTGCCCTCAATGCAGTCCTTCACCAGGGCTTGCCATTTTTACCTTGCTTTTGGTTCAGTTCATAACCAGGGCTGTCAGAACTCACTTCAGCCTGGAGTTGCCTCTTCTTTTTGCTCACCAGGCTTGGAAGTAATTTGCACATCTCCAAGTCCCGACATCCCCAGTAAAGCAGAGACCCTTCTCCTTGACCATGGGTGGGCCATGGATGAGTATGCCCTTTCCAAACACTGTTCCTAGTCCTGCAGAGAGCAGAGGACTCTTGGAAAGAGCCGTTTCTCTTCACATCACCTAATCCAACCCAGTTCATACAATTCTTGTTGCTTTTCCAAGCAGAAGAGGTAGTTCTAAATTAACTTAGAAGGGGCAGTTGGAGAGAAAACACTATATATGATATGCACAGCTCCCTGAAATGACTTTTCCATCTCCTCCTATCTAAGTACCAACATTTAGATTGGAGATCAAGCACAAACTCAGGTATAGACCAACCTAAAAGCTTAGTACCCCGTCTTCAGCCCCTCCTCCCCCAATGGGAGGCTGATAGCCCTTTATCTGCCAAGCAGTCTGTAATGAAGTCCCTTAACCCAGTTTTGTCACCATGATCTACCTTACCTGACGTCTTCACCCAGGGATTTTGCAGTACTTTGACAGAACCAGGTTAGGTCCAGGCTGCACGTGCAGTTGTACCAGTGCTTTGGAGAGGTATTAACTGGGAGGGAGCATTGTGACTTGTCAGAGGAGCTGTCATGGGCTTCAAGCCACATCATCCTACCAGCATCACGATCAGTAGGAATAAAAAACGCCTTCCCAGAACCTACATTTTGCTTGTGGGGGCCCCGTTTGTTAGTGGATGCTCTGGGACATGTGCATTTGTGGTTGTGTTTCAGCTTCTTCTTGCGAGACGTACGACTACCCCCAGCACGGGGGCGGCAGCGCCGTGCAGTCGGTGGAGTCCATGCATGACGGGTACAACTCCTACCTGGTGAGTTGGCCTTACAGGTTCGGAGACGAGTCGGTTCCAGGCAGGACCTCAGGGGCCCATCCTGCAGAGCTGACTCGAGAAAAGTTGTGTCACTGATTTCCTGCAGGACAGAGCTGGAGGGACAAACCCAACCCAACATGCGTAGCTTTGCTTTGGGTGCTTCCACAGAGTGTAGCTGCTTGGAGGTTTGACCCAAAGAAAAGGCCCAGGAGGCTTCTTCCTGAAAGCTGGCAATGGTGCTGAGCTGCATTTTGACATATTGCCTGAACAGCCTCTTTTGTGCACTTTCTAAGACTTCCTGAACTGGAAATTACTTTACAGTGGCCTTTCATATTGTGTTTTAGTGCAATGGCCAGGGCCCAGAGAAAATTGACTTTCCAGGGTAAGAGTGCTTCTGCAGATCACTCTGATCATGAGAAGAGGCACCCATCTGGGTAACTAAAACCTTTCCCTGAATTCAGGGTCTTGAAAATATGGTAGGTAGACCCACTCAGTGCCAACTAATGGCCAAGCAGGGGACAGACTGGCCCTTCCATCTACGCTGAGATGTTAAGGCTGGTTTGGTGATGATAATGAGATGCAAGGGGGCTTATTCATAGAATCATAGAATAGTCTGGGTTGAAAAGGACCTTAATGATCATCTAGTTTTAACCCCTCTGCTCTGGGCAGGGTTGCCAACCCCTAGAGCAGGCTGCCCAGAGCCGCATCTAGCCTGGCTTTGAATGCCTCCAGGGATGGGGCATACACAACATTTCTAGGCAACCTGTTCCAGTGCCTCACCACCCTCTGAGTGAAAAACTTTCTCCTTATATCTAACCTAAATCTCCCCATCTTACTTTAAAACTGTTCCCCCTTGTCCTATCACTACCAACATGTATAAACAGGCGTTCCCCCTCCTGTTCCTATGCTCCCTTCAAGTACTGGAAGGCCGCAATGAGGTCTCCCCAGAGCCTTCTCTTCTCCAAGCTAAACAAGACCAGCTCCCTCAACCTTTCTTCGCAGGAGAGGTGCTCCAGCCCTCTGATCATCTTAGTGGCCCTCCTCTGGACCTCTTATTGCAGGCTGGGGCTGAGCAGTGTCTTGACGGTCTCAATGTCTTCCCTCTTGTCCCCCAGCAGGCCAAGGCCGTGGTGGCCCGTTCCCACAGCGCCGACTCTGAGGACAACTATGTCCCCATGAACCCCGGTTCCTCACCCCTGATCCATGCTGAGAAAGCCAATGACAACGCCCAAAATCTCTACATCCCCATGAGCCCGGGGCCACATCACTTTGACCTGGTGGGGTTGTCCTCGGCCACCCTCCCCTTGCACAAAGGAGGAGCCATGGCGCAGTGCCACAGGAGGTTGAGTGAAATCCAGCCCCCGCCGGTCAACCGCAACCTCAAACCCGACCGGAAAGGTAAGAACAGGTGTTTGTGGGCAAAACTTCCCAGGAACCCTTCTATCCTTGTGATATTTTGGACTGCATCTATCTTGTGCCACCAGCAGTACGGTCAGACCTTCAAATCTTCCTCTTCCCCATACCCTTCCTCTTTCAGGAGGACTGTGGTGATCCCATCAATAGTATGTCAGCATCTAACCCGATCAGTGCACCAGATGAGGGCTGGGGCTGCAGCACGGCATTCTTCTCTTCCACCTAATGAACCACCCCAGATGAGAAGAGCTTTCACATTACCCTACAAATTTCCTTTTCAAATCCCTCTGGGCAAGTGCTCTGGCCAGAGGTTGCTCAGTGCTGCCAAAGCCTTGGTCAGCTCTGCCTGGCTGTGAGAGTTTCCCCATCCAATGAGGCATCAGGCATCCCTAATGAGGCACATTCCACTTTTGGGGCCATCCATCTAAATTTGGGACTGTGGGTCAGAAAAAAAAACACACAGTCCCAGTGTAAATGATTGCAAGGGGTTGGACTGGGGGTGTCTGTCATCAGCAAGGAGGGTTGTAGGGCTGATGGAAGAAATGGGAAGCAGCAAGCAAGTTGTAGCAGGCTATCCCCTCTCATGCCTGTTGTGATCTGAATAAATAATTCCCCCCCCAGCAAAGCCATCACCACTGGACCTGAGGAATAACACCGTCATTGATGAGCTTCCCTTCAAATCACCAGTCACAAAATCCTGGTCCAGGCCAAGGTGAGTAATGGCATGGTGTATACCAAATTTCCCTAAAAGCTGTGTGACCCCTTCTGCCCTGTTTGTTTGTTTGTTGATGTTAGAAGCAGGAACTGCAGAGCTAGGTCATGTCTTGAAAATATACAAGCAGCTACGTTGAGCTAAAAGTCCACCACATCCTCATCCACCAGGGCCCAGCAGGAGCTACCTGGGAAGAGGATGAGAATTGAGCATTTATAGAGGGATTCTTTCTTAAAGTATCCTACCACACCGTGGTGGTTTAGGACTCGGGGATTTCCTTGGACACATCATGGCCAGACTTTGGGGTCAGACCCTGTTGAAGAGGAGCTTGATGGAGCTTGTGAGTTCCATCAAGCGTTGTGAGAGCCAGAGTCATGTTCCCCACATCACAGCCAGCGGCAGGAAGATAAATTGGTTTAGGTTAGGCTTTCACATGAAAGCCCAGCATGTGGCCGAGAAGCTAATTAAGATCCCTCGGAGACGTTTCCTATTTCTGGGATCTGACACCGCCCGCGGAGCTGTGGCTCCAACGCAGGACCTGTGGTCCACCGCAACTCTTGACATGGCTGAGTGACCCCCAAACCAAGCCACACTCGGGGCATGGTACCAGTTTCGCATCCAGTTTATCCCCAAAAACTCTGTTTCAGCCTAAAAACACAGGGTTTGACCGAGTCGTGTTTGGATTGCCTTGAAAGCAAAGCCTAGCCTGGAGGAAGCCTGCAAAACGAAACCAAAGCACTTCACAGCGAAGTCTGCTGGCCAAAAATAACAGGATTCACACAGTTCCAGTCCTGCTGCTAATTCGTGGGCTGATGTTGTCCAATGAAAGGAAGAAGCCAGGCTTGGCTGTTATGACTCTTCTCATAAATTGGATTGTGTGGAGACTGACTGCAGGGCATGGGCTCTGCGTGCTGAAAACACTGCACCAGGAAACGGCGAGCAGGCTTGGATTGACAAGATGTCCAAGCCCAGAGAAGCTAATGGGTTCTTTTTTTCCCCTTATCAGCTAATCATATGACCCTGCCTTTACTGCAAGGCAACAAATAGCTTTTTAAGACATGGGCTTTAATGCCAGACGTTGATCGCATTAGGTTATTCTCCGTAATTAGATCTGGACAATTGAAAACAAGGCAACGCCTAGGAGATTTTGGTTTCCAGCAAAAAAAAAATCCAGCTAGATCCCTGCACAGTTAGCAAAGCCTCAAGCTATGGCGGGGCTGGAGGTGAGAAGCCTGCTGTGGACCTCCACAGAGGCTGGCTCTGCATCCTCCTCAGTGAAATACTTCCTGTGAGATAAAAATGTTTATGGGGCCGGATTTATGTAGCTGATAGCAGGAGAGTTACAGGTTTATAGCAAGCAAGGTGTTATTAAAAAAGTCCTAGAAAGAAAAAACAAGGAGACCAACTGAGTGATTTGTTGACCCATGGGAAGGTCTACCTCAATGCCACCACCCACCATGAGCATGGTGATGTTTGGAGCATGCCCTCTCCCCTCCCTTCCCAGCCACGAATGATGAGCCCCCACAGCCGTCCCTAAATCCTTGCCTCTTGTCCTTACAGCCAGACCTTCAACGCCGGCTCGCTGCAGTACTGCCGCCCTGTTTCCTCCCAGAGCATCACCAGCACTGACTCAGGAGACAGCGAGGAGAACTACGTGGCGATGGTAAGGGCTAAGATATAGGGCTAAGATGGTGAGGAGCTAAGATATATGGTCCCGATGGGACGTGTACATCCCCCAGTGCTGCAAACCCATTCCTAGCTCATGGCATGGGAGCACCACAGGGATTCTGGTAGCACCAGGACAGATGTAGTGTGCACCCCTTTGTCCAGCTGTGCTCAAAACAGTGGCTTTTGTTCCTAAAATTGTACATCCTAGTGGGGTTTCAACTCAATATGAGAGCAGAAACATATATTACACACTTTACAAGGAATTAAGAGGGGATAAATATGCCTATGGGCTGTCAGGATACATTTTCCTGATTTAAGTTGATTTTTTTTTCATTTTTTTTAATCTTCCTAATAGCTGCCGACATCATGTTTGTGTGGAGGGCAGGGGCTATCGCAGCAGCAGCAGGGAGTGGCCCTGCTCACAGGGAGGGGATTTTGTCTGTCTTTGCAAAGCTGCTGACTTGAAGCATATTTTGAAGGCTGTGTAATGGAGGGGGCCAAGCTGATCTGTAGCGTGGCTACAATTAGCAAAGATCCCAGCTCTGGCCTGGCCTCACAGAGGTGTGGCTCCCAGGAAATGCTGGAGCTTACATCCGATGTCAGGCATGTGAATAAAATGAGCACAGAGGCAGCAGAAATGCTGTGATACATGAAATCATGAGCATGCATTTGTAGTTATTAGTCCCACACACAACCCAGCAGTGCTGCACACCCTGGTCCTTGCGAGACAAGTGAGAGCATCTCCAGGCTGAGACCTCTTTTGAAAGTGCCACTGAAGCTTTTCTTTGCCAGATCTGTGTTAATTCCTTTTTTTTTCCCTTCTTCCCATGTTAATGCTCATTATCTCTCCTGTCTCTTCCCTGCATTAGCAAAACCCCATTTCTGCTTCTCCTGTTCCTAGTGGCACCAACAGCCCAGCGCCTAAAAAGAGTTCTGGGAGTGTGGATTATCTGGCCCTGGACTTCCAGCCGAGCTCACCAGGGCCACACAGAAAGGTACTGGGGGGTTTCTAAAGTTCTGGTTAAGAGCAAGGCATTTTTAAAGGGTTTTTGTGCAGGGCAGGGTTAGTAACATCAGAAAAGTGATTTTTTCTTTCCTGCAGATCTGCTGTTGTGTTTATTCTAGGTCAGGTTTGGTCTCGGTTGTGTCTGCAGCTTTGCTGGAGGTGTCACCAGAAACACGTGTGTTGAGGGGTTCAGGGATACTGATGAGACCAGAAATTCTGCTAGAGCTTGTAGATCTGGTGCCACAGTCAGAAGCTGTCAGGAGGTCTCCCAAGAAGCAGCAAAGAAGCAGCAGCAAAACTTTTTGCTCCTTCAGAGCAACAGGCCCTCCAAAACCAGACATCTTCCACATGAGATGCCTTCAAGAGGTCATGCAGAAAGTGCTGGGTATCTGTCTCTTGCTGACATTTGGATGCTTCTACCAAATGTAAAGTGGAAATGTGGGAGGGGAAGCTTCCAAAGACCAAGACTTTTCTCTAGGTTCAACCATGGGATGAACAGACTTAAAGTGAATCACAGGGAAATAGAGCAAGGGAGAGCCTCGGGAAAACCTTTGTGGAGCCACCTTTGCATTGGCCTCAGCTTTCTCAACCACCACCTTGTTTCTAGGGAAAGCATCCCACTGCTTAGCTCTTCATATTATCTAAAAGTTGTTCCTTGATTGCTTCTTTCTGCCCAGCAGTATTTCTGCAGGTTTTACCAATTTAAATAATAAACCACATGGCTTTGGGACCATCAAAACCATCAACTAGCTCCAGCTGCAGCAGCTGAAATATCATAAGAGGCAGAAGAGCTTCCAGGGCCCAAGAAACTATGGAAAAAAAAAAAAAAAAAAAACTCATTTTAACCCAGCAGCTCTCTTCCCTGTTGTTTAGGGGATTAAAATAATCTAGAGTCTGTGGAGCTAAGAGGGGTGGAGCTGGGATTTTTTGGTGCACCTATAAATTATTCTTGAGTTCTTTACAAGAAAATGATGCAACACTGAATGTGCAATATCAGCAGGTAGGTAACACGATTCCAACCAAACATTCAGGAGGTTAGAAGAAGGGTGATGAGCTATGGATTACAGGGGAAAGCCAGGGAGGATCTGGTGGCCTCTGGAGCTGACAGGTGGCCACGGGTGGCCGTGTTTCTCCTCCCCGCAGCCCTCCACCTCGTCGGTTGCCTCAGATGAGAAGGTTGACTACGTGCAAGTGGACAAGGAGAAGACGCAGGCGCTGCAGAGCACCATGCAGGAGTGGACTGACGTGCGGCAGTCCTCGGAGCCCACCAAGAGCACCAAGCAGTAGCACCCAGGGCGGGCAGCTCAGCGGGCAAATATCCCCGTGGTTTTCCCAGGCTGGGGCTCCCAGCTCTGCTTGGGATGGCTTCCTGTGACTGTTGTCTGCTTAAGGGAGGGGGTCTTCGTGACTTTTTTTCTTTTAAGACAAAAAGAAACTTAATTTCAGGGGAAGACTTGGCGGATACTGTTTGCCGGTGATTAAGAGCAACCATGCTCGGTGGCTAGGTTTGTGCTTTAGCTGCTGGATACACCATCCAGGAACTTCAACGTAGCAATACCAGGTTTCACCCTACACGTCTGTTGCTTACAGCTATTAAAGCCACCTTGTACGTGCTAACATCATCTCTCCCCGTCTTCTTCCATACTGTACCCCCAAACCATGCCATACATGTCTGACAGCATCTCTCACAGGACCTCATTCCCCAGCTCCAATTCCCCAGCTCCTCATGGTTGCCCTCTTCTCTGCCTCCTCCCAAATCCCAAAACTGAGTAAGGACCGTTCCTGTCTGACTTTACTTTCACCATCCCATCTCTTGTAAATAATGATGTGTTCAAATCCTCTGACAGCTGTACCCCTGGTGGGACAGCCCCTGTGTTTCTGGTTGTGGCTGTTAACCCTCAGGAGCCTGAAGAGCATCCAGATTGCCCCGTTGAGCCCAGAACTTGCCCCACCATACACGTATATATGCCAGCATGTGCTCACACATGCATGCGTGCAAGAAACAGCCAGGTTACTTGGGGTGTCTTCTGCTGCTGATGCTCTCCTGCATCTCTCAAGGTTAGTGGTTTGGAGAGAGAGGCTTTGGATGGCAGAATTTAAGCCTATCCGAAGTCAGTTGCCTGTGAATCTGGCCCTAAAACCCCAAATCTGCCTTTGTGGCACTAAAAGAAGTCCATAGGAGAAGAGTCCTACATCCCTGGCCATCACGAGAAGCTCTGTGGTTGAGTATGAGGAGCATAGAGAGGCTCTGGAGACCCTGGGTGTCCAGCCTGGCACGAGGACAAGTGGGAAGGAGGGAGCAGGAGGCTGTTGTGGGGACCAGGAGAAGGCAGGTGCTGTACCTTAGAGGTTGGATTGGGGTGAAGAGGGTCTTGCGAGGTGCATTTCAGACAAAAGGAGTGGAGTAACTGAAACGTTGGTCGGTCATGAGGCCTTGGGCTTGGGAAGAGGCTGGTGAGACCAGGACAGGGTGTCTCAATGTCAGCTTTAATGTAGCATAAAAGTCAGTTCCTACTGGGGACAAAGGGCCAGACTTTGTATTTTTCCCCATCTTCAGTGATGTTTCTTCAACACAAATAATGCTTTTTGATGATTGTGGATGGCATCTGCTGTTGCCCCCCACCTGCATCCATGACACATCCAGGCTTTGGGATCACTCTGCAAGCAGCTGGAGTGGAGAAAGAAGAAGAAGGAAGAGGCAGCTCACTGCAGAGATAAGAATTTGGGATCTCGCAAAAACAAGAAGGCCTAATGATTGCTGTGGAGCAGCCTGGCTGCCAGATAGCGGGCACTGACATGGACACAAAGGCCAACTGCGAGCTGGGAGCTGAGTGAAGGAGACATTAGATCAGGTAGCGATGTTTGTTAAACAGCTTGAGTTACCCTTCCTTCAAGCTGAACCCTGCCCCACACCAGGGGCTCTGCCTCCCACCACCACCACCAAGAAAAACAAATGTTTGTGTTGATTCTTGATGCTTAAGTGTTAGCACGTTTGCTTAATCTTGGCCTGAGTTTGGAAGGGACCAGAGATGGCCCACACAGGTACGGGATCTGGTCCCTTAAGGGCTAGGTGCTGCCTTGTAAAATAAGCCTCCAATTTCCATCACCAGTTTAGGTTTTCTTCTCTTTTGCCATGAAAGGGGAGGATGTTAATGGAAAAAGCTCTGATGACCCTTTTAAGACATTGACATTGCAGCGTTGGCCTTTTACATGAATAATGAAGCAGATATCCTAATGCTTTTGGCAAAAATAATAATCATCTAGGGAAAAGAGAAAAAAAAAAAGACCCAAAGGGGAAGATTTAGCACAGCCAGATGCTTTGTGAAGGCCAGGGAGTGTTACAGCCTGCAAGGGCATTGAGGGCTTGCATGGTGAGATAATGAAATGAAGAGCAGAGAGCAGGGCTTCGGCTTTCTATAGCCCCTTTCATCACCACATCTCAGGGGACATAGAACATTGTCCTGATCCAGAGCCTGCTGAAGTCACTGCAAAGACTCCCGTGAAGCTCGGTGAGCTCATCAAGAGGACGTAGACAGATCCTGTGGGTTTGGCATCCCACGAGTGCGTGACACACGGAGGGAAAGCCTAGCCCAGGGACCTGATGGGTGTTGGCCTGGCTAGGCGTGAGCTCTGCACCATCCCTGCTGAAAAGCAAATGTGATTCAATCAGGAGCTTGCTTTCCCAGATTCATCCACTGAACTGCTGTACACAGAAGAAGATTGGCGGTCAAGAAGACAAGGGTCCCAAAAGCACCCTGAAAGCAGGGAGGCGAGGGGGAGGCAGCAGCAACCCTCACTTCTGAGGGTGCAGTGGCTTGAAAGCCAAAATGGGTGGGTTTTGCATTTCCAGTTTCCCAGAAACAAATATATTTATCATTTTTTCCCCACTGAGCATCAAGCAAACGGCCCCTCCATACCAAGCAGCAGCTCGCTGACTCTATCCCTCCCTTGCCGTATGGACGTGACTATATCAGCCCCTCCTGAAAGAAATCGATGGCTGCAGTGGAAATAGTCATTCCTGCCAGTTGCCAAGCTGATTAGAGCAGTCCCCGATGATTAATGTTTGTGCAGTATTTAGTCTTAAACTGTATCGAAAAGCAGCTGGTTTAATTACACGGCCTGCCAAGAACTTTGTCCTGAAGGCATTGAGTTTATCACATCCACTTTATACTCGGTTGCTCAAGTATGACTGGCTCTTTTGTTAGGAATAGGTATTTTAGGAAGCCGAGAGCATTGCTAACGATTCATTTTAATTGTAAGCAAAAGAACTGGCTTGAATCCTTAAGTCAGAGCCTGTGCTTCAGCTTTATGGTCTCGTTTAAGAGAAGGGCTGTGCTTTTACGTGTGTGTGCTCATGGAGAAGGGTTGGCTGCGGGACGAGCTCTACAACCTCAGTAGCTGATTTTAGGAAGCATCAGGGCCATGTCAGAAAGCTCTCTCCGAGCTTTAGAACTGCTAGGTTGGTGGGTTTAGAGGCAGAAACTTCCAAAAATACGTATCCCTTGTTGGGAATCTGCACCTGCTGCTCGCAGCGACTCATGAGACGTGTGAGTTGCCTTGGAACTGATTACTCCAAATTGGCATTCGAGTGTTCAGGGGAAAATAAATTGCTGGCTCCAAATGGATACCGGGATGAGGTTTAATCTCAAATAGGAGAAAGAAAATACATGTGTGTGCAGATTGTGCTGGGGCAGACTGGCAGATGGGGCTGGCACCAAGAGGTGGCCAGGGCTTGGGTTGCCTGGAGGATAACTGGGATGGGTTTGGAGCCACCAGGCACCGATGAGGGTTGTGTATGGGTTGGAAGGACAGAAGGCGGGTGTGTTTGCCAGCAAGAATTGAGTCTTGGTCTTCCACACCTCCTTTGGCATGTCTCAAGTCAGATCTGCAGAACGGGTTTGTGGAGGGAAGAGTTAGGCTCAGTGAGGGCCTTGTGCTGGTGGGAGGGCAGCAGCCACTGCTCTCAGGACTTACCCAGCACTTCAGCCCTTGAGGGGTTTGTCCTGCAAGTGTGAAGGAGAAACCCTACCCGGGAGGTGGTGGAAACCCAGCCATGCTGGGGAACACCTTGTTTTGGGGCTCTCTTGGGCTGGTCATCGGGAAGCAGTGCCATGGCTTTGCAGGGTGTTCTGTGAGGCTCTGCTGTCTCTGAACTTGGAGGTATTTTAAGACCTGACTGGGTCAAGACCTGAGCAAGTGGGTCATGCCCTATTGCTGATCCTGCTTGGAGCAGGGAGTGGGACTAGAATAATCCCTTCCCCTTGATTTCCCCTGAGACCCAGCTGCTGGGGCTGAGTGGGGCCTCCTCTGTGTGAGGGAAGGGGCAAAAGGCAGTGTCTGGATGCCTATAGTGTCCTAAAATCTTCTCCGGCCATGAAGTGACAAGGCACAGCTCAACACCTGAGGTCATACGCCCCAGTGAGGAGGCCTAATCCACACTGGGGCCACCCCTTGCACCTGGCAGAAGGCTGGCTGGCCCAGGCCAAGTCATCCAGGACATAGACACACAGTCTGAGCCACCAGGGAACAGCCTGAACCTGTAAATTTATTAGGATAGACATTGACCCAGGGCTCTCCAGAGCCCCACCTGAGCCCCCCCCCTCCCCAGGGTCCCACTCCCAGGAGTGTACCTGGAGGAGTTAGTTCCTTATGGCCACCCATGGCTCCTGGGCTGGGATAGCATTAATTTTCTTTGTAGTAGCTTTTTATGGTGCTATGTTCCAGGTTTGTGATGAGAACAGTGTTGATAACACACCAGTGTTGTAGCTGTTGTTGAGCAGTGCTCACACAGAGCCAAGGACCTTCAGCTCCTGGTGCTGCCCCACCAGCGAGGTACCTGGGGGTGCACAAGGAGCTGGGAGGGGACACAGCCAGGAGCTGACCCAGGCTGGCCAGAGGGATGTCCCATGCCATACAGCACCATGCTCAGCAATAAAACTTGTGGGGAAATTTGCCAGGGCTGCCATTGCTCAGGGACTGGCTGGGCCTTGGTCAGCTGGTCATGAGCAAATGCATTGTGCATCACCTGTTTTCCTTGGTTTTCTTTTTCTTTTTTTTTTCATTTCTTTTCATTTCTTTTTTTTTTTTTTTTAACTTATTATCTGTCTATCTCACCCCACAAGTTTCTAACTTCTGCCCTTTCAATTCTCTTCCCCCTTCCCACTGCAGGGGGAGAGAGAGCAAGTGGCTGTGTGGTGCTGGCTGCCTGCCAGGGCTAAAGCACCCCGTGAGCTTTGATAGGAAAATGTTTAAATCAACTAAGCCCTGGCACAGGCTGCCCAGAGAGGGGCTGGGGGCTCCTCCTTGGGGATCTCCAGCAGCCGCCTGGACGTGGGGCTGGGCCCCCTGCTCGGGGTGGCCCTGCTGGAGCAGGGCTGGCACCACAGGGACCCGTCACCACCAGGCACTTGGTGAGAGCCTTGGTGTCATGATTTCTCCACGGCCTGCAGCAGTCCACCCCCCCATCAGCTTGTCCTTTGTGTCTCATCCTTGTAGTTGTGATTTTACCTCCTTCATTTCGCAGCTCCGAGAGATGTGCCTCAGTGCTTGATCTGAGAAGAGCTGATGTGTAGCAAGGTCTCACCCAACCAACCCACAACCTACGTGGGAGAGGTTATCCCCAAAACCATAATAATAAATAAATAAATAAATAAATAAAGCATCATTTTTAGTGTTGTCCTTTGGGTGACATCACACTTCAGATGGGACAAGGGAGTGTACCTGAACTCTCTGTATCCTGCTTTCTCTCCAGCCTGTAAAATGAAGGTTTTTTTAGTGCTCATTTCCCCACAGTGCATTGTGAGGTTTAAGTAGTTGACAGCTACGTTGTCACATTTTCCCTGAAAACACCATGTTTTGTCTGAGAGCCCTTTGGAGCATCGTGGAGAGGGAAGGGAGCAGGACCCTGCAGAGTCTCCCGATGAATCCCATAGGGTTAGGACCAAACCTTTAGCATAGCTGCATCCCACTCAACCCAGCCCTTGGCAAAGACCCCATTGACTTTGGGCATCGTTGCGTGGGAAGGGACCCAACCAAATTAGGGTAGTTTTCACCATCCCTTTCTTAACCTGCTGCGAGGAAGGGTCGGAGCCCCGGCTTCAAAGCCATTGCATCGGCAGCCGATTCGCAGGGATATTTTGTGTGTTTCAAAGCCTATGACTGTTCTTAAAGAGGAGTATTTTATTTTATTTTTTCCATTTGTAGAAGGAAGGACAAGAGTAATCTGTGGCAAACTGTACAGTACGTGTCTTCTTGTGGTGTCACTGTTTGAATGGTTATTAAGTTTTCAAATCACTGTGGACAGCTAATCACTTAAGTTATTAATTTATTCTTTGGGGTTTTGTTGTTTTGTTTTTTTTTAAGTAATTTGAAACAATTATTTATCCTGTAAATTGGTCTTGAGTGAAACCTAGGTAATACTTTTTTTTGCTGTTAATAAACATGGTACATGCCTGATGTGAAGGTGATCTCATTTTTAAGTACTGTATATGCAGCGGAAAAGCAGCGGGAAAATAAAAGAATGAAAAGAAAAATGGATCTCTCACTGATGACTCCTTGCACGGATTCGGACCTGGGAGGGAGAAAGGGGGAATTAACGGTTGGGTCAAGATGAATTAAGCAGCTCTCCGAAGCTTTCAGAGCATTCTTCAGGTCATGTCACCAAGTTTCTCCTACAGCTTCAGGTGTCACCTCTCTGCAGTGACAAACTTAAGGATGCACCATGGGCTCTTCTTGATTCCAGAACCCAAACCAGATTTTTTGGGGGGTGATAAAGTGAATTTAATACTCTGTCCATATCTGTTCTTGAGACACACTTGGGTACATGCAGGGTGAAGGCAATCACTACCTTCTTCACCCATCAGCAAGGCAAGCCCCAGCTCAGGGCACCAAATCCCCCATAAAACCTAAGCACAAGAACAAATCTTTCTCACCCAGAGTTAAAAGTTCAAAACACATCACTTCAAAAAAACTAAAATTAAAAGGAAAGAAAAAAAAAAAACACCATTGGAAAGCCACCTCCCTACAGCACAGCCCCCCAAAACCTCCTTTTCTAGACGAGGGCAGCATCACAGCACATCTCCGGCAAATCTGAGATCCTAAATGTGGAGCTGAGGACCAGGCTGGAGACTCTCCTTGGGCTGAGGTGGATGTGAAACTACAGCCCATACACTATCAATATGCTATATTCAAATATTCCTGCTATTAATAACACTAATAGTAGCATAGTAGGTATTATAATTGGTATAGCATACGTGGCAACATCCTACACTACTGTCAGTAGTGCATTGTTATGTCATAGTATAGCATATATATATATATTCTACTATCATAGTATACTTTTAATAATATACGGTATTATAATAATGTAACATATTAATAGTAATCATGGTATTAGTAATTGATGGCCCAGGCTGCCATCCATGCTGAGCACTGTGTGCACTTTGCCGCTGATCATCAAAATGAGACGTATTCAGGAAGAGCATAGCTGTGGAACAATCTCTCCAGCTTCACGCATTGCGTTCATTATTTAAATTAGGGTCTCATCAAAGCAGAGAGTCTCTCCTGCTAAAGTACCCTCCAGCAGGTGGCCCAGAGCTCAGGAAATGCCTCCAGGTAACACTCAAACACAGAGCAGGGAGCTGGTGGGGCAGCAAGAGGAAGGCTGTGGAATGCTCCTTTCCCATCATCTTTCTGACCCCATCCACCCCGTGAGTGCTGCTGTAAGACACGAAGCTTCTCTGTTGAATTAATTCATTTCCTTTATTTATATGTAGGAAAGACAATAAAAGAATATATATGATAGTATATGCCAGAGATTCAATCCTGTGCCAGAAAACGTCCTCTCTAGCAGACTTTCTGCTTGCATCACCCATAGCAATGTCTGTGCTTTGTCTTGTCCTCCACAGCAAAAAAAAAATAATAAAAAAAAATGCTTCCCCTAACCCCCCTCCGGTCAGGATTAGGCCCCACACCCAGGACCTAAGGCACAAGTCTGGAGCTAGAGGAAATCTACTACAGGCGCAAGTGAGGAGCAGGTTGGAACAATAGGTGGGGAACAGCCAGGGAGGGAGCCACAATCCTACAGATGCACTGCCCAAGGCTTGGGCTGGCTCCTGCCACCAAAATCAGTCCCTGTCCCATCGCTGATTTATATAAAGCATTGGTTTACATACTAGGTATTTACGTTGGGTGCAAATAGCGCATTTGGTTGGGTTACTCTCCTTGTAAGTCAGGACTCTGAAGAAATAGCTAGTGGTTGCAGGGGTCTCTGTATTTTGGTTCAAGGTGTCCCAAAGGAAAGCCCAGTTTTCAAGCCATGAAATGCAAGGTTAACCAAGCCTAAAGACACAGCTGGACAAGCAGCTGCGTGCCTTGGTGGGCCGTGTCCACTAACAGCATCCGGAGTAACACAAGAGGGGCTTGACAGAGCCCCTAAAAAACAACCACACCTGGTCAGTCTCTCTTGGCTGGAGGGGTTTGTGCCCCTCAGCATCTTTTAGGTGCTTTGCAATGCTGCACCAAACCCCTCTGGTGAACCTGCTGCTGCTCACCGACCCTAAGGAAGCTTGCAGGCTCCCCACCCAGGCATTCCAGCTTTGCAGTATTGGCTGTGGGGCCTTTTTCAGGCCTTTTTTTCAGCCTTTTTCCATCTCTAAAGGTTTGTTCAGGTGGTCTTCCACAACCACATAAAAAAACAACAACTGTGGAGAGTTTTCCCCAAAATTCAGTGCCACAGAAAAGGCCGCAGGTGGGATGTGCACGAGCAGCCTCCATCCCCAGAGCATCTCTGGGTCCTTCCCCAAACCCCACCCCGTGCCCTCCCCAGGCTGGTGGCAGCAGGCAAGACACGGCCGCGCTGAAGCACAAGGGCACTTCTCCGAGCTGTCTGCAGGCGCTGAGCTGCAAGGGTTACTTTAAGGCGTTAAGACCGAGTGCATAGGAAGCAGGACGACCCTCCAGGTGCCAGCAACGCAGTCTCCAAATCAGCCCCCGAGTCCTTTTCCATCGCGACGTTCCCCAGATCCTCCTCTGAGGTGCTCGCTGTCAGCGGGGCGAGGAAGAGGAGCCTCTGGCTTTGGGTTGGCCCCGTGGATGTTTGATGTTCTGGTTTAACCCAGCTGCTAGAAGACAAGTCCATGAAAGGAGCCAGACCCACCTCCACCCGCCGCAGGGCTGCATCCCCCCGAGGAGCTGTCATCGTCCTTGTCCCTGTCAAAGTCCCTCCACCACAGCGGGGATTTCGGCAAGGCGGAAATGTAGGCAGCTCGGTTCCTTGCCTCTTTTTCCTGCTCCTGGAGGAAGGAGGAGAAATAACACAAAGATATTGCCATTATATGCAGCTAAAGGGCTCCCACCTTACCTAACGAGTTAGTTGGCAGCCTGTTTGGGTGCTCCTGGGAGCCTCCTCCAAATTCAGCTGGGGTTACCAGGCCTCGTCCTCATCTCTAGAACTCGGCAGGGGAGATGCAGCAAAGCATCGTGTCCCTCCAGCCACATGGCTGAGCAGAAAAGAGCCCTTCAACGGGCACCTTGCAAGGGGAGAGGGACCTCAAATTTCCCTGGAACTCCCATATTTCACCTCAAATTCCTACAGGACACTGTTCAGGCAAAGCTCTGAACTCTGCTGATGAATAAAATCTACTCTGGGGATAAATCTGGTGCAGATTTATCCTTAGGACTTGACCCTGCTGCTGCCCAGAGGGTGGAAATTTGCTCCATGAGCTGCCATGGGATCAGACCCTGCAGCAAGCAGCAAGGGGGGTTACCTGCAGGTAGAGGATGTTGTCTTTGGAGATGGCTTCCATCAAGTCCTTATTGAGGGAGGGTTCGCCATGCAGGTGGCCGGCCTCCGCCGCGGCCTCGTGCAGCGGGCAGCTCTGCCTGCCCGGCCGCTGCCTGTAGAAGAGCACATAGGCAGTGTCCTTGGGGAAGAAAGAGGTCACGTTGCTGACCGATTCGAAGGAGGAGAAGGAAACCCTGGTGTCGTTGAAGAGGTACCACTGGATTTCAAAGTCCAACTGCTTGTCGGAAGCAGGTTTCGGCACCCCGTCCCGCGGCAGCCCGTGGGGAACGGTGTCAGTGCACTCTCTGGAGTAGCAGTAGTAGTGTCCGCTCTCGGAGGAGATGCCCGAATGCACCACCACGCTGCAGAGGTCATACACGACGGACACAAAACTGCTGCCCGGGCCAGCTCTGCCCTTCCTGTGCTGCCAGACATCCTCAGTTTCCTCGGAGGAGACAAGGACAGGTAGCTTGAGCACCACGGGGATGGAGACGTTGTCCAGGATCTTCTTCCTCTTCATGGTCCGCGGGTCAAAGGAGAACCGCAGCAGCGTGAGGATGAGGTAGTGCGGCCCCTCCGTCAGCTCCGCCACCTTCTCGGCGTCCTGCAGGGAAGCACATTTCTCACAGTGGTATTTGTTCTCTGCTGTCAGTCTCTCTGGGGACAGGAAATAGTTGATTAAATCCGGGACTGATCGAGAGTCCTTGGGAGCAGACGCCTGCTCCCCAAAAGCCAATATTGGGTCTTTGGTTGATTCTGCTCCAACAGCATCGCTGCTTAAGGGATTTGATGGTTCTCCAGCCTCCTGAAAACCCAACGTTTCCACAGGCAACGGCTGAGCTGGGAGGTCTCCGGACACAGGGCGCTTCCTTCGGACCCAAGGAGACCCCATTACCTGGTTTGGGTTTTCAGGAGGCTCGATAAACTGCGGGCCAATTTCTTCCACAGGTAGAACAGAAGCACTCCCTGGCCCGTGTATGTGCCTGTCTGGTGGGGGGAAAGCCAACGATAGGTCTGTGAAGGCTTCTTCTCGGGAGGAGACATTCAGACACTTCAAGCAGCGGATCTTTGTCATCATTTTACCCCCAAACATCTTCTCAATCAATGTCTTGTTTAAGTAATGACGCTCCACGGCCTGAGACATCAAGCTAGACTCCTTGAGTTTCTGGTAGATCCTCTTCCCAGTTTTTTCTTCTTCATGTAATCTTAGGCAGAGGAAAAAAAAGTCTGCATTATACACCAAGAACTAGTTTCTAAAGTATAGTTTCTGTTCTTCAGTTGTAGGGTTAATCTGGGTTAGCCTGCCTGTGCACAGGGGTCTGCTGCAGGAGGAAGGTGGGGATGGGCAATGGGCCATTGACCCCACTCCTAGGGGCATCACCAGGACACCAGGATTTGGGATTTCTAGGTGAGAGAAAGGCAAAATCAACATTTTAAAGAGGAGGCTCGTCAGGCAAACAGCTTTCCTCTGAGCACGGTACAATCCCAGAAATGTTCAAGCTGAACTCATTGCTGACCTCACCGCCAGGACAGCACAAGCAAGACACCCCAGACTGGTCTCACCATCCTTCACCCCAAGCCTTTACTCTTTGAGTTTCTCCAGCTCTCAGCCTTGCATCCCCGCGGATCAGCATTAAATATCACGCTGGGTCTATGGGAGCCTGTTGTTGCTGGGCTCTTAAATCAGGGTGCTTGCCACGTACCGATCCAGCAGGTACTTGAGATACTCCGAGCAGTCCTGCTGAGCACCGGGGGTAAACCAGGGTGGCCAGGAGGCAGAGAGGAAGCTCTCGGGTGAGATGGCAGGTCGCTGGCACCAAGAGGGAAAAACAGGTTTAAGCCATGGGTTCTGGAGTCCCATTTCACAAAGGGGAAGGATTAATTTCAGCCCCATTGAACCTCTTTTTGCTCCACTTTTATGAGAAGAGGAGCTTCTGTATGTTCACTTTTACCAGTGTGTATTTTATATATATTTCTATGAAATACCCACGTATTTACTTCTTCATTCAATTTTAAAATGGTTTGTTTTCCTGACCCAGAGACTTCTACTTAATTCAGCCTGAATTTAATTTGATGATCAACTTAATTTGATCATGATCTCTCTCTCCTTAAAAAAAAAAAAAAAAAATCCACTGAACTTCCACCCATCATTCTGATCAGTGCAGGCAGGTAATCTGCATAATCACTGATAATGAAATTGCCACCACTAGGAAGCTGCTGCCTAATTAACATGGGGAAAGACTCATCACTGGCAAAGAAGTGACTTTAAGTACTGCCCAAAAAAAGAAAAATAACTAGAATGATGATAGGAAATTACTAAGATACTATTATCTACAAGCTACCTAACGAGCAGATGTGTTACTGTATTTATACACCACAGGCAACTTAACCTGCCCTGAAAAAAACACACCCTTCTATGGCCAAATATTCAATTTAACAGGTTCTCTATACTTTTGCCCCAAAGTGATCTGTAATGGCATAATACCACAGCACAACAAGCCAGCTCAAGGTTTGGAAAATGGAGAGGCATAAATGAATGGGTTCATGGCAAGGGAAAATTCAAAACTGTTTCTTTTTAGGGATAGGAAGATGTTTTTTCAAGAGAGGTCCTGGATATGACCTATCTGGAGTCATCAATGTTAAATTTCAGGTTTGTCAAGAAAGCACTCACAATTAATTTGTTTATGGGTTATAACTTTTTAATTTCCCTCAAATACAGAAGATTCAAACCATCTGGAATCCACAGGTTTGTTGTTGTTGCTGGTATTGTGTATTTTTTTCTGACCAAACTGTTTTTAAGGAAATTTCTACTGATTGACTGCACTTTGCTGTGAAGCAAAGGGACAAGCAAACTGCTCCAGTCTTCTTTGCTGCACAGCAAGAAATAGAAACTGCTGCTTTATACCAACAGGCTTTTCAGCTGGCCACATATGTAAGCTATTACCAAATGGATTTCATTGTCAAAACTATTAGTGATTGCATCAGTCAAACCCAGGAAGGCCAGAGGCTGAAGAAAGGCAGCCTGGTGTGAACACATCTCGCTTTCATGGGTGATAGGAGCTCGAGACTCGCTTGCCTCCTCCACCCCCAAAATTAGCCTCTTTCACATAAACAAAATTTGTCCCATTATAAAAATCCACCAAGATCCACAATTCCTTATCAGCACATTGGAGTCGGCAGGAAGCAACTTGGAGACGAGCCTTTCCGCAGCCGACAGTCCAAACAAATAACTAGAACATGAAATAATTACCTGACTGTGCTCCAAAAACGCAAAGAGCCACTGGAGCTTTGTCATCAGGGGCTGGGAGTTGCCCTCGGTTAAATTCAACACCGAATGCCGAAAGCTGCAGAAGAAAACCAGAGAGGCAAAACAAGATGGAAAATTAGTGTGGAAAGCATAATGCCTGTGTGATGAGCAGCCCTGGAGCAGTCTTGAATGGGAACAAAGGAGCAAAAACTCACTCTGAAGCCATGAAAAGAGACTGTATGATGCTATTCATGTAGCAGGTGTTTCCTAAGTTAATTAAGCCAATTTTTCCTGTCTCTGATTTGGATGCCAGGCGTGGGTAGAAACAGGCTAGCTCATTCTTCTGGGAGGTCCAAGCATTCTGTCCCAAGAGATGTTTAATCCGGTCTTCGTTTGGAATTGGAAGAGCCTTGGAAAGAGAGATGGGTGTCATGAATCCTTGTCTTTCTACATGAAGAATTACTAAAGGGCAACTGCAAAACTCCTCTGCTGGAAGTGTCCATGGCACAACTCATTTCCCTGCCCTTCACATGAACATGCATCCGTGCAAGGAACTGTTTAGCTGCTAGTATTAGTACTTTAGAGGCACTCAAGTTTAAACCTATAGCAAAAACCCTGCAGCCATGACAAGGATTTCTGCAGACCCACCATAAGAGGAGTCTCTACTCCCAAAGCACAGCCAGCTTGCCCACATAGTGTTCAAACTCAGAATTTTAAGCTGTTTCTTCTGCCACAACTGGAGGTGTTGAGGTTTGGGCATCCCTACCAGTAGGACAGTCCCTCAGCACTACAGCGCAAACTGAGATTTCACATCCACATGCAATACAGAAAAAATGGCCAAGAAGTATATATCTTACTTTAATTGCTTCCAAGACTGGTTCATAGAGATCTGGAAATCCTGAGAAGCGGAAGAACATGCAGTGGATGAGCTCAGCCAGCTGCTCCAGGGAGCTGGAGGCAGAGTTAGAGTCCTCCTTCTTCAGAGAGGCCACCAGCCTGGGGACGTGAGGGAGCAGCTGAAAAAGAAAAGTTTCCCATGCAGCATTTTCCACTCTTAGTGCAGATCAGTACAGGCTAAAACACACACCCATGCTGGAAAGGAATGTTATATGTTAAGCAGGGATTCAAACCTATCAAATAGGTGAATTAACCTACAAGAGGTGTTATCTCATGTGCTATATTTTATTTCATACTGTGTAAACTAAACTGGAATCAGTACGGTCAGATGGGTAGCGATAGGCATGTAAAGAGTACGTTCGTTATTTTGCTTTCATCTAGAAAATTGTACAATGAGCACAGACCCACAGATGATACGTTGCTCACGGGCACCCTCTGCCGACCCCACAGCTGCACAGAACCTTGCTAACCGGTTCCCAGCCCTGCAGCTGTGCTAGTCAGGCAACGTTTTTCATGGTTCTATTTTAGGTGATTTTACCCCAGAACGATCCTGGTTTGGAATCCTCAGTTCATCCTTTACCTGGTCGTCCCTTCCTCCCTCTTCTTCCTGTCTGTCTTTCTTTCTCCTCAAAATGCTGGCGATTTTAACTGCTCCCTTTCAACTGGAAAGCTTTGGTGGAGGGAAAAAATGAATCCCAGAGGCATTTTATGCATCGATACTTTGCCAAGCTGTGATCAGGACAACTCTCAAAACCCTTCCAAAGTGCCAGGGCACACAGAAAGAGATAAGAAGCACAACAGGCTTATGCCTTGTTGTTTAGTTGGGTTTGGGGGTTTTGTTTTTGTTTTTTAAATAGGGGAGGAAATTTGTGCTCAGTGAGCTGCAGATGGAAACTTCAGGCCAAGAGCAACTGATGGCTTTTGGAGTCTTTCAAATTTTGGACGCCCAATCGAAGACAACCCGTTGGAACGTCTATTTTTAGAAACTGAGGAGTTTCTCAAGAAATCAGGCTCATTTAAAGCGGCTGCAGCTGAGGAATGAGAAAACATCAGTTGAAAATGTTGGCTGGCTTTGCTTTTTTCCAACCTTATCTGTTTATTCCGTGAACTTTAGGTGAAAAGCCAAAAGTAAGGGCTTTAATGCAAAAGTATAAAAATCAAGCATTAATAGCAGTAAATTTCCCTTAGCTCTTTTATCAGTTCAATCACTGCAAGCATGCCTTTGCTCTCAGACCTACTTTTTAACCACAGCATTCTGGGGGCAATGCTGGTGGGAAGCACAGCTCTTTGTCAACAGGAAAAAAAATTATCACCCTGGAGATGAAAAGAGGGTGCTAAAAGTGGTTGTTGGGGGTTCTTTTGTCTTTTTTCCTTTAAATGAGGAGAATTTATGTCTGGAAGTGTTCTGACCCAGCCTTCAAGTCTTGCTGTACCGATGTTGCGTGACACTTGGGAAGATGCCCCCATGGCCTCTAGAAATGATAAGGGGTGGCACGTACTGGTGTCACTTTGAAGTCACATATGGGACGGGGCCCACAGAATTCAAGGGCTAGTCAGACACTTTCTTAGGACACAGTAAGGCTGTTTGGGATTATATTTGCTGCTCCTTGGGCTTTCCAAGATGCTCTCAATGCAAAGTCTTCTAATGCATCGCAAAGTCAGAGTGACAACATCTGCGACACCTCAGCTGGAAGGATGGGATCAAATATGGGGCCCTATCTTCTAAACCTGCCCATGAAACCCCATCCTGGGTCAGCGTCGCCCTGCCCACCTTCCTTCCCAGGCCACCCCTCCATGCCCCCTTTCCTTCTCCAATGCAGTAGTGCAGTTTGGTGGTGACCCAGACCAAGCTGGGCAATACTGACCATCAGGACTTTATTATATATATTACTATATTACTTTTTCACCAGAGGGTGAGCAACCTCCAGCAGGGCCAGGCTGCAAATTGACAAGGGCTGGGTTTACATCACAAGACAGAAGCTAGCAGACAAGGGGAACATTTAGCCCCTTAGGCTCCCTGCCAGCTGTGGCGATGCACTCATCCGAGGGCTGGACACATCCTTACCAAGTGAAATGCTTCGTGGGAGTGCTGGAAGCTCAGCAGCATGTACTGCAGGACAGACAAAGCTCCCTCTCTCACGATGGGGTACAGCAACTTGGAGAAGACCTGGTGGGGAGAAAAAAGCGAATGAGAAGGCAGGCTGGCATCACAACATGAGTGAGAAGGGCCCAGCAGGAAAGGGAGGCACTGGGCATCTACCACACCCCCAGAGTTATCTCCTGTCCAGTGCATGTCCTCAGAGCACCCTAAAAATGCCATCTGGGTTATCATCACTCTTTCAGGCCTGTGCAATGCCTGGCACACTAAGGTGCAGAGCTCTGGGTGACTCTGATAGCAGTAACATACCTCCAGGCCTCCTGATAAATGAGGCCACCCGAGCACAGAAGGATGCTAGATTTTCTAAAATGTCCTCCTTCTGTTTTATGGTTCTAGTTGGAACCTTATCACCTACCTTTCAGACAAAGAGATAGAAAGCAAAGGCCTTTCAGAGCCTTTCAGCAATTTCAAAGGCTAAGCAATGATATTTATCTCATTCTACAGAAAATGGCAATGGTCTCTACCCCTCTCAGACCATGCTTCTGAGAGCTTTCCAAGTATCACACAGCATTTTAAGGGCAGTGTCCCTTTTCTATGCATTAGCAGTGGAAAAAAATAAATAAATAAGGAAGATAAAGAAATGTTGGAGATACTCCCCTACCTTTCCACTGTTTTATGCACGTGGGGGATCACAGGGACAAATGCAGTTACTGACAACGTTCTGATACAGATAATTATGGTATTGATAACTTCTGCGGTGACTTCCACTGGAGAAACAGCCATGTATTATCTCCATCTTACAAAGGAGGACATAGCAGGACCACGGCATAGAAAATGTTGGAAAATGGCAGTGGGAGTAGGGCTGTATCTGTGCTGGTAAATCAAATAAGGCCAGGATACAGGCTTTAAAACTGACCTACAACTATGTGGCCTGTTAAGCTACTCACTGGTGTGATGGACCAGGCACAACTGAAGGACAGAATTTCACATTCCCAAGGACAAGTTGTAGAAGAACTTTGTGTTCTGGGAAGTTAAGTGTTTGGTTGGCTTTAAAGTCCTGGGTTTGTTACATTTCATAACCTTTAAGATATCAGTACTTCTGCAAACCAAGCCCTAAAGAACTTCAGGTTCGGGTCTCAGTTGCCACCACACCCAAAATCTTTTGGCAAGGTGCAGTCCCAAAGCTGGTAAAAGGACTCCCAGTGTCCAGCTCCCTCTAGCAAACAGCTAGGCACACAAAGCTAAAATGGGTATTTCTGGAGAACATCATTCCTAGCTGCTCACCATCCCATACACAGTAATGCAGAACATACGGTGGGCTCAATGGTCCCTTCACAACCCCTTGGGACAGCATGATATTTTCTATACATATTAAGTCATACCTCATCTTTATTCAGTCGAAAGGCAAGAACTCCCAGATGCAAGGAAAAGCTTTTCAAAATGCCCACTGACCTTTTCAATTTTGGAAAGAGTAACTTCAATCAAGATGCTGAACTTCTTCACTGCAGCCAAACCCTTCAGCAGAGCAATAATCCACTTGTCTATGTTCTTTCCCAGGGGCCAGGACACCCAGTCGATCATCCTGAAATGACATCCAAACTCTTAAAGTAAACAACGGATATATTGTGAAAGCCCAACTCCACTCTGGGTTAAACCTCTTCCAAGTTCCTGTCCATTCAATGGGTTGGCCAAGTAAGAGAGGGGTTCCACATAAGACATTTGGAAACTCGTAATAGTTTGGGCTGGAAGAGATCTTACAGACCGTCCAGCTCCAACCCACAGGGGGTTCATCAGGACATGCATCCCGTTATTCAAAGCACAACAGAGCCTGAAGTGGAATTACAGCAATGGCATGAGCATCCTGTGGTTCATCAGAGGACCTGACCCAAGTCCATGGAAGAAAGTGGACTACCATTAACCTAAATCAACTCGAGTTCAAGTTTCTAACACCAGTCTGGTGCCCTATAGACCACAGCATTGCTTTGTGGATTCTCAGACATATCCTTCAGAGGAGGCCCTAGAAGGACAGCATCTGTTTTGATAGTGGTGGATATCTGTGTGAGGTCTTCATTGAGGTCTTCATATTGCTGCTGTTAGAAAACTAATGATACTTGTATGATCTCGGCATTGCTACTGGTAAGGAAAAATACCTAGAGTTGGATCTTCATCTTCTCTGAATAGTAAACATTTATTTTCCAAATCATATTAACAAAAGAAAATACTGGTAACCTTAACAGAAGCCAGGTATTCCTGAAGGTCACAGCTAACAAATTTCTTCTATAGCCACTCAGCCAACAAGATGCCATGTTTCTGCAGCTAATGCTTCACAGGGGAGTCACCCATAAAAAAATAACCTCAGACTGAGTGATGACAGGTTGTTTAAATAATTACTTAAATTAAGCCTTTCTAAAAAAAAAAACAAACATGTTTAAATTAAATGTTAAACAGAACTGCAAGGTAGCCAAGGCTTAGGATCTCCAAAAGTCAAACTTTGCTAATCATTTCAGACCTTTTGATTTGAAGATATCCCAGGTCTTCACAATCTCCCACCTCAGTCCAGCTTTCTTACCCAATCAGCCCCTTTTGTTTATAAGCCTACATCTTGTGCAAGATATATAAAAGCAACTGTGGATAAATAACCACATAAGGCAAAGAGCAAGTCCACAAGGAACTGGGAGGAAAAAAAAGAACAGCTTGAAGAGCAGAATATGTTGGGATGTTGAGAAATAACAAAAATCAAGCCAAGTTGGATAATAAAACAAATACCAGAAAAGCTTCTGCAGACATTTGCATCAGAGTAGAATACGGAAAGACACGCAATCACTGTATACGGAGGATGTGATGGTGATTAAAGATATGATACAGCCTCCAGATTTGACTTCCAAACTAAACACATCCTCTGCCTCTGTTTTGACCGGGAGGAAGGAATTGATCAGGGTGACAAAGAGGAGGCAGATAAAAGATATGAGAATGGAAACAGGAGCAATGACAGCTGATGCAGAAGAGGAACGAAGAGCTCATACAGTTCAAGGGGAGGCAGTGATGTTCATCAAGTAAAATTGAACTCTGGTGTGTTTAAATTACCCTATTAACACTGGCATGGTGCTTTCTGTGGGAAGAATAGGAGGAGAGTTCCTATAATGAAGACAGGCAACGAAGAGGTGACTAAACAGAAGTGGTAGCAAGCCACGGTGGTTTATCATAGATGACACAGTAAGATTTGTCAGGATATCTGATTTTCTAGTCAAAGGACACAAGTAGATCATATCTGGCTGGGTATCTGAGCGGATACAGGACCTAACAGTCTTGGCACAAACATCCTGAACACAGCTGTGAAACTTGTGATGATGCAAAGCTGGGAGGCATCATCAAAACAGAAGGATTGAGGTATCATGAGGTTGATGACTAGAGATGCAGAACCAGGATGAAATACCTTCATTCAAAACACATGCAAGGCATGTGGGGAGCAAATAACAAGAAATGGCTACTTTGTGATGAGAATTGATCTGCCTGAAGAAGACCAGCAGGACATCAGATGACTGTGAGTTCCCAGTGTAACAGTAGCCATGGTGCCACAGCACCCTGCTGCAGTGTAGGAGAAAAAGACATTTTCCAAAGCAAAACCATCGCCTCCTAAGCCATTATTTAAGGCCACAATGCACCTCATCGGGAACACAGTGCACAAACCTCTCCATCCATGTCCGAGACCGATGAACTGAAGTGGAAGCAGGTGCTGAAAAAGCCTGTTAAGATGGTCAGGAAAATGAAGAACCTCTCCTGCAAGAAAAGCTTGAAATAAGCTGGCTTGTTCAGTATAGCCACTGAAAAGCAGAGAGGGGATGGAGCTGCTGTCTGTACATACATCGACGGAATAAACACCAGGGAGGGAAAAAGAGATATTGCAGCTATTTATGCTGGCATAAAATCAAAAGAACTATAAGAAAGCAGGAAATAAATATCGGCTGGCTATTAGAAGAGAGCTCTGAACCATTAAAGCAATCAAATGGTGGGGCAGCTATGAAAGAAAGCAGTGGGAGCAAAAGCCCTTCCTGCTTTGAAGACTGTGGCTGGACGTTCTTGAAAGGGATCTGTAGCATCAATGCCTATAAAGCAGGGAGATGAATTCAGGGATCCAAAGGCCTCCCTTCACCTATCTTCTTTTACACTGGCATAAAACAACCTTGTCTGCTATAAGCTATTTTTTACCAACGTTAATGGCCAAGTTATAACTCTGCCCCACCTGCTGCCCATATTGGTGCAGTAGGAACAAATTCCATCTTAAATTCACACTGCAGTTTCCACGTTGCAAGATGGACAAACATTTTGCAAGCCAGGCCCCTGATTTGCCAAAGGAGCCATTGATGTGGCATTTGAAAAGCTCAAATCCTGATTTCCAGAGATAGCAAGTGCTTGCATCTCTGTGTGACAGCAGGCGCTCTCTCTGCAGCCAGAGCTGGGCTCTTTGAAACAGATACACCCTAGGAAAAAATAAAATAAAATAAAAAGAAAAGTAAAAATCAGTACTTCTGAAGTTGTGGATGCACATCTGTAGAATTTATCTGAAAAGAGACAAACTGAAAGTAAGAGATTGTGGTGTACACTTACACCAGCAGGTGCCAGGCTTGCTGTTTTTACCACTCTTTGCTCTTTAAATGCTTGATCAAAAGCTCTACCCCACATCCAGTTTGTTCCCCTGCCATGCGCTCCCAAACCCAAACTTTAGAAGAAGGCTTTGCCATGGATCCCAGCTGAAAGACCCCTTTGATTTGTATGTTTTCCTTTGATTTTCTAAGCATGCAGCACACTCATCAAAAGGCCAACAGTCACGCAGTTTTCTGGGGCATCCGTCTACTTATAAACACGCCGCCAAAACTTCTGCATTTCTCCTAAGTGAGCTTAATTACATTTTGCAGGCCCTGCTTAATGTTTGGCTCAGTCTGAGTAATCATTTACTCACCCCTCTGCGTGACAAAGAATTTTTTAAGGAATGATGCAATCGCTTTTGCAACTGCTATATTTAGGCCCTGGCATTCGTGGAGGATTTATCGCCTGGAGTTCACAGCAGCATCTGGGAATAGGATCCCAGAAGGAGAAAAAGATGGAGAAGAGGGTTAAGGACTGAGCTGATAACTTGTTGTTGTTGTCTTGTTTTTTTCTAGCCCCTGAGAAAAGCATGACCCACCCACCCTCAGCAAGTCAAAGTGAGGGGATCTCTTTCTTCAGGCATAAATTTCCCATCAGGAATAATGTGGGTTTCTGTCATGTAACTTACCTGGGGGAGGGGGGAGAAATCCTTTAAGAGAGAAAGGGGAAAAAAGAGGTTTTTCCAGTGAGATCAAGTCACTCCAGCTCCCTTCGGTTAAATGTGTGTGCTCCTGCATGTGAACATCACCCACGTAAATGGAGACCTCTGAGGAAAGCATGGGTTAGAGATGTTTGTAGGCAAGGCAGGAGGAAGGTACAGGGGCACAGAGGAGCTGTAGGACTTGGACACGGCTGGGCAAGGAAGATCTGGTGATGCCAGGGAGGATCCTGGCTCTGCAAGGACCAAGTCCAGCTCATCAGGCAGTATTTCACCCACTACTGCTTCATCATGCCTTGATGTCTCCAAGGGCTCTGCCTGCACTGACGTCAGGGATAAACATGGCACAGCACCAAGATCCAGACCAGCAGCACCGCAGCTGTGTGGTGGAGGTCGAGGTGGATTTGTTGAAACAGTTGGACATTAAAAAATACCTGCGAGGTTTTTAGCTGTGGCTGGTGATTTAGGGTGATGTCCTGAAGGGATACAGGGATCGCCATGAAATTCTTTAAAGGAGATTTTGGGAAGAAATGGCCCTTTGCATCTTCTGGAAAAAAAATCAATTATTTTCAAGATACATTATGCTGGATAACCCATAACACTGCTTATTTCTGAGAAAAAATAAACCAAATCAAACCAGACAAATACAATAATAATGATAGTAACAATCAGTCTTTATAATAATATAAGAATAAAAAACAGTCTTTGTTCTAGTTCTTTAGGCCCTCGGAGCTGGAAGAAAGGAGTCAGAAATTCCCCTTTTCCCCACACTTCACAAGACACCAGCCAAAATGGCCTTTGTTACAGCCCTGGGATAAAACCCCACAGAGGAACCAAGTGCAGCTTTGGGGCAGCTTTTTTCTCCAGACTAAGAACAACATTCACTAATGCATTCACTAATTCTCCTACCTGCCAATGGCCATCATCATTTGCACGTCACTGATGCTGTCGTCATTGGTGAGGTTCCTTATGACCCCATCCATCAGCTCCAGAGGCACAAACTGGACCACGCTGGCCAAGGCGTTGGACGGCGCTTCCTGCTCCTCTGAAAGACACGGACGAGCACCAGCAGGGAAGATGTTAGTCCCTGGGGAAACCAGGCACGTGAGGTCAGTTCTCAGCTCTAAAAGGCAGAAAAATCCTGCCTACATAAATGCATCTGGCATAAACAGGCCATGAGGAGCCCACGTGTAGCTGTCCTAGGAGGATGATTCCACAAACCCCAAAATACTGCGGTTGGGTTGCATCAGATGGGCTGCTGCATGCAGTCATACACAGCCCAAAGGGATCGCAGACACTAACACATTATTGCCTGATCCCAAATTCCCTCTGGGTGCTCTCTTTATGTTAGTTACTGCAAATAATCACACTGGGATATGACTGCAGGCTTGCCTGCCTGGAGCACGTTCCAAAAGATGAGGTTTTCATATAGGGAGTATTGAAATGTCCATCTCCTTATGGGCTCAGGAACAGCTGGGACAGAAGCTCACCTGCCAACAGAGAGTCCGACCTTTCATGGCACTGGGATCTCCAAAAATCTTCTGAGCCCCTCTGTAATAATCTAAAGGCCCCAGAAGATGGATCGATATCTTCTGTCCTACCTCAAGACATAAGCACCATCCAGAGAGACAGCAGGGCTTCCAACCGCTAGGTTGGTGAGGAGTAAGTCCTTAGCTTTGCTCTTACTTTCTGTTAAGGAGCAGGCTGAGGGGTTTCATCGATTCATCGATTGAGAGTGACATTTCTAAGAGCTTTCAGGTCCCGCTCTGACCTGCTACGGATAAGATGCTTTCCATCAAGCCCAGCTGATGCTGAAAAGTACTGAACACACAAACCTGTGCTGCGCATATTTCAGCCCAGCTAACAGCTCCCGTGCACAGATTCCATGTGGTTTCAGGGGATATTATTTTCTTAGCCTAAGGTCCTGGGTAACAGTAAGGGATACTTGTTTATTATATTTCAGTTGTGGTTGCATTTCTGGAGTGGATGGGAACCAAGAAAACCATCAAGCACTTTTGTTCCTCATCAAAGCCAACCCCTACATTTGCACCTTTTTTGTTTTCATCATTACCTGTTGAAGAAATGATAGTGAACAGCTCCTTCAACGAGGGCAGGATGGCTGAGTTCTGAGTCCTCCAGATCCTCTGCAGTAGACCGCTCACCTTGTTCACATGCTCCAAAAACTCCATGATGTCTTCTTCCCCCTCGGAGACGCACTGGAACTGCCCGATGCACCGGATCAGCTGCTGACAAAACAAGACCTGGTGCTTGCCCGTGGGAATGCACTGAGGATGCTGGGTTAAGAGTTTGCTGATCTTGGCGCACTGCTTGGGGCCGGGCCTCTCGCAGACTTTCCGGAGCACCTCGATCCTCAACAAGCTGAAAATGCTGTTTGCTGATGGGCTTTCCAAGACAAACTGCAGCCCTAACTGGATGTAATCGAGGATGTAATGGCTTCTCTTCCCCAGAGGCCCGTAGCCTTCCTGGAGGAGACTCAGTAGGAAGCGGACATTGAAGAACTCCTCAAATTCCTCCGGGTGGTAGTGGCCATAGACCTCCAAAACCTCTTTCCCAATCTCTCTTTTATATTTGGTGTCCCCCACGAGGTAAAGCTTGGTACACAGCTCCAGCATGGACCAGCACTGCTCACTGTCCATGGGCTGCTTCGACGCCTCGATGACACGCCTCACGAGGCCTTGCTTCACGTTGTTGGGGTAGGAGGACATCACCACAGCTTCCAGTATCTTATCCATCCCTGCTCCCAGTTGCTGAAAGAAAGAACAGAGCATCAGGTTAGTTCAGGGAAGATTCATTGAGCTTTCAGGATCAGAAACAGAGCTTGGAAGCCATCTGGGACACTATAAAGATGATAATCCTTGTGAGTTTTACATGGTGATATTCTGAGGGATGCAGAAAAGCTTCCACTCTGGTGATGCTTCATTGAAACTGAAGTCCCCAAACTGGAATAAATACACAAAAACACAGAACTTCTTCAGACCAGTCACATACCTGAGCATTTTTGTCTTGTAAATAACCAACAGTGACCAAATAACCAAGTGACCTTACACTTGACCCTAGGAAAGGATGAGTTCCCCCTCCTCAAGGGGTGCAGCAGCTCAGGGTGGTGCCCCACATTTCCCCAGATCCACTGGGCTCTGAGCAGAGGGAGTGGTGCAGTCCTGGCTGCCCCCCAGGACCTGCCGCATTTGTTTGCTGGACCAAATTGAGAAGGGAGAGAAACTGCAGAGTCAGACAAAGCTTCCCATTCGTCACAGCCTGAATTCACCAGCCATAAAATATTAGAAAGAGCTGAAAAAGCCCCCAGGGGTTTCCCTGGTAGAGCTCAGACCATTTCCAGCCAGGTGCTGGATGCACTGCTGCACAAGAAACCCCATCAGACAGCAAGGATTTCTTAAAACCTATTACAGGGAGCCAAAGCAGGTTCCCCCTGGTGCTACGTGCTGCCCAAATACACAGTGGGAGATTGTCCATTGCTGCCTAGAGCCTGAAATAATCCAGAAAGAGGGAAAAAGAAGTCGTGTATCACCTTCATTACCTAAATGGGATCAGGACAGCACCATCCATGCTCATGTGGGTATGACCATGTATCCCCATCGCCGGTGCTCTTAAAGGATGAAAAAAACATGATATATTCATATCCCTCTACAGCAATGATGGTGTGATGGCCCTCTAGGCACCACCCTGGCCTTTCTGTCCCCTTTGACAAGCTGACCTTGTGGTGGAGGGTCCATCAGCAGCAAAGGATCTCACAATACAGGGTTGGGCTTCAGGTACCACAACCAACCTACACCTCTCTAACCACCCTGGTGTCAGCAGGCGGGGGATAAACAACCCCACATTTCTGTTGTGTACCAGGGTATACCAAGCTGCTCCCTGAGCATGAACCACAAAAATGCCAGCCAGGCAGCCCTTAAAAAGGAGATATTTACCATGCACATTACAATATTAAAACTGTATGAAAGCTACATTCCAGATGCATTGTACTATATAAAAATAAACACTGCAGTCTTCAAACTGCACTAAGACAGCATTCAAGTGGCAAAGTTTAGGAGTTAGGATGGCTAATTCAGCCCCAGCACAGCTCCAGATGCTTTCAGAGATATTATTTAAAGGATCTTGTATTAACTTTGGTTTTTGTTTTTGTTTTTTGTTTTTTCCAGGGCCTTCCTGGAGAATGAATCAGGGTTTGCAGTGAAGGAGACTGTTGCCTGTAAGAGCACTGCCTCATTTGTTGCAGAAATTGGAAATGTGTCATAAACAACCCAGGGGACTGCAGGAGAGGGAGGGAGAGCTTCATCACTGGGCAGCTGAACACTGCCCTGGAGATTTGGTTCCTGGCCCTCTTCTGTTAAATACTAAAAAAAAAAAAAAAAAAAAAAAAAAAAAAAAAAAAGAGAGAGTGAATAAATATTCAGAGAATCAGGTATCTATCATTAGAAGTGGAAGAACTTTAACATTTCAGCATTTCGTGTTCCAGGCAATACTAACTCACAGTAAAGTTGGGAGGATTGGCTCATTCCTGCTTGTATAAGAGAACTGAGTTCCTGGAGCACATGAAGATGCTGGAGAAGGTCACAGTGTTAATTATTAATCTGAAGAGCTGCTTTGAGGTTCCATCTGTTGTGTAGCTCACATAAAACAGAAAGTACACAATATGAGCTTTGAGTGAAAAAGAAAAAAATCCCATAAAGTGGTGAAACTGTTCTGCTCCCCTCATGAACAACTGGCAGGAAAAACATGGGTAAAATCAAAGGATGAGGAGGGAGGTTTGTGGTCCGGCCCTTGCACAAAGCTGAAACTAAACCAAGTTGCTCAGGGCTTTCTCCATCCAGGTCTTGAAAACGTCCTAGGACGGAGATCACACAACCACCCTGAGCAACTTGCCCCAGTATTTAACTACCTCACAGTGGGAAGCTTTTCCTTATTTCCAGTTAGAATTTCTTGTTTTGATTTATGCCTTTTTTTTTTTCTCATTCTCCTGCCATGCACTGCTGTGAAGAGCCTGGCTCCATCTCCCAGATAACCTCCTGGTAGGCACTGGGCAGCTGCTATCAGCCAGTGCCCAGCCTTCACCAGAGGGCTGGTACAGCCCAGGTGAGTCCACGTTGGATGAGTCCATCCAGAGACGAGTCCATACCAAGTGCAGAACTTTGCATTTGTCGTTGCTGAATTCCACGAGGTTCTTGTCAGCCCTGGCCTGCCCTGGTCCCCCTATGTGACAGCCCTGCCATCAAGCAAACCTCCTTTGTGTGTCCAGACACAGCTTTCAAAAGGATGTGCCCAAAGATTTTCCCAAAGAGAGGCTGACAAGGCTAGTTTCTGAGATCATCCTTTTTGATTTCTGAAGATGTGCTAGAGAGGGAGGAATGTCTTCCTATCTCATCTTTGTCATGCAGATGCTCAGACCTAGGAAACTGTCCTGAAGACACTCTCCCTTCTGCCTGGCAGGTCAACGAGCACGGATGGTACTAGGTAGCACACATTGCATTCATAAATACATGGCAGTGCTTTCTTCCCATGCCTCCATAAAATAATAAATAAATAAATAAATAAGATTTTTTTTTTTAAAAAAAAAGGATGCTGTAAAGGACTGCAGCTCTGGCTCCAGACTTAAATTCCACCTGAAGCCACAAAGAGAATGAAGTATTTCAATGTTTGCAACAGGCTTTGTTTGCTGCAAGATGTTTCCCTGCAAGGACAGCTAGCCAACCATGCTTTAGAAAGCAGAGAGCGAAATGGACAAAATGGACCATAAGCAAAGAGCATCATCGACCAGCTTAGTTTCACTCTCTCAGCTGAGTAAACTGCAAACGAAAATAACAACAACAAAAAAAAAATGAGCTCAGGATGAAAAGTCACCTTGGGCTTTACTTGGGTCTAATCTTCATATTCTGTAATGCTCAGAGGTGTCCTTTTAATATATTTCTCTCCTGACTGTGTTTTTTTTCTTTAATTAGGACAAATTGCACTTGAAGTCTATCCAATTACTTCTAAATCAATTCATTCCCCTATCTCTGCCAGCTGCAGATTTCCAGTAAAAGCTCCTCAGTACTTTTTGCAGAATGCAGTATTAGTTCCTGCACCCACACCATAAAAAGCTGCGAACACATAGATCTTAGATTTACCTTACCTTCAGGAAATCTAGGTAATAAATTCAGCACATTTCCTACAGTGGCGTCCAGGTTGTTTCATGCTATATAGCTTGATAAATACCACTAAAAGAGGGGAAAAATCCCACTGTCCAAATGTAGGCTGTTAAATAATGTGACTTCCTTCTTACTTAAAAAGAAGACAAAATCATGATCTACTTCCCTAAATGCTCTGGAGGTCTGGAAGTACAGTAACAAGAGTCACCTTTTATTGTCCTTAACTCCTGCTCAAGTGGTTTCTTTTATGTCAGCCAAGACATTACTGTTATTCTTGCCTCATCCTCCAGGCAGCCAGGCAATTAGGGCTCAACCCTGCAGGATGCTGAGCTGCTGCAGGATGGAGGTGAGTGCACACAGCACCTTCACAGTATGTTCACCAACATACTGCACAACAGTATTCTCCAAAATTTCTATAAAATTTGCTGTGACTTATTAGACAACTTGTCCAAAGAAGCAGCCCCTCTTGTCACACACCTCTCTAGGTCTGTTTTCCAGGAACACCAGAGGAATTTGCAGTCCTAATGATTTTCTTTTTTAGGGAACAAATACCTCCTTAATTCACAAGCAATAGGGATATTTTTGATCCTAAGTACCTGTCCGTCCATCCTGCTGAGGAGGGCAAATAGCCTGCAGCACATCAGTGCCACATCCAACAGATGCAGCCTCACTAGCAAGTATTGAGCAAGCACAAGCAGTCATTCTTATCACTTCCCTATGACTTTATTTTTCTAAAAGGCTTAAAAAAAATTCACAATTAACCATAAAGAAATTGCAGTTGACCTACAGAGTTGTAAATCATCAAATAAAGGCCATCACCACTGCTGCTACATCCCCTCCTTACTCTTTTCTCCCTGTGATCTATTACAGTTTACACAATCAGCTATACTCTTAATTTAGCTGGGATCTAGCTGTTTTGGCTAAATCACCTGAATTAATTGAAGTGATGTGATTCCAGCTCTGTGATCTTTCGTGCATGCCTCGAGCACTCACAATGACTTAATGCTGCGGTTTCTTCCTCAAGTCCTCTCAGTGACACAATTGCTGCTTCCCTCTTTATTTCTTTCCTAATTATTTGACATCCTGCCGTTCATTAATATCTAAAGCCTCAGACTGCCTTATTTATTATTTGCACTGTAATAATGTCTGGAAGCTTCAGCTGAAGCAGTGCCCGCTGTGTATCTATAGGAATATGCACAGAGGAACATATATCGTGTTTGTGAGGCAAGCAGATAGCACTCACGCTGTTGCAGCAATATAACAGAAACTCAGAGCTAATAACTTCCCCCCAAAATGCAGCTAAATAGCCCTTTAGAAACCAAAGTGAGACTCTACCCATCTGCGGTCGTAGCAGGGAAAGATTGCCAGCATGGAAGCCTGGCCAAATTACAATCTGTAATTACAATCTGCCTTCTCTAATCCACTTTCTCTTTTCAAGGAGAGAACATATTCTTCATTTCCTATCCCAAACTGCTTTCCAGTGACAGACTGTACTTGTGTTACATGTCTCCTACTCACTACAGCTAATTAATTTGGGCTCATAAGGCTCTTCCACACTTTCTTGCCCTCTGGTGTACTCCGTCAGATGCACACTGAGCGCTTGTGGGGCTCCTCACCCCACAGCTGGTGGAGCCACGGTCAGGTCTGGACCAGGAGGCTGTCTCCATGCTCTGCAGGACCTCCTACCCTGCCCAGCACCTTCCTGTCCTCTCCAGAGACTAAAGATTTATCCGAGTATCATTGCCCAGCTGGACCATCAGCATTTTGTGGGGCTTTGCTGTACAGCAGGAGGTCCGCCTTGGCATCAGCAGGCTTCTTGTGGCCACACATTTCTCTGAGGGATCTCTGGAAAGTAACTAGCCAAAGTGCATGTGTCCAGTCAGCCTAAATTTACCAGATAGTAGTCCATATCTGTACTAAATTCTGTTGATGTTTCTCAAATTTGTTGGGTTTTTTGTCTCCTAAGAAGCCAGAGTTTGAGGGTGTTGGGCCTGGGGAAGAGAAGGCCCTGGGGAGAGCTGCCAGTGGCCTGCCAGGGGGGCAGGAAAGCTGGGGAGGGACTCTTTGTCAGGGCTGGGGGGACAGGACGAGGGGCACCGGCTGGAGCCTGGCAGGGGGGAGGCTTCGGGGAGGCCCTGGGAAGAAATTCTTCCCTCTGAGGGTGCTGAGGCCGTGGCCCAGGCTGCCCTGAGGAGCTGAAGGCAGCTGCCTCAGCTACCCTGCTCTCAGATCTCCAGTGCTGCTCCTTCGATCCCTTTGGTGCACACAAACCCCAAAGCCTCTTCTCTTGCTTTATGTTTCTCGCTGTTAGGCACTCAATCATCAGACAAAAAAAAAAAAAAAAAAGGCTTTGGCTAGCTGTCAAAGCGATGAGTGCAGTAATGCCAAATAAAGCCCAAGGCCCTGACATTTTATCCTCTCTCTGTCTCCAGACTCCTCCCAGCTCCATTCCTCCCCTCCAGACAACAGATACACGCACAGCTCTAATACATGTCAGCATCCTTTCCTAATAAAGCATCTCAAAAGAATTGCTAGCATGTTATCAGCCATCATCTCCAGCTGTGGCTGCAGAAACTGAGGCACAAGGAATTACATTTCTCTATCCCATTGTCCCGAATTCAGTAGCAAAGGCACAGGAACCAGGACGTGGACCACCACTGACAAACCACTGGCTTCATGGCTGAGCCCAGCACCAACCTCAGACAAAATTTCCTCCTCCCAAAACCTTTCGCTTTCCTCCCTAGCCAGAGCTCTCAGCCAGGGCTGCGTTTCTCTGCTGCCCCTGTGCGATACCAGAAGTGCCTGGCTCCTGCCCTGACCTTCAGACCAGTGTCCTTTCTATTATCATCCCCAGGGACTGTAAATACATCTACTCCAGAAGGTTTTTTTTGAAGTATTTATAGTGTAAACATCACTCTCCTTCCTTCACATTTCTGTCTGCTTTTATCTGAGTATAGAAATAAAAGCCCTGGAGGTAGCCCAAGCGAAAACCACGTGCCCTTCACCAAAGCACACTGGACCGAACGCTGGCTGGGATTTCTCAGACCCTGATACAGAGACCTCCAGTTTTCAGGAAATATGGGATATGTCCCTCATTTTAGACCTCGGTTTCCCTGCAGCCCCCATGTATTTGGCTGTGCCTCAGCCAATCCAGAAACCAGGAAGGCCAACCGAGATCACGGCAACCCGAGACCATGGCAAACTGTACTGACCCTGTCACAAAACGTGCTCTGAAGCTTTTAGGGCCTTTTGGCTCCCTATGGGATGGGAACATCCCTGGATGTTCCTCTCCCCAGGTCAGTGTACGTGGGTGAAAGCCTGAGCACAATTTTGACCAGCTCCTTGGGGCAAGCTGCTGCCTTGCAAAGGAAGGTTTGCAGAGCTCTGCAGGCACCAGGGGAATGCACACACACACACTCAGCCAGCATCGCTCTGGGGTTCCCCACGTGCATCCTGAGCATCCCCCTTGCATCCCAACCTTTATTCCAGCCATCCCTTCTGCGTACCTGTCTCCAAGCCTTTTCTCCTGTATCCTGACCCCCAAGCATCTTTCCTTCCCTGTGATGCAGCTCTCCTGCATCACAACCCCAGGGCATCCTTTCTGCGCCCATTCCCCCGAATATCCCTCCCTCTGGGCATGCCTCCCTTTGAGCATCCCAGCTCCTGAGCACCCCTCCCACATCCAGACCCCCCCTCCAAGCCCTGAACACTCTCCCTGCACCCAGAACCCCAAGCACCCATTAATCCCAGTTCCCTCCCCCATCCCAGTCCCTGAGCATCCCATTCTTTGAGCGTCCTGGCCTCCAAACATCCCTCCGAAAATCCTTGCTGCATCCTGAAGCCCCAAGCAACCCTCCGCCTAAGCATCCTGACCCTTGAACATCCCTACTTCAAGTATCTCTCCTGGACCCTGAAGCCCTGAGCATCCCAACCCCTGAGCATCTTTCCCTCTGAGCATCCCAAGCCCTGAACATCCCTCTCTGTGAGCACCCCAAGCCCCAAACACCTCTCTGGCATCGCTCCCTCTGAGCATTCCTCCTGCATCCCTTCCCCAGAGCATCCCGAGCATCTCTCCAACTCCCAAATACCACTCTTGCATCCCGACCCCCGAACACCCCTCCTTTGAGAATCCATCCTATATCCTGAAGCCCCAAGCATCCCAACCTCCGAGCATCCCCTAAGCAGCCCGATCCCCCAGTACCAATCCTGGACCCCCACTCCTGAGCATCCCTCCTGTGTCCTGACCCCGAGCATCCCTCTCTCGAGTATTCCTCATGTATCCTGAAGCCACAAACATCCCAAACCCCGAGCATCCCTCCTTCTGAGCATCCCTCCAGCATCCCTTCCCCGGAGCATCCCAAACACCCCTCTCTGAGCATCCCCCCATCGGAGCATCCCTTCCCAGGAGCATCCCTCCTGCATCCCTCACCCAGAGCATCCTTCCTTCTACCCTCCACAATTTTACACCCCAAACCACCCCGCAGCACCCCGACCCCTAACCTCCCCTTTCCTCCTGCCCCCCGTTACCTCCCCCCGGAGCCGTGCCGAGCCGTGCCAGCCTGCTTCGCTCCTCGCTCCGGCAGCAGAGCCGCAGCCCTGCGGGCAGCTCCGGGGGCAGGGCGAAGGGAAGGCGACGAACTACAAATCCCAGCTTTGGCCGCACCGGGAGAGCCGGGCTCGCCGCCCCCTTGCTTCCTCCTCCTCCTCCTCCTCCTCCTCCTCCTCCTCCTCCTCCTCCTCCTCCTCCTCCTGCGGCGCCCGGGCGGGGACGGGGCTCGGCAGGGGCCGCAGGTGGGTGCGGGGCCAGCGGGAGCTTGGGGGGAGCCACCCCATTAGGGGGGAGCGGGATGGGTTGGGGTCACCCCCTTCCCATCCCACCCCGAGCTCGGGAAACTGAGGCACGGGTGGGAATTTTTTTGGGGGGAGGGGAGCTGCCTGCTGGGCCAGAGAGGCCAGAGGGAGAAGGAAAGGCTTTGGGATACGGGGAGGATTTAGTGGATTTATTCCCATTATTACCACTACCGTTATTATGATTGTATTAGGATGATTTTAGCATTTCATTCAGCTTTAGTGAATTTCTGGCTGTGCAGGGAGGAGCCATCCCCGCGGTGCCTCTCAGCATGGCGCAGCACCGCCCGGCAAACTTTGTCCCCCCCCCTTCCCCAGTCTGATTTTTCTGCATTTCACAGATTTTCAGCACTTTGGGGGACGCAGAGCGAGCCCTGCACACCCACAGCTGGATCTGCGGGCGGCCAGGTCGGATCCTGGCTGTCCCCTACTTCATTTGTGCGATTTCTGAGCGCTTTTTGGGTCGTGGGTTGGCGATCGCTCAGCAGGACACAGGTGGTCGCCTTCCACGTGTGCAGGATGAGCAAAGGAATGAGTGTCGGGAAGGTACTCCAGCGGTGCTGATGCTTGGCCATGAGAAATCAGGGCAAACCTTTACCGGGGCTAGCATGGTGATCTAGGGGGGGGGCTAGCCCTCCTGGTGATCTGCTTCGCCAGCATGGCCTGCAGATTTTGGAGGTCACAGCCACCTCTGAGTGCCCCCACACCATTCAGGGAATAAAAGCCATATTTCATTCAGGGTCTCTCCGGCTCTGCTCTCCCCGTCCCCCTCCATCTTGTCTTGTACATCCTCCTTCAGTAGCTGCCACCTTCATTTCTTTTCCCTTCTCCCAACTGCGTGCTGACACTCTCATTCCTCATATCTCAGTATGAACCTGACCTTTGTTTTATATTTTCTTCCCCTTACTGGGCACCAGCCATATTTTCCTTCCCCCATCTCCCACCCCCCTTCTCTTCGCCCAGAGCTGCACGTGGCTTAAATTCAGCATCTGCAGATGCCGCCTTTTGCGGCTGCCTCCATCCCTCAGCAAGCAGCAGCAGCCTGGGCCAGCTGCCAGGAGATGCTCCAGACCCCAGGGAAAGGGGATCCTGGCCCTGGAAGGGATGGAGGAGCAGCATCGCCCCACCAGCAAGCTGGGGATGTTAGCAAAGTCGTGTTCGTGCTCCCCTGTTGTCTCATCAGCGGAGGGTTATCCCCGTGATTAGAAAATAAAACTCGAGTCACTGGTGAGCTTTTCCCCGGTATTGCAGCAGGCAGCAGACAGGCAGGGATGTTTCCTCGAAGCTCTCGGGGAAGGGTGAGGTGGCGTTTCCTGCACGGTGCCTGCCGGGAGCTGGAGTCCCCTCCCGCAGCTCTCCGCGTATTGCAGAGGCTGGCAGAGCTCCTCGCGCTTGGCCCGGTGGCCAGACCGAGGCGGGATTGATTTCCATCCCGCAGCGACGGGGAAACATGGGGTTCCCTCTGTAGGATCACTGTAAATAAGCACGTCGTGTGTAGAAGGCGTGTAACAAATGTTTAACCTGCTGGAGCTGAGCATCAGCTGAGATCAGTGAGTGCATCACTGGTACCCTAGAGGTGGTTTAAGCACCTCCTTATGACACATTTTATCCCAAATCCTTCCTTAAACCCAGCTCTCACGTGGTGCCTGCTGGCTGCTGGGGGCTGCCTCTCACTAGGGAAGCCATGAACAGAGTTTTCCTTTTATTTTTCTTTTCTAAATCCTCTTTATTTTATTTCCACCCTCCCTTTGTCATTCTTTATTATGACTTTTCTCCAAGCTGTCACTGTAGGGTGACTCCTGGACGTCCAAGTGCCTTTTCTGTAGTCCCCATAACACAAGTCCCTACCTGAGGGTCTTGCTTTCCCCTACAAAATCACCCTCTAGAAAAGGGACGAGGTGAGCGCAGGGCTGGTGCCTCCACCTAAATGCAGGTGGAGATTTCGCAGCCTAACAAATGTTTTTCCGCAGGACTCGGATGTTTCGTAGAAAGCGGGATTTTCACCCCAAACTGAAGTGCTCTCTTGCAGCCAGACGTGCTGGTGCAAAGCAAGGTGGTGCAAAGCGTGGGGGATTGGGAACAGAGCCCAAACCCGATCAGCCTTAGGCTGATTATTTATTTGACATTAATGCACTCTAACGAAGCAGACTGGAGCCCAGTGCTGGGAACAACCATCTCCTCCCACCGAACCGTGTCTGAAGTCTCTGGCTGCTTGGATACTTATTTTTTCATCCCTCCTTTTTCCCCCAAATCAATCCAGCCCCTCCTGGCACAGAGCTGCTTCCTGCAGTACATTACCTGGCCGGCCTCATGCGGCGTTTCTGCAGCCACCGCGGCTCCCACCGGCTCTCTTGGGCAATACTCAAAAGCCAGGGAGGTTTTTTAGTCTGGCTCTTCTTCCTGGTGCTTAGCAGAAACGGTCCCCATCTTGCTTTTATTTTATTGCCACTTAGGCTTTCTTCGTTGCACCCACCTAAATAATTCATCTCCTATTTTTGCTGCGTGTGTGCTTTGCTGCTCGTTGTTACTCCACAGCTCTTTCTTAACTAAGCTGCGTGTTTCGCTGTCTTAAAGACGGGTTTCCAAAGTTTCAGCCACAGAGGGACGTTTTAAGGGTTCGGTATCGAAGGGTACACTGTAAAATCAATCAGCGGGGCAGTGCCATCTACATAAAATTAAAATGCACTCCTCCCACATCACAGACCTCGCCCTTTGCTGCTCTGCATTTAATTCGTTTCACTAACGAGATCCTCTGCATGATGCTCTGAGCAGCCTGTTAACCCCGTCTTACGTGCTGCCTCCCCAAAATCCCCCAAAATTGATTCATTTTCTTTCCCTGCCGCTTGTAAAGGGAAACCTGTGTCTGTAACCAATTCCTGCTGCTTTTGTTTTCTCACTCCAAAAAATGCTTGGGTTTACTTGTTAAGGAAACCAAGGCATTGCTACACCTTTTCCCAAATAAAAACCTCATTTTGTTTTCTCATCTGCTTAGTATCTTTTGTATCTTTTCTCTGCCCTGCCAGCATTTCTAGCTTTGGCCAAGCTAGTATTATCTTTATTTTGTTAATGCAGAGACAGTTTTCTCCAAATATTTAATGAGATTGTGAAACTGAACCAGATATTCGATCCCTCATGTTTCATCAACTTGCTGTTTCGGGGTAGGTTGTTTTTAACTGGAATGATCAAATTTTATCTGAATAAGCAACCAGAAAAGTCGTATTAAAAAATGGCTTTTCCTGGGCTTTTCATATGTATGCAAATTTATATATTCCTTAAGGAAAGGTCCCTGTTGGTTTTTATTTTTTGAAAATGTTATAACTTTCGAGTTTACAGCAACCTGCATTTTCTGGCTAAAACGGGTAAACTGCAGCTTTGCTCATTTTTCAGAGAGGTTAAATACTTAGCAATCGTTGTGCCATTTGCACCATTTTTACTTAAGGAGGCACATCACGAATGATGCATTTTTGGATGACGACTTGTACACGTATGGGTTTTTTGCTAAGTTGGGTGAAACTGGCACTCCATTAAATTATACGTGCAGAATTTTACTTATTATCTAATTAAAGCACTTGAATAATAAGCGATGAATAAATAAGAGGGGAAATAAGCTTGTCCAAAGCTGTTTTGGATTTAAAATTATTAAACAAAGGAAGCATTGCAGATAATGAAGGAACTGAGCTGGTGGTTATGAATATGTGAAGATGTCAGTAAGTGAAAATGGGTAGATTTTGTCATTTCCCACACTGTTTCCTAGCTTCCTGCTGTGTCAACCCCATGACTCCCCCAGGTTCAGACCAATTATTTGCTGTGCTACACTCATGGAGTAGAAGGCCCTTATAGAAATGGTCGCTTTGCATCTGCTGAGGATGCTCCTGCCAGTAAAACCCAACTTAAAATTTACAAACCCTGGTCTGCTGAAATGCTCAGATGCTCAAGCAGCAGCTTGGACTCAGAAGTTGGACTTCTCAATAAAAAATCATCATGAAGCAATGCTAGTTTCTCTCAATTTACATTATCTGAAAATATTATGCCTTTAAATAACTGTAGTTATTTTTATTTATTTCCGTAACGCTAAATTACATCTATTTTTGGAAAGAAGAATGTATTTAAACACAAATCACTCTAAAAGCACATAATAATACTGTGCTCTTTGGTGAAATTCACATCGTCAGCTCTCAAATTAGATCTCTAGGTGATCTAATCCGACTGAATTTTAAGTACTGCTTTGGGAGCAGCTACACAAAAGGCTTTACTGTAATTCTCCGCTTCCAAGAACCATAACCCAATTCATACTTGTCCTTGGGGACTGCAGGTTATAGCCACCCACGTCCAAGTCAGATGCTCTCCTGGAACCTCATCTTCGTGGAAATGCCACCATGCAGCAGTGAACTCTGTGCTGCATTCTTGGAGAGCCTTTATCTGACGTTAGCAGAGCAGCCATGCTGGTTGGGCGAGCGAAGAGAGAATTCACAACCTATTTCATCTGCTTTACTTCATATTTAGGTGTTTGTAAGGGCAAAGCAGCAGAGATTGACCTTCATCCACAGCACCTGGAGTGCTGGGCCCAGCGCTGGGCCCCGCAGCACCAGCCAGAGCTGGGCCCCCTGGGGAGAGCCCAGCGCAGGGCCCCCAAGGTGCCGAAGGGCCTGGAGCACCTCTGCCGTGAGGAGAGGCTGCGAGAGCTGGGGCTGCTGGGCCTGGAGCAGAGGAGGCTCCGGGGGCTGCCAGCTATGGCCACCAGCACTGCCGGGAGGTGCCGAGAGGCCAGAGCCAGGCCCTTTGTTTTTTAATGTTATCCATTCAGATCAGACTGAGCTGTGTGCCTCTCATTAATACGTGTATAACCAGCCAGGTTTGGGATCAGAATAAACTTAGGGTGGATATGGGGTTGGAACTGGACTATCTCTTGTCTTCTCACTGAAGATTTGGGCCATCCAATGGTCTTTAGGTGCTTGATGAGGGAATGTGCCAAGAGAAGGCTTTCACAGCCCCATGGAGGGGGGACATCTCGCTGCAGCTGGCACAGGCTGGCAGACAGCATGAGAAAAATCCTCCCGTGGTATAAACAAGCAGGCGTGGGCTCAAAAATCTGCAAACACAACCTATAAAGGAAGAAAAAAATTGGGTTGTTCAGTCTAAAACAGCCCGAGTTTTAGCAGAGGAGGGAAGCAGTGAACAGGCCTTTGGGGCCATTGTCAGTCCTGCCTCATCGGTCTGCGTTATTTGCAGGGAGATGTAGAGAATGTCTCTGTTCTTGGATAAAACTTGAAAAAAAAAATATGCATTTGGGCTGGTTTTGTGAACGTCAGATTGTGTTTGTAGCAACACTTTTACAGGCATATTGCAAGCCCTTAGGGGAAAAATACACGGCAGCCACTTGTACAACAGAATTAGACCAGTTAGAGCCGATATATGATGGGTTTGAACAGCTCTTGACTCTAATTTGGGTTGAAGCCTTCAAGAGTGGGAATTTTGCTGATACTACAGTGCTGAGGGGAGTTTAACGCTGAAACAAATAGGGTTTTTTTTCATGGTGTTTCTGGCTGAAGCTAGTAACAAGGACAGTCTTTGGTCATGGGGATGGAGTGGGTGTTGTGTTGCTTTACACATGCGTCTTTATTTTCCAGTTTTATCGGATACTGAGTGCTATGACTTACACAAGCAAAGCACTCAGTGGATTTACAGATCTGATTATTTCCCTTAATTATTGTACAGTGACAAACACGCTGTGTGCTAAGGGCCAACACGAGCTAAAGGACAGAGGGGAATGTTGTATTTGAAGTGAAATGCAGATTCTCCTTCAACCTGTTCATTCACTACTTTAGTGTGGGTGAGTTTTTCACAGGAAAATATGCTTGCTGCCTAGAGGTGAAGTTGTTTTAAGGTGCTATTACCATGATTATTAGGGTTTCAGCAGCCGTAAAATCAATATCACAGCCCACAATGAAGTTCTTCCAATCTGTATTTTGCTGTGACTCCAGAACTGATAACAGTGTTATCCTGTCTATGATTATTTCATGACTATTTAGGCTTAATAAACTTAATTTTAAGGCAGCTGTTTGGCTGCTTTCTGTTGGATGACCATAGTTACTACAGCAAGAGCTACCTCATATTTATGCAGCAAGCACTGATGGGTTCCCTGCTGTTTTTTAAATAGTCAAAATAAAGCTGGGAATTAACTTGATGATGGATTTCGATTCAGCAAACAAGGCAAAGCAGATGTGCAATGGAGCAGCCAGATTTGCAGATCCTCATCTGGTTCCAAGGTGTAGCAGAAACATATCCTGAATAGCAAATGATGGACTTGCTCCCTAAACAGGCTTAGCATGGGGTCAGAAAAGTGCTAGAGCTGGTGTAATGAGTAAGGAAAGTACGGTAGCAGGTGAAGGGAGGTATGTTCCCTCCAGAGGCAATGATGCTGAACTGCATCATAAAATCACATCCTCAGTTTGTCTCAGCTGATTGCAGAGGAGCTGCACAGAAGCTACGTCAACTGAGGATATGGCCCCAATTAATTAGGAAATGTTTTCTAAGGCAAAGTACGTTGGAAGGAGGAAGTCTGATAGGTTTTTTTAACTGAATGGAAGTGCTTACGGCAGCACAGCTCGCTGGCTGCATGGTAGGATGACTGCACACAAATGTGTGCTAGGGGGATTCTGCCACCACAGTTTTGTAGCTTTAATTACACCTTGATATACAATGGAAGATACCAGTTCCTGTCCTGCCTTTCTGTTTCCTCTAAATCCTGTGGTCATGAGGGAGATGAGATCAGTTGAGCCCAGGATATAACTCTTGAAGTCAGCAGTCGTTCTGCTGTAGGCACCTGTAGGAGAGATTTCACATTTGGAAGACTCATGATTTCTGGCACTACATTAAATTAAACAAAGTCCTACCAAAGACCCTTAGGAGAAAAAACATCCTTAAGTTTTTTCTCAAGATACATCCTCCAACAGTATTTCCCAAGTTCTAATATCTATGATGAATTATTACCACGTAGTTATCCATGTATATCTAGTACTCTTTTTTTCCCTGTTCCTTTTGAGCAGGTTAATGCAGGTGAATGTGTGGTGTTGGATTTTTTTTTTTATTTTTATTTTTTAGAACTAGTCCCAGCACCGTGACTTTTCCACCATGTCAGAACCCATCACGCTCAATGTTGGAGGAAAACTCTATACCACCTCTCTGTCCACCCTGACTAGCTTTCCAGACTCCATGCTGGGGGCCATGTTTAGTGGGAAGATGCCAACCAAGAAGGACAGCCAAGGCAACTGCTTTATCGACAGAGATGGCAAAATCTTCCGCTATATCCTCAACTTCTTAAGAACTTCTCACTTGGACCTCCCTGAAGACTTTCAGGAAATGGGCTTGCTTCGACGGGAGGTAGATTTTTATCAAATTCAGCCTCTGATTGAGGCCTTGCAGGAGAAGGAGGTGGAGCTTTCCAAAGCGGAGAAGAACGCCATGCTCAACATCACCCTCGATCAGAAGACCCAGACCGTTCACTTCACCGTTCGAGAAGCGCCCCAGATCTACAGCCTGTCCTCCTCCAACATGGAAGTGTTCAGCGCTAATATCTTCTCCACTTCGTGTCTGTTCCTGAAGCTTCTTGGTTCCAAACTTTACTACTGCTTCAACGGAAACCTCTCTTCCATATCCAGCTACCTGCAGGACCCCAACCACTTGACCTTAGATTGGGTTGCAAGCGTGGAAGGCCTTCCCGAAGAGGAGTACACGCGGCAGAACTTAAAGAGACTCTGGGTGGTGCCTGATAATAAGCAAATCAATAGTTTCCAGGTGTTTGTGGAAGAAGTGCTCAAAATAGCCCTGAGTGATGGCTTCTGCATAGATTCTTCTCATCCACACACTTCAGATTTCATGAATAATAAGATTATTCGCCTAATTCGATACAAGTAGGAAGGGCTGTTTATGATGGTGCCAGCGTGGAGTTAACACAGGTTAAGTGTTTCCCTTTAAAACACACTTACAGCCTAATTCAGAATCGTGCTTACCTGGATTAAGAGTCACTAACAGGGGGATGATTTTCCTTTAATGTATTTACCAATGCGATCTTCCAGAATATGTCCATCTTCTAAACAGAAGGAATATTGTCTAGCGCCTGAATTAAGGATTGGTTCTGTCTCTGCCTCCACCTCTAACCTGCTGTACAATTGTGGGGAAAATCACTTAACTTCTACCCTTACTACATTTTCCAGTTGGAAAATGGGATGGTCCTTAACCTATCCTGCAAGGGTGATGAGAATGTTCAGTAATCAAGATTTGGAAAGCATTTGGAGATCTGATGCGACGAAAGAAGCCATGGAGCTACAGTCCAGTGGCCAGCCCCGGAGGGGCACATTTTCCTTGTCTTACCATGTCACCTGCGTGGAGCATGCAAGAAACTTGTTGGTTCCACAGAGAAGAAGCCTCACCACGTGGACACATCCAATATAGCTGTAAAGGACAGTGCAAACTGCAGACAAGTAGGGGATCCTGTCCTGTTGCCATCCGAAGGTGACTCGTTTGTGTTTTTTCCTGAACCCTGGCAGGAAGCCCCTGCTCTGTTCTGCTTTCAGGGAAGCCGTGTTTGAACGATGTGGCTGACGCTGGGAATGACCAAGAAAAGCCGTAACAGAGAGAATGATGTTCTTACAAATTGAGAAGATTGTGTCTGTTGGGGAACTTTGCTTTGGATACTCTTCAACCTTTACATTCCAAAGTCATCCAAGACCACTGGTCCTTTTCTTTCCCTTACAATGCTATTGTTTGTCCTGAGGATGCTCCCAAAAACTCTCAGAAGTGAAGACATCAAGAGGGCAGAGCCCCCCAGATAGATTCTGAACGGTTGAACCTCTTATGCTTGGACACAGCCTTCTTTTGGCCATGTCTCCCTTGAGCACTGCCGGGAGCACACGGGATGGTCTCGAGGTAGGATGGATTCCATCTGAAAGGACTAATTTTGCATCTTTACCCCTAGTATTTATAATTACAAAACTAGGGGCTTGGTTTTTCTACAGCTGCACGTTGAGCCATTTCTTACGTCCTTGTGAAACAGTCAGACTGCTAAGGCAGCATTTTGCCTTCTTGCTTGGATTTACTGTCCAGTTGTCAGAAGGATTAGGCAGGAGGAATACAGAGGAGATGACGGTGGTCAAGTCCTTTCCTAAAAGCTTGGCCTGTGCTATGATGATCAAAATGATTATTAGCTCTAGGCATCATTTGTGCCACGTTCAAGGTGGTTCATTCTCAGCTAATTATGTTTAAAAATATCTTAGGTGTCCCTAACCAGATTGCTACCAGTGTGCATGAAAGACCCCCCCAGACATTTCCCATAACCTCTAATGAGATAGGAGGGAAAATGCAATAACCAACTTTTGCATTTGTAATTTTATTCCTTCCAAAAGTTCTTGGTAGGGGGCTGCAGAGCTTGGTATCACCCATGTTGTTGTTTCCCAAAGCAGCTGGTCTGTTGCTGTGTTAAGCTGACCCCTAAACCGCATAAAGAAGTGTTTTGTACTGTTGTAAAAACAGCGAGAGAAATAAATATAACTTTTACTGTCCCGAGCTGTAATTGCATGAACAACACAAATCAGCATGCTGATGGTAAAAATGCACATTCCATAGTTGTTAGCAACCTACTATAAACTTCTTTCCCTGTCTGCCTTGGTGCAGGACCCACCAGCATGATGATGGAAGTGGGACCATGTTGTCAGGAAGCACTGACTGGGATTGAAAACCATGGAACCATTAAACCCAGCCTTTTTTTGTGAGCCTTGAGGATTGTAAAGGGTGTGCTGTGGCCAAATGCCAGCTTGTGGCACCATTCTTCGGGGTTTAGCTGCATTAGGAAGAACTTTATTTTCCCCACTCCAGCCCTGAACTGTGAAGCAGGAGTCGTCTACTCTAGGAGTTGCCGCATGCCACTGACAAAGCAAAGCAAGGCCAATGTGAATCTCATTTCTGCCACGAGTTTGCCAGTCTATTGGACATTCATAGTGATGATCTATGCATGTGATATTATTAGGAGCCGTAAAATACCATACCTGAACCCTCCTTCATCAAATCTATGCCTTCAAATAGGTATGCCCTTGCTGAATTTATGATAACAGTTTTTGAAGGATGTTACAGGATATTTCTTAAACTCAATACACACACACACAAAAAAAAAAGTAGATTTTAAATGATTTGTAACAGGAATTCTTGCATGCCAGGAATAAGAGTACCAATCTGTAATTAGTTTCCTTTCAGCTTGAGTTTATCAAGGGGCAAGAGCAGTGTGCTTACATCTCATTTGAAAGGGGGGGAAGGTCTGATCTACGCCCCTTAGAGCTCTGGATTGGTACTGCCCCATTCTGTTTCAGAAAAAAAAAAAAAAAAAAAAAAAAAAGAGAGAGAGAGAGATTTGTATCATTCATTTTCTGGTGAAAAGCATGTAAGAGTCACCAAAAGCACTATGCATAGCTTTACGGAGAGCTCTAATCCTCCATTTTGCCCCCACCCCTTTCTCTTTTCTTCAGACAGTAGCAGAGCCCACACTAAAAGCAGTCATATAGTTCCTTAAAAATCTGAGCAAGAAATGAAGAGTGCCCCAACGTGGCCCTAGTAACTGGGGCAATCTGCTGAGAAGGAAATACGGGTTTGAATCTCCACAGACCAAGGACAGAAGTGGCCCAAGTCTTCATCAGGAGTGCTTGAACCCATCAGGCTGTTATGCAAAAGCTGGACCACTTGAATCGACATTTTTCTGTGCTCAGGTAACTAAATCAGGCAAAAGTAGGGTGGACCACAAATCTCTGACGTTTATTAATATGCAGAACAATGCAAAATTTCCAACCAGTATAAAGACAGGAATGAAAACAGGCTTCGGGAGGAATAGAAAAGCTAGAAATACCTCTAAATTGTTGAATGGAATAAACACCTTTGAGAATGAGGTATTATTTATAGTACCACAGTAGTTCTGCGTGCTACCAAGTACGTGAAACAAGTGCTAAGCGAATCAGCTGGGATTGCAATCAAACATATGTTATACGAATGTAGTTGCTATTTCGACGTACATGCTAAGCTAAATTTATAGCTGCTCCCTAATTTTGCACTCTGATTTATGCTGTAATGACTGTTTGTAGGCACATTCTCTCTCTGAAGCATTTGTTCCCTTGTTATCTTGATAGCTAGCTTTTGCTTACCTTCTGCTTCTGAGCCCTAGGGGTGTAACTTGCTTTTCTTCCACCAGTCAGCAGCACTGGTGATTCTTGTTCTCTGCAGTTCTCCTGAGTTAAAGAAAAATGAACGTGCACAAAGCCCTATCAAGTGCTTAGGATACAGCACAACCTCATCTCTAGTCAAGGAAAGCGCTTGACATTTATTAGCAGTAACATCTAAAAATTATTTCGCTGTTGGAGTGGAATATTTCCTCTGAGAACAAATTTCTTATTTTTTTTTCCTTAAAACAAGGAAAGAATCTTTCTTTCCCTTAAACTTTGAAGGATGGTTTCTTCCACATCTCAGAACTTATCTTCTGTTCTGATTCTGCCGTCAGCCTGTCTCCCTCACCACCTCCATCTATAAAATGAGGCTGACATGCACTTTTTTTTTTTTAATGGCCTAAATGCTGAGAGAGTCACTGGGTAGAGAGATCAATAGTTTAAGAGCAGAAAAACATCAGAGTTAGGGCAGATGATAAATAAGTTATTAGCTGTACCATAATGGCATTTTCAGACATGTGCATGTCCATGGCACAGTGGAATTAAGTCTTATAAGACAGAAAGATTATTATAAAGCATCTTAGTGGAGAAAGTGGAGTCCAGAAAGAATCCGTCATAGATTTATCTTTCGTGTTTTTTGGCTTGATATCTCTTAATTGTCTAATAATGTCCAGTTATGATAAAAGGACAGAAATCATACCTAAATACTAAGATGTCTTTGGTTCATGCTGCTGTTGTTCAGAGTCATTAGAAGACAATGAGAGGAGTGTTTGTTTCTGCAGATGGTGGTAGGGAAATAAAAGGTGTAAAATGTTAGACCTTAAGAAGAATTCTTAAGTTAACAAGAATTTGAAGGGAGAGAATAAAGAATCTAGGCGTGTTCAGGAAAAGAAAACAACAGCAAGGTAACAATGGAGACAAAGATTTTGTTCTGGAAGAAGGCTGTGATTAAAATGACTCACTGGTCCTCTCCAGTTTTAATCTCCTATTAAGCAACTTAAATATTGTCCATGCCAACAGTTATGCTAGTACCCTGTCAGATGTAGACAGCTTTGCTTAAATTTGCACGTGCTTTAAATTGCCAAACACAGGAACTGCTGTAGTTACCCGTATTTTAACTTGGATGCTGAATATAAATTGCTACTTGAGTTTGCTGGCAGTAAATATCTGCAATCAATCAGATTTATTCCCACTCTTGAAAAGGCTGCTGGGGTCTGTACATAAAGTTCAAAGGGTTGATAAATACTGCCTTCATCCCATGCCATGGACTGTGTAAAATAAATCTATGATCTCCTGATACTTCACAGATAAATGGAGAAGTTATGAAGAAGACTTCTTTTGGAAGCTTTGTTTTCACCCCATCCCTTTTAACTTGGTGTCACTGCTCAGAAATGTCTTTGGGAATATGAAACTGTCCTTGTGATGTGAGCAAAATTCTTTAATATCTCCTTTACCCACACACTGCTGGTCACAAATGTGCAGGGTACAAGCAGTGCTAATATGTGATGCTCCCAGTAAAAGTCTTGTACGTAAATTTGTACAGTCAGAATTCTGCATTTGAAGGGCTGGATCAAGCAGATCATGCTGTCAGAGTCACTCAGGAATAATAGGAGCAATGGTTTTCCTATGGATTCAGATTAAAAAAAAAAAAAAAAAAAAAAAAAAAGAGCTACAGGGGAGGGCTCCGTGGAGTAAATAATTTATTTTCTCTTCCTCCTCTTTCCATTTTCCTCCCTCTTATTTTCTTGTTCCTAATCCCAATTTGGGATTTTTCAGGATTTTTCTGTTGATCAGAACTTGGTCCCTGATTCACTAAGAGCTATACTTTTGAATGAATACCTTTTGGAAAGTGTCAAAAGATGGTTTTACTTTCTTACCACTTTTATATAGAGAGCCTGTAGGGTATCACATTTGAAAATCTGGTTGCATTTATCTGCCTGTAAGTCTTCTGTGAACTGTTACTAATATGTATTTTAGAAGACAGTAAATAAAATGTGAATGAAGCAGTAGATGCTCTGCCTGATACACATTTCCATGAAACGATCTCTGCTGAATCCGTAGCTTTTCCCCTTAGTATTTTACACAGCGTGTCATTGCAATGCTTCCCAAGAAGTCTCCACAACTGATAAGTATAGGAAGCTCACAAAAAATCAGTGTCATTGTAGAAAACACACTTTTCTAAATAATCCAAGCCATTTTAAATGTAGCTCATTCATGTTTCAAACGTGTAATACAAAGTATTCGTTTTTGAACAAACCATAATGTATTGCTGATGGAAATAATAAGTTTACCATATTATTAACATGATTTCAAGCTGCCCCTGTGAGTACTGTTCCTGGAAGGACAAAGGTTTGCTGTAAGCAACCAAAGAAAGCATCCCCTTTGCATGTATCTGCCCTCTAGGCTGGCAGAACTAACAAATGGAGTATGTTCCTGTAGAAGAGCACATTGTACCTGGAAGGTCACTCAACCCCCAGTGACATTGTTTGGAGATGGTACCTCCCTGGAAGAGGGCTAAGCTGGTATGTTTTGATGTGGCTTCTGCTCAATTCAAGGAAACTTTCGGCATGAGAGCTGCTACACGTTTCCTTCCTACCTTAATGCAGCCACAAACACCATGCTTCTGGCCCTGTGGAGGAACCTTTCACAAATCAGATCGATAGGGTTAAACCTGTGCTGATGAGTAGATTGGCACAGGGGGCTACCCAGCACACTGCCCACTGCTGCAGCAGAGATGCAAAGGATTTACAAGAGAAACCCTGAAAGATTACCCAGATCCAGTGTGAGCCTGATCCCCACATCTCTTCGACCATATCCCAGGGTTGTCCTGGAAGAAGCAGCAGCTGATGTTGAACCCCGTAAGAACAGCATTTCTCAGCTCTAGTGAAAAAAAAGAGAAGGAGCGTGAAGGGAGGGCGATGGGACCGTGCTTGGGCAAAACCAAGCCTGCATGAGACCAGTAATGACAGACATATAACCAGCACCACAGGCTGTCCCCTCCTCATGGAGGTGCTGGCTCAAGCCCTGGCAGCAAATACAGCCTCAGAGTGGCTCCACACCACCCAGCCCCACATCCCCCAGGTCCGACACAACCCAACTCCATATGCAGTTCCACAGCCACCCAACCTCACTGCTGGTCCCACACCACCCAACCACACATCACCCAGACCTGCCACCACCCAATACCACTGATGGTCCCACAAGAGCCAACCCTACTGGTCCCATAGCACTCAACCCCATGCTTTCTCCTACACCATGCCTGACCCAATAACACCTAGCACCAATCCTGACCCCACAACAGTCATTATCACTCCCAAACTCAAGGGGAAGACGTATGGGGGGTGGCTGAGGACATTTGGTGTGTTCAGCCCAGGGAAGAGGAGACTGAGGGAAGGCCTCATAGTGGCTTGCAGCTTCCTCATGAGGGGAGCAGAGGAGGGCAGGCGCTGAGTTCTGCTCTCTGGGGACAGCGTCAAGACCTGAGGGAACGGCATGGAGCCATGACAGGAAGGGTCAGGCTGAGTATTAGGGCAAAGTTAGGGTAGTTGTCCACTGTGACAGCCCCCACAGCACCGAGCCTACAGGACTTCAAGAAGCACTTGGACACCGCTCTCAGGCACATAATTTTATTTTTAAGTGGTGTAGTGTGGAACCAGGAGCCGCCTCCCAACCCCTCTCTGTCCCCCCGTCCAGGCACCGCCATTACCCCTCCCCATGACCCTCCCCGCCCAGCTCTGGCGCATGCGCGGCGCGGCGGGCGGGGCGGGCGCATAATGGCGGCGGGCCCATAATGGCGGCGGGCGGGAGGAGCTGGTTCGGCGCCTTGGCGCTCGGCGTCTCCTTCCTCAAGTGTCTCCTCATCCCCACGTAGTAAGGAGGGGACAGGGAAGGGGGGCTGCTGGCTCTGCCCCTGCTCGGGTGGGGGGACTCATTCGGTGTGGGGACGGCCCCGGGGGAGTTTGTTTCCCTCAGATGTTGCTGTCCCTGGGGTGTCGCCACCTCATCTTCTGGGCGGTGTAAAAAGAAATTAAGTTTGGGCTTAAAGCTGTTTACAGGCAGCCTGGCTGTTGTTCGGGGGCTTTAATGTGCTGAAGCAGGCACGCTTTTTAATTAATAGGGGAAGAAATACCGGGTTTTCCTCAGAAACTTGTAATTGTTTTTAAGGAGTTAGTAAACCCAGAAAATGTAGCATTCATTGTAAGAAAAAGCTGAGCTATAAGTCGTTCTTGACCTATAATATACCTACATTATACTTACAATATACTTTGCCCTACACCCATCTGTGTCCTGGGTATGAAGTTTGTGCAGTATCTCTGTTACTGCCCAAATTATTTGATCCCAGTCAGGGAGATGGCAATGTAGGCCCCTGATTTATCTGCTTCTGGTCTTGTACTCAGTAATGTTTCTCCTTCCAGTGCATACGTGTGACTTAACGTAAACCTTCTGTAGTCATTCCACAGATTTTGAAGTGCACAGGAATTGGCTCGCCATCACGCACAACTTGCCTCTCTCTCAGTGGTACTACGAAGTAAGTTTCTTTAGGGTTTAATGTTACTTTATTAGTTGTGTATGAATTAGAGATATATTAGTTATGGCAGCCTCTCTGAATGCTAGAGGAAAAAAACCCTTCATTTGCAGAACATACGTGCCAGGGATACTGATGGCTGGCAGCTGGATAGCAGTGCTACAGAAGCATATCAATCCCAATTTGTTGGCCCTATGTAACACTTTAAAAAAGAATTGTTTGGGACAGCTGTTAGTACTTATGAAGGCAAACGGGGAAAGACAATTAATGCACATGGTTTATTAGAAAGGCTGCCTAACACAGGAGCAAGCTGTGTGGTAGTCTTGCATTGTTGCTGTCTTCACTGTTGTCATTAATAATTCATAGTTATTGCAATAAGGAATGAATCTCAAACGGGTTTGTGCATTATGAAGTTAATCAGTATATTAAAGTTACAGTATCTTACTAGCTAGTGTCCTACTAGCATGCATTGATTTTAACCTAGATGGATCCCAATTCAAGTTGATGGTAGATTAAAACCCAGTTGTGTAGGTTCACTATCTCAAAATATTTCCTAGAGTTCTGGGATAAAGATCAGTCTCTAGGACTCCACATAATTATTTGGGAACTGTGTATCCCGAGATAAATGGTGCGTGTGGGGCAGAACTTCCCAACAGGCTGATCTAATAGTGTAAAAATGTTAATCATTGCTCAGAGCATAACAACTGTCCTTTTAATAAAAGATTAAATAATACTATAGGATTTTAAAGGGGTTGTTAAAAGTAACATGTAAGAAGTATTTTTGAGATCAAGAAGATTGATTGTGCTGATGATTCCTTTCATGCAGACAAAAGATAAGATTGAGATAAAATGTCAACTGATTTGATGTCATGAACTGGATATGAAGGACTGCAAGCAGCACAGGCTGTGTTAAATTATTTAATCTCATTTTATCTTTAGGCAACTTCAGAATGGACCCTGGACTACCCACCTTTTTTTGCTTGGTTTGAATATGCACTCTCACATATTGCCAAGTACTTCGACCCCAAGATGTTGGTCATTGAAAATCTGAATTACAGCAGTCACGCAACCATCTTCTTCCAAAGACTTTCTGTCATCTTCACGGATATCCTTTTCATCTATGCAGTTCATGAGTAAGTCTTAATGTTCTGATTTCAGGGACACTGGGTCGTCTTCAGTATTCCAACTTGTAGAGTAACAACAAAAATATTCGTACAAACAAGCTTGTAAATGCATGGAATCATCAAAGTTGCTTTAACCTGCTCAAGGGACAACTATGGAACTTGCAGCTAAATGCAAGATGACGTTTTGCTTCTCTTGGAGATACTATTGCTGTAGATGTGATCGCATTTCTACGAATTCAGGCATCAGCTGCCATTTCACACGCTCTGGGTATTTGATTTCTGTGATGGGTTCACTTTGTAGGACCCGTGAGTCAGCTTGGGTGAGCCCAACTGTTTTTTCCTATTTTCTTATCACTCTGTTCTAAAATAGAAGGGTGTGAGAAATCTGTGATGAAATACCAGTATGATCTCAAATATGCAGAGTCACTCGAGTGTTTTTGAAGTTCTTGATGATAAGCTGATTATTCCAAGTCTTACTTAGCAGTATTAAGATTCTGTGCTTTTAGGGTGCCCTGGCTTTTTGAGGGAGAAGAATGATGCTACTCGTAGCAATAAAATACATCACCCACAAGTTTTTAATCTGATCTTCAACATATGAGCCACATAGCTTCACACTGAAGTTAGAAGATGTTCTTAGCCAGTAAGCTTGCAGCTCACAGTACCGGGGGAAAGCCAGGTTTATGTCCTGACTGGGGACTTTAAATACAACCCCGTACGCTGTCTCCAGATGTCGCAGTGCTCTGGTCTCTGCTAAGGAGCTGCCAGCAAACAGGCAGTAAAAACTAGTGTTATAAAACAAAGAGGAAATGTGATCGAGACCAAGTTACTTAACAAACCTTAGCATGTGGAAAATGTTACAGCTACTGGTATTTTAAATCCTTTTTTTCCTAGTAAACGCTATCAATTACTTTCTATTCTCTTGATGAGTTTAGCAGGAACTCTGTCATATGGCTGGAAGACAATGATATCCTCAGGTTAAGTGCATGGCAACTTTTAAAAGCAATGTGGTTTCGTTAATTGTTTCCATTAAGACTTAACGTTTCTTCTGCTGTTGTTCAGATGCTGCCGATGTGTAAATGGGAAGCGAGCTGCAAAGGATATTTTGGAGAAACCAACGTTTATTCTTGCTGTTCTGCTCCTGTGGAACTTTGGGCTGTTAATTGTGGATCGTATCCTTTCAAATCAGTTTTTTTGTGGGGTTAACCTTTTACAACATGTGGTACAAACCCATGGATGTTTTTACAGTCACAGCAAGTAGTACTACTGTTTATGTCCTGGGGTTAGTTGAATAACTTCATGTTTTCTTTGCAGTTATTTGTCAAAATGGAAAATGATTGGATTTTGGTCTGATTTGCCAGAACTGCCGAAGGACCATCCTGGCAGCAACATGCCTGTTGCTGCTGGATGTTCCTCCTCTGCCTTCCTACAGAAGTCGTAGCAGAGAGCTTCTTTTTTCCTGAGTGCAGTTCTAGGTTTATCCCAAGTACAGGAAAACCTTACAAGTGCTTTATGTTCGGGATGTGTTTAACTGGTAACGCCGTGTGAGAATTAGCAAATTTTCTTTAAGAGGGTATAAAAATAATTCTGGGAGGTCCAGTTATTGTCAGTCAGTTTTGACATAACGTGCGTTGATTTTGTTGAGGAAGGAACGGGGAAAAACAGATCCTTAACAGGAAGGACTCATTCGGTGCTTCTTTGTCAAAGTTGTATGCTTACAGGTGGTAGGTGATAAGTGAGGACTGCTGTCTCCATCCATAAACCAATGCAAGGCAGAAAATAGTATTTAAAAATTCAAAAAGTGAATTATTAACCTTTTATTTTGTCATGTAAGCTTCATGATAGCTATGTAGTCAGATTGCTAAGCTTCATTTCATCATGATAATATTCTAGGGTTAGGGTTGGTAGTCTTTGTGTCTGTAATTGGTGTACTTACAAGTGAGATTAATGACTTTGCCTACGTGAATTTAAGGTTAATTTCTTGACTTAAGTTCTATTTTAATTTGATTATATCTTTAAGTCTCTTCAAAAAGCGAATAGTAGTAGAGAGTGCTTACTTTATTCCTTTCTTGACTCACATTCAGATATTCACTTCCAGTACAATGGCTTTCTATTTGGCCTGATGCTTCTCTCTGTTGCTCGATTATGTCAGGTAAGCTTGAGTGGCTCTTTTCTCTGTATTTGCATAAACATTTTAGGTACATCAATTCACTCCCTTGGGCTGCTGCTGTTGAAGCTCATGGGAGTGGCTCCAAGTTGGTGTGTGCTAATCTGGATGTCGAATTAATTTGTTGAGTTTGGGAGGGAAGAAGAGAACTTGAATGTAGCCGCTGTTGCTTATTGATGCTGAAGCATTTCATTTCCCTGTGAGAAAGCTAAATCCTGTGTTACACCTCAGCAAAGGGACATGGTTTGCTGCCATCTGATCTCCTTCCAAGTCATCAGTCCCTAGGAAATGTATTTCTGAAGCTGCAGGCAGGGGAGGCCTTTCCCAGTTTTCAAAGCACCATCTAATATAGCTTCCTTTGCTATTTATTCCTGACTATATTGTTTGTAATTTGAAGTAAACACCTCATTTTTTTATGATAATTGTCCTGTCACCTTAGGATTACACTAGAGGGCTATTTAAAGTTCGTACAGAGGAAGAACAAGTAGAAAATGTTGGACTTTTGTTCTTTTTTATTATTTTAGAAAAGATATTTGGAGGGCGCTCTACTTTTTGCTGTTCTTCTGCATTTCAAACACATCTACGTGTACGTGGCCCCAGCATATGGCATTTATTTGCTGCGATCCTATTGTTTTACTGCAAATAATGCAGGTAAGATGGGGTTTTCTTCACTCGCTTATTGAGGAATTGTGTTTAATGGGGTATAGGGAAGACAAAAAACATGCAGGTACCATTGGATCAGAATGGCTGTTGGTCAGATGAAAATTCATCTCGGGAAGCAGAGCTGGAAAGATCCTTAGAGATATTTTTAATATTATTTGTATGTCAAAAATTCCTGTTTCTAGGTAGTTCTCTATTAAGAAAATCCAACATGAACAAACTGCAGATGGCAGTTTGAAGCTATAAGAATTATTCTGAGTAAGAAATGATTAGATGGCTATTCCAAAGTCTATCTTTCAGGCTTATGTCCACTTTTTAGCGCTGAAAAATGTGTTTATTTCTCACATGAACGAAGAAATTCTTCCCTTTTAAAGGGGGGGGGAAACAGAAGATTGTATAATGGAGGAGCTGCCTCGTAGGAAAAGGGCATAGGCAAATGAAGAGCACAAACATCACATAACTCAAAAGAAGTGGGGCAATCTCAAGTTGTACTTTCCTTCTCTACTTAAATTCAGAATAAAATAAATACCCATACTCTCACCTGTACGAAAATATTACACTAATATGAAATTTGTTTCTTTTCTGTCTGGGTCAGCCTTACTACTTCGGTTTTGCTGAGGTGGGCAGTAGTATGTAGATGTTTAATGGGCAAAATTGACTTTGTCATGGACCTTAAATTACAAAAAAAAAACTAGCTGCTGAGGAAAACAATTGAATATATTGATATGAAGGACTGTGTTTTTTCAAGATAAGTGCTAGCGATCCACTGGTGGTGTGGAATGCTTTGTCTACCTCGCCACTTGCTGCAGTAACTGCATTCATAATCTGTTTGCTTCTTGTAGATGGATCCCTGAAGTGGAGGAGTTTCAGCTTTCTTCACGTAACTCTTCTGGCATTGATTGTTTGTCTTGTTTCAGCTCTTTCCTTGGGGCCCTTCATAGTCTTGGTAATAACCCCTTTTCTACTTGTTATTCACCTGAACAGTGAGAAAGCTTTGTTATCAAACTATAAACCATATCTCATCTGAAGAGACCTTTTTTTCATTGTTTTTTCTTTTCCTGTAGGGCCAGCTGCCTCAAGTCATTTCACGGCTCTTCCCTTTCAAGCGAGGCCTCTGCCATGCTTACTGGGCCCCGAACTTCTGGGCTTTGTACAATGCCGTGGATAAAGCGCTCACAGTTGTTGGTACAGTATGCACATCTTGTGCTTTGGGCTTATTTGCAGATAGAGCTCTCGGGATTTTAGTCTTCCTTCCCCGTTTAAAATGCAGGGAGCAAATTATACTTTCAGATTGCCTTAAATCAGTCGATTACCTACATAATTCAGTGTGCGACAGGCTTCCAGTGGTAGGTCAGAAATCAGTCTTGCCTGTTATATTTTAAAAGAGAATAATCTCAACCAAGTACTTCAGTTCTGTTCTACAGAACAGTTCAGTTTGGCAGCTACTGTATTTTCTTTATTAATTTTTAACGGTTTATACTTTTTTTTTTTCAGGCTTAAAGTATAAGTTTCTTGATCCCACAAAAATTCCTAAAGCCTCAATGACCGGGGGGCTGGTTCAAGAATTCCAGCATACTGTCCTTCCTTCTGTGACTCCACTGGCAACGTTGATCTGTACCTTCGTATCTATATTGGTAAGAACAAATCACGGTTTGGGAAACATTTCTTTTGCCCCCAGCAGCTTTTAAGCTGATTAGCATGTACTTCCTATGAATTTTAATTCCAGGTCAAACGATATCTTTTCTTTTGTAGTAAATTATTATGATAGATACGGGGTTAATCTTTCTGGATACAGTTGTATACCAAAAATATTTATTTTTATTTAATATATATTTGGAGCACAGTTGTTTAACGTTGAAAATCTTTGGACGATGGCTTGCGTTCAGGATTGCAAAACTTGACTGAAGCCCTGTTTTTGCCTGTTGTTTCTAGCCCTCTGTTTTCTGTCTTTGGTTTAAACCTCAAGGGCCCAGAGGCTTTCTCCAGTGCCTTGTTCTTTGTGCGCTGAGCTCCTTCATGTTTGGTTGGCACGTGCATGAAAAGGCAATACTCCTCGCTATTCTGCCTTTAAGGTAGGTGAATCCCGCATGTGGTAGCTGGCCAAACTGAACCTGCAGCCGCTTGTTGAAGAATCCTCAAAAGAGGATCACTTGATTTTCAGTATATTTCATAAAATAAACATGGTTATAGAATGCCTTAAGCTGTAAAGTTTTAATAGGCTTCAAGTACGTTAATTTCAGACAGAATGAAATGTTTCAGAGTGCTGAGTGCTATTAAGTTGTAAAAGGAAATCTGTGTCTTTGGATTCAGATGTGATTTTTAAGGTAATGGGGGGGAAAAAAGCTCACAAAAGGTTTTAATACTTCAGGTTGTGGGTACCCCAGAGCTCTTAAAATAATTCATTTAGTTTCCCCTTAAAGCCTCTTTTCCGTACTAACAACTTGAGGCCAAGCTTAATAAAATCACAGAATCGGAATGATTTAGGCTGGAAAGGACCTTAAAGATCATGTAATTCAGCCCCTGCCTTGGTCAGGGCCCTCTGCCCCCAGCCCGGGCTGCCCCCAGTGCTCAAGTTTGGCAAAGCAGGTCTGAATTTAGTGACTAAAATCCTGAAGCAGAATGGATGCTCAGACACCTGTCAAGGAAGCATAGCTGAAACTCGTGAACATGCGTAGAAGTGAGATTACTAACACTTAGCTCATTGTCACAGTTCCAGATAGCTCCTGCATGAGAACTAGTGAACAGGGCTGCTGCAGCCACCGGCATGAAACCTCAGACTGGGGCGGCAGCTGTGGGAGGGAATTAGCACTGAAGAACAAAAGGAAGGAGAAGGAAGCAGGGATGACAGTGTTGCCAGGCAGATGGCAAAGGGAAAAGACCATTTGTAGGGGAAAATACAGCATTTTTCAAAAAAAACTTTGGGACTTTATGATACAGTGACTTTCAGTTCAGTGAGTGTGTGGTTTTTCTCGGAGAGGATTTCTTGGTTGATTTTTCTCCTGCATTTTTAAGAAGTCAGGTGGCTTGGTAGTGGGAGATTCCATCACAGGTCCAGGATACGGAAGGATTGGGGTCCTACGTAACTCCATATTACCTGTTTTTTATCTCCTTTGTGACTTGCGTAGTGTTTTTGCTGAAACAAGGTTTCTTTGCTAAAAGAAAACTGGATAACATAAGTTCCTGTCATTTTTAGCTTGTTGTCTGTTCAGAGGGCAAAGGATGCTGGCATCTACTTGATCCTGACAACCACAGGGCATTTCTCCCTATTTCCATTGCTGTTCACAGCACCAGGTAAAGTGCCTTCTTCCTGTGCTCTCATGTTGTTACTGGTAGCTGAAGAGTGGATAATGGCTTTGGATTATTTCATGTAATAAGTTAGAAGTTGTGGGATGCTATATGTGAGCCCCTTTCCATAAATACGAGCTCTCCAACTAGTGAAAAGAAGTCTTGGTTTAAAAAAAAAACAGTGGGAGAATCATAGAATTCAAATTGAAATAGAGATGGGGAATTGTAATAGTCAATATTTGTTATCCCTCCCTCTGCCATGGTTCTAGAAACTTTCCCCTGCCTAACATAACCATGTAAACTAAGAGTGATAAAGAGAACCTCAGGCTACAGCCCTGGCAGGCTGTTTTCCAGCCAGCTTTTCCAGCTGACTACTGCTTAGTGCTGTCAAGTAAATGAAAACTGCTGCAGTAGCAACAATTAAATCAATTGTATGTAGGGATAGATTTTTTGTGCGTGAATGAATGCTGTTCCTTTTTCCTCCTGCCTCTGCTTAATCAAAGGTCTGATGTGTTAAGGTTTAAACGAAATCAGCAGAGCTATGACAACAGTGCAGCCTCTTGTGTAACAACTGGCATACTTCTGAGAGAGTTCAAATCCAGACAGTGTCCTTCTGGTCAAATGGTGCCATTCATTTGCAATAGATGAGCTTCTGCCCTGGGACCTGAGAAACTTCCTTTACGTTCTCCATTAACTAACTCCTCTATAGTGCGTGACTTAGAACGAGATTTTCCTGTCGTTCATATGTTTTAAGCTTCCTAGTAATTTCTGATCGCTTTTGAACAGGAAAATCTTATTTGCAGTGCTGTCATAAATTGTAATTGTGTTCACTATATAACCAGTGTCCTAAACATATATTCTATATAAATGCAAGTCCTATAAATAATTTGGTTTGGAGAAAATAACTAAATGGGGCAATACAAGCCTGAATACTAGCACTTAGGGTTGCTGTAATTTACATGGTCAATGTTTGTTGTAACTAATTTTAAATGTATATTGTGTTCATATTTCAGAACTTCCAATCAAAATACTGCTTATGCTGCTGTTTACGGTTTATAGCTTCTCTTCGCTGAAATCTCTATTCAGGTAACGAAACAGATGCGTTCCTGAAGTCAAGAATGAAACCACCTCTGTCACTGGGAACTGCGTTGTCATAAGAGACAAACAGCACTTCAGTTTCATGTTTTTAGTGTCAGTTTTCTGTGTTAAAATGACGATGCCTCTGTTCTCTTCCCAGGAAGGAGGGCTTAAGACATATTTTTTTTTAGGACATCCTTGTTCTGTTTGAACTGTGACAACTAAAAAATTAGTCTCAGAAGGGTGTAAGCCTAGTGTATTTTTAAAACCGTTGATCCCTACTCGCTCAGACAAATATAGTGCTTATTATAAATCCTGTAGTCTCCACTGTTCTATTTCCCAAACTTTTCATGGCAAAGCCAAGTTGTAATGAAGTATCTGTTGGAAATGCTATAAACCTGTATTTACTGCATCGGTCACCAGCTTTTTATAGGTCAACCTCATTCAGGCAGACTGCTTTTGACCCCTGTAGCGTTCTGGACTCAGGTCATTCCTTTTCAAGTGCCCTACCTCCCCTGTAGGTGCTTAGCTTGTGTAGATCTCCAGCTTTTGCAAACTTCTTGTTCATAGCTTTGCTAAAATCAGAACATGAATGTAGCCTGTTGACTACTTGCAGTCAAAACCCTACTAGCAGTGTCTGTTCCAAGAGACTAACTCAGATTTCCTATAGAAAGCTTGTGGGGAGAGGGCAGTGGTTATGATAAACCTGAAATTTCTAGTTCTTTGGGTGCAGAAGAACTTGCACGGAAGAAACCCATGTATGAAGTACACGAGATCTCTGTTTAATTGTTCTTTGGTACGATGCAGCTGCTGAGATTTCCACCTAGATTCATTTCTACTCAACAAAGGCCTGTTGGAACGTGGTGTAAAAAACACACGATAAGGAAATTAGCTCTACTGTGTGTTTTCCTCCTGAAAACTGAAGGTCTAATTATTACTTAAAGCCTTGCTGAGAACTAGTGGGTGATGTTCTCTGCCCTCTTTGTGTCATCAGTAGTAGCTGAAAAAAAAGTAGTTATTTTTAGTAACAACATGTATTTTAACATCTTTTTCTTTAATTCTGACAGGAGAGAGAGGCCTCTCCTTAACTGGCTTGAAATCATCTACCTCGTCCAACTGGTGCCTTTGGAAATCTTCTGTGAAATTATATTTCCTCTGACCTCCTGGAAGCTGCGCTTTCCTTTTGTCCCTCTGTTGTTGACCTCTGTTTACTGTGCTCTGGGTGTCACGTACGCTTGGCTGAAACTGTACATCAGTGTCTTGACTGAGCACGTTTTTGTTAGACAAAAGGCTGAGTAAAGCTGCATCGGTGGGACCCATTCCAGGTCATCCCTTTGAGAGGATTTTCCAGCACAGTGAGGCATTGTTGTGAGGACAGGATGTACGCTGTCTCACAGACAACTGTATGTTTGCCGTCTCTGTGAGGGGAGTTTTTCTTCCGACACTTCTGTACTGTCCAGCTACTGTACCTCTGATCAGAAACATGACAATAACGTGGTCCAGTGAGATGACACTTTGCCATGAATAAACTGTGAAGCTTAGCGACAAAGGATTTAGTATTCATATTGATGATGTAAGAGGTTCAGACTTCTGTCCTGAGGAAAACCTGCCTGGCTTTCCCGTTTCTGTATTTTAATAAAAAGGGAAACAGAAATTACCAGAGGTCATTCCTGTGTAGAGAGAGCATTGTAACTGCATACGGTTGAATATGAAAATAAAAGGAATTTGGTATTTTTGTTTTGAGCCTTTCTTGCCATTTATTCAGTTCCTGTCCAAGCTCTACTGTTGAGGTACAAATAACAATGTACAGTGGGAAACTCCTGGGGTGCTCTGTTGCAGCTTCAGGTGTTCAGAAGCTCAGCTTTGGGGTTTTGCTTATTATGGCCATGTCCCTGTGATCTTTCTATTTCATAGAGTCTTTTCAGTGAGGTTTTAATGCATTCTGATCATGCTTGTTTTTGAAAACCTACATAACTCCCTCAAAGATTTTGCTCTAGGAATAGAATTGTTCTGGGGCCCAGGGATGCCACACAAAACTCTGGGGAGGGCAGAGGGGATGGATCTTTTGAGCAGTTTTTGGTCTTCATCCCTGTCAAAGAATGTGGTCCCCTTTAGAGGGGTTACTTGACTAAAGGGCTACACACTGTTCTTTGAATATTTTGAATGTTAATGTGTGATGCTGGTAGGAAAGCAGGTAGCAGAGTGGTTGCTGTGAGAAGAAGGGTGCTCTAAGTAGGATTTTAGACCATCTGTGTAAACACAAGCTACAGCTTAAACTCACCGATAACAAGCTCTCTTTACTTTCTCATAATTTCTACTATTTTTATTTAATGAAGTATTTTGCCATACCCCTTGGAGGGAAGACGAGAGCTACTTCTGTTCGTACTTCATGCTGTTTCAGCCTCAAAACTGCAATGTAAGGCACTCAAAACGCTTCCATCTATAAATCCCAGGGAGGGGAGCTGTCCCCCCCCCCCATGCTGCCTCCTGCCTTTACCAGCAGAGCCCTGCCATGGGGTCTTGGTGTGAGTGTGAAATCCCAGTTCTTCACCCCCATTGTGACACCTGAAAGCTGGTGGTGATTCTGAGAACATTAAGGTTGGAAAAGCCCTTTGAGATGATCTGGTCCAGCCATACCCCTACCACCAATGTCACCCACTAAACCATGTCCCTAAGCACCACGTCCAACCTTGCCTTGAACACCCCCAGGGACAGTGACCCCACCACCTCCCTGGGCTACCCATCCCAATGCCTGACCGCTCTCGCTGAGAAGAAATGTCCCCTCATTTCCAACCTGAACCTCCCCTGGCACAACTTGAGGCCATTCCCTCTGCTCCTCTCACTGGTTACCTGTGAGAAGAGGCTGACCCCGGGCTCCCTGCTTTGACGGGGGCTCCTGTGTCAACTTCAGCAACCTGCTATGGGACATTGATACTCAAACATCCTCCTTGCAGAGAGAGGCTAAGTAATAAATAGGGTTAGCTGGGGAAGTGATTTAGGAGTTGTGATGTGTCTGGCTATATTTTTGTGGTTATGTTGTTGTATGATTATTGCTCTCGCAAGTGGCTTAAGGTAATTTCAGATTCATAAAACATCATTCTGGGTCGCTCTGTTGTATTAGTCTTTAATCGTTTTGCAGGAAAACCTCTGAAAACGAATTGGTTTTGATTCAGTTTAACCAAAACGTAGGCCCCCGAAAGCTGACACCGGAGTAAAAGCCTCACAAGCCGCCGCGACCCACGCTCGACCACCACGAGAGGGCTCACCCCCATTATAGCCGCCCGCTTCGGGGTGGGGGCGAGGGGTATTTTGGGGGCCTTTTCATTAAAAATAAACGCTAAAATTGAAGAAGGAAGGCGGCGGAACCCGTGTGAGGGGCCGGCGTGCTCGGCGGAGCGCGGGCAGCGCCGCACGGCGGCGGCGGGCGGTCACCTTGGGCGGACCGGGCGCCATGGCGTTCCTCCCTGAGGAGGCGCGGGGGCTGCCGCCGCCGCCGCTGGTGAACAAGGTGTCGGCATGGCTGGGCACCGCCGGCTGGATGGCGGCACTGCTGGCCAACGGCTTCAGCCAGCGGCCCCTCCTCAGGGCCGGTGGGTGAAGGGGTAGGGGCTGGGTGAGGGGCTGGGGAGGCGTGAGGGGCTGGGGAGGCGTGAGGGGGCTGGGGGGTGAGGGGGTTGGGGGGTGAGGAGTGGGGTTGAGGGGTTGGGGAGCTGAGGAAATGGCGGGGGGGAGGCTTGGGTTGAAGGGTTCCGGGGGGGTGGGTGTTGGGGAAGGGGGATCTGAGGAACTGGGGGGAGAGGGTTGGTTTGAGGGGTTGGGAAGGATTTGGGGGGACTCAGGGGCTGGGGAGGGATTTGGGGGGATAGGGGGTAAAGGAGAGGGATTTGGGGGGATTCTGAGGGGTTGGGGAGGGATTTGGGGGGATTCTGAGGAGTAATGGGGAGAGTCTAGGGGGGGCTTTGAGGGATAACAAGGAGGATCTGGGGTGATTCTGTGGGGATGTGAAGGGGTTTAGGAGGATTCTGAGGGATAATGGGGAGGGTCTGAGGGGTAGTGGGGAGGTATGTGGGGGGATTCTGTGGGGTAAGGGGAAGGGATTTAGGAGGACTGAGGGGTAATGGGAAGGATTTAGGGGGGACTCTGAGGGGTAATGGGGAGGGGGTTGGGGGGATTCTGAGGGGTAACAATAGGGAAGGATTTGGTAGGACTGAGGTGTAATGGCAAGGATCTAAGGGAGACTTTGAAGGGTAATGGGGAGGGATTGGGGGGATTCTGAGGGACTGGGGGTGATTTGGGGGGATTCTGAGGGGTAATGGGGAGGATGTAGGGGGGACTGAGGGGTTGGGGAGAGATTTGGGGGGATTCTGAGGGGATGTGGTGAGGAGTTTAGGAGAACTGAGGGATCATAGGGAGGATTTGAGGGCAATCTGAGGGGTAATGGGGAAGGATTTGGGGGGACTGAGGGATAATGGGGAGGATTTGTGGGGATTCTGATGGGTTGGACAGGATTTGGGGGGATTCTGAGGGGAGGTGGAGGGGTTAGGAGGACTCTGAGGGATAATGGGGAGGATCTAAGGGGGGCTTGGGGGTTTGGAGAGGGGTTTGGGGGAGATTCTGAGGGGTAATCTCTGAGGGTGCTGAGGGGTTGGGGAGGAATGTGGGGGACTCTGAGGGGCAATGGGGAAGGATTTGGGGTATTCTGAGGGGTTTGGCGGGGATTCTGAAGGGTGTTGGGGAGGCTTTTGGGATTCTGAGGGGTAGGGCAGGATTTGGGGAGATTCTGAGGGGACGTGGAGAGGGATTTAGGAGGACTCTGAGGTGGAACAGGGAAGATTTGAGGGAACTGAGGGATATGGGGAGGATTTGAGGGGGGTCTGAGATATGGGGGGATATGGGGGAACTGTAAGAGCTGGGGGGGGAAGCTTTGAAGTGAGGGGCTGAATAGGGTTGTTAGGGGACTTTGAGGGATATGGGGGTTGAGGGGATTTAGGGGCATGGGGAGAGGAATCCCTGAGGTGAGGGATTTTGGGGGGGAATTTGGGGTATTCTGAGGGATAAGGGGCTTGGGGGCATTCAGGGATATGGGGGGAACCCTGAGGTGACAGGCTGGGAGGGATTTGGGGTGACTCTAAGGGATTTTGGAAGGGGATTTGGGGAGAATCTAAGGGATATGGGGATGGAAGGGTTTTGCTTGGTTTTGCTTGGAAGTTTGCAGGGCAGCTGGGGAAGGAAGGGAGGAGGATTTGGGAGATCTGCACAAGGGAGAAAGTGGAGGGAGGCCTGAAATGAGGGATCTGGGGGGACAGCGTGCCTCACAAGGGGCTTGGGGTGCCAAGCAGGGGGTGTTGGTCTGTGAGAGGAGCAGGGCATTCTTGCTGCTCATGTCAGCCCCACAAGGCGAAGGCTGCCTCAGGTACTGCTGGCACAGGTCAGGGGGCGGCCTCCTGTCACCGCTGTCATGGCGTTGTGAGCTATGTAAATGTTAAGCAATAACTATTAGGTTGGATAACCCAAAAGGGCACTTTCCGTTGTGTTGGGATGTCTTTTGTGCCATGTGGGGGGGGATCGGTGTGCTCTGTGCTGCCGGATGTAAAAAAATCACACATCCAAAGAGTCACTGAGCTGAAATCAGAGCAGGTTTAAAACGAGGGAGCATCCCCAAGGATTCACCTGGGAGGTTTCTGATGTTGTTAAGGGCTTTGGGGCCTTTTTTTTTAGGGGTTATTTGTGTCTTGCTCAATGTCAAATCATCGCTTTGGCGTTTCTTTTCACCTCGCAGGTGTTCACCGCCAGATTCTGTTCGCTACCGTGGGCTGGTTCGTTGGCTACTTCCTTGCTAAACGCACCGAGTACATTCACGCCAAGAAGGACCGAGAAATGTTTGAGTATATCAGGCACCATCCAGAGGACTTCAAGACAGCAGGTTGGTACTTCAAGAAAGACCGTAGCATGCAGGTTAATATAAAGGCGTTGTGCTGCTTGCAGGATCTGTTCTTTTCTGGCAAGTCGTACTGAGACTTTGATGCTTTTTCATGATATAAATTGTAACAGTAGCCAGGAGTTCGCATCTCAAAGCAGATGTTCTTATAAAGCTGATCAGCTTGACGACCAAATCTTCCTCTTACTAGCTTGTTTCAACAGAAAAATGACAGAGCCAAACCGAAATAAACGAATCGACCACAATTATGCCAGGAAATGAAAATCCAAGAAAATAATGAAAATCAAAAATCACGGTCTTCGTTGTTTTTATAGTAAAATTGAGATGCCCTGGTGGAGATGAGGATATTTTTGTTGGTGTTCCAGGCGTTGTACAACTTCGGGTCACGACAGGTCCTGGTCCATGTGGGTTTTCCTTTAGCAGTGACAGGTGACGCGTAGGGACGTTGTTCCCTGTTACGTGCTGACTGAGCACCATCCCCAAGCAGTGCCCTGAGCTCTCGAGGCTGTGGTGCATTTTGATTCCAAAACGCTGCGATGAGCCTTCAGAAAATAAGTGGAGCGGGGGGGAAAGGAATAAATAGAAACGTCAGCCCGAAATGCAGTTGGCTGCCTGCTGGATGTTGTTTAAAAAAGCCTCAGTAAATAAATGTTGCACTAAATGGACTCAGCTGAACCCAGCAATGCAACTGCACAGCTAAGGGCAGAATTGTTTTCTAACAAAACACAGCCAGGTGACTTGCCTGTTGGATGATAATTGCATCATGCTGTGTCAGCGGGCATCTGCGGGTGGGAGGAAGCGTTGCAGAAGTCAGGTCCATTTTCAGGGATCTGCAGTTCTGCCCCGGGGAAGAGAAATTGCGTGCTTGGTTTGCGCAGCAAGCTGGTTGGTAGCAGGAGGCAGGTTTTTGGTGGCTTGCTAACCTTCTGAACAGGAAAAAAATAATAATGATTCAAGTATTTCAATCTTTAAAATCGATCTCGGATGTTGAGTAGGGGTTTTCCTAAGCCAACTCGTTGCCCCTTGCAGGAAAGAAAAAAATAGGAGAGCTTCTGGAGGACTTCGTTCCAATTCGCTGAGGGTTTCTCCTGCAGCTCCAAGCCTGTGTCTCACAAAGTATCCGCTGAAGGAATCCTGTCCTGAGAGCTCCTGCAGGCTGCCTGCAGCTGGTCGCGGCCTGGGAAGAGAACCATCATTCATTTTCCCGGAATAAAAGTTAGGATGAAATACAGAGTATTTAGTTCTTTATTCTTCTGTTACATGACACCAATACGTTTTGTGTTCTCACGTTGCTTTTTCTTTGCTGGTGATCAGGATTCAGTCTTTCTGCCCTGCTTTGTGGATCCGAAGTCAGCACGCTGACCCCGGATGTTTTCCAGACATGCCGAGAATCCGCAGCTCTCCCGAATTTCACTGCAGGGTGCTCAGCACACCTGGAAGTAGGAGTACTTCCAGCTGTACTTAAATGTGCAGGTCTGCAACTACAAACAGGCGAAAAGAAAATATTGCAGGTGCGGCCTTGGCAAGGTCACCAATGGTTTGGGGGCCTCAGGGAAATGTCTGAAAATTGTGTTTAACCCCGGCATGGTGTGCAGCCAGCCTTTGGCGTGACTTCGTTACCCACCACCTGTAACTCTCGCCTCTTTGCTGGGGGAAGCTCCGGCTTAGCTGTGTGTGCCTTCAGCTTGTCCCAGCAGGTGAGCTTCCAGGCGCTGCACACAGCAGGGTTCCTTTCCTTCTCCATAACCAGGGCCCGAGTGCTCCCAGTGAGGTTTCAGCACAGCTTCCCAGTTCTCTTCAGCTCTGAATTCCCTCAGCGTCCCTTGGGAGCAGCCAGGGTGCTGCGGGGAGCTGGGGGGGGCTCTAATGGATGGCACTGACAGCCTGGGGTGTGTGTGGAGGAGGCCGTGCCCAGGGAGACTTTTGCAGTGGTACAGAGCCTGCTGTCCCCTGCCATGGTGGAGGGGCCCTGATCTGCCATGGGGTGCAGCCAGGGACCTTTGGAGCTCGTGGCAGGTCACAGACCCTTCCTGGAACATCCTGGGGCTCTTATCAGTCACATCCATCAGCACTGGGCTGTTCCTCCCCAGATGCAGGGTTTGTGCTTCTCACTGAACTCAGATGTTTCTCAGCCCACCCCACCAGCCTGTGCAGGTGCCTCTGCATGGCAGCATGGCCCCCTGGTGGATCCCCCACTCCCCATGGGAATTT
>CM021731.1:200981761-201149619 GCA_011075105.1 Heteronetta atricapilla | reverse complement strand
AAATTCCCATGGGGAGTGGGGGATCCACCAGGGGGCCATGCTGCCATACAGAGGGACCTGCACAGGCTGGTGGGGTGGGCTGAGAAACATCTGAGTTCAGTGAGGAGAAGCACAAATCCTGCACCTGGGGAGGAACAGCCCCAGGCTCCAGGACATGCTGGGGGCCCCCAGCTGGGCAGCAGCTCTGCAGGAACGGCCCTGGGGGTCCTGGTGGGCACCAGGTGGAACGGGAGGCAGCCACGTGCCCTTGGTGCTCAGAGGCCTCGTGGTCTCCTGGGCTGCCTGGGGCAGAGCAGAGCCAGCGGGCCGAGGGAGGTGATCCTTCCCCTCTGCTGAGGCTGCTGAGGCCGCCCCTGGAGTGCTGGGCCCCCCAGCACCACGGGGCCCCCCGCAGCTGCCCGACACCAGCAGCCCCGCGGGGTGCTGCAGGGGGATGTCCCTGCGGTCACTGACCCGGCAGGAGCAGGGGGACGGGAGCTGTGTGAGGGGGAGGAGGTGGCAGGCACGGCGAGGAAGGCTGCGCTCACCTCAGGCGTTGCTTCTGGCTCGGGCTGTGGGCTTGGCAGCCGGAGAGGATCACGGTGCCCTGGGAAGTGTGCTATCAGGACATCCGGAGAAGTGCTCAGCACTGCTGATGAACGTGACTGATAAGAGCCCCAGGATGTTCCAGAAAGGGTCTGTGACCTGCCACGAGCTCCAAAGGTCCCTGGCAGCACCCCATGGCAGATCAGGCCCTCTCCACCATGGGAACGCCTGGCTCACCTCTGCTCTAAAACCCTCCCTGGGCACGGCCTCCTCCACACTCACCCCAGGCGTCACTGCCTGGGAATGGAGAACCCAAACCAGTCATGGTCACGGATGGTCCTTGTCCTCGCAGAGCCAGCAAGGGCTGGAAGGGAAGGGTCTGGTCTCAGACCTCTGTGCACGTAGAGGGGTGATGCAGGGCTCGGTACAGCTCTGGAAGGGCTCCGGGCACAGTCGCTGTTCCAGCTGCCACAAGGAAATATTCTGCCACTGCTCACAGTTTTACCCAGCAGGACTGCAGCACTTGGGCTCTGTGCTTCACAACAGGAACTGATCCTGAATCAGTGAGCTGAGCATGCAGCCAGCAGCAGGAACACAGGGCACAAACCACAGGTGTCCAGCACCCACAAAGCGCCCAGTGCCCTCCCACCACCAGCACCACCAAGTCCCAGCCAAAGCCCCCCCACCAGGCAGCACGAGGCTGCCCATGAGCCTCCTCGCCATCCAGCTCCCCGGGCACCCAGGGACACGGCGGCACCAGGGGCCAGCTGGGGCCAAGGCCACACGTGGGCACAGCCAGGGACACGGCCCGGCTGAGCCCCAGTGGGGCTGGAGCTGGAGCCAAACCCGGCCCCGCGGTGCCCAGCCTGGCCAGGGTAGGAGGAAGCAGAGGGGAGGAGAGCAGAGCAGAGCGGGGCCGTGCCCGGCCCCATAAAAAGCCTCTGCGGGGCCGGGCAGTGGCAGGACACCCGGGGAGCAGTGGCAGAGGCACTCAGGGCCATGGAGCAGTACTTCTCGGCCACCCAGAAGATGGAGCAGGAGGTGATGTTCCCCAGCCTGCTGCGAGGGGTCTTCCCGCAGCAGGACCAGGACGGGGCGGCCCAGCACGAGGGCGGCCCTGCGGACCTGTACGAGCGCTACCAGCTCCTCAAGGCCATCAAGCCCGTGGTGGAGCGAGGCCTGGCCTCCGTCACCGACCCCAGCCCCGGCGGGGACGCCGACACCGACGGCGACGCGGCCCCAGATGACGGAGCGGACGCCAATCTGGAGGAGCGCCTGTCCCACCACATGAACGGCTTGCAGCAGGTCCTCACCGACCTCACCAAAAACACCAAAGCCCTCACCCGGAGGTACAGCCAGATCCTGGAGCAGATCAACCTCGGTGACGATCAGTCCAGCTCATGAGCCTGCACCCTCAGCCTCCGAGGTAAGAGTTTGGGGAGATGCAGAGCCAAGGAGGTGCTGGTCAAGGGGTAATGCATGTTGTCTTCTTGCCCCATCAGCTGGGCGTCTGTCCAGTGTTTGCATCACTCCCCCAAACCCCAGGAGTTTTGAGCCTTAGTCTTCTGCACTTCATTGCTCAACAGACCCCCCTGTGTTTGTTCTCAATTGCCAGCTGGCACAGGCTGTGCCGCTGAACAAAGGTCACTCAGTGAGCTCCAGGTTGTCCCCAAGAGTCCCCAGCTTGCAGCACAGGCAATGTCTGGCTCCCGCCGTGCAGACTCAAAATATCCCAAAGCATCTTCAGGGAGGAAAGGGCTGGGTGCTTGGAGGACCCTGAGTTTTGGACTCCAGGAGGTTCCAGACACCAGTGCTCCTTTTTCCTCCCTGAGAAAAACCATAGAATTTTTTTTTTCAGGGTGTAAATTGGCCCTTTTTGGTCTCCAAATGGCTAAATGTGATGTGCCATCTGCCAACAGCTACCTCAGTCCCCTTCTAGCCTGGAAAACAAAGCCAGGCTCTGGGCTGGTGGGACTTCAATCCCTCAGTCCCCTCGGCCCCTGTACCCAACCCCAGATGTGGGCTCAGGACCAAACAGAGCTCTGACAGGGAAAGGATGCCCTATTAGCAATGTCAACCCTAATTTCAGATGAAACACAGCCAGGGACAAGGACTTTCCAACCAAACCGTGTCCGTTCTCCCCTCAGGGTGATCTGACGTCCGCAGCCCAGCGGCAGCTTTTCTCCTGCGCCAGGTCCCACCGAGGAACGTCCTTCGTGACCAGCACAGAGCTTGGCCGCCTGCCCACCGGGCGCTGCCTGTACCATCCAAGTTGCCCTGCGGCCGATCCTGCCGGCTTCGTTTCACCTCCGTCCCCTGGAAGTGAAAATTCCCTGCAGCGGGGCAGAAGCAAGTGTTCCGTGTTATTGCTTTGTAGAAGGTATCCGTGACTTTGAAGCAATGCTTTTTTTTTTTTTTTTTTTTTTTTTTTTTCTGTGTGTGTCTAAACCACCTCCCCGTCGGTCTCTGATGATGTAACCGCTTCCCAAGGGTGAGCTGAAATAAAATGCAAAGCCTCGAGCAAATGTGCAAGTGTGTTTTCTACAAGCTGGTGCGTCTATAAAGCTACTGTCCCCAAGCCCACGGTGACAAGGGTGTCTTGGTCACCGAGGCCAATTCGGGGAGTGGGAGTTGGGTTGATGCTGGGATGGCTGTTCCTGTGCCAGGTGCTGGGAGCCTGATCTGTCCCCCAGCATCTTTCGCTTCCCTTCCCTTCCCTTCCTTTCCCTTCCCGTCCCATCCCGTCCCTTCCCTGGGAAGGGCACTAGAGGGAGGTGTCCCCTTGCCTCTTCAGGCCTCTGAACCAAACACAACTGCTGGAAGGCCAACACTTCGGATGAACAAACCCCGGCGCTCCACCAGGCTTCAGTTTTGATTAAAGGAACCAGAGATCTCCGAGCATCTGCGCCTCTTTCCAAAACCAGCTCCGTGCCGTGGCCGTGTGCTCACGTTAATGCCCAGAGTAGGGCCCCTGGTGGCTCCGCAGCGCTGCAAGGAAACACAAGAGCAGGAATTTTGTTGCTCGCCTGATTTTTGGTGAAACTCTAACAGCACAGAAGATAGAAAACCCATCTCACAATTTACCACTGCGGCTTCAAAGCCTCCCCCACCCTCCCACCCCCTGCCTTAACATCTGCAGCAGTGGTAAAGGCTATCCCGAAATCAGCCCCACGGAAATCTCTGCACGGTCTCAAAAAACACAGTGGACAGGCTGATGCCCTCCCGTCCTCGCTCAGAGGGACCCCAGAACCTGAAGGCTCACACCACTCGGCAGGGGAATCAGTTATTTTTGCTCACCCCATATCCAGGCAGAGCTTCGCCAGCTATTGAAAGGAAATGTGACCTCTTTTATTCTGCTCTCACAGATTAAAATAGGCAAGGAACGCGCTGCGTTAATTGAAACCAGGCAATTAATAGCGTGCTGCCATGTGTGCCACAAGACCGTGCTGTGTACGCCGATGCCATTCATCCACCGTGGGTGAGCGGAGGTGCTTTGCTGCCTGGGCTTTGGAGGGCATCCTGGATGACTTTCCAAAGCCAGCTCAGACACCTCCCGAGCCACCAGCCACACATTCCCCAGGCACGCAGAGGTGGGTGGAGGAGAGAAAGGGCTGGAAGTGCCGTCGGTGTTTGCGCAGCACATGGCTGTTTGACTTAGGAGTGGCTCCTGCCTGCCCAGCAGCTCCGGTGCCATTTCGCAGCAGACCCGGAGCAAGCTGCCGCTGCTTTTGCTTTACAGCCTTGCCGTGCCTCGTCCCCATGGTGGGACCAGGTGCAAACCCCTGGGATGTGGCCACGCTGGCTCTGTCCCAGCTTTCTGTGGGAATCTCCTTCCCTGAGATGCCCTGGAGCAGGTGGGTCCTGGGAAGCAGGCTCCCTAGGTGCCCTTTGCACCGGCTGATCCTCGCTCCCAGCAGCGCCAACGCTGGTTACAGCTAACACGGCTGCAATAAGACTCCAATATGACACAAAGGGTGGAGATCAGCTATGGATCACCTCCTACACGCTCCAGGCAAATGGAGCAAAGGGGCTTTATCTCCTCAAGTAACTTCTGCACCAGGCCAAAGGGAATAAAAGGCAAACGGGAGCCGCTCAGCGCTGCTTCCAAGCTGCTTCCCCACGTCCGAGCTTCTCATTTCCCTTTCTGTTTTTGCAGCTGCTTTCTGTAATCGTTCAGTTATTTTTTCCCCTCGGATTTAGCGTATTGACTTGTAGAGGGGTACAAAACCCAGATAGGAATGTCGTTGACCCAATTCTCTTTAACAGAGGTCGCCAACCGAATGTGTTAACGAAGTAAAGCTGTTATAAATACTTGCATGGGCAACGCTATTTTCCAATCTGATGTGCGTACGAGCATAGAGCTGTTCCAGTTCATTGTTACGTACACATTTATACAATTTTCAGAAACATGTGTTTATTCCCCGCAAAGCCATTGTCAAGTTATTCGTTCCTCAGCAGACACCGAGTTATTTATTATGATTATTTTTGTGACTCATATTGAGGTCACTTGCATACAGCCCAGGCGCAGGGTAATCCTTTTAGGCAATGAAAGGATGGTCCCTTAGAGTCTTGGAGATGTTCTTCTCCCATTCGAAAGCTGGGGACAGTGGGAGATCTACTTTTGAAGTGTCTACAGAAGAAATGTCAGGGCAAGCAGCCACCCCAAGAACAGGCAAGAGGCCCGAAGCATCGCTGTGTGTGAGGAGCCAGGAGAGGAGTGGAGAACATCTAAGTGGCTCTTGTTGGGCGTCCTCCTCATGGCTCCATGACCCATTTTGGCATCTGGCCTCTCTGAGAGGCGTCGGCAACCTTCCCTTTGAGAACAGGAGGGAATCTATGACACTCTGACCTTCTCAGTAACCTCTTCTCGGTGGCAGGGTGCCCCCAAATCTATCAAACTTCTAGGTTTTCTCTTTCCAGCTCAGTGCAACCATCAGAAAAGCAGAAGAAGCAAAGCTACAGGAATGGGGTGGCCATGCCCGAATGGCTCGTAAATCCCGGTGGAAGCTCAGCAGCATGGGGTGTTCAGCACGAGCCGGAACCAGCATGGTCAACGGGGCAAGTGGTGTCACACGGGGAACCAGCAAGGTCACTGCTGAAGGCACAGAGAGGGTTGTGTTCTTCCAGAAGAAAGGCAATGGCAGCTCTAGCAAACCAGCACTGGGACCTTTCCCCAGCACCCCACCTTGTTTCTACCTTGATCATTCCCTGAGCACCCTCAGAGCTCTCCTTTTTCGCCCAGCAGCAAGCAGGTGGGTCCCCAAAAGACCACCAGATGCAGCTTTACAAGGCTAAAAGGGTGTGGGATTTCGGGGATGCAGGCCAAGTGGTAACAGACATAAAGCCCAGCAGAGATCTTGGGTAGAAATTCCAGCTTAATCCAAAGCAAATTCCATCCCTCAAAGGGAGAAACCCAGCTAACCCCACTACAACAGCACGGTGGTGGCCAAAGCCTCCCAGGGGTGTGGAGCAGCAGCTACAACACGGCTGCTGGTTGTGGGAATCCCAAGACCCTGGTCGCCCAAGGCTACAGAGACATTCACGCTCTTGGCTTTTTACTTCTTTCCCAAGGGAAGAATGAAATTCAAACCAGCCCAGGCTAGCTGTTACCAGCAGCATGGAGTGCTGAGAGCCCTCCTCCGAAACCCTGATCCCATTTCTGCCTTTCAGTGGTTGCTCCCCACCCACCGCTTTCCCCAGCATTGCTGTGACCGTGGGGTAAAAGGAGGGACACGAGCGCCTGTTTCCACTTAGTGCAGGCTCAGAGGGCTTTGATGCTGTCAGATGCTGCCCTGCAAAACCTTCCTCGACTGGGACAGCAAACAGAGCAGATGTGTGGGCCCAGTAATCCACGATGGATTTGGTGTGACCGCCAAAAAAAGGGCACCAAATCCCCGCGGGTAAGCAGGGATATGCCAGTGGTTTGAGCTGTGAGAAAGTTTTTCCTGAAGGACCCTTTCTAGATCGGATGACTGTGGCAGTTTAAAGTGAATCCTCACCAAAAAGGAGAAAAAAAAATATATCCAACTGGGAGTAATTTGCATAGCAGGGCTGAAAAATGCCATCTTCAAGCAAGTCATGCAGCTGGTGGGATTAAAAAGTCCCCAAAGAAGCACGAATAAAAACAATCAGATTTTCCACATACATGGCGGCCTCCAGCCAAATATCTCAAAATGCTGATTCTTTGTCCCATAACGTGTCAGCAAAAGCATCCAGGATGTTAAAAATAAAAAAAGGAGTGAGAGAGTGGAGAAACCAAACCAGGACTTTCTTCAGGCCAAAGGACCAGCTGTGGTGGGCCTTGTAGCAGAAAAGCGCTGTGGCTGTCAGCTAATTCCTGCTGCTGAAGTGGCAAGGATCTGCGCTGTGGCACTGAAGGGTTGTTCTTTCTTGTTGCCTCTCCTCAGCCACCCTCGATTCTGGCACGGGGAAATCTTCCAGGTGAGGTGTTGCACGAAGCAGCCTCTTCTACTGCTCTTCACCCCTCCATTGTGTGAGCGGAGGGGCCACAGCCCACCCATCTATCCCATTCTGCAGCTGCAGGAGGAAAGGTTATCACCTCCAGCACCGAAGACGTGCTGTGTCGAGCAAGCATGGACTCCACCTCCATCAGGATATTTTCTGATGAGCCAGCCCATAGAATGAAAAAAAAAATAGAAATTAGAAATTTGCAGGAATCAAAGACTCGGAACATCCAGATCTCCAGCTCACCCTCTTTCCCAATAAGTACCTATTTTTAAAAATTGATTACAGGTCACAATTAGACCTCATCTTTAAGTGTATCCAGCACTATTCATTCTCCAGGTCTGGCAGAGGGGAAATGCCAGCCCTTCTATTCAAGGCAGGAGGGATAATTCAGACATTATTATTTCTGAGCATCCCTCAGGATGCTTTAGAGCAGCAAAAGCAAAATGTATGTTGGGTTCGGTGAGAGGTTCACCCACAAGCACAAAGCATTCAAAAGAATCTGGCTCCAGCTTTGATGGAGCCATGAAAGAAGACTGGATTTGTTTTAAAGGTGAGTGAATCAGTGCAAATTATAACACTTTTTGCCCTGTGCCTCGAGCTTCTGTTCAGACTGGTGCTATGTTCTGGGTGGATATAAATCCAGCAAAATCCTGGGAGGACGCAAAACCAACAAAGCTGGTTGTGACGAACACAATGCCGACTTTGTGCATACGGTTTCCTTACATACCACGCTGTCATTTTTCATCATTAAAATCTCACCCAGGGAGATTTGTAGGAAGCGCCGTATTTGTCTGAGATTTTCCTTTTGGTTGCTGGAATCAGAAAGGAGCTTGAAATGAAAGACAGTGAGGCGAGGTGAGTAGGGGAGATAAAGCCTTTTATTAGACTTATGGACAAAGCTGGAAAAAAGAGGCAAGCTGAAACAGAAGCTGACAGACCTGAGGAAGCCCCGTGTGCTCCAAAGCCTGAATGTTTTTATCCGCCTCCAGCAGCTGATCTAACAAAAGCTGTTGCCCCTCTTTACAAAGTTGGATCTGTAGCTTTGGATAACCACATCCAATTTGGCCAGTATAATGAAATGAAGACACAGGAACAATGAGTGGCCTTAAGACAAATCTGTAAGCAACAGGGCACTCAGAAACACTCTGCATTAAAAAAAGAAAAGGAATGAACACAGATTTCCTTGTTCTTTCAGTTCTGCGAGAAACAGCCCCGCTGCCACGCAATTTGCGGTGTTTCCCACTTCTGATCTTTGCTGAACACGGGATATCTGAAACCAACGTGTCACGCAGAGATACCAACCAAATATTTCCGGCCGATTGAAAAGAATGGTTCAGGCTCCAGCAGAGATTCAGGTTAGGTTCTGTTTACCCGGCACAAATTACTCAGCACCCGGGGATTGTATTGGCAACGAGGAAAATAACACCGCCGTGGCCAGATGGTAGGCACCCTGAGCCGACGGCGTCAGATACGATAGCAGGATCAGTGAGATGATTTGGGGGCAATTATATAATTAAAAAAGCAGCACACAGGGCCCAAAAAGTGGTAAAAATATTTATTTGGTTTCAATCCAGCCCAGGCACGGGTTGTGGGGCTCCCCAGAGGTGCTCTGGGTGCGGGGCCTTCTTTGGAAAGGATCATTTTGCTCTTAGTCACCACGCAGGTAGTGTTACAGGAGGTGTGCACTGGCAGCCAGCCCGAGTCCACCCCGCTCCTCGCTGATTGCCAGAAAACTAACGAGCAAATACTTCCGCTTTCACGCTGTTCCCTCCCCTCCGGCTGGACCTGTAACCTGTCCCAAGGCTGTGTTAGGGACAAACTGGAGCTTCTGGGGAAGCAGCTTGGGTAAAAAGAGTGACCCAGCGAAGTAAAACCAAGCGAAGGAGGGCCAGAGGGGCCACCCTGCGTGCAGGGCAGGAGCTGAACAGAAAGTATCGGGTTTTGTCCTGTCGACAAGCCACTGCCTGCCTTCTTCCCACCGTGGGTCTCAGGGAGATGAGCATTTCATCGGAGCACAAGCCCTTCGGGAAGCAGGTCACTGGCAACCTGCACACGGTGAGTAAGGTACGGGCTCGGGAGCACAGCTCCCTCCTCTGGGATCACAGCATCTCCTCTGGGCTTCATTATAGTATTTTTTGTCCCCCATCTGCTACTTTGAAGACTCCACAGCTTGCCAGATGTGTGGCCAAGAAGAGGATTCTACTTTGGTTACAGAAGGGCCATGTCCCTCGCAGGCATACAAGGCAGCAGTAAACAACCTTGGTGGTTATTTTTCTCCTTTGGCAAGTGGTGGAATTAATTTGATATTTGATGTTAACTTTGATTTGCTGGATCTCTAAAATAACAGCATGCTGTGAGGGTTGTTAGTGAGGCTACTATATTAACAAAGAATATGTTTTCCATTTGTATTAGTAATAAACACAGTGAAACACTCAGCCTGCCATCCGAAAAAGGAGCAAAGGCTCAACAGCATGAGACCCTCCTGATAAATGATCCCTGCTGGGGAAAGCTGTTGTTATCACTTGAAGTAATGGCAAATTTCCTAACTTAGAGGCTTTACTGTAGAAACAGCTTTGAGGCTTGTTCTTTAGTGGGTAGAAATCACCAGATACTCTCAATTTATGTTCCCTTGGCCCTGTCGCAGATGCTTGCCCTTGAGATGAAGCCACCTACGCTGGGGCAAAGCAATATTCCAGCTGGGGCTTTGATCGGCATCTGCCATCGTTTCCCTGGCTTGCCTAAGCTGTGAGCTCATTTCTGCTGAACCTCTTATCTTGCTGCTGTTTAAAAGAATAGGTCTCCCTCTGCTAAGAGTTGTTGGTTCCTATCCCCTCCTTTTGGCAGCTCTGGTGATTGTTAAATCCTCTGTGAGCCACTTCAGCTCACTAAAAGGAAGGAGAAGCAGACTGGCAGCAGAGCTGGCACAAGGTGAGAAGCGTGTAGATAGGTACAGGGATGGAGAGGGGAAAAGCCCCCCCTTTTTTTTTGGTGTGAGCACTGAGATCAGCTCACGTCACCTATCTCGTGGGTACGCACCCACAGGGCACCGCAGGCTGGGTCCAGCTCAGCGCTAACGTACACACTTCACTTCCAGCATGTGACTAGAAGCACTGGAGCAGATCCTTGCTTGATCGGATCCAAGAAAGAGCAGGTGAGCTCCTGAAAAAGAGGGCTGGTTATTGACTTGCTCCTTCCCAATGGCAGGCGCGGTCCTGGGCATGTGATTTGTCATAAGAGTGATGGTGTGAGGGGAAATAAGTGCCTCATTTCTTCCTCTTCTCGCTCTACTGAGCACTAAAAAACCCACAGGGAGGCTGTTAAAATTCTTCAGCAAGGTCAGAAGTGACGCCAGGTCCAGCTCTCTGGGTAGGCCTCATCTGACGTTTCAGATAGTACTGGCATTAACGCACAGTGAACTAAAATAAATGCAAATAAAAATCCAAACTTTGCATTCTTCCTTCTTAAATCCACCTCAGCTGCACTAATTACTGTATTTACTTCCTATCTAATGCTATCTTATGTAGATACTGAGGTAAAAAGATTCTGTGCTCCACCTCAGACCCGCTGGATTTTAGTGTCCTAGTTCAGGGTTTATAACAGATCCCCCAGACAGCTGAAAGCCAATCCAACCATGTCTAAAGTTTCAAAGAGCTTTAATTTTGCTTCTGAAGAGAAAATATTAACTCAGGTGAGAGGAACAGAGCTACACGGAGCTCTGTCCTTGTCCCTCTGCTCTGCAGCGACAGGAGGGTGAGGGCCCTGATTGCTCTCTCTGAAAGCAGGGATAAGGCTTGTGTGGGTCTTAGGAGATCGACATCAAACCCCAAAACTACTGACAGCTTCCCCAGGATTCTTCTTGTCTGTCTTTCCTACTGTCCAAATGACTCTGCAATGCCCCAGAGATGTGGTGAGGAATAATCCATTTAGCAATGTCCAAGTCTCTGCTTCTCTGGTTATGAGGACCAAGAATAAATATCCTACATCTGCTTTTAGAAAAAAATGATGAGGACATTCCCACCTGTCCCCCTTGGGACAAGGGTTCATCCTGCTCTTTCACACTGCCATTCCAATTTTCAGCTGCAATTGTATTTTTTTTTCCACTTTTCCCTGATAAAGTGACAGCCACTGATGGGTAATGCATGTGGGTTTTTGTTCCCTTGTGCTACTTGCAGCTGTCACCAATCGTGGAGCTGAACGTCGGTGGGGAGATGTACACGACGACACTGAGCACCTTAAAGAAACACCCTGGCTCCAAGCTGGCAGAGATGTTCACCGGCCAGCCCAAACTCAGGAGAGACTCAGAAGGAAGGTTCTTCATCGACAGGCCAGGGACCTTTTTCAAATACATCTTGGAATACCTGCGCAGCAACCAAGTGCCCACCCAGTGCATCCAGGACGTCTACAAGGAGGCGTTGTTCTACGACATTGAGCCTCTCATCAAGCAGCTGGAGGACTCCCCGCCGATCTTCGGGGAACTCGTGGCGAGGAAGCAGTTCCTGGCCCGCGTGCCCAACTACAGTGAGAACATCGAACTGATGATCCGCATCGCGAGGGCAGAGGCGGTCGCGTCCCGCTGCTCCGGCGTCATCGTGTGCGTTGTCAGAACGGAGGAGGATGCAGCCAGGTGTCAGGATGCCTTGAACAGTTTGGACATGGACAAAAAATCCGTGGTGAAATTCGGCCCCTGGAAAGCAGCGCCGAGCATTTCTGATTTGCTGGACTGCATTCAAATGGATGTCGAAGCCAAAGGGTACAAAATATCCTTTCAGCCCCACGTTGCTGAGAAAGGTTTTCGCTTCAAATCGCACGACTTCTTCTACAAATTCCTGTTCACCTGGTGGTAGCAAAGTGCCACCACTGACGGAGAGCAGAAGAAAGCTACTATTTAAACAAATTTACTTAGGCTATGGAGACTGTGGGCCCACAAAAGACTCTCTGGTTGTTTGCCAAATTAAAGATCATGCAAAAGCCACTGTTTTGTTGGGCTTTAGGGGATAACAGAACAATTTAAAAGTGTGTGTCTTGAAATGCAGTATGATGTTTTCCAAAACGTTTATTCCTTTTGTGTCCTTTGGCCACTAGTACTGACTATATTGAGAAGTAACATGCTCTGCAGAGCCAGCCCAGCTACCAGGAAAAGGAGGAAATTTAATCTCTGTTGCCAACAATTAGATTAATTGAAGGAGCCAGATTTTAGGGTTGAGCCAATCTCACTCAACCTAAGGGAAATAAATAATCCCAAATATCTCTTGTGGACATGCGTCATTAGTCTCAGTACAAACAGGAACAGACTGCTGCCTTATGTCCAAACTTGTTACTAGGGTTAAGAGCAGCACATGGACTTGTCCCCTGTACTCAGCTGTATTTTCTTTCATAAATACCAAGATGTAGAGTCTATTCACACTGACGTGCTGACCTCAGAGCCTTCTCCTTATTTTGAACACCCATATGTTAGGATCTGCTGTACCAGAAGCTGCACAGAGTGTAGCAGCCACAGTTACTGGTAAACACAGACAGTATTGACTATAAAGGACACAGACCAATCTCTAAATACTAGCTCACATTTCCAGTGTTGAAGAAAAAAAAACAATTTTGTAAAGCAATAGATCAAATTTGGAAGCAGTTTTGAGAGAGAAGACAGAAGTAAATAAAATCTTTCCTCTGATTAATACTTCACTGTTTCTCATGAATAATAATCATAATCAGACATAATCTGAACTATGAAAAAATACATGTGCAATTCCAAGTGCAATCACTGAAAGCTGTGTAAATACTTACTCAACTTGAATTTGGATCTTTAATGAGAAAGCAAAAGCTCTGGCTCTCATTGTTTTCCATACCAGAACCTATGTTAAAAAGAATTTCAGTATCCCAGTCTCTCCTCTTGTTCCTTTCTAGCCTGCTCTCCAGACAATGTATTTATTGCTGCTATTTATTATTTATTTGGAAGAAAGCTTTCCTTTCAGCTACAGTCCAGAATCAGCAAAAAATAAAAACACCATCACTGATCTGTGGACACACAGTCCTCTCTCCTGTCACACTACTTCAATCTTTTTATTGTGGCATTCATAATTATTAGAGCACTATTTTTAATTTTATAAGCTTCTGGAAGAATAGGGAACCCCCCTGTGATTTGACTGGAAGGAAGTGCCACTGAAGCTAAGACCCGGGGCCTTAGTAGTTATACTGCTTTACAGCATATATGTTGGGTCCTAAATCAGGTTTAAAAAACATGTCAATATTCCAAATGTTTTTGTTGTTTTGTTTTTGTTGGTGTTGGTGCTTTTTTATTACTACTATTATTATATTTTTTGTTTTGTTTTTACTGGAGATGGCTTTTAGGTTGGTTTTAATAATTGGGGGTATCTGAAAATCATGATGGCTAATTTGATTATGGCTATATTTCTTTTACTTCTAAGAACATGGACTCCTCCCTGTTAAGGGCAATAATCTCTGAGGTGATAAACAAATATATTTTGACAGTTCTTGTAAAAACTGAAGTACAAATGTGCATCACATACATCAAATATTTCCTCAAATACTTAAAATAGTTGGAGATAACCAGACTAAAACAGAATGAGGTGACACCTAGCATTGAAAGGAACTCAGGATGTGCACTTTTTGAATAAACCAGTTTTAGTATTTTAGTATTTTCCAAAAATTTTCAACCAACTGCCTGCAGCGAGAGCAACACTGGCCTTTACATCAGTTCCATGGACCAAAACTCCCTGAAGAGCCTGAGGATTTCTCCAGCTGGCACAAAAATAGGCAGCCCTTTCTTGTGTTTCAGTATTTTCAGAATAAACCTGTTGAGAGAGGTTGATGAGGACATGATGCAGTTTTATCACGACTAAGAGGAGGAATGGCTCCTCTTTCTGCATCTACATGTGAGAAACACTCTGTAGCCAATAACATAGGCTCAAGTGACGATCTCAGTGACGATCTCAGTGAAGTAGCATTTTTATTTGCGATTGCAATGGGAGGCATCCTGCAAGCAGGAGAGCACATACTAGTCACATAGTACAGTTTATATACTTTATATACTAGGGTTAGGTAGATAACATATTATCTGTATATGTTTATACAGATACTACATTACTTTCAGTTGCCAGCCTGTAATTTTTCAAATTTCTTTTGACTTTCTTACTCTTTCAGGTGGTAATGTTTCTTCACTTATCAGACTTGACTTGATTCCGTGAATTTCACCTAATTTGCACTAAGGAGTTTGGTTCTCTGCATTTTACAAGTTTGTCTGTTAAGCTTTCTTACCACTGCAAGCATATCTCAATACCATATTCCTTCCCTCTGAACAATGTAGCTCTGTACAAAAACATTTTTGTTCCCACATACATGGGTTTGCGGCATCTTTCACCACACTCAGGAAAACACTTGAGGGAAGCTGAGGGAACCACCACCACCACTTCTCACAAAAATTATAATAAATAATAAACCCATAGCAGAGCAAACCCAGTAGGGCAAGGATGGTGGGCATCCCCCTTTGGAAATGCTACCACTTGGCTCCATGTGGAGGGTATTTCTGAGGAAAAACGAGCCCATGATGGGTGCACGGTTGCACCTGGGGATGTTTAGGTTGGCAATGAGGAAACATTTCTTCTCAGCAAGAGCGGTCAGGCATTGGGACAGGTTGCCCACGGAAGTCATGGAGTCACTGTCCCTGGGGGTGTTCAAGGAAAGGTTGGACGTGGCGCTTGGGGACATGGTTTGGTGGGTGACATTGGTGGTAGGGGGGTGGTTGGACCAGATGATCCTGGAGGGCTTTTCCAACCCTAATGATTTTAGGAGTCTATGCGCCCCTCCCACCCATAGGCGGCGCAGGCCGCGCGGCCGCCATCTTGGGGCGCGCCTCCCGCCCGCCGTTTCCATGGCAACAGGAGGCCGCCCCTCCCTGCCTGGACCGCCCGACCATAGAGGCGGACCTCCAGCTGGGATAGAGAGGCCGGGACTCTATGGTGCGGCGGCGCAGGGAGAGGCCAGTACGGTGGCGGCGACGACGAGATGGCGGCGCACCTGAAGAAACGGGTGTATGAGGAGTTCACCAAGGTGGTCCAGGTAAACATGGCCAGGGGCGTCCTGGAGGGCTCGCAGGGAGTCCAGGAGTGTCCCGTGAGAGCAAGAGGGGGGAGAAGTCGAAGGGGGGGGAGGCGGCTGCCGCCTTTGGGGAAGGAGGTGGTGGGGGCTGGCTGGGGTTTTCTGTGGGGGAGTGTCTGTGGGCTTGTGTAGGGATGTGGAGGGGTCTATGGGAGTGTGGAGGGGGCTGGGGGTGTTTATTTCGGGGTGGGGAGGCCGGAGGGTTACGGCTGCAGGGGGAGGGGGCAATTGCGGTGGTCCCAGCCCGGGGAGGAGGAGGGCAGGGGGTTTCTTAGGGCTGGAGGAGCTACTCTGTAGGGGGAGGTGAGGGAGGAGCGGCTATTCGGGGTTGGAAGGGGCTGGATTTGTCACAAGCAGTGTTTATCTGCATGTGGGAGCTACCCCAGAGGGCTGGGGGGGGTGTTCCAAGGTAAACAGAATTACCGGTGACTACCATAGGAGCTTCCTCGGGGAAATACTCACCCAGTGTTTCTGCCCTGTGCCCCGCAGCAGCAGCATGAGGACCTGTCAGCTAAGAAGCTGCGCCTGACCAAGCCCAGCAAGTCCGCAGCCCTCCACGTCGACCTGTGCAAAGCCACCTCGCCTGCGGATGCCTTGCAGTACCTGCTGCAGTTTGCCAGGAAGCCCGTGGAAGTGGAGAGCGTGGAAGGTGTTGTCAGGATCCTGCTGGAGCATTATTATAAGGTAGTGAAGCGGGGAGCCAAGCACGCTTTCAGAATCCTTCTGGCCTTGTTATCTTGGGACAGGGTTGGACGTGGAAGAGGAATTCTCCTGCGTTGCAATCTGAGTTGCTTTGCATGAGGAGAGTGAGTCTTTTACCTCCACGATGACAGCTTGTGCCACCTGGTCCCTTTGCTGAGGGTTTCAGGAGTCAGTGGCAGGGATGTGAACTGTGTTATCTCTGCAGATGGTCTGTGGGATTGGTTTTAAGTTAACTTTACAAACATCAGAAGACACAACGAGACGTTTCCCAAGGAACCCAGTTGTCCAAAGCTGGCTCAACTTTAATTAAATATTTCCTAGTTTTGCTAGGAGTGGAGAAACGTTTTAGCTGATCCTTATGTTATGGGCAGACCACCTTTAAGATGTCATTTACGAAAAACTTAAAGGAAAAGCTCTGCAACAAAAAAATTTAGCAGCAAGATAACAAATAAGTAACAAAGCTTGGTGCTATCTGGATATTGATCCGTAATTTGATAAATCAAACATTAGTGTGGCTAACAGCGCTGCACTGTAAGCTGAAACCTTCCTCGTAAATGTCCTTGTTCTCTTTGTTCTTTTCTTTACAATTGAGTCCAGTCCGCTTTGAATCGACACTAAAGCTCTAAGCTGTGTTTTATCAGGTTCTGTACTTAAATTGCTCTTGGCTTCTGTGTTGAAACTGTTTTACCTTTTTTTTTTAAAAGTAATTTACTTTCATTATTGGTCTGTTCCATGCTTAAAAGAGCAAACAGCTTAAGGAACCTCACTTGAGAGTTTTCTGCGAAGAAAACCATGGTTCCTGATTAAATAATGCGATTGCAATTTGTGTTGCAGCCTATATGAGAAAAGAGCCTCTTAAAGCTAGAGATGAGGTCAGATTTTTCAAGTGCCCGGCCAGTTACAGAAAGCAGCTTTTGAAAAGCATTGCAGCCCTGCAGCTGACTTTGTGGTACTTGAGGTCAACGTTTGCTGAAGAACCGTTTTCTGAATATCTCCAGGAAACCTACAGCTGAACTGGTCTTTCCAAAACTTAACCCTGAAAGTGGGAACTGCGGAGGAGGCGGTTGTGTGATGATGAATTTTGGTTGTAGTATCACTATTTAAGGGCGTGCTGCAGCCTCCTGCTCCTTTATAATGCAAAAGGCCAACAGGACTTCTGGGGACTGTCCCCTGAAATGGGTCAGAAAAATAACCTGCCCTTTTTTCCCCCTCTGTTTCTATCTCGTGGTTCCCGTGGACGTGCTGACAGTTGAATCAACGTAGCTGAGCAGGTGGCACGCAGGGGGCACAGAGTAAGCTGGTGTTGCTGGCAGTGATGGTGTGCCATTCAGTAGTGCCTGAGGAGATCCCAAAAGTCTCCTCAAAACTCTCGGGGGTGGCAGGGATGAGGGCTAAGAGGCACAGTAACTTACCGGTGTTGTGCTCGGTGAGATGCTCATCAGACTTTTCACGTAAAGGAAAAGTTTCTCTAGCTTCTTGCTCACAAACCGTTAGGGAGAAAAGACCTGCTGGGGCGGGAGGCTGCTTATAGCTTGGTGATGATAACGTTGCAGACATTATGCAAGAAGCATTTTAGAAGTCTCTCCTAAACGCTTTTGGAAGATGTGATAGTTGAAATATTACTTCACCTGTTGAAAGATGTAATAGCTGCACCTGTGACGTTGCTGCACCTCCGTGTTCAGCATTGTACGCTTGCTTGGTTTACAATCCAAACTTATTTTTGTCTTTCTACCCTATGTTGGATGTCACCGACAGCGTGAATTTCCTTCCTCTTAGGACTAGGAGTGTTGGGTGCACAAGTCTGTCGGATGCTCAGATCAGTAACTCTTCGAAGTACCTGAACTTTTAAAAAGAAATTAATAATAATTTGTGAAGCTTATTTATGTAGTTATCACCTGTGACAGCTTTTGCTTAAATGAACAAATGTATGCAGCTAATATGCTGCTTTTATTTTATTTTCTTACCTTGTTGTGTTGATTTTGATTTTCTTTTTTATTATTATTGTCAGATTGGCATGATTCCTCCCCACTGTTAAGAGAAACACTGATTTCCACTGTCCTGTGGACCGTGATGCTGAGCAGAGGTCAAGAGACCACCAGGATCAGTTCGTCTTCTAAAATCCTCCTGGTTGTTCATTAAAAACTTAAAAGATACTAACAGTTAATTTTCCAGGAGCTTGAAAACCTAATTATTTAAACTTTAAATTTTCAAACAATCGTGAAGGCAATCTTGAGGAGTTACGAATTAAAGAGCTATTTTGAAATGTACTTGAAGCTGCCACAGAAACATTCTGCTGTGGTTAATTTCCTATGAGGAGTGCTGTAAAAAGCAGACAAGAGGAAGTAGCCTGACATTAAAATTCAATCCCGTGTGCTGAATTGTAGGTGGGTCCTGCCTCTGTGTAGTGTTTTTTGCTCTCCAAACCAAAAAAATGCTGTCTGTTGTTCCTTCCAGGAGAATGATGCCTCTGTAAGACTGAAGATTGCTTCCTTGCTGGGCTTGTTATCAAAGACTGCAGGATTCTCCCCGGACTGCATTGTGGATGATGCCATTAACACACTTCAAAATGAGAGTAAGTGACAATTTGCAGATGGTGCTTGAGGTCAGGGCAGAACTGCGTGGCATTTAAGCGTTTAGGGCAGTGGCAAGACCCTTGCATACATCCATGCATCTGAAATGTATGGTTAGTAATAATTGCTCTGAGTATTTATTTTCTGAAGTGGCAGACAGCTCAATGGTCTGAGGATAAGAAAGCATTTCCTCGCGAGTGTCTACCCTATGCCATTTTTAATTTTATATTCACTGTCTATATGCAGGTTACTTGATGCAGTTTAATTTTATTTTCATGTCATTTACTGGCAGCTCAGCTGTTGAGTGAGCAGTGAAGGTTCATGGGATGTAGCCAGGTGGTCGAGGGAAGCAATTATCACCCTTTACTCAGCACTAGTTGGATTTTGCCTGAAATGCCACATCAACTTTTGGGCTCCTGATGCCAGATCAATGCTGATAAGTTTGGTTGAGTTCAGGAGAGGACTGCCAGGGTGACCGGAGGCTGTTTCACACGATGCGTGAGGAGACGCCAAGGCAACTGGGCTTATTTTTGGCCCTAAAAGCAGAAGGCTCTGGGAGGTCCTTCAGACCTGAATGATTCTGTGGTTCTGGGGCTGGTGAGGAGCTCAGCAGAGAGGCAGGTAACTTTTCACTATTCTTTTTTTTACAGAGTCTCATCAGGTCCTTGCTCAGCTGCTGGACACCCTGCTGGTGATTGGCACAAAGCTCACAGAGAACCCATCTGTCAGGATGAGGCTGGTAGAGGTAGCCTGTAAGGTAAGGCAGCTGCCCTCAGCACACAGCTCCGTAGCAAAGCTCTGCTCTTGCATATTCGTTCTGGGATTCAATCTCTTTTGGGAGAGAGCTTGAAGTATTAAAATATTTAAATAAGAGTGACTTGAAACTGAACGTGGTGTGAGCGCAACACTGACTCTAGTTAACAAGTCTATAAATGGCACTGGTGTTTGTGAGGTGTCTTTGCAGTTTTTAAGATATTTTTCTCTTTCTCTCACGTTTTATAAGCAAGTCAGTGTTTTGTAGGTGATATTTAGAAACTCGACTAAGAGTATTGCCTGACAAATAGCTTATTTTATTAATAAAAAGAATTAAAAAGCATTAAAATATTTAAGCAAATGCGTTTATAATCTTTTTAAATTTTCATCACTGCCAGAGGAAAAAATACGTCACCGCTGCTTAATTTATTTTAAATTTTCCATCAAAATGCTAACATTTCTTAACTGCTAGAAATCCTGCTATGAGTCGGTCTTTGGAAGGGATAAAAGAACAAAACAAATCCAATTATATCTATTCTTCTCTTGTATTCCGTAGCACCTGACAGATTCTTCCCACGGTGTAAGAAATAAGTGTCTTCAGTTAATTGGCTGCCTTGGACCGGTGGAGAAAGGTGGTGCCAAAGAAGCTGAAAGCCAGGCTGCCAAAGATGTCCAGAAGATAATAGGAGATCATTTTAACGACCAGGACCCTCGCGTTAGGACAGCAGCTATAAAAGCCATGGTAAGTATTGCTATGGAAGAAATTGTTTGGGGTTCCATAAGGAAAACCTTTCAGAACTTTTTAGCAGCAGAAATAGGAGCAATGACTGCACCAGAGAATTCTGGTTGATGTGAGTTGCTTGTGAGGAGATGGGTGTACAGAAATTTCTCTGTTACCCTTAAATCTTACACCAATATCCCATCTAACGTGATGGTGAACAAGGGCATTTTAATTATCGTTATTAAACTCTGAAGAAAAAAGCAAGATCGATTTGAGGGGGTCAGACTTCCCTTGAATCTGTCCAGGATCTCCCTCAGCTGGAGGCTGTGCTCATCCTTCATTTTCATTTAATTTTGACTTTTCATGCAACTTTTTAAACCTCTTCAGTGTTTTCTGTAATGACATTTGAACTAAATCCCCAGGAAAATGTATGACCTCAAATTTAATAGTTACAGCACAAAGTTGGCTGTTTTGCTTCAGTTTGAAGATCCTGAATGGATTCAGGGTCACTAACTTCTAGGGTTTTTGATCACGGTTTTCATTGCTATTGTGTTTTTTGTTATTTTATTTCTGTGTTTTACACTATGTCACCAGCGCGTTGTATTTTGAATGGAATACGGAAAAGCAACTGCTTCCTTTGTTGTTGCCTGTATTCGATGCTGCTGCTCTTGTTTGTCAGATTTATTATATTACTTTGTTCCAAATGGAGACAAACAAGGTTTAGTATGATAGTTTTTCGTTGTTTGTCTGGTTGGGTAATTGAAGATGTACAGGGCATGAAAATTCACTGGCAATACTACTTCTGGGTCTGTGTTTGAGGTAGTGGATGAAACTGAATGACACTAAGAGATTGTTTGAAGTTTGGGGGACCGAACAGACAGTGCATTTATATAAATGGTATTTTCCTAAACAATCAAAGTATAAATAGTTGTGACATTTAATAAGTTTATACTGAAGTCAAGATTTTTATTTAAAATACTTCTCAGGACCAAGATCCTGAAATACCTTAATTATAGCAGCAACCAACAAATACAAGCAATTAATTTTACTCAAAGCAGGAAGAGTGATGTGAAATGACACCTAAAACTGTAGTTATATTTCCTTTTTCTTTCCCTTGTAGCTGCAGCTTCATGAAAGAGGATTAAAATTACAGCAGGCTATTTATGGTCAGGTAAAACCTCATGTTCATTTGTATTTATTTTGTACTTGTGTATCTATCTTGCTTTTTTAGATTGTATGACAGCGTGCTTTGAGAGGTGAAAGTCAATGAACAGAGCTGGGGTATTTCACACGCAGGTTGCCTGTATTCTTTGTTGCACTATGGCAGTGGAAATAAGAAACTGCTTTGCATCTTTTTGATCTCAGATGCACTAAATTATGTGATTTGATTGGAATATATTGTTTATTGGGGGAGATAACCATGGGAAGAGCAAAGCATTGCATAACTATTACTGTCATCTTGCAATCTCAAAGTGTTAAACCCTTGTATATTGGAGAGTACACCTGATGCCTGGGTTTGTTACAGAATCAGAGTGGTTTGGGTTGGAAGGGACCTTAAAAACCACCCGTTTCCACTCCCCCTGCCATAGGCAGGGACACTTCCCACCAGCCCAGGTTGCTGAAAGCCCCATCCAGCCTGACCTTGAACACCTCCAGGGATGGGGCACCCACAGCTTCTCTGGGCAGCCTGTTTCAGTGCCTCACCACCCTAAGAGTAAAGAATTTATTCCTTACATCTAATCTAAATCAATGCTCCTTCAGTTTAAAGCCCTTATTCCTTGTCCTGTCCCTACACACCCTATTAAAATGTCTCTCCCCTTTTTTCTTGTAAGCCCCTTTAAAGCATTGGAAGGCTGCAATAAGCTCTCCCCAGAGCCTTCTCTTCTCCAGGCTAAATAACCCCAGCTCTTTCAGCCTTTTTTCACTCCAGCTCTCTGATCATCTTCGTGGCCTCCTGTGGACCTGCTCATGTTATGTCAGTAGGGTTGCAGAGCTAAGTCCTAGGAAAGATTCATGCTGCGTGCTTCCCACGCAGTGCAGGCATGTCTGGAGCACACTGCATGTGCATAACAGACCTTATTAGGACTTCCCTACCTGATCAAACTTGGAAACATGGGTGATTAGAAGAGGAGACTGATTTTATCCTCATTTATAATGTCTGAACTGATTTATGGTGAGGATCATAAATCTGGAAACGGTATATCGGGTTGCAAATCTTCTTTCAGGCCTGCAAGCTGTTGGCAGACGATTATGAGCAAGTGCGCAGCGCTGCAGTTCAGCTCATTTGGGTCCTCAGTCAACTTTATCCCGAAAGGTACGTGCTGGATACGAAGCGACTCAAAATGGAGGCACGGCAATATCCTAATTTTGGCAGTTCTGTGCCAGGAAGTCTCAGGAGCCAGCTGTTAAAAATTGATGCGTTCAAAATGCTGACACCTGATGAGGAGGCACTGATCCGGATGAAGTTTTGGTTCCTGATATTTATTGTAGGCCCGCAGGAGTTCACTTTAGTTATTTTTTGCTTTATGTCACGCTGGATGGCATCAGCTCAGCAAGCTGAGTTAAGTTTCTCTATTCCAGCATTGTCCCGATCCCTTCGTCTAATGAAGAAATCCGGTTGGTTGATGATGCATTTGGAAAAATCTGTCATATGGTTAGCGATGGCTCCTGGGTTGTTAGAGTGCAAGCTGCAAAATTACTGGTAAGGTGCATTCTTCTCCTCTCTATCTGAAAGTACTTCTTGTTGGGTTACGTTTCTTTTTTCATCTGCTTGAAAAGAAATGGGAGGAAATTCAATAACAGCCTAGATAAATTCATACCAAAATTCTCAGAAGGAAAAAAGAGAGGTTGAGTGCGTGGTGTTGAATTTAGTATTTTTTTTCTCAGTTTAGCTCTGCAGCTCTTTCATTGCGGGTAGACAGTTGGGCATCCAATAAAAAAGCAAGTCCTTGGAATAATTTCCCCTTCTACTTCCCCAGCACATGTAAAGAACTGAACTCGAGAAAGACCAGATTAAATTCAGTGTGAAAACAAGCTGTCCTGCTCATGTTAACTCTTGACACGCACCAGTGTCAAGCACTGTATGAAACTGTTAGAAAGAAAAGAAACGATTAGACCCTGTGTTGGGATGTATCAGGAAATTGTATGGTGAAATTGAGAATAATCCTCTTACTTCCTTTTGATATATATTTTTTTCTGTCCTTTAGGGTTCCATGCAACAAGTTAGCTCCCATTTCTTGGAGCAGACCCTTGACAAGAAGCTCATGTCGGATTTGAGGGTATGCAAATGCTTGTGTGTATGATTTTTTTTTTCACTGTACACTAAAATCTCACAGCACCTGTTAACGTTGAGCGTGTTTGTTTTGCGTGTCCTTGCCTCAGGGCCGCTGAGAGTTAATTGATGATGGCAGGTTTTCTTTAATATAAAAGTCGGCGAAGCAATTGCCAGTTTTAGATTTCATTAGCTGAGCCGTGTAATAAACAGCTCTGGGCTATTCAGGTTTCACAGATGTGAGGTAAACATTTGTGTTCTTCTGACAGCCGTTTGGCTAAAAGCTCCGTTTTGTACCAAAAGATTGCATCCTGATTTTGGGAGCAAGCTTATGGCAGCATCCTGCAAGATCTGACTGGTACTCAGAGACGTTTCAAGAGCGATGAGCATCTGGAGACTGGGACCTTTGAGCCCTATGAGCAAAAAAAACAACGTTTCAGTAAAATTTCCTTCTTAAGTAGATTGCTCAAGGTATTATGTTCTGTTTCTCTTGCCTACAAAACAATAATGAAGCCAGAGCTGTGGTATCATCCATTTTTGTAGATTGGATATTGGCTACTTGACTAGATGGGCCTTTGCTCTGACCCAATTTGGTTAAAATAGATGTTTAAAAATGTGTTAATTAAAATATATTGGTTGTTATCCTTTCCCAACATCAGAAGTACAAAGAATTACTGGCAATTAGAAATATTTGTAGAGAAGGTATTAATAGCTTTCCTCAGCATTTCCATGTCTACGTCAGTGTCTAATCCTCAAGATACATCTGTTTTTGAATTAAAAAACAATAATTTGTTGAGTCATCTTTAAAGTTTTCCGTGGTTGTAACCGAAAAATCTCTTTGGACAGAGGAAGCGCACTGCGCATGAACGAGCCAAAGAACTTTACAGCTCTGGGGAGTTTTCAAGTGGCAGAAAATGGGGAGATGATGCTCCCAAGGAGGAAATCGATACAGGTGCTGTAAACCTGATTGAATCAGGAGCTTGCGGAGCCTTTGTTCATGGCCTGGAAGATGAGATGTATGGTAAGTGATAACTTACGCAGTGACCAAGTTGCATAGGATATCCAGGCTAATAATTTTCATGTATTTATTAATGAACAAAACGGATCACCTGGCTGGTGTGTGTCTGTGTGAGGTTTTCTTTTTTTTAAAAAAAAAAACTAATTGCAGACTTCAAGGTGTTGGTTTTTTATATTTTCCTTTGTGATCTGGCAGTTGTTTCAAAGATATTAGTGGTGCACAGTATTTGGGGTAGAAACGTTGAATCGAGTAGCCAAAATCAAACAGCTTCCGATAAACAGTAAAGTTTTAATAAACTATGTGGAAAGTGGTTGCTATTCAGAAGCCCATTTTTTGTGACTTAACTTTAATAGTTGAATGTGTTTTGAACTGAAAACATAAGTTTATGTTGTTTGAAGTTAGTGTTTTTCTCTGGAAGAAGGAAAAACAGATTTGCTGAGAGGTTTATGGAACCTGGTATTTAAACCAAAGCACCGCAAGAAACCTCGTCCATGGAGTCCAGTCATAATTCCTTGTGTAAACGTTGCAGCTTCCATCCTCACAAAGGTCGGAACTAGCGGAAACAAGCCCTCATATTCCTCAAAATATTTCAGAATCCAGCAGTTCCAATGAACAGAAGTTCTCTTCTAATTTCTAACTGAAGTTTATCCATGGCCAACGTATACTTTGTTCTTAGCCAGTGGCAGGTTTTGGATTAAATTGTTGCTGCTTCTCTCAAGGACTGGCTTTCCTAAGGAATTAAATTGATTTTTTGCAAGGGGCTAAATAGACTAAGTTCCTTTTACACCAGTGTTGACCAAAAGCTTTCCTCTTGGCTGGTTAGAATGAATAGTCTTGAAAGTTGATGACTGGTTCTGTGTGTTTTGGGGTAGGTGGATTTCAGGTGAAGTCTTGCTTCTATCTTTATCAAGCTTATTTATAATTCTTTAATGGAAATAGCTATGTTTTAAGATCATATTGATGTGTTCTAACATCCTAGGGTCTCCCAGCCTTGCTGTGATGAACTTGGAGGCCTTCATCTGCTTCACAACAGATTATATTTGGTCTGGTCTTTTTAAAAGGATAAATTATGAGTCTCAAATTGGAACACGGGCGTTCTTGAGCTTTTAAGTTTGGCTGTAGCATTGACCGTGCTGATGGCCTCAGGAAAGTCTGTGTGTTTTAGCCTTTCTAGCCCAACTTTCCTGGGCACAAAGTGGAGACCTGTATTTCAAAAGGCTGTTGAGTATGGCTGGTGTTTGTACAATCCATGAAAATGCTCAGCCCTGAAGATTATTCTGATTTTGATTCTAACACTGCTGGAAGGATGAAACTAAATGAGAAGGCACAAAAGCTCTAACAAAAATATCTCTAGTTTATTAATCCATGACTCCTGCAAATAAAAGCATGCTTTCCTAATAGCTGCACTCTCCCTGAAGCTCAAAAATGCAACTTGTTTTCCGACTAACAATAAAAATTTTCCACTGGCTCAATCCATTGGTCTGTGAAACTCGTTCTCCAGTTTGAGCGTTGGGGTTACTGGTAAAATGGAGAGAGGAGGGCTGTGCACAGGTCTCTGAGTCGTGTACGTGTCTTCTTCCACCGCAGCACTTTTAAATCCTGCTGTGATACCTTCCTGACTGCTTAATTTCTGGAATTCCATGCGGTAACTCGAATGTAAACCAATGTGTCAGTTCATGAATGCAATACTGGCAAATGTGTGGTGGTGGTGGTGGTTTTCCTTCCAATACCTTGGCCTTAATGACCACGGAGGCTCGTAGCCGTGACGAAGGCTTTGTCACAGCAGAAGCAGAGGCATTGCTGCATTGGCATTTTTCTGCTTCAATCAGAATCATCAGGAATCGAGCCTGTGCTTTAAGAACAATAGGCCTAAAAGCTACGAGCAAGTTTAAGTAAATGCTTTCAAGATGAGCTAATGTGAATGAAAAATAGAAGTGTGCTTAAAACAATAATGTTTGCAAGACATCAGATTAATCTCCAGTTTTACGATGCCAGCACATAAATGTTATGGAAGTTAGCATTGGGAAGAGGATCTCATCGCCACATCAGCTTGTTACGTTTGGGTACTCTTTAAATTCCTGCTATGCTTTACAGCATAAACATGTTCTGAATACTTGTATGTATTTTTTTTTCTGATGCTTAAATTGAGTCATTTTAATAATCAGGTGGCATTTTTTTCCTTTCTTTCGAGGAAGTCATGAAGCAGAGGAATGTTGTTCTGTTTACTGCTCAAGCGCTGATCCTCTTGAGCTTTTCAGCAATTCACAAAGTGCTGCATGGCAAGTTAACAACACAGTGAATGCTCTGAGCAATTAAAATGTCTGGAAGAATAAAGCAAGCAGAGTTTAATTATCTAAATGAGCTTGCTTAAGATACCAGGGTTATAGCTACGCTTGCAAAATGTGCCGTGAAATATTAATAGCTGGACAGGAGACCTTTTTTCACCTGAAAGTCCCTATGCACGCGCTTAAATCAGCAGCACGAGCTGTAGTAGAGGTGAGGCTTTTGATTTGAAGGCTTTCCTGTGAAAAGGTCCCTGGTGTCATGGGTCCCTGCTCAGTCTCTGTCATCCTCAGTGTTTCCTTAGCAACTCCTGTCCTTAGCCCAGTCCTTGAACAATCCCAGGCCTGGCTGTTGCTCGGGGTATCCTTTTAAACGGCACTAAGGGCTGAATCCTTCCCTTTCTTTTAACAGAGGTTCGCATTGCTGCAGTCGAGGCCCTCTGTATGCTGGCTCAGTCCTCGCCCTCCTTTGCCGAGAAATGTCTCGATTTTTTGGTTGACATGTTTAACGACGAGATTGAGGAGGTGAGGCTGCAGTCGATACACACGATGAGAAAAATCTCCAACAACATCACGCTCCGGGAAGACCAGCTGGATACTGTGTTAGCTGTTTTGGAGGTAAGAACTTCTTAAGGAGGAGAAAAACAACTTGCCTTTCAGCTTTCTTCGAGGAGTTACAATAATTACATAATGCTTAGCAGCCCTTTCAGAGCTGAAACTACACCTTCCATCCTTCCCTCCAAGTGAAGGCAGCTCACCTGGTGTGTTTTATTTCCTCACTTGTTTCATTACAGCCTTTAGAGCACATCTTCTCTTCCAGTCATATCCTGCACCAAAATAAAGACCAGTTGAGCACCCCCCTTTGCTTTCCTCCTTTGATCATTTGTGTGTGTTAGCTGTCAGTTAAGAGCCTTTACAAGAGGACTGCTCTTCCTTCTTTTGTGCAAGACAGTGATGAATGTGCTGTTGATATTTAGCAAATGATAATTTAAGAGAAAAAAGAATCCACCATTGAAATGCAGCCAGTTCTTGTATCCTGTCAAATTTTCACGTTCTGTCCAGCGATGCCACACAAACGCTGACAGCAAGGAAGTAGAATGTATTATGGAGCTGCAAGGTGTTTTTTGGCAGGAGTCGTGCAATTAATTATGCTGGAGTTGAGCCACACTATTTCTAAAAATGCTGCTTGAGGATTGCATGAGCTCCTCTTTACAATATCGCCTGAAACCCTCTGAAGGCTGGTGACAGGGGTAAAGGCTTGTGGGATCAACCTTCAGCTGTCGCTCGGCTTCTCTGAAGGTAAAAACAATTTCCTGAGATAAATGACCAACAAAAACCTTCAAGTTTCCCAGCACGTTGAGTTTCTCTCAGTGTCTGTGCTTAAGGGTACTGCGTCACTCAAACCTAACAGTGATTCCTGTTCTGTTTTGAGGTCCTTGGTGAAAAGGATTCAATTCATTCCATCAAATGAAACACGAGAGCAGAGACCAGCAGCAGGCTGCAGCAGTCACCTGGTCTGTCAGTTCATCTCTGTTTTAGCTATGATAATTAAAAACCTGCTGTTTTGCAGGTGCCCCTAGTGCTAAGGAACAGTTCCAAGGAGCGAGAACTGCTAAATTTAAACTAAGAGTATACCCAGGTCTGCCTCTCCCTGAGCACTCGAAGGTGGTGATGTTTGTTGTTGTGTTTTAGGATGCTGTTTTAGGGTTCTTGTTTTTTTTTTTGGTTTAGGATTCTTCAAGGGACATCCGGGAAGCTCTTCACGAGCTGTTGTGTTGCACCAACGTCTCAACTAAAGAAGGCATCCACCTTGCGCTGGTGGAACTTCTGAAAAACCTGACGAAGTACCCCACAGACAGAGAATCCATATGGAAGTGAGTGTGTTCAGCGTCCTCGTGTGTCTCCTTAGTTTCCTGCTCTCTTAAAAATCGAGGCATTAGGCAAATGTTGAACTAGCTAAGAAGGTAACAGGTCTAAAATCCTCGGAATGGCAGCTGTACACACATTGTATATATTCACGACTGACGTAGAGACTCCACGTTGTTCTTGCTTGTCAATACTTCTGGTGGGAATCCAGAAGTGATGATCATGCTGGGAAAAATCCTTTATTGCAAGCAGCCAAAGCATTGCCAGGGTTTCCAGAAAAGATGGTTTCAACCTCCAGTTTAAAAGTTACCTCCTCGATGCAATTAATGTTTTGTGCTGCGTTGAATAGCAATATTCTCCAGCAGCTGATCAGATCAGCCATGACAAGTGGACTGGCTGCATGGCGTGGGGCTGGGGGAGGGATTTCTTTCTGTCTGAGGAAAAATAATGAACGCGCGTGGGGTTTTTGGTTGCTTAATGGAAGCGACAAAGGATGTGATGCTTCAGCACACAGAGCCTGGGATGGAGTTCTTGGTTATTATTGGCAAAACTGGTTTTTAGTCTGCTTTTTCTTCTAGTGTACTCTTACATTGCCTTTGGAGTTTAGTAGGGTTTGGTTTTATTATTTTTTTGTTTGTTTTGTTTTGCTTGCTTAGTCTTCTACTTCTTCACTCTTCCACCTTTTTTTGAAGAAAAAACACTTAATATTTACCACTTAGTTATCATTTAATATGGAAGTTTTTCTTAGGTTGTATAGCTCCAGTTGTTAACCGTCTCTTGGACAGTTTAAACTATTTTTTATTTCTGCTTGTTTTTTCAAGCTGTCTTCTCAATTTTCTTGGATTCTGTCAATCTCTAACGCAAATCTTTAGCCTTGAAGAGACAACGCTGCCCTGACTTTGCACGTAGCCTTGAACAGGAGGGTTTTTCTTGCCGCATGACACCTCAAAGTGCCCCTACGATATAATAATGTTTTGAAATGTTGCATTTTGCAATGTGCATGTTTACTAGGAAATATTTTAACCTGTTCACAGATGCTTGAAGTTCCTGGGAAGCCGGCATCCCACTTTGGTGCTTCCATTAGTCCCCGAGCTGCTGAGCACGCATCCATTCTTTGACACTCCAGAACCAGACATGGATGACCCAGCCTGTATCTTTTTAACGAAACCAGACGATCTCCTTGACTGTAAAAGACTTCTTTGTGTTTTCCTGATGCTTGCATTTATTAAACCATTTCAGCCTAGCGGACAATCCCGTAGCTGTTTCTGAATCCCTTTGTCTATTTTATTACCAGGTTTTATTACTCAGCAAGTGGTGGAATAACTTAACCTGTAACCATCTTCGTAAACACCAGTGTGGTATAATTAGCCTTTTTTAATGCCGTGATGAATGATCTGCTTATCAAACAATTTGTCAAGGTTTGGGCTTTGTAGATGAGTCCTTTGATGTGAAAATACACATTTAGCTTGCACTAATTTAGAAGATGCTTTAGCAGAGTGGTTTTCCGTGTGTTCCCATGTGACGAGTTGCTCCAGTCTGTGAAGCTAGTCCTTATTTTTCTCACAGTTCAGAGGCCAATAGCCAGCAGATGAAATGTCTTGTGAGAATTGAAAAGGGCAGGGATCAGGTGGGCAGAAAGGTAAATCCTTAATCAGACAGTTAAGTAATAATTTGAGTTAATTTGTCTTAGGAGTTGAGGATCAAAGGAACTTGGAGGGGTGAAAAGCCCTTACTTACCTCCTTGCACCTTCCTGCTCTGAACCGAGGACTGTTCTTTGAGAGAATGTTCCGGACGTAAATTGCCACCCAATTTTATGGAGAAATGTTCTGTGAAGAAAGCCTTGGGAGCCAGAAACAACAAGGTAGACCTGGATGGTAGCTTCCAGTGAATAAACTGCTAGTTAAAAACAAAGGGCGTTTTCATTCAAAGTGCTCAGCAGATTTGAATGAAGTTAGCTGAATAGCTTCAGCTGGAAACTTGGAAAGGATTTGGGGCAAAGAGGAGGAACTGGTTCATCAGGTTGAAGCCTTTATGCTCGGCGGCTCACAGATACAGAAGATTTTCAGGAACTGGGAAATGGGTTCAGGTCCCTTTTGTGAGCTCCTCCTCGCTGAGCCTGTTCTGCATTTCTCATCCCTGGCTATCCTTCGAGCTGCCTCTGAGCCGTCCCTCACTGGCAGTAAGATCCTTTCTCCGATCCCGTAGCGTTTGCCCTTTGTACTTCGTTTCTGTCTGCCCCGGCAGCTGCCTCTTTGGGTTTTGCTCAGCATTCTTTGCCTGTAAAGAACTTCCTAAACAGTCTCCAGCAAAGAAAGGGCTGTTGAGTTGTTTTTAACTTGCTGTCCCCGAAGAGCTCTTCTGGTGGTTGTTTACTTTTCTTTAACAATCCATTTCAATAGATATTGCTGTTCTGGTTCTGATTTTCAACGCTGCTAAGAGTTGCCCAACAATGCCTGCGCTGTTTTCGGATCATACGTTCCGACACTATGCCTATCTCCGGGACAGTCTGTCTCATCTGGTCCCTCCGTTAAGAGTAAGTTGGATCACCGAGGTTTGTACTTCCCTGCTTTGTTTTGAATATTGTTGTTCTCTTCCATGCCTGTCAGCCTGTAATTGATTCTGAAATCGTTTTTTTTTCCCCACAACGCCAAGCAAGTGAATATTGAAATGCTTGTTAAGGAAGGAGAACCAAATATTAAATTGCTGCTATATGGATTTTGTAATATTTTGGGGGAGAATAAAGTTATTGCCCTCCAGCGAGGGTAGCACGTGCTCTGCTGGGTAAAAAATGCTAGGAGGGAGGGTCCCAGGAGCTTTCTGGAAAGCTTCCCCTGTGGGGAAGGGGAGCTCAGCCTTTGTAGGTCTTGCAACATTTGGCTTATGTCCATCTAAACAGTTTATTCACGGATGTGTTTCTTGCTACTCTGAAGGAAGCTTTTCCTGCGTGGAAGTACAGGTGGGATTGAAGCTGGTCCTAAATCTTGTTACAGTTCATAAACTGGGCTGCAGGTTGTGTGGTCTTGGACTTCGCCTGGCTTCACTGCTTCGCAGTTAACAGAGTAGGAAGATGTTTTCCTCAAAGGCATGTTGATGTTTAATCTGAAGATCTCTAGCTACAAACAGATCGTAAACCAGAGAGTGTTAACTAACAATTTACAGGCTCGAAAGCCTGGGTATACATTTTGAATCTGAGAAATGAATTGGAGCTGGCAGTTGGTAGCTGTTAAATAATGCAGCAGCGTTTTGCAGTGCTCTCACTTGTGTCGGACTTCTCTTTGTACACACGTGTTCCTTTGTGCTTAGTTGCCAGGTCGAAAGCTGGTGTCCTCCCCTGTCTCTCCCAGCATTACACCGCACGAAGATCCTTCCCAGCAGTTCTTGCACCAGAGCCTGGAGAGGGTTTACAACCTGCAACACCTCGACCCGCAGGGCATACAGGAGCTGCTGGAATTCACCATTCGGTAAGGCTGCGAGCTGGCCTCATCAGGAGATGGGTTAAAATCAGCAGCTTCTCTGATGTAGCTGCTTTGTTTCTGAATGTCAACGTTTCCCTTTGCCCTTTGGCATTTAGCCTGAGCCTCCTTCTCGAGAGCACTTTGGCCAAACAGAATTCATGGGCGGTTTAAAATAAAACTGATGATCTTGGCTCTGCTGCACCGAATAATCAGTGAGACGTTTTGGTGGACATCTTTTCAGGGTGTGGTAAGAGCTGGATAAGGGCACTACGTCTCGGACTGCTCATTTATGATAAAATGTACTTTGTTTTTATGGATGGCAGGCTGGTGTGTCATTCTTAGGTCTCTGTCCCCGTATGTGTGCCTCATTTTGAACAGATTATTTGTGATGTATGTGCACGGGGTTGGTTTTTTTTTTAGTTTGTTTGTGGGGTTTTTCCCTTTGGTTTTCCAGTTTCTGGGTCCTATGGCCTTTGGTTCTGTGGGAGAGGAGCTGCTTCTGTTGCTCTGTTGGCTTCCTGTCACCAGTCCTGCTTGTAAAGGACTTTGTCGTTCTTCATCAGTTTGAAATTCAGAGAGATTTTTTCTGGAAGAGACAATGTTATTGCGTGCTGCTCTCTGGCTGTGTAGATAAGGTTACAGTGTGGCTTCTGAATGTGGGTTTTGTGCTGCCTTTCCCATTTCATCTCGGGACTGATTTACACAAACAAAGCACTTGAAAAGGATCCTTTCAGTGCGATTTATCTGCTTGGAAAGAGGACAAGACTCTTATTTCTGAGAGTTAGCAAAACAGTCTTAACGTGCTCTCTTTGGATTACAGAATTCCAAAAAGCTTTTCCCCCTCCCCAAAAAAACCCTGCCTTTTCTATGTGTAGCAGTAAATTGCTTTCACACCCACCTGCAGTGGAGAATAAACAGCGTGCTCCTCGCTGAAACCCTGACTGTGAACGCTACGCGGCTTCTCCTCAGCCGTTTAGAAGCTGCAACGCGCAGCCCAAAATGCAGCCTCGGAGCTTTTAGTGCAATAAAGGCTTAGAGCAGGTTATCTCTTGGCAAAGCATCCGAAATCAGCGGCACAGCGAGACGCCGGGAGCCTCGGAGGCTGTGAACGGTTTCCATTTTGAGGCTAACAGTCGGGTCTGAGATGGCTGCACGCATAGCTGATGTGCAGCAAAAGGACAGCGACGTTTTGGAGCTGGTGGAAATCATTTGCTTGGCTTTTTTTTCTACAGGCATCACCACCCAGGAGCTGTGCTAAACCAGCTGTTTGTTTTTTTCCCCCAGCCTTAAGAGAAGGGAGGGTTTAAGACGAAACCAAAAAGGTGCTGAAGGTTATTTTGCAGAGGGGAAGATTTCTTGCTGCGGTGACCGTTTTGTTGCTGGGAGGGGGATAGGAGAAACACGCAGCAGTGATCCTGTGCTGGAACACGGCTCCCTCCTCATTGTCATCGGGGGAAGTAATGCAGACCTCATGGTGGCTGCTGGTGACTTGCATTTCTAACCACGCTCGAGCCTGACACTCTACCCCCAGGCTTTGCAGCTGAAACTGTGCAGGCTTTTTAGTAATTCGGCCTTTGTGGTTTAGTTCCTCTGTCTGTACGACAGGATTTTTTTTGTCTCGCAGGGATGCTGAAATCTGTTTAAGATCTGTGAGAAAATAGAATTAGCGGTGGTGGGAACCACACAAGACATGGAAAACGGAGACTCTGAGTGGCTTTTAGCTGAAGGATGCCATCCTGCCCCACGTTAGTTCTTTCTTGTCCCCAGGAAAAGGTGGAATCGAGTCAGTGTGAGGCTGCTTGTACTGTCCCTGCGCCCAGGGAAGGCACGACCCCTCTGCTTAGGAAAGGTTTTCTTTGGTGGCAAATCCAGAGAATCTCATGGCTGTGGGGTGGTGCTGGGGATGGGGTGCCAGGTGACACACTTCAGGTGTAGCAGAGCTGAAGTTTCAGAATTGCATCGTAGGTACGAAGATAAATACACACCAGGTGAAAGGGTTACCTGAAGGGGAAAAAAAACCACACATTTTTTGGTAATATAGTAAAAAAACACAAAAGCAGAGTGACAATTGTAGTACACCTTTGGATCAAAGCAAAATGCAGAGAACAGAGATGTTAAATCCACATTATCCAACTTATTTTTGGTTCTGTAACAATGAGTTTTGTTTTCTTAATGCATATTTTAAAACATCCCTCAGAGCAGAGAACTAAAGCCTTCTCATGATCCATTAACTGTCTCTTTTTTTTCCTTGTCAGGATAAAAGTTAGATAGCTGTTTGATTTACAAGAAATGATTGTACCAGGCCGCACGCAGCAGCCAGTTGGGCAAATATCAGTACCTCAGCTCTGGGTTTGTTTTAAAAAGGCAGCTGTATTTCAGAGATGCCTGGTTACACGAGCCCGACATGTTCCAAACAACCTTTCCCAGCCAACGGGAGCGGTTAGATCTCCCAGCAGCGTAACGCAAATGGGTGATTAGCTGCTGCAGAAAGCTGGAGTGTTTGAAGTTAAACCTGGAACTGCTCTGCCCTATGGTTCCCATAGGGCTGCGGAGTGATGTGGGCTGACAGACTTACTGCTGCCACTGTCAGCCTCCAGGAAGAACGGAGATGCCAGGTCCCAAGGTGCAAACTGTTTTCGTAGCGCGTGTTTTCCTGCTGCTTCTGCTGCCCGTTGTAAGGGTAAGAGAAAGCAAGATGCAGGAATAGCTGGCTGCTGCGTTCTGTGTGCATTTAGATTAGCTTCCTGCTGTCTCAACACTTTTTTTTTCCTTCTTTTTCTCTTGCTTCAGTGATCTTCAGAGGCTTGGGGAGCTGCAGTCGGAGCTGGCAGGGATGGCAGACTTCACCGCGACTTACCTTCAGTGTCAGCTGCTCCTCATCAAGGTTTGACTTCAGCTGCTTTTCTTGGGCCCTTTTCAAAATGCCCCCAGTTTACAGCAGGGTGAACTTCATGAATTTTGATTTCAGTGCTGAAAACTGAAAGCTCGGATTCAGTGGACTTCTGATACCCCCGCTTCCCTTCTGTGGCAAATAATTTGTGTGGTAACTTTGCAAATAACACACCATTGCAGCTCTTCGCTGTTGCACGTACAACTTCCGTTGGTTCATATGCGTTTTGCCAGCGAAGAGCTTATTTCCTAACAGAAATCACAGTGGGCACAACCGCTCTGCAGCCTTTTATGTTCAGAGAGTTAGCTTTTCTCTGCTGGTGACCATTGGAATGCTTTTTGCTAAACTGCTGCTGAAAGTGGAGTTTTTCGAGGCTGTTTTGTAGACAGCACTTCTGGCACCAATGTCAAAGGAATTCTTAAGGCTCGATTGAGCAAAATATCGGTCGTGCTTTACCGTGCTGAAATGCTCCATCCATTTGGTATTAGCAGATGAAGGGGTTATTTTGACACCACGGCAGCAACCCTTTGTGAAGTCAGCTCGCTATAAACTCGTTTTTTTGCTTTGCTTCTCGAGCTTTAAGCTGACAACAGTGTGTGAGCGAGTTCCTTTAAGTCTTCAAACATAACCCGTACGTATGGAGAGACCACAAGCAAGTTTCCAGAAGGGATGCAGTAAGAGCTTTGTTATGTAAAACCAAGAAGGAATTTCAATTTCTTCTCTAAATATGTAGCTGCTGCTTGGAATATAGCAGCCCTCTGCTCCTTGGAATATGTTTATAACCCAAAGAAGTTGTAGATGAGTGGTGTTACAATTCCCTTCATAGATAATCAAGGGCAGGCTGGCTGGGGCTCTGGGCAGGCTGATTTTGTGTCCCTGCCCATGGCAGGGGGGTTGGAACTAGGTGATCTTTAAGGTCACTTCCAAACCAAACCACTCCACGATTCTATGAAATTCAGAGCTTCTCCCAGAGCAGGATGTGCAGAGGACCAGCATTTGGAAATGGCCTTGGAGCCTTTCTCCAGGGGTTGACTGGAGTGAGCCAACCTGTGCAGCTAAGGGAAGGTGCAAGTCTGTATTTCTGGCAGAAACCAGTGCTCTGTCTGGAAGAAGTGGGTAAACACTGCCCAAGCCATTCTTTTCTTGAGCTCCAAGACTAAAAGGCCCTACGTACCCTGTCCTTCGAGGGGATCGCATTTTTAAATGGGATTCTGGGGCCAGCCTAGGTGAAAGACACAGTGTGTATGTTCTTAAGCTTTGGCTACGGCCACTTCTGCCTGTACTTGTAACTAAGGTCAGGCAGCTTTAAGAAAAAAAAAACAACAACAAAACAACAACAAAAACTAATATAAATCATCCAGTAAAAACTTAATTGTTTTTAACATAAACCAAAAAGCAAACGGGGTTTCTATAGTGCCAATACCAGTAGCTGTGTTATGCTCAGTAACTCCGGGATCTTTTTGGGCAAATGGGGGGTGGAAACTGTCAACAGTAAGGCTCAGAAATATGACTGCATGGGTGTGTTTCTGGGGACAGTTGTTATTGTTTCCACTTCTTGCCTGCAATCTGAGAATGCCCAGCTCTTAGTCTCAAGGAGGTGATAATGCAGTGGGTTATTGTTTCTCTAATAAGCGGCTGCATTCTGCATAAAGTTCTCCTTAAAAAGTACTGAAGAGTTTGCAGCTTAGCCAGCCTCTTGTTCACAGCATTGTTAATATTATTCTCAAGTTCAGTTTCTTGCTGTATAGTTCTGTAGGTGTCTGGGTGTGCTTATATAAAGGTACATATTTTGGAGGCTTTGGTTCCTTGTACTGTGCTTAAAAGCAGAAAGAAACCTTTGCCCTGCTCTTTCAAACAACCTGGTGGTGTATAGCCAAGAAGCAGGGCACATTCCCTTTTCCCAAGCCAATTTCAGCTAGCACAGGGTTGTAATGCTCAGACTAAACTGGGTATTTATTTATGATCACTTTTCATGGTTTTCTTCTGTAGGCCTTGCAGGAGAAGCTGTGGAACGTGGCAGCTCCTCTGTACCTGAAACAGAACGCGTTGGCATCCGCTGCAGCCAAACAGGTGAGGCTGAAGCAGCTGGGGCTGCGTCCTCAGATCAAGCATCCAGATCTGGAGGCAAGCCCTCAGATCCAAGCTTCCTTGGCCATGCAACAATAACACGTTCCTGACCTTCTGCCGTAGTCTGTGCAAGTAAATCTCAGCTCCCCAAAGCACAGCAGTTTCTGTCATCTTCAAAAGATCAAATCAGGTGGTGCTGGGGGAGATTTATGACCACTGGAAAAAGGCAAACATCACACACGTCTTCCTGAATAGCGAGAGAGACTGGAGAACTGTGGGCTGCTTGGTCTCTGGGGAAGGCTGTGGTGTAGGTCCTCGTAGAAGCCATTTCTCAACAAATGAATGTAATTGGGAACAGCCAAAATGTATTTCCCAAGGGTGTGCTATGCCTGACCAACGTTACTGCTCTCTGTAATGAGGGCACTGGTGCTGTGGACCTGGAGAACAGGAGATGTTGTACAGCCTGACTCTGTCAAAAGCCTTTGATGGACTCCCCCATGTTTTCCTTTTCACCAAAATGACAAAATTCTGGCTAATGAGTGGGTGATAATGTGGATGGAAAATTGGCTGGACCACCTGGCTCGGAGCACCGTAAGTACTGGTGCAAAGCTCAGTGGGCAGCCACTAACGAGTAGCATCCCTCTCGAATCAGCAGTAGGACAGATGCTGCTTAGCCTAAGTTATTCTTATTTTGTGATGCGTGACGATCTGATCCTGGGAAAAAAAAAAAAAAAAAAGGCTAAGTTCTTCTATCTTAAGGGACAAAATAAGCTATTAAATAATCCGGAAACAAATCTAAGGTAAAAGCAAGTTCATGGATCTGCTGGGAAGTTAGGCTGGCATTTTGAGTCTCCAGTTAATTAAAATGTATTAAGAGGCAGCTACTGCTGTGCATCAAAACCTCCTGTGCTGTTGACAGTTGTCCCCGGGGATGAGTAGAAACAAAAGTCTATCAGCTTCTTAAATCTTCTCTAATTGAACTGTCGTTCTTGGGCGCCCTTCTTAGTAGCATATGGACCCCCAGGGAGGCTTTTCCTATTGTGGTTGTGGACGTAGATCACTTCCCGTCAGTGCAAGGTGAGGGAATCTTATTAAATAACTTGAAAGTTATTCCTTCTGTACAGTTTTCCTGAACTCAGTGGTATTAATTTCAGCACTTCTCTTGTCTACTTCAGCACTCTTGTCTACTATTCAGCAGATCTAGTACTATAATAAAACTCCGCGACGTGCTCAGCTTTTAACTGTGTCTAAAATAACCCAGAAGGACACTTATTTTGGATTCACGTGGTGCTGAGCATGAGGGAGAAGTACCAGAATGCTGGGATCGTGCCTGGGCATCAAAATTTAAACAGTCTGATGGCTTGTTACCCCTGGGGTGTCTGTCTGACAGATCTTGGAAGAAACCTACAAGATGGAGTTCATGTACAGCGGGGTGGAAAACAAACAAGTGGTCATCATTCACCACATGAGACTGCAGGCGAAGGCGTTACAGCTTATAGTGACTGCACGCACTGCCAGAGGGTAAGGACGGTGAAAAGACCTTCTTCGGGTTACCTGGAAGCTTTGTATCCTCAAAGTTTGTTTCACAGAACGTCAGGGCTAAGTTATACACCCAAAACACCATGTTCTGCCAGTAACCAGTTGCAGAATGAAGAACCTTGTGTTTTGGGGTAGCTGGATATTGGCACGGTACTAAACCAGATGGCAAAATGATGGGGAAGATGTGTTCTGAGAGATGAGCTCTGTCAGGTACAAACATACACGAACATAACTAGGTTAAAAACATCACGTAGGTTCAAAACATTGTCAAGTGTGTCTTAAAATTGAAACTTGGGACCTTATGGATATGGGCAGGAAAACGGCAGCTGATTTGTTTTCTCCTGTGGAGAATATATTTCTGGCCTCAGAATCGTCTTTAAGATCTTACAGTTTTAAGGAGCTTGAATTGGATTTCAAAACTTACCTAAATGCTTATGACCACAGAGCCAGTTTTCTTTATTCAAAAAAGAAAAGTGAGAAATGTTACCTTCATTACAGAGTGGAACCCCTTTTTGGGATGTGTGAGAAGTTCCTCCAGGAAGTAGATGCCTTTCAGAGGTAAGAAACTCCATTGCTTCTTCGCTTTGTATTTTAAAACTGAAGTTGATGTGAAATGTTCTTAAGGCCAGTGACAATTCTTCCGTATATAACTTGGTCTAGAATGTGCCAAACTTGGCTTTTGTAAGTATGTAATACTGAAATAAAATGAAATAAAGTCATAGCCCTATAATGGGGAAATTCTGCCCTGAGTATAGGATGTTTATTGTTTTTCCTTTTGCTCACTGCAACATGTCAGGCTCTGAAAGAGGCCATTTTGCAGAATCACCACCTCTTCAGCAGTGTGTTAGGACTAGCAGTTCTGTACTGAAGGCTTTTTTAGATCTCACTGTTCAGAGTTCACCTGGGATTTTTCTGTAGCTGGAGCAGTTTTCACGTCTTTGCAAAGCGTTTGGAGGTGCTTTGTGATCCCTCATTCACTTCACGGCTTTTGCATTTACTTGATGATTGCCATCAAATTACCTGGACCCATTAAAGCTCATTATCATCAGGGAATAGTCCATTCATTTTTCATCTCCTCGCATCTCCCTTCCCCGGCTGCTCTCCTACGTTAGGGCCTGCTGCCATGAGATAATGATAAAGCAAGAAGTAAACTCCATTCTAAACATTGAATCAGGAGTATGACAAAAGGGGAATTTCTCTCTTTTTCATACCAAATTTCCAATTTTTAAGTGAAGAAGTGGACAATCTACATGCTCAACATGGGGATCACCTTGCCCAGGTGTAGACATTTGCATCGTGGACTACTGCTTATGCTCTTTTTGCATTAGAAAGAGAGGTGCTTATTCCATCTTACCCTCATCTGGAGGTCTAAAATGGGTCAGATCAGCGATGCCTAGGTTTTTCCTTGGAGTCAGAAGGGAATTAGCTAGACCAGAGACAGATATCCAGAGCTGACCAAGCAGAATTCCATCTCTAGTTCTTAATTAAATTCCTGTTTACTCATTTATGTTTGACAGTTGTGTCTGACAGAAGGGAGTTGGACCTGTTCCGTCACGATTAGCTTATTTGGTAGCCAGTGTACAGGACTCTTCACTTCCTTCCTATCTTTTCCTCGCGCTAGATCTTGGGATCATTAAAACTGAATCGCTTTTTCTTAGGAATTCAACTCCTACAGGCAGTGAGGAATTCCACCAAAGAGAATCTGAACAGTAATAGATCTTGTCAGTTGGCTGTGAGGTTGCCTAGAAAATGCCTGTACGTGTAAAAACCGCGTGCCTAGGTTGAGCAGCCTCAGCCTGGCAGATGTGAGCTGCATCGCACGACAGAGTAGGTGAAATTTGCTGTCTGGGTAGTGGTAGTCATAGGAGAGAGCACATATTCCTACTTTGCATCTACAAAGAAGAGTGATTTTTTTTCTCCGTCCTTGCCAACCATGAGCTGGTGATAGAGGCTTCTGTTCAGGGATTTCGAACTCCTGTCGAGCATCACCGGGATCTGGAAGAAAACCTCGCTTCCAGGGCTTTAGGGCCTGAAGCTGATTTTTGAACAAGCCCAGGATTCCTGTCCAGGCTTAACTGGAGGTGAAAATACAGCCCAGCGCTGGACTCCTCAAGCAGGGAGGAGAGCCCATTGATCAAGAGGCTGTTCACCTACAGAAACAGTGCCTTTTATTTTATATTTTCACCAAATTGCACAAAGCATTTACTAGGCTTACAAAATAATCCTGCTAAATGTGGCAGGAATGTTGCTGACAATAACAAGTAAGCCCCCAGGGAGTCAGTTTAACAAAGCGTTTTCTGCATGTGGGGATGTGTGGTGGTAGACCAATCTTGCTTCTATATAAAGAACAAGAAATAGCAAATTCTCTTCTTGTGAGCGGCTCTCGTCCCAAGTTACGGAATGAATTCTCCTCTCTGTTCTTGACCTCTAAACTAGCATATTTTTTTCCTACTGATTCTGGCTTATTGTTAAAATCTTACTACACCAATGCAACAATTAAAACTCTTATTGGTAGCCAAAAACCGCTTGGGAAACTTTGCTGCAGCAGAAGGTCAGACAATTCATGTGTTGGGTGCGTGGTTACGTTAGGTCCGCTAATGAGTCAGCTATTCAGTGAGCCACGTGAAAGTGCACGACATAATGAGGCACATGCACGCCTTCCCCAAGATGCACCCATCGCCAAAGTTTACAGAGCAACTGGAAGAGGAGGGGTGCTTCTGTCCAGCTGGCTTTCTTTCTCGAGACACTGAGATTGAGTGCAGAGTGCTGGAATTACCTGTAATTGTGTTGAATTAGCGCTCTTTCTGTCAAAATAGCATTAGAGAGGCACATGCAGTCTTGCGTGGACACATCCTTACAGCAGCTGGTTCTCAGGGCTGTGTTGTTGACTTCACTTCAACATTTCTACCTCCTTCTGTGCAAATCTAGGTTCAAATCCAGATTCCTTTGCCTGCTAGGCTCTATATTGATGAAGGACTTAAGAAATGAGTCCTCCGTAAACACTGATATTACCAACTTGAACACAAGGTATGGTCCCACCAGAAGTAGCCCAAATTATTTCATGTATGAGATGTGCATCAGAAGTGGAATCTCAGTATCTCATTCTGTCACTGTAACTAAATGTAAAGATTAACTAGCTTGTCTGAAGAGAACAAGACTGTTAAATGTTTTGTTTTTTATTCATCAATCTTGATACAGATGTTTCATCTCTGAGCTCCCACGTATGCAAGGCAGTTTTGTAGATAAACTGCTGGACTTAATGCCCAGACTTGTGACATCCAAGCCTTCGGAAGTGGTCAAGATTCTTCAAACAACGCTGCGACAAAGCACCTTCCTCCACCTTCCTCTTCCAGAGCGGGTCAGTTTAATGCAGAGAATTCAAATGCAATAGCCTTGCAGGCTGTCTTTAGCTTCCAAATAGTTCCTAATAGACCATGAAGTTATCATGGAATCGCAGTATGTTCCAAGTTGGAAGGGAGCCACAAAGAGCATTTAGTCCAGCTCCTTTATTACTGGACTGTTATTTCATGCTATAGGTGTTATTTCATCACTTCTTACCTAGCATCTCTGAGACTAGTGCTAAAAGTCAAGAAGACTTAATAATTCCTGGCAGTATCTAAAATGATCCGAAGTTCACGCACAATTTCTCTGTTAAGAGCAGTAATGATTATCTGTTCCCTTTTTTTTTTTTTCCCCTCCCTCATTTTTGGCAACCATTTTGCCTCTTGCAGCTCTACAGAGCTAGTGCGAATATCATTGAGCCGACCGGTGAATCTGACAACCCTCTGCGGTTTACATCGGGGTTGGTAGTGGCACTGGATGTCGACGCAACTCTGGAGCACGTGCAGGATCCCCAGGGAACCGTTAAAGTTCAGGTAAGCAGTCGCTTGACACAACTGCAAACAAGATTGTGTCTTCGGGGTGGTTTGCGGTCTAAACAGCAAATAATTGTGTGCTTTATTAGTCACAGTGTTAGTAATTAATGAATTTGAAAGCACCAAACTAAGGCGTCTGGTACAAATCTAGTTGTCCTTCAGTTTGGTTTTTGCTTTTTTTCCTGTAGGTATTGTACCCCGATGGACAAGCGCAGTTAATCCATCCTAAACCCGCTGACTTTCGAAATCCTGGCCCTGGAAGGCACAGACTGATAACCCAGGTGTACCTCTCACATACAGCATGGACAGGTAACGTTACCAGAACAAGATCACGTGGCTGTGTTGCTGCGTGTTGCTGAGATAGGAGTGTCTCTTGCTCGATCCTAGTCTCCTGCACGTCCACAGTCTTGGGGTCTGAGGATCATGGAGCCTACGGGTGTTGCTGATGCTACCCTTAGCATCACTCAGGTTTCTGTTCTTACAGCCTCTGAGCAGCTGCCTCTCCCTGGTTGACAGGGCGCTGATCTCTGGGGATAACTGGAGCCTGCACATGAGGTCCGCCAGCACCGGGAGCCTTTAAACAGAGCTCATGTTCAACATGAGGTCACCCGTTTCTGTGCAGAGCAAGATTCAGTTGCAGGAGTCAGGCCTGCATCCTCATTTAAAGGTGGGGAAGTGATGGACTGCAAGTCGTCGCTTCAGATCTGACAGGCGTTTGAGCATGGCAGAGAACCTTTGGATCTGTGTGTACCTAACAGTGTAATTTCACTGCTAATTAAACTTTTACCCTTTTAGTGCCCTAAAAAAAACCCTCATGCACTTTACTCTGAACTGTGCATCTCTGACATTCATATTCAGTCACAGCATTCGTACTTCCCCGTGAAAGTGCTTCAGTAATTGGCTTGTGGGCTTCAAGCAACAAAAGCAAAGAATAGTTTTTGGCAGCTCCCTTTTTCCTGTTTCCTTTTAAACCCTTCACATTTATTCAAATGTGGGATATTTTTCTGAGCAGTTTATTTTCTGTTAGTAGGATTTGATGATCTATATTTTTACTGAAGGGATTTGTTTCGTTTTAGTGTTCTCTTCCACTTACTCCATTTTATATAGCACCTCCGTGGGGTATTTGTTCATTCTGCTTATCTTTGTTTTGTTTTGGAGAAGAAAAAATGGTATTTATTGTTCCTGCAACTGGAAGCATCTGGATTTAAAGGTTGATCCTGTACCAGAGGGAGCTGAATTGGGTCCTCATTTCTTTTTCTGCAGTGTACATTGCAAGAGCATTTTAATCCCAGGGGATTCTGCTCTGGTGTCTCCCCTAGCCAGTATTTTAGTTAGTAACTTTGACATCGGCCCTTAGGCATATGAAACATGGAGTGGACATCAAGCCAGGGCGGCTTGAGAGACCAGGATCAGAATTCAAAGCAGTTGACAAAATAAAATTGCCCTAAGTTATGAAAAATAAACTCATTAAGACCAGTAAAATGCATATGCTCAGGAAGGAGGATGCCCAAATGAAAACTGAGGTATAAGTCTTGTATATTAGAAGCAATAGCAGTGGCTGCGAGCTACAAATTGAAGAGGAGCTGATAGCTTGGCAAAATGATGGATCTTAGGGTGTTATTGGCTGAACTGTGGCATAACCATGGGAAAAGGTTATTTTTTGTGTTCCATCTGGTGCCAACGAGGTCTCAGCTAGAGTGCCACTGCAGTGCTGGGCCTCTCATCTCTAAATTACATAGTTGCCTGTAGGTTTTGGTAACGCGCTCTGTAAGAAAAACCTAAAAGAAGAATTTTTTTTCAGCCTAGAAGGGAAAAATTTTGACATTTAGCCCAGCATGCTATGCTGCTCGGTTGTACTGTGAAGGCTAAAAGCCTGCTTTTATTATGACCACTGGGAGAAGAACAAAGTGAGATCACCTTGTGGGCAGTATCAGGAATATTTGTCTAACTGCTGAGCTGGAAAAACAGGGAAAAAGGCTGTCTGCCAGTGGCAGGACCTCGAGCTGAAGAGAATCTTGGAGTAATCTCCTGCGCTGTGGGTCTTAGCAGACATCAGGTGGATTTTACTTGATCCTGCCATGAATATAGAGAGAGGAAGGCCTGCTACTTCTCTGCTTTTTAATGCATTTAGCATTATTGGGTTGAAATAACTGTTACATTTGAAGTTTGCTATTATTTTGAAGGTAGTCATAGGATTCTCTTTTTAAGCTACAGCAAAGAGGCAGAAGGGAATGAAGCAGTGCTTAATTCTGCCGTGCTGCCTGCAATGACAAGGTTGTGTTTTCAAACGCCAGGCTGGATTCTGATCCGTCACCCTAGAATTAGAACATGTAAGGTAAAATTTAATTCAGCATTGTTTGCTCGCTCTGTGAGGGACTCATGTTTGGCTTGTTCTGTTTTTTTTCTCCTCAGAGCCGTGTCAGATTGAAGTGCGGCTGCTGCTGGCCTACAATTCCAACAGGAGCAAGGCGGCTGCTAAGGTTCCCAAATCTACCTGGAACGAGAGCATGGAGGCTCTCCCTCAGCCCGAGAATGGCATAGAGGGCACCATTCCCTTCAGCAAACCCGTCAAAGTTTATATAATGCCCAAACCTGCCAGGCGGTGAAGTCTGTCACCAAGAGAAATACCTTTAGGGGACTGTCGGGTTAAAAACAAAACCCATGGGCTGCGTTCCAAGACACCGAACCAGAGCAGTGTTATGCTTCTGCTTCTACAAAACACATCAGCCAGAAAAGTAAAGCTGCTGGAGAACACCGGGCGCTGTTAAGAAGCAGATAGACCAATACAGGGGTTATTCAGATAGGAAAGGAGTTTCGGGGAAATATTTCTATATTGAATCAACAAAATGGAGGCAATTCTCAGTCAGCATTCCAGTAATAATTGCGTTGGGCCAAAACTCCTCAAGGCCTCTTGGTTTTCTGCTGAAGCTATTTACTGTGTAAATGCTTAGGCACATCAATCTGCTTTTTTATTTTAACAATGCTCTGAAATGAAACTAAGGAGATTTGAATTTTTTTTTTGTCTAAAACCTTGTATCTTTGCGTTGCTATCTAAATTCTTAGCCAAAAAAAAAATCTAAAGTGCTATTGTCCTTGTTTTAGAAGGGCCTCTTGAAGTAGAATTGCTGGAGGCTAATCCCTGTTTTCCATCCTGGCCAGCTGTGCTGAAGCTGGTGCAGTTCTGGGGAGGGCACGGGCTGGGGGTGAGGGGGAACCTGTTGGTGCAAGCAGCAGAACTTGCGTTAGGACATGGAGTTTGAGTGATAGCCACGCAGCAGGGTGTTACCTCTTTTGTTTACGTGAAACGGAGTTGTATGTACAGCTGTATCTCTGAATTGTAATCCCCCTCTCCTGTTGCACACTTGTACGCCTTTAGAAATAATGCAATTAAATAGCAGGGGTCGAAAAACGCTGCAATCCCATGCCACGAAGTCGTACAGAATCTGCTTCTGACTCGTGGTCTTGGCCTGAACTGGTACTGCAATGAGGAAGTCTGTTTAGTTTTTGAATTCAGCAGCACTTTTGGCAGCTAAAGCCTGTGTGAGGTGCTGCAGTAGCTGAACACGCTCCTGATTAAGCAGCAGTTGAGCAGCTTGTCAGCGTTCCCATAAGCAGCTGCCCTGAGCGCCAGGGAGCCCCTTGCAGCAGGACTGGAATTGGAGCTTGTGGTCAGGGACCCAAATGTTCGGTCCTGTGATCTGCAGCCCCTTTTCTGTCACCCTCTGTTCACAGAGGGCCCCAAGACTACATTTGATATTCCAATTTTAGCAACTTTGGTGGGATTTTCTAGGAGCACTTAACGTGTGAAACTTCGTAGTGCAGCAGCCCAACGTTACCTGTGTTCATAAATCAGGTTTTTTAAAAAAGGGGGGTGGTGGTGGTGGAGAAGGCTGGGTGCCTCAGCAAAGCACTGAAGAAATTTTCCACTTGTACAGAGATCAAAACCCCTGATGTGCTTTCCTTCAATAAAATCGGAAAACCGATTCTGATTTGTTTCTCTTTATTATAAGAGCGAACCTGCGTGGTGTAGCCTAATAAGAGATTACTGTGAGGCTTTCACATTTTAATTAGTATTTCATTTAGGACTGATACGCTGTGGGCTGAAGACTCCTAACCCCAAAACTATTCAGCTGCTGTAGGAATTAAGTTAAGCGACCACCTGCTCAGCCCCGTGCACTGCTTCGTGTCAGGGCAGTGTGACGTTGGTGGGCAACACCATGAAACTTTGGTGCTCCACCCGGGGGCTGCAGATAAACCCTCGGGGTGCTGCGTTCACCACTTTTCTGGCAGAAACTCAGCCTCTCCTCCTGCTCTGGTTATCGGGGAGTTACGGTTTCTCGTGTGTTCCCAAGCCACAGAGGATCAGTCGGTTAACTCCGTTCTGGATATTTTTTTCCTTGGGAATATCAAAATCTTGGCGTCTTTCTCATGAGCACTGGGACTGTTTCGGCGATCTTTCTCCCAGATGCCGTGCTTGAACTCCTTCCATTCAACACAGGAGACAAAGTTCACGCTCATTCTGCACTGCCACCGAGAATCGAGCACCGAAAGGCTTCGGAAAAGTTCCCCATCTATAATTTCAGGTGACTGAAATCACTTGAAAATTTAAGATGACTCAAATGTTGCCAGCCTCCTACTAAGAGCTTTCTGTGGTTGGCTTCTCTTCTTGAGACCATCCTGGAGTTTTCTTTCTCTGGCTTCTGCTTTGAATTGGAAGAAATCAGAGGTCCTCCTTTTCTTCTTAGGTTTCATCTCTTCATTTTTTTAAGTTCACTTCTAATGGCATTTTTCACACCTTATTCTAACGTACAAGAAGTATGAAAGGAAAATTTGTATAGAAGGCAAATAATTTACTAAAATCTATCAACGTTCAACCCCCTCACCTCCGCCCTGTGCATTTTGCCTTGTAGTTAAGCAGGGAAGAGGGGCAAGAAGCTGGCAAAGGCTGACCAACCACGTAAGGGTGGTTCAAAAACGTGTTACCTTGTTTACCTTTAACTTTTCCAATTTAATTACGCACTGTATTCAGGCCTAGTTTTGTGTGCTTTTAATGGGAAATTCAGAATCAGGTCACTTTTAAGAGCACTGAAATTCATCAGGCTAATTCTTAGACCTGTGAAACCGAATGCTGCAATTACCAAGTCAGGAACGCTTAAGACAGTGCACAGATTTCTTCAGCACAAAGCTGATGATTATGAGATGCTCGCTCAGCCCCGGTGTGGCTTGCATATCTTTGTTTTTACGTGCTTTTAAAAGTAAGCCGGTACAATCCCTGCCAGAAGTGCAAAGAAAGGCTTCTGAAAGCAGAAAGAACAGGGCACGCGTTTAAATGGGGACCATACGATGTCACTGGGGGTTCCAGCTCGTGGGGAGGGATTTCCTCTGCATTCCTGTGCTGCTTGCCCAAGTTCTCAGATCTTCTGACACAGTCAGAGATACAAGCGCTGTTTTTATCTCACTCCACTCGCCTGTGCCAGTTTATTCTGAGGAAGGGGAGCCATAAACGCTGCCTGCTGTCTCTTAAAACTGCTGCTCGTGTTGCGTTCGGTGCGTATCGGAGCTCTTTTACGGCCTGCTGCTCCTCGCTGCCAGCTCGTGCGTGCTGCTCCACGCAGATAAGGGCCGGGGACCGAAGGGCTCCGCGGCCGAACAGCTGGGCTGGGAGCTGCTGGCCGCCGGCCCAGCCGCGGCTCCGCTTTAAGCAGGGTGGGAGCTGGCTGCCTCCTGCGGGCTCCTTGTCCTGGTGGGAGGCAGAGAGGCCGTGCACGAGACATCCATTTTGAGCTCCGCTTGGATTTTTTTTGATGAATCAGTCCCGGCTGTTTACACCACAGCAACTTCAGGCACCCAGAAGGAAATCGGGCTTTCGGTGGCTGGAGCAGCCCAAGTGGAGCAGAGTTTTGTGGGAACAGCCGAAGCCAACCCGGGCAGCTGAGACGGGAGCGGTGACAGGAGGTAGAGCTGCAAGAGCCTTGCAGCAGATTATCTCCTTGTCGACACCAAATTTTTGTGCTGCTGGGAGCAAGATTTAGCAGTTTACCTTTAAAAACAGAAAGCTGTTTCCCCGCCTGCTGCAGCACCCTGCTCGAGAAGTGGAATCTCCTGGATCCTGCCGGTTGCCAAAGGAAAGGAACAATTAGGAGGCCAAATGAAAGGAACAATGAAGAGGCCGAGGCACAAAGGCGGCAGGGCACACCTCTGTGCCACCTGGCACCGGGCTGCTGCTGCCTGCGGGAAAGACAAAACCAAAGGGGGGTGCAGGTGGGAAGAGCCCACCAGATTTAGCTCCAATGCAGGCTCTCGGTCAAGTTCTGTTGAATGTGGCTTCATCCAAAAAATGACTTCAGTGCCATATAAAATAAAAAACAAGCCAACAAACAAGAGCAGTAGGTGAGAGAGAAGGTGTTTGCCTAACTTCTAGCAGCGTAACAGTATTTAATCAACTGGAATTGTCCCCTTCGTAAAAGCCTCTTCCTAATTAAGGAAGTACTCACTTTGCCTTTGCCTTTATGGCACGTTGTATTTTAGCAGCTAAAAGGTTTTAAATGACTAGGAGAGCAAATAAACAGAAAGAGACCGTGGTATTTTGTAAAGGGCTGTTCTTGGGAAAGCCCCCCAGTTCTCGTTACCAGACCGAGCTTCTCCGCTGCTCCTTGGATAGTCCCACAGAGGTTTACAGGAGGCATCTTTGTACTTTTGGTAACGTGCACAGATGAAGACTAAGCGAGCCTAGTGGCAAACCATAACCTATGGGTAACTTGTAACTGGTAATGTTAGTAGAAGCCCACCAAAGAAAAGAAACAGTGGAACAGCAACTAAGAGAACTTTTAATCATTTCTCTGTAATAGCTCTTGTTGTCGCGATGTGCAAATAGGAAACACGATGCTCAGTAGGAACCCTAACTTCCACCCCATGCTTGCTGGCAACACCTTGCTAACACTAATTTAGACTGATTTCCTAAAAACTCGTCTTATCTGCTGCCAGCTAGCTCTGTGACAGAGATTTTGGATCATTTTAAGCAGGTAGGGACTTCTTTAATACTTGCAAGACACACGTTTCACAACTCAGCACTCACAATGCAAGGAATGGCAAAACTTTTTAAGGCACAGGTTTTACATTTATCCCCCGTAGACTACTTCTTTTATTAGGTTCTAAGTAAAATTTAAAAATACATTTATACAGTCTTGATTCCTCACGGATCTGCACAGCCAGTACCCTGACTGAAGTCACCAGCAGGAGGCAGGGTTGTACTGGGGTCACCTCTTTTATTTTTTATTTATAAGTGATCCTTTACCACCACTTGATTGTACTCATCAGGTATTTTATGACTGGGTCGCGGTAGCTAATCATGTAATCCCGGGCCGTTTCCTAATAGGAGTATTCACAACTTAATATCTTAATTTAACCCTGAGGTGAAAAGTGACCAGAATACGGCCAATCTTCAAAAGATCAGGTCAATCTCCAGAACGTACACAAATGGTTCTGTAGTTAAACGAATTCATTAACAACCTCCCCTTTGTGAGCACTCAGTTTGTTTAAATCCCGGACTCACAAACCGTCCTTGCACTCCAGATTTTCAGCGTACATTACCGCTTTGGCATGTAAATCCCCACTGCTGGCTGTAGCCTGACGCAGCCGGGAGGCCTGCCCGTGACTTGGCTGAGGTCAGGGCAGGCTCTGAGCCCGCGGTGCTTCAGCATGTCGAGTGGAAGACGCCCCCCACCTTGACACCCCGAGCAGCCAGGGCGTTGTATTCTTCCACAGCCTTCTCTGTTTGCAGGACCACCACCTCAATCCCGTTTTTCTTAAGATAGTCCACGGTAGACGATGGAACCTCAGAAGGTAAAAGCAAGGATCAGATATTTTCCTCCCCAGCACAAGGCTTGAAGAAAAACTGATTACATTTGTTAGCAGATGCAGTAAGGCGTAATTAATAGTAGCCAAACTGATAACGTGCTAAGATTGATGCCGTTTTTTCTCTTCAATAAAGTGACATGTACATACACACCTCCCCTCTCTCCTTAACGCAGTTTAGGGCAGCCTTTTCTTACAGAAAGGAGAAGTTGAGGTAATTAACGTAAGCAAGGTGTTATTCGGCTCTCCAAAAAGCTTTGTTTCTCACGAAGCTCGGCACTTCTGAGCTCCGTGTAGCTAGTTTACCTGCTGCAATGACACCGCTGGTAACAAAAAGGCCTCATTATCCAAGTCCATACAGCAGGCTCGTAGCCTAGTCTAAGAGGGGGACTAATGACATTGTGAAAAATCCTCGTTTAAATTGCTTCTGTAGCAGAACTTAAGCCTTTTGCTATTTGACATTGACACTGACACAGAGGAGCTCAAACAATGCTTCTTTCAGGAAGAGGGTGACTCCCGGCAGGAGTTCGGTCATGCTAAGTCAGCATCCTGATTTTATTTCCCCTCTTGATAAATCATCGTGGATTTTTTCCCCTAATCAGAAGGGGAGGGAACACAAACCCGTCTCGTTTGTGTTTAGCACGGAACAGAAACCTACCTGCAGAGCCTCGCTCATGCCACGACCGATCACGATGGTTTGCACACCCTTCTTGACAACTTCTTCAAGGTCAGCTGGCTGCACTCCCGGGGAATGCTGAGTGTCAGAGGGAGAAAATAAAAGTCTGAGTACTGACAGCATCAACCAGGAGGGCTTCAGATCCGGGGGCTTCAGATCGACAGCATTTTGAAAATATGAAAAGTGAAATCAATACTTTGCAATACGTTGCTTCTTGTTTTTCAAGCGAACAAACCCTTTTTGCAGTAAAGATCGCAGCGAGCTCATTTATTCGCTTTAATCATAAGAAAGCTCCTAAATTAATTAAAATGATTAAATCTTTTACTAAAGAGGACTGAAACACGTGGGTTAGTGTCATTTCGGGTAATGGTTTCAATTTCTGCTCTATTCTTAATTTGGAGAAAGGAATATTTGAAACCCAATTCCTTTTAAAGAAAAAACAGGACCTATAAGAGCACGTTGATTGTGTTTTTAAAGTACACTCGCTTACTGCTAGTACCCTTTAACCATACGAATGTGCAATTACCATGTAATACACAGAACTAAAACGTTATCATCTTGCACTACTTCTCCCCCAGCTTCCATTTCCGTGGCTCTCTGTACGGCTACAAGCGTGACGTACAGCTTGTGGCTGTACAACCTGTTGGCCCCTCCTTGGCGTGTGTTATTTTTTTTAACCCATTAACACTTTTCTCCTCCCCCTGCTCCTATTTTTTGCAGGGGGTAGGATTCATAAAGGGGCCTGGGATCAACTTCTCACATGAAGTAGGTAACGCCCTGATGGACTTCTGGAGAATATTTTTACGGAGGTGCCCATAGATCTTTATCCCCTCTATTTCTTGCTCTTCCCCACAACTTCCATTCTTTCAATGAATTAAGGTCCAAGCACCAGCTCAGCAGCCAGCTGCTGTTGTTCCATGACTTTGTGAGCTTTTCTCTTTGACGTCCTTGGCTCCTCTCCTGCTCTTTTTTCCCCTGCCCAGGTTGCCAGCGCTGGTCCTGTAGCCTCCCACAAGGTGTCAGAATCGTTGCCAGCCCTGCTTTGCTCATCATCAACGTGCTGAACACGGCGAGAGCTTTCTACTTGAAACCAACATGTGAGCTCCCAAAATTCCAGGTGAGGGAAACCCTCCGCGTTAAATTATCCCACCACGGAGTATTGGGGTGGGATGGGATCTGGGATTTCAGCAGCAGAGAGAGTTCACCTTCACAGTTCTCCGAGCTGCACTGCCTTTAGGTACATTTACAGTTAAAATCCCCACCTCAAACACCCAGGTCGCTTCATTATGCGGAGCTTTCTCAGCCCAAACGGTCGCGAGGACGTGTTTGCGATAAACCAGGTGATGCTTTTCCTTTGGGGGTTTTTAAGGTAGACTCAAAGCTTAGACAAAAAAGAACAGGTATGGTTTACCGCAATTACGTTAATGAGTTTGCTGGGGGAAGGTTTGCTGTCATATGATAAGCGCTGCTGAGACATTAATGCCGCGGAACAAAAGGATTTGCTGTGGTTACACAAGACGCCCTGATCAGGGGGCTTCCACCTGCTTTGTAGGAAAATAGTGTCATCAGAGGAAACACGGAACATGGAGGAATAACTGCATCATCGCAGCTAATTCCACTGACGCGACAGCAGGAGGGAAGGAGAACGGGCAGCAGAATTTCTTGCCCGTGTTGTTGCCTGGTCTTCTCCTCGGGACTCCTTTTTTTCCCATTAGCAGGTGGCACGAACGTGCTGCCAGCCTGGGAGGCTGCCTTTTATCCCCCGGGGTTAAGGTCAGGAGAAATAGCAGTGCTTAGTTACAGAACCTTGCAGAGCCAGTTGTACAGTTTTTCCCCGATGAAAGAATGGCGTGCCAGGCATCAGACTGAAAGCAGAGAAGGAAAGGAAGGGATTTGTTTCCAACTGGAGCGCGGGGCATGAGGGACACCGCTTCATTCCTCGGTCTTAGGGAGTAGCTCCCCCTAGCCCCAGGTAAAACATGCTCAAAGCAAGCACGCTGCAGTCTACCACGAGGAAACGTGCAGAAAATGAGTGAACCCTATCGTTTCCAGTGCTAATCGAATAAACTCCTCTATAATCCTTCTAGAGTAGGGGATGCAGTCTATAAAAGGCTCATCTTAGTCTTTTATTTGTTGCTTGCTATTCAGTTTTAAAGACCACCCAACTCCCCTGTGGCTGCCGTAGCAGTAGGAGGGATGGCACTGACCTCCAGCAGGAGCTTTAAAAGGAGCCTATATAGGAAAACCTAAATAGGCTATTTTTTTGGTTACTGATGATGTAGAAAGGATGCCAGAAAACCTGCTTCTCTAAATAACCCAACTCTTTTTTTCTCCCCTGATTTTCATTTTACAGTCTCGCCTTTCTTGTTCCAACTGTGGCGTTCCTCTGAGGACTTTCACCGACTTAAAGCTTTCCTCCGGCACCTGAAGACATCCCCTGGCTGAAGCTGTAAAAGGAAGGCACGTCCTCCTAAATGTTGTAACCCGAAACAAAGCTTTGAAATGGAGGAACGAAATCAGAATGTGATCTGGAAACTATCGGGGAACGTTTCATACTGCATGCGTTCTGCTTCTCCACTCACGTGCGCACATAAACCGAGGAAGCATTACTTTGAAAACTCAGATTTCCCTTGACAAGCAAAAAAGCGACATTGTCTCCCAGCCCAAGCCCTCCAAACTGCAAAAACTTTGCTTTTCTTAATCAGCCATAAATAAAATACTGTTAAAAAGGTTACATACACAGCTATGCTTTCCACTGCAAACTACAAATGCCTTTGTACAGCAATACCACCTCTTGCTTTGCGCTGTCCACTCTTTGTAGACTGAACTCTGACAGTTTCAAAAGTTCAGCAGATGACAGAGGAAGTTCCAAATCCAAAGTTCTGCCTCTCGGTCGTGTCAAAATGAACACAGCAGCAACCTGGGAGGGCCTGCCTGGATACAGCGGGGTCTAAGACCCAGCGCGTTGGTCTTTTTAGCTTTAATTCTTGCTTAGAATATGTGGGTTTATTCATTTATTTATTTTTAGTCAATACAGCTATCTTAGTGCAAGCCCTATTATGGAACAAATTATCCAGTTAAGTTCCCAATACAACAGGTGTTGTGCTGCTTCTGAATTTGAAATGCCAAGAGTATTCCAAGTACCTTTATAGGACTCTGATAGGAATTACAGCTAAAGCTTAAGGGATACAAAAATGGTGCAGGGAATCATTTAGTACGTGGCTCCAAAGCCAGGTCACTGTAGTTAGCAGACCGAGCTTTTCATGGGGAAATCATCTGGTGCTGTATCTGCATGCTTCTCAGAAATAAGCAGGAGGAACCCCAGGGAAAGGGATATAAACTAACTGCCTGCATTGTTCTCTGCCAAACATGTGCGGTCAGTTGCTGAGGACTTCTTTTGACTTCCCATAAATTCTTTTCTATCCTATTCAAGACAATTTTTTGAAGTCTGAAAAAAAAAAGGTTGCTACCAGCCTCTTATTAAAACTGCATTCTTAATCAAGTCCTGCTCAAAATGCAGGATGGAAAGCAAAAGGCAAACTCACGTTCGTCCCAGTTTCTCGCCAGTCCCAGGTCCGACTTCCTCCCGGCCATACTTTGCAGTCCTTGTAGGTGGTGGAGCAGCCCTTCACCTTCATCCGACCCCAAGAAAGGGAAGCGATTTCAGGGGAAGACATGGCTACGCTGAACCAAAGTCTGGAAAAGAGGATTTTTAATGCTTACCATCAGGCTAACATATGCAGCACGTTAATGGAAAACCAAAATTGTGTCCTTGCCCCAAGGAGCTGGGAAGAAAACGCTGTTACAGGCTCGATCCGTGTGATTTTGTGACACCAGAATTGAACAAAGGACCAGCAGATTTGTTGAATTACCCGTCCTCCTGGGGCTCTTGTAGGATTCGGAGCAAATCATTTTACATGCTGCATCTGTTATAGTATTGGGTACTCAACTTTTAAAACAATTAACAAGGGGCAGTTCCCTGAATATCTTTCCAAATGTGTTTTTTAATCTTTTTTTTCCAAATATATAATGAAGAAGATCAAATTTTCCTAAAATATTTGTGGGATGCACTGTTTCTTTGGCCCTCTAAACCACACTGGTACGTTCCTGTTTATTAGTTTGAGACAGTAAATGAGATTAGAACAAAACCAAACAAGCATGGTGCTGCCTTATGAGCTTTAAGGAAAGGAGAAGACAGTTAAATTTGAACGCGGGCTTTAAACTAATGGACTTCCAGAGACTTAAGGGGGTCGAGCCTTCTTCCCCAAGTCACTCCTCACAGACACCAAACCTTCCAGTGTAATTTCTCAGGGCGGTTAACACCCAAATAACATCATTTTTAATGTCTAACCTCAATCTTGACTGCTTCAGTTTAATGAGAAATAAATTTCAGTTCCCTTTGCCCTTCCACTTGGTCATGCTTTCTAAATCTCTGCTCATTTTCTCATTTTTCCCCGACAGCCGGGCATCAGCAGGCAGGGACGATGCCTTGGGAAGCACCACCTCGAAAGTTTCCGCCCTCGTCACAGTCCTTCAAGTAACTGCAACCTGATCACCGCTGTGATTCTGGCACTCGATGGCAAGAGACAGGTCCCAGGGATGTCTTGGAAATGTTTTAGGCTTGCTTGACAGCCAAGATACGCGACTCAGGAGTGACCTTTCTGCTTTCTGCCCTTCCAGTTCAGAGCAAAGTGGATGGTCTGGATCCTGCACTGCAAAGACAGATGCTGGTTTCTGCAGTAAAAAGAACTCCACTCCTGGCTGACCCAGAAAACCCCTGGCAAATCCTTCCAGACATCCAGATTCTCATCCTTTTCCTTTTTTTAATAATCCAAATTCACCAGGAAAATCAATCATAGGAACCCTTGTGGTGCTGATCAAGGAATGAGCCCGCACAAAACAGAAATCTTTGGATTAGCAGGCTTCCAGCCCTCCCGGCAGCCTCCCTTCCCATCTTGCACATGAGCAGCCAGGTCATGAATCTCAGTGCCCTGCTTCAAACGTAGAAACAGCCTTACTTTGGATTCAGCACAGGACTGAGGCTGCTGCTTCCACAGAAGAACAGGGCGATTATTTCTTTCCTGCTCCTTTGTGAAGCTGGTGGCACATGCACTCTGCCAAAGAGGACGCCAGGCAAGCAGCTACGGGAGAGCGAAATGTGCCTGGATTCATATGCTCAGGATTCTCTCCTCACGTACCTACAGAGCAACGGATTGACACACAAAGGGTCATCAGACCGTTTTTCCAAAAGTCTGGTGAAGCAAGATTACGGCAGAAGAAACAGCTATCACTAGTCCCAGCAGAGTAAAAATCAAGCAAAGGGTAGAGGCAGAATCCACTACCCAGAACCTGGCTCTGAAGAATTCAAATAAATTTTCCCTGGGCTAGTTTAGAGGAGAGGCTGCAGCGAGGTGAATGGCGGTGAGGTAAATGAACAATAACAAAATTAGGAATATCAGATCTCCCAATCAAAATGGTATTTACAAGGCTGGGTTAATGCAATTAAGCAAGCACAAACTGCAAATAGGATGGCGAATGCGTGGCTTAGCTCCGTAGAGCCCAGGTTCCGTCATATCTTCTTCCAACAGCACAGAAATAAGTGGACTAAGAGACATAACTCAAAAGCCATAAATGATGATTAGTAGTCTGAAAGCATTTCCCATAATACTGCCAGGGAATACCAGAAACATGAGGGTATTTGAATTAGTGAATGTATCTTAAATTGAAATGAATAAGAATGAATTCTTTTAACAGGGACTTTGGACCTTTTTCACACAGGGCACGGTCCAATCACTAATCAGCAAGGATTGGGGAAATATTTCCCCGACAAATGAGTTGCTTTTTAATTATTCACTATGATAGCTGCTGAAACATAGTGCAAAGTAAGAATCAAATGAACTGTATGCCACAAACTGTAAGCTGTGGCCCAAACGTGACAGGGAGGGAGGTCCAAGAGACAAGCAGAGATGGCTGAGGAATCTGTAAGCAAAGTTACAGAAAACATAGGAAATAAAGGCAGCAGAAAAGCTTTAGAGGCAAAATACCAACTTATGTAAGGAGATTGTACTGGAAAAAAAAAGAAAAATGAAGTAATGGCTAGGATCATGGAGGAAAAAATAATTGATTAACCTAAAGAAACTTGACATAGAAGTACAGCTGGGCAAGCAGGTCGATTTAGAAACTGGCAATGCTGCTGTCTTCTGTGAAGTTAAACTTTTCTGCAAAGTAGCACCTGCCAGGAACAGCTGGAATAAAAAGGGGAGAAACACTGTATTGAGAGCCTGAAAAAGGAAACATTTCATAAAAGCAAAGACTCACCCTGAGGTCAAAGAGGGTAAAAGAATAAATTAAGGTATCAAAATAAGTATCAAGGCATCAAAATAAGTAAGTAAGGTATCCAAAGGCGATGTAGTCCTCCAGAACTAACAGTGAGCAAGGCAAGTTAAGTAAGGAACTCCCCTTCATCAAAGCAATTTCACGAGGGGTACAGCAGGTAGAAAAACAGGCGAAGACTCAAAAACCAACAGTAGAAGCGTAAGGGGGGAGGATAGGAGAGATTTAAATGAAGCGGGTCAGACAGGGATTGAGGTAAAGTTGAAAAAACAGCAAAATATTTTGCTGAGGAGCCGCAGGACGGCGCGCAAGGGGAGGTGAGGGCGTGCGGCCAGTTTGTGACAGGAGGGAAGGCAGGGTGCAAGGACAACAGAGAAGCGAGGCTCAAAGCTGTCGGGGGCCTGGCTGGCACCTGGAAATTTATTTCTATTTCTCCACAGCCCCCGATCTCCCCTCCCCACCTCAGCACCTCCCTCCCGCCCGTTCCCGCCCCTTCCCCTCAGCGCCGGGGCGGCCGTTAACGGCCGGCACGCGCCCGCAACTCACTCACCGCCCGCGACCCCCGCCCGGCAGGAGCAACAAACCCCTCCCTCCCATTGGCCAGCGCCGCCTGCCGGCACCTCACCCCCACCCCTCCATTGGCCGACCCGCCCGTCCATCCCCACCCCTGTCCCCGCCCCCTCTATAAATACCCCCGCCCCGCCTTGTTTTCATTCCCGTGCCGCACGCGGCGGCGAGGAGCCGCCCGGCGACGCTCTCCCGCCCCCCCCCTCCCTCCCCTTCCCCCGCCGCGGTGCACTGTGGGATCGTGGCGGCGCGGGGCTCGGCAGCGCCCCCTCCCTCCCCGCCCCCTCCCCTGCTCCTTCTCCATCCCCGGCCCCAAGATGGCGGCGGCGGCTCCTCCGCCTCCATCGCCGCCTCCCCCTCCCGCCGCCGGCCCGGGCTGCCCGGGTTCCTGGCCTAACTTCGCCGTCGTTTGTTCTTTCCTCGAACGATACGGGGCTCTGCTGGACCTCCCCGAGCTGCCTTTCCCCGAGCTGGAGCGCGTCCTGCAGGAGCCCGGCGAGCAGGGTGAGCGCCCCCCCCCTCCCCCGAAGCTCCCCTCAGCCTTCTCCCTCCTCCGTGTTTTCCTTTCCCTCCCTCCGCCGCCTCTGAGGAGGAACGGGGGGCGATGGGGGGGGGGGAGGTTTGTGAGGGGTTTGGAAGTGGGGGGGAACCGGGGCTGGTCCCCCCCCGCCTCCTCCCAGCCCCGGGGGTGGAGCGCGCTGAGGGAGAGGAGGGGCCTGGGATTCCCGGCGTGAAGCCCCGGGGGGGGCTGCCAGCCTCCCGCTGTGGCCTTTCCCCTTTCCCCTCATCCTCAACGTGGTCTTTTTGGGGTGAGCACTTGGTTGGAGAAGGGGGAAGATTCTTCCTCCCCGCCCTTAGAAGGTGGGGGCTCCCCCTCCTGTCCCCCCCCCGATATCGGCTGTGACCCCCCCACCCCTTCCTTCAGCACCCCTGGGTTTGATTCCTGCAGGGAAATCAGCTTAAAGAACTATCATTTTTTCTGTCCAACCTAACGCTGGCAGTGGGTCTTCTCCACCGCTGCCACCCCCTGCCCCCAGTTGGGGGGGTTGCTTCTGTGCACCCCCCCCAGTGCGTGTGTCCTTTTCTACTTCTCCCCTAAAACAAGAATTGGGGGGGGGGACGACACCCCAGGCAATGCCCTCAGCCTCTTTATCGTCCCCCCTGCTTTCTCCCTTGCCTATGTGGGGCGAGGAATGGGGGAGAAAGGGGGGGGGGGGACAGAAGAGCCCCCAGTGCTGCTATTGTAGGAAATCTCCTCCCCACACACACAGCCAGCCATTGTGCTTGTTCTCCAGCCTTCTCCCCTCCTCCCTTCTCTCCCAGCTGGGCAGGGGACTAAAAGCTTGGCCCTTCTCCCCCCTCCAGCCCCCCACCACCTGAGCTGGGCGAGGCGGAGGGTGGCTCGGCCACTCCACCGTTCCCTTGCCAGCTGCTCCTCCTCTCCTCTCCTTTTCCTCTCCTCTCCCTTCAGCAGCAGCAGCAGCGAAGGTTTGCTTGCCAGACTCTCCAATTCCTGTGCGATGGCTGTGGGAGGGCCCCGGGCAGCGGAGCAGCCGGGGTGGGGGGGGGGAAGGGGCTGCGTGGAGGTGGCAGCAGCAGCAGCCGGGGATCCAGAGGGGAAGGTGCTTGTTGCTCTCGGTCTCCGTCTCGATTATTGCTTTGGTTGTTGCCTCTGCACTCTTGCCACATAGGGAGACCGCTGGGCTCACGGCGCATGCTCGCCGGGCCCCATAGAAACTTCCTGCTGCTGGAGAATCCCAGCCTTAGGGCTGCTTTTGCTCCCAAAACCCCTTCTTCCTCCCCTTTCCCCCTCCCCAAATCGACTCCCTCCTCATCGAACCCACCCCGCGGCGCAGGGATTTGGGGTGAAACCGGTGTGGGGGCGCTTCCTCGCCTCAAGGAAGCCGTCCTTCGCAGGGCGCACGCGTCCTGTCTGAGTTCGTACCAGCTGAAATGGAATGAGAAGAGCCTCGCGTGCCGCCTCCTCCGGCTCCTAACTCGCGTGCAAAGGAAAAGCGAGCTCCCCTAACCCCTAAAAGCCGGGAATATGCATCGGTTCCTCCCCGTGTTCCTGTACCTGTGGTGTTACATAAAAGGATTCGTTTGCCAAAGTCCTGTTCTGTCAAAGTTGTGCAAAACTTGTGAGTAAAAGCCGCCGCTGCGCTTCAGTTGGAATTTGGGATGAAAACACCCCTTTTAAAGTAACGTCCGTAAAGAAAACTAACGCTTTTACCCTGTGACAAAATGTAAACGAGCACGTACGAGTGATCTGTTGTGTGGACTGCAGAATAAATTAAAAGTCAAGGCTGAGCTGGTGACCTGTGTTTGAAGTACACGCATCTGATAAAAATCTGAATTTTCTGCTAGCTTGAACTGCGTGGAGCTGGGGGTGAATGTCAGTAGGACAATGACTACAGCACAGCTCGGCCCTGAGAAGCCTTTGTGTGACTTGTGCGTTGTGATGTTTGTGTTCTGGGCCATTTCGTTAGACTCTTCCCATTTTTCTCCCCGTTTGGGGTTAGGACAGGTTGTTCTCACCGCTGTGTGGCAGTCCCCACAAATGGGAACTCTTACCTGCTGATAATCCTCTCTCTGACCTGCTTGATTCTTGCTTGTGCCTGGCGTAGTGAATGCTTGCCTGCATTTGCTTATCTTTCAGAACAGAATGAGAGTGGAAGTGCGGAAAACCAAATTTAGGTGGCTCTTGAAGCTTGATGCGATGATTGGCGTGACGGGGATTTGTGTTTCATTGATCGAGCCACCTCGCTGAGCTTGGTTTGTGGTGCCAGTGGCTGTTAGTGTGTTTGTGCGTTCGGAAAAACAAATGCAAAGGCTGGATTTCTGCGTGGTTTTTACATATATTGCTTCCCGATGTGGTGTTTGTAAGGTATAAACCAGTCGCCAAGCAGTGTTTGAAAACTGAAGAGTGAGTCCTTTTATCTCTGAGCATCCATTATTTACCAACTGGATGTAGTTTTTTCCTTGGAGAACAAAAAAGGTTTGGATTTAAGTTGAACACAGTTTCACTTTTGATACCAGTGGGCTTAGAAACATACAAAAACATCTTAGTTGAAGGTGTTTTTACTGAACCTCTTAGAATCTAGACCAAGTTTTAAACCTGAACTGCCAGGTAATGGCTCTGTGGAACTTCTCTCCATGCTCGTTTTGCAATCAAGGGTGGAAATAAATAGCTTGGGGGTCGTGATGATCAGCTTTAACCTGTTTTGACGGTCAGCTGCTTCATAAGTCAGTTTGTTTTTTAAGCACAGGCTCTCTTTTCTTGTCTGAAGAGTTAATTTGGGAAGATGTCAGTAAAGCTTTTTCTTTATCCTGGGTGTCTCGAGGAGCACCGGGAGCTCAAGTTTGAATGTTGCTCACTTGTATAACAGTCTTATTGGTAATTATTCTTACAAAGAGCTGGTTCTTTGTTAAGTAGGCAAATGTTAAAGTGCTGATCTTGCAGGTCGTAGTTTGGTGCTCTGAAAGGGAGGAGAGGGGTAAGCATGGACCCGTGGGTGCAGCTCTTCCTGCTGGTGGCTCGCTAGAAAGCTGTAACTGGTCGAAGTCGTGAGAGCTGGGGTCATATGGTGAACCCTTTGCTGTATGAAGAATAATTATCTGGCCTTGAATTATCTTGAGCCTTGTTTCGTATCGTGACTTGGGCTGGATTGACTTAAGCTTCTTCTACCAAGAAGAGATCTGTGTGGTTATCTGGGTGGTGAGAGTCCTAGCTTACAGCAATTGCTAGTTGTCGTGCCTCAGAGCAAATTGCTTCTCTTAGGATTTATTAAAAAGTGGTTGAATAGATGGTTTTACCTGGGACTTGTAACGAGGGCTGGGAGATGTGATCGCCCCCCCGTGTCACTGTACTCGGAGGTGGCAAGCTAATACACATTGTCCTGCTGCATCTCCTTCCTTACAGAGGCAAAATGGTGCAAACTGAGCGAGCAATCCCAGGAAAACAATGCTCGTTCTCCTTGTTCTAACACACCCACCTTGCCTGTTTGCCTAAGTTTCTCTTGTAGCAGCACAGCAGTAGAAAATTTAATATTTCAACATGTGACGGAGGGGAGCAAGAACTCTGCCTGCGCTGAGGGCTGTGTTTAAGGAACCATGATATCACATCGCCTCCTTTGTGTTGGTAAATAGCTGGAGAATTGGTATAAATGTTAATTAAGCACTCGTCTCTTGTGAGTGGAAATATTAGTAGGACGTTCGCTTGCACAACAGAGATCCAATTTTACACATGACTACGCAAAGCACTTGCTAGTTTGCCAGGTTCCCTGGTGTGTCAATGGGAGAACCTCTCGCCGAGGTGAATCGTGTTCTCGGAAGCGTTCGGCTCCGCTAGCTCATCCCTTTCTGCAGGCTTTTCGGAGCAGTATGGGGTTTGATTTGTTCCTGAGTGAAATCAGAACAAGTAGGCATGCTTTGCATATTGCAGACAAACAGCGAACTTGCATCGAAGTCCTCCTGGTGATGCTGAAGTTGGGCTTGAAAGCAGCAAGTATGTTTTGGCGGGTACATCTCCGGGCTGAGGGAGTCTTCTGCCTTTTCCCCAGGAGCTGCTGGATCTCCTCTGATTCTTGCTGACAGATGGAGCCAGCCTAGAAGTCCATCTCTTAATCACCACGTGGATGTGTTGGGTTTGGAGTTTGGTAGCAAAACTCTCCATGCTGGCTCAGGTTTAAGTAGTGTAAAGAAAGATGACGTGAGGTGTAGGTCCAGTTTTGTAAGTCTTTTCTCCCCTTCCCCCTTTTTGTCTTTATATCCAGAGCTGAGGTTAGGGGCAGGTGGGCTGTGGGAAAACCCATGGAAGTTACTTATGGTTTCATTAGTATCAAGTACACTTAAAAGTTGCATTGTAGAACTGAAAAAACAAGTATATATTCTTTGGCTCTACCAGATTTCAGACATTTTATAAGCTACTTTATTTTCCTAAATCTTCTGGTCCCCTCACTTCTTTTCTCTTTCCAAAGGAATTTGGGTGCTGAAGCCATTTGTTTCAGTGTCAGTTCCCTTATTGTCATTCCAATACCTTTGCAGAGCTTTACAGCTTAAGGGTTCTTACCATTCTCTGAAGAAATTAACAATTAACGATGATTTAAAGAGCTGTTCAATACTTGGCTGCCAGAAGCGTACCTGGAGCTCTGTGGCTACTTAATGCAGCAAACAAAAGATCTGATGACAAGGAGGGAGACTTTCAAGCTCAAGATTAGGAATGCTCCTAATGAAGAGGGGAATAAAGTAGATTGCTCCGTTGATGTGATTTGGTTTCCTGGTGTTTAACGAGATCCAGCCTGTTTGTGTACTGCCGATCCGAAGTTACGGGGTTCGATGCGACTTCTGGGCAAAAGTCAGGATGCACTGCAGTAATTTGCAGTTTGGTGAGTGTTAGAATAGAAAATCACTGGGATATGGAAGTGGTCAAACGATATTAATTACGATTTTTGAACTGAAGTGGTGTGCTTGTGATTTATCATCTGTTTTTGGTGTGGAAAGGGCAGTTTAATGTGCTGTCTTCACGTAAACGAACGCTTCTGACATCCCGTATGGGGGGTGTGTTTTGTTGGCTGCGTGGGGTTTATTCACACAAGGCGCTGCTCGATTTCTTCATCAAGCACTAAGTGTGGAGATCTTGGTATTATAAACGTGCTGCTGCCGTGAAGTTCCATCAACTAGTCAAAAGGAACTTTTTGATAGTTTGAGGAGCTCGGATCTCATCTTGCCCTTTCCTGGATGAATAAGAAAACTGCTGCTTTGAATCAGGTGGTCATCCCCTCCGTGCAATTCTAGCTCACCTGCCTTAATAAATAGAGTGTAGGTGGATCACTGCTGTACCTAGGGACTGAAGCAAATTTTTAAACACCTGTCAAAGCCATTAATCCACCTGGTCAGAAACCTGTTAGGCTAATGCAGTGCGCTTAACTTAATAAAATATTGGGGAATAAAAGTGTTGATATTAAAGTTGCTCTGTGGACTTGCAAATAAGGGTGTACTCAGTAAACTTTTGAATATTGAACACGAATTTCTGTTCTTGTTGCTTCACCTTTGAGTATGTCGGGTTCTGCGCCTCTGGTTTGTTTAAAGTTCTGCGGCTCCGTGTTTCCAGTCATCAGGTGAACTGGTTCGGTGGAGGTAGCTGCGTGGAGCTGGAATCGTCAGAGTTTAACGGGCTCAGACTTGGAGCAAGCAAGCAGCACGAGTAACTGGTCTTGTACTGACTTTGTGGCAAACGAGGTTAATGCAGAATAAACTCCTCTGCTCTACATTGCAGTCCTTTCAGATTAAGACTGGCCCAGCGTGCCTGTCCACGTGCACTTTTCTTCATTTAAGAAGTGAATTAAGCATGTCTTGGAATTAATTGCTTCGTAATAGAGTATGGACGCATCTCTCTGATCTAACTAACCCTGTTCTGTTAGTTTTTCCGTGGCAAGGCTTGATGTATTTATTGAAGATGGAGCTGGCACGTCATCCCACCTGAGTGTGCCCTGGGATTTAGGCTGGGGATGCCATTCCGAGCCCTAGCTAGACCCCACATCACCCAAACCTACGTGAGAGACGGGCAAATCATGCTCTGGGTAAACGAGCACTTCCAGTTCCACGTCAGTAACTCTGCTTTTCCGAAAAAGATCACAAAATGCCACGCTGCGTGAAGGGAAGGAACCCGGAGTGCAGATTTCTGGGTGCAGATGAGCTGTGGGGAACCTTGGAAGCCCTCTGCTAAAAATCAACCCCTTGAGGTTTTATGCAGGTTCTGTTGGACCCTGCACCCCATTGGGGATTGGCCTGGTCGGTGGCTTTGTTGAATTCACTTTGGATGGCACAGAACTGGAGAAAAACTTTTCTGGAAAGCTGCTATTACTGCCAGGTAATTACGGCTTATTTCTAGACGAGTTTGTAAGATTGAAGAACGCACGTGGAAGTTCTTCTGGCCAGCACGAGATGTTTACTGAAAGAAGCTCCATAACCCTATTGTGGTAAATCTGCAGGAGAGACCTTCACAACCATCAAAGTGAGGGGTGCGTGACACCATCACGTGTCAGCTAGCAGCTATGTTTTGTCTAGCCCTTGTCCTTTTTTATTTGGCTTGCTCAAAATAACATCCCCACTGGAAAACTCGAGCTTCAGCGAGGTTCTTCCCTGCCTGAAGGACTAAACATCCAAATTGTTAAAGCAGTCTAAGTTGCATTTTGTCCTAATCCTCAGGACTGCAGAATTTGGGATGTCTAAAACGTGTGCCAGTACCCAATATAGTGCTGGAGAGATGGGGGCTGCTTCTCCCAGCTGGGCGTGTTGGTGGGAATCCAGGAAAAGAGCTGCAGGACGTGCCTTGCTGGCACCAGGAAGGCTGCTCCAGATCAAGGCAGCGACCCATCGGCACCTTGTCCTCGGCACTGGTCAGCTGCGGGGCTCTGCAGGAGCTGTGGGTTTCTTGGGGTATCCTCCCTGCTTCCTGTGGTTTGTAGCCCAGGGCTTTCCTGGTTTGTTTTTTCTTCTTACGTCTTCTTAGAATGGAGCTTTTTTCTCTTGTTTGACATTTCTTACACCGGACAGCGTTATCTTGAAGTACAGTTAACAAATGTGTGTGCAATTATCAGTGCCCCCACCTGGTACCCACTCTTCCGAGCCCATCCTGAAGCTGATGTTTAAGTTGGCTTCTTTGTGGCCTGTGCTGAACTGAGAAGCCCATGGGAACTTCTGGAAATCTCGTAGCATTGGGGACGGGAAGATTAAAACAGAATAACTATTTGTGGGGTTTCTGAGCACTGCAGTAGCTGATGGATGGCATCCCTCAGGCAGAAATAATGTCTGCATACCTGGCAGGTTTTGGCATCAGTGACTCGGTAATAAGATCCTGCTGGCAGCAAAGGACAGGGATGGCAGAAATTCCTTTGTGTGGTGCGAAAGAGGGGACAGGAGCTACTGAAGGAGCTGGCCAGAAGGGACAGACGATGGGACAGACATCCTGCTGAAGAGAATGGTGGCTGTGCGCTCACCAGTGCCTCGCAGATCTCTGGAAGCCTCCATTTCCACTCCCAGAGCTCTTTCTGGGCCACACAACGCCTGTGAGCAGTACAGCTGCCTTCCTCCAGATTCACAGCGGTGCAGTTAACGGGGATACTCAGCCCTCCACCTGTGACTGCCATGGCTGAAACAAGCTGCCCGTGCTGTTCGTGGTTCTCCTGGTGGGACAGAGCAACACATCCATGGCTTTGGAGTTTAATAAATGATCCCTTTGGCTCTCCGTGTTCAAATCGCAGTGAGAAATAAATAATCAAGCTTGTACAAAGGTGTGTATTTCTTCCTTCCTCCAAGCCTTGCAATAACAGCGTGTTTTTTTTTTTCCAGCCGTAGCATACAGCGAGGTCTGTGGCTGCTCATAACACCAAGATGTTCGTTCCACCCTGCTTCATTCCTCTCCCTCCTTCTTCCCAAATCAATGAACTCTCCCTTGCTTCAGTTGTTCTACAAAGCCCGACAACCATTTTGGCCTTAACAAGTATTTTAGTAGCCTCTAGCACTTGTCGGTTTCGCATGCGCTTTGCCGTCAGCCCGATGCAGCTATTCCTCTTCCCCAGGAGTGAAACAAAGCTCTTAAAGCTGGAGTGGCGGAGGATTTCTCAGAGCTCCAGGAGAAATTGTGGCCCTCGAACGGTCTGGGGAAAAACAAACAGTTCCTCAAAGCGAGGCGAGGCGTGCTTCTGACGGCGCCGGTGCTTCGGCAGCTGCGCTTTAACGTCAGGTTTCTCTTCCTCTGCGGTCAGGTAGATCTTATAGTACCCCGGAGAGAATTTGTGCTTATCCTAGGACTCACAGGCTGGATTGATGGTTGGAGAAGGAAAATTGAGTTGTACCTCGCCAGCCTCAGCCTCTTTCTTGGTTGTTTCCAAGAAAACAGCGTTCATAGGATTGCGGCTTTGGGGTATCCACCACAAAGCTTCACCTCCATCAAGAAGGAGCAGCGGTGCTCAAAAGGGAGCTGGTTTAAGCTGTCCTGAAGGTTGGATGCATTAAAACCTAACCCTTGGAAGAGGTTTCCCTGAAAAGATGGGAGAGCAGAAGAACCAGCCCTAAGCCAAGGGGTAAAAATGCCCCATCCTGGCTGTGACACCCTCGTCAAGTCAGTAGAGGGCTTGCAGTGCAATTCCCTGACAAATGAGTGTAGGGTGGTGAAGATAAGCGTAAGGACTGAGCGTCCAAGTTGCTCTGCCAAGCACAAGTCGTGTGAAAGGTGGAAATCCAACCCTGGCGGAGCCCGGGAGAGCGTGCTGAGAGCTGGCGGTGGAACGAAGGGAGCTGCAGAGGCTGGGGTGGCTTTGGGGAGAGGAGAGTCCCACACAAAAAGAAAAGAAAGCCTGGGAAATGGGGGTCTAAAATCATTAGCTACCCTAATTAACATAAGGACACTGCTGAGAACTTAAGTAACTCATTTGCATAAGTCATTATTAGGCTAATTTGTGACATCCTCCTTCTCCTTGTGCCGCCTTTCTGGCAACGGAGCCGAAATATGATAAAAGTGACGTGGTAGGAAATGATGTCCTGGAACACCCAAATAGTACGAGAGCCTGCTGCGTTGCCAGGCTCGCACACTCCCTGGGCTTTCTGGAAGAGTTAGGGAATGCAGCTGGTAAAAATATACAACCTGGAGCTCGGAGGGCAGGAGTGGAAAACAGGGGGACTGGCACGTCTTAAAGAGCCTCGCAGAGATGTAGGGAATCAAACGCAAGTAGCTCTTACATCTGGTTTTGATAAACGTTAGGAAATTGTAGTTTCATACTTCTGATAGTTATGTTATCCTCCAAAGTAAAAATACTCTGCTCTCTTCTCCGGCTTCTTTTGAAGCACAAATGCATGGCCGGTGCTTGGCAGAGCATTTCAGTATACGTGCAGAAAGGCTTTTAAGGAGGTCACGGACAGAAACGGTTGACTTGTGTTCCGCAGCACCTTTCCTGACAGGACCAAAAATAGAAGCTATCATGGCCAGCCCTGTCTTTGACGTGATCCTTCGTGGCAGGAGGAATCAGGTGAGCCGGGGAGCTCACAGCCCGACGTGTTATTGCAAGCTGATGTTGCCAGAGGTCCGTGTTTACACTGCAGGTCGTGAGGAGTGGATTTGCCTTCTCCGCTCCACTGATTCGCATCCTCCGTGGCAGAGGGCTGGAGGGACGTGGAGGAATGCATCGCTCGGCCTCTCGGGAGTCGACAGCCCAAGGAGAAATCACTTCCGAGGGAAAGCATCGTTGTAAACCTTAAACTGATTAACCGGCCGGGAAGCGGGTCAGCAGAAAGTGAATTCTCTTCATCGTGGAATGAGTACAGTGGAATGCCTTTGATTTTTATTTTTTTTATGCCATGGGCAGTTAATCTTTCTTGCTAAGGAAACAGGAAGGAGATGAGTCCTTAAGAAAACAGATCCAATGGTAAAATGGCTGGTCCGGACCAAGGGGAAACAGCGCTGTGCATAAAGTCGTGGTGTCAGCGGACAGCGAAACCGCAAGCAAAACAGTTGTAAGTTTGCATTAGGAGGGGAACTGCTTATGATGAATACATCACAGAATATTTCAAATTAGTTCTGAGAAAAGATTCTAGGCACTGGTGACAGACCAGGCAGAGTACCAGACAGCATGAAGAATAGGCCGTGAATCATACATTAAGAATCATACATTAAATCTGGGGATATTTTACTTTGGCTATGTGTGTCTGCGTCCCATCTTGTCTGTTCTTGCTTGCCTTCAGCTTGACTTTAGTGCTCGGTGGTGACTGCTTCACCTGGCAGGGTAACGGGGACAGGTCAGTAGGGGGAGTAGAACAGCGGGAGAGCTTCCACAAAAAAAATGAAGCTTGAAAAAATGGATGCTGTTAACCTCAGAGGATTTTATGTGTGTGCAAAACAAGGCTTCTGGAGGTCTTTGCTCCTTTTGTGTTGCAGAAGCAGCAAAATGGTCTATTGAAATAATTTAAAAAATTAAATGCCTTTCACGTGCTGCATAATTACAGCTGATTGCTGCAGGTTATTGCTGAGGCCAGAGCTCAACAAGACGTAGATAGTAAATGCTGAGTTGCAGTAAAATACTTAAAAGTAAAGCTAAGAACGTGAAATTTCTTGCTTCTAAGCTAAACCAGGCAGCGATGAGAGAGAGCACTTAAAGCTAACCTGGGGGTGGGCAATTGCAGATGCTGGGGGGTTTCTGTTTGCCGTGGTCACCGTCAAACCCAAGTCCTGGATTATCGGCGCTGTGGCCCTGATGCGTTTCATCGTCTGCCTTTCCAAGTGCTTGGCACAAACACGTTTCCTGCGTAGATGCAAACCGCTCCGTGGCTTCGGGGCGGTAGGTAGTGCCGACCCCACTACCCGCATGAAGCCGCAACAGCCCCAGAGTCATAACCACTCCTTGCAATTAAAAGGATTACGTTAACGGGGGTAGATATTTTAATGTTAGCAGGTCAAAACATGAGTTTGCTTGGAGGACTTTTTACTTCGGAGCTCCGTGTTTCAAAGAACGACGCCTCTGTGAATCCCTGCGCTGCCTGCGATTCAATTACCAGCTCATGTGAGGACATACACAGTTTGCTCGGCTTACGTCTGCATCATGTCTTTATTGGAGACGTAAGGTTAAGGAAATTGGTCAGAAACCACACCTGGTTTTAATTTACTACTAACACTTCGTCAGACAATTGTCTCGGGCAGTTTTACTTCTCAAATTTCTATTCTCGCTTGCTCCCTGGTTTTCTTAAAAATAGCGCTGGTGGAACTGTTTTTGAACAGCCTTCGCTGGATCAGACTTGCCAACTTTGTGCTTGTGAGTTCGTCTGCAGAATCACTTCATCCAGCAAAACATCAAATATGCGTCTTTATGGCATGGTTATATTCTTGTGTTCCTTTAGGGTCCGGTAAACTAAAAACATTTCTTGTATTACAAGCCCTAAGTGTGCAAGCATGGGTTTTCCAGAGGTGGTATCTGCAATATTTGACAGTTATAGGGAAACTGCCAAGAAACAATTCACCTGTTAGCATCGCTGTGTAAAGTTCCTGTTAAATGAAATACGGTGCAAGTTTGGTAGGTAACTGCTAGGCCTCATAGCAAGTTCGAGGCAGGGAAATGAAGCCTCAAGGTGTTTAAATGGGACTTGCGTGAAGTCTCCACACAATGACTAGAGAAAAAAAAAACATGCTATCTTAAAAACTGAACCCTAAAATGGGCAGAAATATCTTCCTGGTAGATTTAATCTGATATATGAAAATGAAAACTAAAGTCAACAATCAAAAAAAAAAAGATTAAAAAACCCACAAAACTTTGCATATTTGTTTCCACTGAAGGCTGGGGAGTGATAACCTAACCTGGGTGATGAAACTTGTTGTAGGAAAGTGATTTTACTCAGCCTGCTATGACTTTCTTAACATTGCCTTTTTATTCAAGTGAGAGATGTAGGAGAAAGTGGTTGTAGAGGATCATCAACATCCTTCTTCTGTCAGTGCTGAAGAAAACTCTCAGCTCGGCACCTGAGAAATTCAGCAAAACCGACACCAGAGTGACGCTTCAAGTAACGAAACAAAGTGAGGAATTAAAAAACATTTAAATTTGTCCCTGTTTTCGCATAATGGACTAAAAAACAACTTGCATTCAGCTTATCCTCTAACAGAGCACTGTTGAAGAAGCTCATCTCATTCGTTACGTGAATAAAGAGGACTCCAACATGAAGCTGAAGCCTTCTTAACTCTTGAAGTGTGCGGTACCGTTGATGTGTTTTATCTTGATCTTCACTTGTTTCGCTGCGCTGAGGATTCCTATTTAGTTTAAGAGGGTATGTGCTCTTCCTCTCCGAGTTAAACGTTGCCATGCTCGAAGAATTGATTTTGTCTGCCAGATGTCTGTGCACGGATAAAGCTTGTGAGCCAAGGCAGGATTTGCAATGGTAATTCTGTGTCTGAAGGGGAGCGTAAGCGTTTAGGGGGCTGTTTAAGGATGAGAGGTAACCCCCAGGAGCTGCTGACATCCCTGTGTCCCCAAGCCCTTACATACCTTGGTTTTCACTGAAAAGCTTGCCAGAAACTTCACAGCAGAATTAATCTGACTGTATTCATTGACCACAGTCCCTCCGACCTCTTTCAGATGCGTGCTTTAGGATGAGCTGGCTCCAGAAGTGTGTTTCTGGCCAGGGGCTCTCGATGAATTATCTGCTACTCACTCAGGTGTAAAAAGCTACCCTTGCTTGGATGAATCCTGCTGTGCTGCTCCCCTTTCCTTGGGTTTAATGGCAGATACCTAAGAAATTCTGGAGCTTGGAGTAGGGTCTAAAACTCAGGCTCCTTTTTCACTCAAACAAGAGTCATGTTTCCTTTTCCTGTCCTTTCTTTGGCCCCTGGATCTTGTGTTTCTCTTCTGGCTGTTTGCTCAGTGGCCGGGATGCCCTCCAAGGAGTGGTAATTTTGAACCTTCTGAAAGAAGGCATTGAATTCAATGTCACCATTCTTGAATGCTTATGGAACTACTTAGTGCTGGTGCAAGAGGCAAACGTTGCCATCCTGGTTTCTTTTCGCTTGCTTTCTTTTTGGTGATCGATTCCTTTTTGGCGAGTGATTGCTCCATTACCGTAACAGCCAGCAGATGCCTCACCCCACCTGATGAGCTCTCCATTTTGCTGCTCACCTCTCCAAAACTGGGTCCTGCTTCCAGCTGCCCGCCTCTTCAGCATCTCCTGTTGTACAGCTCAAGGATCCCGGCTCACCAACCCGCTGTGAAGTTTTCTGCTGCTTCCTAACTCCGTAAGACACACAAAGGCCTAACAGAGCCACGACAACGGGTGGCTGTGGCTGGGTCTGCGTGCTTCTTGGGTGCACCGCGCCCATTTGCCTTTCACCTTCATCACATACACTCTGTATTTGAGAGATATTGAGTGCTAAAGGGAAATGAGGCTTTCCTGCTCACGGTCCAGAAGTCTTGGGTAGATATCACTCATGTCTTAGAGACTCGGCAGGGAAGAGGCTCCCAGAGTCATCTTTGAGGATCTTCGTTGCTGATTTTTCCCAGCCGGAATGAAAGCTGCTGGGTCTCCACGGTTATAGGCTGCGGGCCCAGCAGCTTCAGAGAGTCAAGTGCTTGCTTCTGACTTGCTGATAGTTAATCAGCAAGTCAAGTGGTCTTGATTTGAAATAGTTGAAGTGCACGATGTGGTCATTGGAGGTGATTTACCGTAGAACAACAGCAATCTGTGACAATTTCACGTGGATTTCCCTCCCTGGTTTTGAGTGCCGCCTGCTTGTTTGCACATTGCTGCTCTGCTCAGATTTTTCTCGTTCTCTCTTCATGTATCTGGAGTGTGTGGATTTGGGCCCGTTTCTTATTCAGTACATTTTTGAGGCAGTAAACGGGGCTTTTATTTGCTGTCTTTTTTTTTTTTTTTTTTTTCCCCTGGGCTATTTCCAGTTTCTAAAATAGACCATGTGCTATTTTTTTCCTGCATTGTTTTCAAAGTCATTTCTCTTTTTCTACCTCCATTTCATTTTCCTTGCCTAGTGCAATATGCTTTTCTTTCTAAATCTTACGTCTTAGTCTGTCTGTCTTCGTTTTCTTACTGTTTTTTCTGCTGTTGCTTAACGTATTAGATTTTTTTTTTAAAAAAAAAAGCATTGCCAGGAACTTGGTAGCCAGAGAAAGAAACAGAGGGGACTTGTTCAGGTGAAAAACTAGACCAGCCTCTAGCTGCTAAAGGGCTGCTGAAAAAGCTGAAGTTTCTTGCGGGGATTTTGTTTGGATTGGTTGGGGATTTTGTTTGGATCTCGGATGGTTCCAGCGGCTTGGTGAACGCTGAGTCCTCTTCTGCACCTCCAGCTTCCAGAGCCAGGCTGACGACGATGCAAACGGGGATTTTGGGTGTACGGAGAGGAGGTGGCAGCGCGGGCAGTAGGAGCACAAGTGTGATCACAAGGTGGATTTGCAGGCAGCAAGGGAGGGGAGCTTAGTAACAAATGGGAGAAATGGGTCGTAAATTCCAAACGTTCAAAAATCTCACAGCTAAAAGCCAGGGAGAATTAATTTGAAGGTCACGTCCTGGTTGCAGCCAGGACAGCAAGGTCCTTTAGGCTGGTGACACAACTCAGTGAAAGAAGCAGGGGGAAAGGCTTTCATGGTCCAGAGCAGCGACCCTGTTGGTCCCGATTCACCTGCGAGCAGCACGGGAAGAGGCTGGGATCCGCGCTTGGGATGGACGGGGGCTCTGAACAGCCCAGGAAAGCAGGCTTTTGGGGCGGTGTGTGTGCAGATAAGAGGTGGAGAGGTGCTTGGTATTTATATCAGAACGATGGAGCTGCTGAGCATCCAGATCTCAGGGCCCTTCGCTAGGCTAACAGTGTCATTTAAATGGGAGTGCGGTTTGTTTGTTTTTCGTGCCTGCCAAAATCTTTCTAGGAACAGGATATAAAAAAAGCGACTTAGTGACTCGCTCTTTCTGGTTGCGTTTTCAGTTTAATTACAGCTTCTTTGATTGCTCTTTTGCTTCTGCTCGGGAGGCAGAGCGGTTTGAGTTTTCCCCCCTTTCCTCTGTGTCGTTTTTATGGGCAGGCAGCTTGGAGGTAGGCTGGTTATACTCATCGAGTGAATCAGCTGGAAGATATTTAGGTTGTCCTTTGGAAGAGAAACTACTGCTTTTTATGTTAGGAAACAGTATAGGTGTCAAATAAGTCTCTTTATGCCAAGCTTGAATGTGAATGGAGCTCAATATTCTGCTCGAATCTCCTTATCCTGGTTATTTTTCAGGGGTCTGCTGTAACTTCTTGCCTGGTGCATAGCAGAGGCTGTGTCCTTCCAGTTCTTTCGCGTGCCACGTTCGTACCAACGCCATCGTTTTCCTGTCTGGTCCATCAGCTTGGTACTAACACATCCCAGTGTAGGGATCTCCCATTTTCCTTCGAAGGGTTGAGGTGAGAAACAAGTTAAGCGGTTCCCAGAGAGGAACGGTTACGTTGGCCTGAGCTGCTGCTGAAGCAGATCCTCACCTCTTTCCCTTCTTAAATATTTCGCTAGCCATTTAATGAAGTTCTCTGGGGGTGAAACCAGTCTAGAAGACGAGGTGTCTGCTGCCTCATACTGCCCACAGACCTTCAGTTTGGTACACAACAAAAAGAAGAGCGAAGAAGATAAAATTGCGGTCGCTTGTCCCGTGGGCACTCCGGTGCTGATCCCTCCAGCAGAGGAAGAGGAGGCTGAAGGTGATGGAAGCCGTCTGGCATTTCCTTGCCGTGAAACTCCTCCCACAGGGTGCTGGTAGCCAGGTTTGTAGGGTGGTACATGGTGAGTGGATGAGAAGGGGAGCTGGGATGTCCCTAAAGCTCCCCTTGATCTCCACCACCCGCCTGCTTAGCGTGGCTTGCTTTGATGGTGAAGCCAACAAGCAGAGGTCACTATGGTCAAGGGAGAAAGACAAGAAGAGCCAGCAGCTAATGGAAATACTTGCCCTGTGTTATCTTCAGAGGCACTTTTTTTTTTTCCTTCCGCTTGCCAAAGCAAGTTAGCACGGAAAAAAGGTTTTACTGGTATAACTGGGAGGACCTGTTCATGTTCGCAGAGCATGCAAGCTGCCGGCACTCTTTGCATCCCAAAATGTTACTCCCCGCAGTGCAAGGGCTGCAGCGTGCTTCTCCCTTCCTCCTCATCTTCCTCTTCATGCCCTAGACCTCTGACGCTTTATTTGTAATCGTTTTCATGATAACAAATTCCACTGTCCCTCCACACCCAGGGCTTTTTTTCCATTTTCCTCCTTCTGCTGTTGGTTGGGAGCGTGTTCAGCTGGACACATGTTAATTTTGGCAGTGAATGGAAGTTGAGGTCAACTGAATTTACGGTTTTATGGGAAGGTGTTAATGGGTGGCCACAACCAGGGCTTTGATCCGTGGCTCTGCAGGTGCTGGAAATTAAGGCTTTTCTAACCACGGGATGGGATTTCCACCTGTTCCTACTTCTTTTCTTCCACTTCCATTTTTTATCTTTTCCGAATTTACTAGAACTGTGGGACTGATGTATGGGACATTCCTTGAAATGCTGGAGTAGACAGAAAAGTATTCAAAGGATTTTATTGCCCGATGCCCAGACGAGGCTTTGCCCTCCAGGAAAACTCAAGACTTAACAAAATCCCCTAAAGTGCACCCGAAGCCCTATAATTCTGTGTGCAGTGACTCATGCGTCCTGACTCACGGCTCCTTCCCATCAAAAGTCTGTTTCTGAACATCTAGCAGATGGCCACGGCTTGATTTTTACTAGTTCCCTAAAAATAAGCTGTTTGGTTTAAAAATAGCACCGTTTCCATTTATGTTGGGCCGAAGTCGTCTCTGCCATCTAAGTGTGTTCTGAGAAAGTGGGCCTCATGGTTCGAGAGAGCAACAACCATAGATCTCTTGCCAGAGAAACCAAAGCTTCATAAAAGTTTGGGAGTGTTCATTATTTTAAATATCAGCGGGTTCATTGCGTTTCTGAGATGACTGAAATATTCATCTCGCTTTCTGATGCCCTTCTTCCCCTTGCCAGCGAGGTGTTCCAGCAAGGGACGGATTTTCCACCGCTCTTCAGCCTTCCTTCCTTCCTTCGCTGAGCTGCTATCTGTCTGCGAGCCAGGGGTGTGCTGCAGCGTGGGATCTGTACGGTATTTACAGTTTCTGCCTGCAAACTGGACCTCGGTTTTCTTCTCTCAAGCCTCCCACCTCGTTCCTGGGCTCCTGTGTAACACAATTCCTCGCAGGGCTCACCAGGGAGCTGGCAAAAAGCTAGCCGAGATACCTGGTCATGTGAAGAATGTTTTGAAAAGGTAATAAATAAGTGAACAAGGATCAGGAATGTTTGTGAAGTTTCTTTGTGAAAAGAACCGTGTCAGTACATCACCAAGATCCCAGAAATGCAAGACCTGCAGTGCTCAAGCCTCAGAAAACAAGTGGGGCTTCAGTGGCTGCCAACACGTCCCTGTAAGTGCTGACCAAGGGTGGGTGTGCAGAATTGCTTCCCAGCGTTTGGATTTTTAACATTCTCCGTTTCTTCAAAGAGCAACGCTGCAGCAAAGAGATTCTGGTGCCTGGGAGTTCGGTGCCTTTGGAACAAATCCTCAGTGCTTCTTCAAACCTGGATTCCAATCAGTATGTACCTATAAAAAAAGGAAAATGCAGAACAAAAGCTTTGATCCAGCGAGGTTTTGAATACTCTGGCTCAGCTCCACATTACACAAACGCAAGCTGAGGTTAAATTGTGTGAGTCGACTTTGATAGAACTGCTCATGTGTATAAAGTGCTCTGGGCTTCATTTTGTCGGTGCCAAGTGCTGGGCACCTAGCAGGGCTGAGACCTTTGCTCTCGTTCCTTTTGGTGGGTTGGAGTTGTGAAATTCATCCATTTTCAGGAGAGCCGTGGAGGAGACTTGGGAGGTTTCTTCAGCACACAACGGTGATGGAAACAACACGAATAAAAGAGAAAAAGCGAGGGCTGGTTCAGAGTCGCTTGAGAATTACCCACATTTAAAGGTCTCTTCTTGGCTACCAGACTGGTGCTTCCTGGGTTTAAGGAGGGACTGCGGCTGTTCATTAACTCACTGGCTGCACACCAGGAGCTGTGGTCGTCTTCTGAAACAATGCGAGCATCTTCATCAGGCCGGCGTTTTACCAACTCGTGTGCACCTGGAAACAGAGGCAGCGGATTGAAGGACAAGCAGCATCAGTAGGGTGAAATCAAGTTAAATATTGAAAACGCTCACAAAGAGACTCAAACACTTTATAGACCAGTAAAATAAATCCTGCCTCAGTAATGCCTCGTTCAGAACAAATGCATTTTGTGTCCCAGCTGTTTATCGTGTGCCAAGTAATGTTACCAGACCAGGAGAAAAACCGCAATAATAAATGATGATTGTGAGAGTTTTGGGTTGTAAAACTCTGTAGATGTGTGTGTGTAGAGGAATGAAAATGCTTTCAAAACTAAAGTTGTATGCAAACAGCATGTAAGCAAAACTACTAAAAAAGTTAATGTATTTTTTTCAATAAAATATAAACGAGACAGCTCATTTCATTAGTTGCGTCAATAATTACAATTTCCTTAGTTTTAAGAAGCAATGGTACTCTTGCTTCTAAAATTGACGTTCTTCAAATTTGCCACTTGGTGGTGCCAGCTTGATTTATAAATCCCAGCTGGGAGCCGAGAGGAGATGCTGAAATCACACCCGAGGTGCGAGCCGTGAGCTCCGAGCGTGCCAAGCTGGGACCATCGATGCCACGAGAGTCTCCGCATCCGCGAGGACCACGCTTCTAGAACATCTCCCAGGCCGTGCAGCCAGCCAAAAATATTCGGTGATATTCCAGGCACTGTGCAGAAGGCACCTTTTGGAGTCGTGGAGGCTGCTGCAGGTGTGCTGCTCGCAGTAACCAAGTGTTATTTCTGCACGGGTGTGACTGGCGTAGTTCCTGTGCGGCTTCTATTTTAATGCTGCTGAGTTGTTAAGTATTTATCATCGAGGTGTGCTTCCTCGAGTTCAAGGGAGGCCACAGGAAGGGCAATGGTCATTGTAAATGTAAATAAAACAAAAGACCCATGCAATTAATTCAATCTTGCTCTGGTTTTGTTTTAGTTGCCAGGCTGCTCTTAGTCAGACTTCAAGTTACTATGTTTTATTAATATTTCTCAATGTATCACAGTGTTTCAGTGTTTAGCATTGAACTTTTATTTGCACCACTCTTTATAACATCTTTTTTTTTTTTCTCTTTCTCTCTCTCAATACTGCAGTTCCAAAAGAATTGGTGGAGCTTCACTTGAAACTGATGAGAAAGATTGGGAAGTCTGTCACAGCAGATAGATGGGAAAAATATTTGATCAAGGTACAATATGCACGATGTCTTCTGCGCTGCTGCGGTACGGGTACGATGAGCTGTTGTGTCAGCAAGCCCTGGGATGAATTACAGCCAACCTTGGGCTGCCTTGTGGCCAGCATCTGTGTGCGTGCCCAGACTTTGGTTGTGTAAGATCCCAGCTTAACTTTCAGTCTGCCTGGGCTTGTACAAAAAGCTCTGAAAATAGACATCATCTTCTGGGGATAAAAGATTCAGTAGCCTGCAACCAGGCTGAGTTGAGCAGAAGGTTAACGTCGTAACTCCTCATTTTCATATCAGTTGTTTGGTCACGATTGAATTAGCGTGGTTTGGTTGGTAGTTACAGGGCTAACTACATGGAGCTCTCGTACCACATGCTGATAGTAAATGAAAATAATGCAGTGGTTTATGTCAGCGTGCTCAGAATGGTGCAGCTAAGACGAAAATGTAGTTAAGCCTTAGTAAAAATAGAGCATCCCGTTATTTTATGTAATCCTATACTGTGGGTGTGCCTCTGTTGGCACCTTACGTGCAAATAGGTCTTAGTCTAAAGCATTTACACTACTTCATAAAATAAAAATATACAAATAGTCGAATAGATTGGCATTTCCCCTCCAGAGACCTTGCTCCACGAGCCTTTTAGTTCACGGAAAAGTAGGCTTGGTGTTGTCTGCACAGCCAGGACTGCATCTTGCTCAGAAATACAGCGTTATGGTACTAGCAGCAAAACAAATAACGGCACTTAGCAGCTCCAGTTAGGGTTTGCCCCCTGAAGTGCTATCTGCCAGCTTTAGAGAGGCAGGAATTTGCCCCCAGGTTTGCGTGGTCTTAGGATGATGGTGTATATAGGACTGGGAGCGTGTCAGGAAGCAGCCTGCCGAATGGCCCGAGGTTAAATCTCACCATTTCACCAGCTGGAAAGTGTTTATGCTAATGTTTTGCAATAATACCGTAATTCATGCAACTGTCGTGCATCCGTGTATTACCAAGTTCCATGGTTACCAAATTGTGTGAAATTCATTCATTTACCCAAAGGCCATGGCAGCGAGCTGAGAAAACCTCCCTGACTGGAGAACGGGTAAATCCCACTGAAGCAGTTGTGTGGCAAGCAGAAAGAGGGGAGAAAAAAAAAACAAGTTTATGAGGGAATAGTCTGGAAATTCTTCCTTCAGCAAGGATGGGAGAGTGATAAGGAAACCTTCCCACCCACCCCTGCTAAGGCCAATAATCAGGAATAATTTCTGTTTCATTTAGCAGTCTCCACAGCTCACTTGATATTTATTCTAGCCGGCGGTTCAAAGAAGTCTCGAGAACAAAGGAATTTGAATATAACTAATAGGAAAGGTATGCTAATACAGTCCCCGTTTCCAAAAGGTATAGTTAGTTTAGGAAAACAACCAAGAACATTAATAAATGCCACAAAAACCAAGAAAAATGGAAGTATCTGAGTACCACGTCTTTTCTGCCCCGCTTGTTAGAATTCAGGTGTCTGACCCTGGGTAGTCCCACCCAAGCAGACTCCCCTGCTGTGTCTTTCACCTTCCCGTTTTCCTTGTTTAAAGGGAACGTGTGGAGCACGGTAACAGTAAGTGTCAGGTGCCATCGTAGCTGCTTGGGAAATCTTTGAGAGATGTGTCTCAACGCCTCTTTTACAGGGCGGGAAGGTACCGGCCTGTCTGTAGCCTGCGGAAAGCAGCCGTTCCCGCCAGCAGCAGGAGTTTGATCGGTGCAAAATGTCTCCTCTGTGAAGGCAGAGACCAACATTGCAGTGGAGTCTGAATCCATGAGATCTGTATTTCAGGGCTGTGACAGCACTTGTCAGGAGAAAGCGTGATCATCTGGGTTTTAATTGTCAAAACATAGTCGGTTCAGCTGGAGCCAGATGCCTCATTGGCCCTTACGTCTCTCGAGTTGTTGCTTTCACAGTCATTTGCTTCCGAAGCACACGAAACTTCTCATTATTGCTTTCATACTTAATGAGCAGGCAATGAACAGTGACTGGCACGTGCCCTTAGCGAGGGGGTTGAGGAACAGTTTCCCAGCATTCTTCGTGTTACAGCATAGGAAATGAGAGAGAAGGTAGAGGAACCTCATTTTGTGACTGTCAGGTCTGTGCCAGAGAGGTACTTGCGTCATGTCCCTTAGCCACTGAGCAGGGAAAACTGCTCCTCAGCAGGCTTACCATCATCAGAGCACCATCTTCTCTGTTCTCTGGAGGTCACAGAGTCAGAGGATGCTTTATGGTGTGGCTGAGCCAATCTTACTGTAAGCTGATGCCCCAAATTTCCGTTTCCTGGGCAGTCCTGAACCTTACCTCTGCTGAGCCCAGAGTGAGCTGGTTTAGGCACCGCAGCCAGCAAAAAAGCAACTCTCCAAATAAAAAAGGAGAAACAGTTTTCTGCTATTTTGTCTGCCTTAACTAACTTAAGCTATGGGGCTCGTTAAACAATCGGTGTCAGCAGTAGGGACAGCGTGGCGGTGGGGACAGGAGGCAGACCACCACCTTGCTTGGTTATATCCCATGTTGAGCTTTACAGCACCTGTGGTAGGTGAAATTTAGGGTTATTTTTTGCTGCTGTTTCCAGAGAAAGCTGCTTTCAGACGTGATTTCCAAGCTTTTTAGTAGAACACCATCTTGGTGGTGGTGATAAATCGGGAGCCAAGCTGTTTTCTTTGAGGATGTTCATCAGGGCTGTGGTTCCTTGCAGACTGGAGTGCAGAAGCACCTCATGTACTAATTCGGACAGTCATCATTCAGCAGGGGCACTGCAAAACCTTCTCTCCTGGAGATGTAGCCGGGATTAGCTCTCACCTCCTTCTGCTCTTCCCACCAGAGCAGCCTCGCTGGCTGGAGATCACCCTGCTGTGTCTTCAACTGATAGCAGCTGCTGGATTTTTGCTTGTGACTTCTATTTCCACAAGAGTTGTCTTAAGCATGCCTGACTTGTTCAGGGAGAAGGAATTCCTTCTGCACTGTTATTATTGGAACACCCCCCAGACTCTGTCTTGTCCTGTCCTGCTGCTTTTTCCATGTTCTGGGCTTTGTCCACATTGGTGGTACTGAATTTATTTGCTTTTGAGTAAATCGAGGTTGGCTACGCTTACGATATTTTAAAATCTATTAAATGGCTTGAGGCTCAAGATACTTACGCCCAATAATTTCACAACGTGGATTGAATATCAATTTTACTTCTTACCTGCAGTGCAGTTGTAGGACACGTAGGTCCCAGGAGAGCCTGGCAGCTTACTTGGGAAGTTCTGCAAAGACGTACTAAGAAACCATGGCCACTCCAGAGGATTTATATTCTAAATAGACAAAACAGAGAAAAACAGAAGATTTTGCACAGCAAAGATGAGAATAACTTCCCAGTTCAGTGTTGTGCAGCCTGATTTAAGAGGTTTAGAGAAATTGGTAGTGGTCAGGGCCATAATGATACATTCCTCCATGGAGGTTTGCCAGTGCCTGCTGACCTATCCCAGTTTTGGTTTGATTTTGGTGCCAGGTTTTTTCACTTGCAGTCCTGAAGGGATCACGTGTAATTTTTATTGCAGTAAGGTATTATTATTACTAAATTTTAAAGTTTACTTTCATCCGCTAACCCTCCCAACCGTAATATTTTGTTTGTGACAGATATGCCAAGAATTCAACAGCACGTGGGCTTGGGAGATGGAAAAAAAAGGATACCTAGAAATGAGTGTGGAGTGCAAACTGGGGATTCTGAAGGTACATGTTCAACTGAGTTTCTAAATGTTGTTTTTCCTCACTTGCTTGAATATCCTGGGGATTTGGCTTTCTCAACTCAATGAAGCACCTTGCAAATTTAGCTTGATGGAACCTTAAGTGGATATATTAAATGTGGAGCTGATCTTGTACCAGGCGCTCTGTTCGTTGTAGTGGGACAGGCCCAAACAGAAACGCTTTGCTTGCGTACCTCTCATGCTCAGACTTTCATACATTATTTCTCTTCATATTTTGATGTTTTAACAGTCTTTCTATTTTCTCATGTTTCCAGTATCTCTGTGAATGTCAGTTTGATGACAATCTAAAGTTTAAAAATATAATTAATGAGGAGGATGCTGATGCCATGCGTCTTCAGCCCATTGGTCGAGACAAGGATGGACTGATGTATTGGTATCAGCTAGATCAAGAGCATAATGTCAGGATGTACATAGAAGAACAGGATGACCAGGATGGATCCACATGGAAGTGCATTGTTAGGTATTCCTTTTTTTCTCCCCCTTTTTTTTCCCCTGTATTTTGTTGTTGTTGACTGGGTTCAGAAATTTATTTCAATAAATCTCCGTTTCTCACAGAGGAGACTCACAGTAGCCAGATTTTCTGCCTTCACGTGTATGATTTAGTGCAAAAATACGTACAGAAATGGCTCACTGATCTGTGGGTAATAGCTAATGAGTTTTATGCTCAATCAAGCTATAGAGGATGTATGGAAGAGGAACCAAGAGAAGGCTGCCTTGAGGACAGTAGCTCCATATTGCTTCCTGGCATGCTGAGGGCCTTAGGAGATGGAGGGGGCACTGATACTTTTTTAACTTGTGCTCTATTAAGTTAATTACAGGTGGACAGTTTTGTTCTAATGAGAATTACGCTGCAAATTTAATTTAATGAAGCTAAAAGCATCGTTGGCAATCCAGATAGGTATAAAACCCTTTCTGGAGTAGAATTCAGCTCATAGATCACTGAAGATGAGGTATGTGATGGAGATGCAGGCTGACATATAAATGACTCAGTGCCCCTGGGTCGCAGCTGCTGCAAATTGGTCTGATCATATTTTAGTCATCTTCCTTTGTGATTCGTGTTACATACTTTTTTCTTACACTTTCCTACTTATATATGAGATTTTTCCTAATGAAAAAGTAATTAATTTTGTGTGTGGTTTTTTCATATCTACCAGTTACCCATTTTTAATTTATCTCTGTGCAAACTTTCCTTTTTTCAACTGATGAGTTCCAAGTGGATTTAGAACTGGGCTCGACAGAATCAGCTCTGACTAAAAAATACACAGAGCTGCAGAAATAGATCGTAAAAATAATACACATTATTTAATTTTTATTTTTCTGTTTGTAAATTTTAACTTTGATGGCCGTAGCTTGTTCACATATCCTTAACCTTAGTAACATTGGTAACCAGGGCAGTCACGCAGAATGGTTTGAATCACTGTCAGTGGGCCATAAAGCGATAAGCCTCACCACCAATGAAATTTAGACAGCTGTTGTGGGTGAATAAAGTGTCTAAACAAGCCAGCAAAGAGCTGAGCAGTGTTTATCTTCTTCCTACATTGTAGACTGCAGAGGTCAATGCCAAAAGCTGAGAAAATCAGGCTTCTGCTGGGAAGGTTCTGACACACTTAGAGCAGAAAAACACGGAAAGGCATTATGAAACCTGAAATGCTTTTAAACCTGTGAGATTCTACGTGTCAGGCTTGTTGTACTTCCTGTCTTCCTTTTATTTCTGTAGTTGACTAGTTGTTGAGTGTTGATTTTGAAAAAGAAAATGAGTCTTATTATTCTAGTCTGTTAGGAAAACAATGAATGTGTTTAATGATCACTCAAATTCATTATCTATTAAGGCTGTTTTTTTCTAGTTAAATGGCCAGCTTAAATAAGGAGTTAAAGTACACTGGGATTCACACACACACAGATACACAAGTATTCTCTCACTATCATGGTAGTTGGAGTTTTGTAGACATCTTCGTATCATTTCCCAAATGTATTTAGGATGGGCTGTTTTAAAAAGCATCTAAAATATTTAATTGCTTTGAAAATTTCACTTGAATGATGTGGTTGCCCTTCTGCTGCACAGGCAGAAAGCTTACAGCTTCCCCTCCGCTGAGATAAAGAAGAAAATGCAAAGCAAAACCAGTGAGGATCGTAAGGGAACGATGAATGAAAGAATAACAAATAGTAGTGGCTTGGATCCAGGCCAACAGGACTTGAGTTGGGATAGATAAAGTCCTTCCAAAAAAAAAAGTAGTTTTATTTTGGTAGGGTTAAATTGGAAAGTTTCTGAACGCAAAGCTGCAGTCGCTGGTAGGACAGGCATTTCACTCTGCTTGTATGGAAGGTTTTCAGGGCAGTGTTCATTTAAGCAGATGGTGTTTGTTTATTTTTAATGAATCCCTTTGGGGTGAGTGAGTAAGTGGCTTATCAGACAATATGTTTTTTCTTCCATCATCTAGAAACCGAAATGAGCTTGCAGAGACCCTTGAGCTCTTGAAAGCACAAATTGATCCTGCCCTGTTGAAAAACAACAATTCTCAGCAGGAGAATTCGTCACGTGAAAGCCCAAGCATAGAAGATGAAGACACCAAAAAGGGTGAAGAAACAGCGACACAAGGTTTTCTGCCTTTTCTCAAATTTTAAATGCAGTGCTGTGGCAGTGTCAGAATTTTCAACTTGCTGAAAAGTTACTGTTTTAGATTAGGACCTTTTTTTAAAAAATACGTGTTTCTGTTCATAGTAAATCAAGTAAATACTGAATAGTTTGATAAATATTACTGAACTTTTTAAGTGCGTATTTAGGCTCATGAGTTATTTATAAAAAGAGAGATGTGTATAAGTTGTTTTCCAAGTAATTTTATTTATGTTGTACATTTTGAATAGTATTGTAAATACTTGTCATTGTATGCTTTTGTGGAGCATCGAACTGTTGCCCAGCTTTTCCTGTTCTAAATACATTAAAATTTCAAAAAGAAAAAATCTGTTTGTGCAATGCCATGATTGAAGTCAATACAGTATTGTGTATGTGGTTCGTTTTTACTTTAGAGTTTGAATCAAAAAATAGGCTTTTTCCTCAATTATTTCACAATCTACACAATTTTTCAAGAAGATGCGAGTTTAAGTCGAATCAATTTGAAATACTAAAATATTTCTATATGAAGTGGTCTTTAGCTGCCTCTACCACATTGCTTTTACCAGCAAATAACCTTTTTTCCTTCCTTATTATCATGTCATTGCACATATTAAATATCTTGCTTGACTCGGTGGTTTGTGCATTGGTTTTACTAGCTGTCAGTTAGCCTGAAATGTTCTGTTACAAAAATCTGATCTTTTAAAGGTTAGGAGAAACTAAAAGCTTGTTATTCCAAGTAATTTTACACCAGTTACTACTTGGTGTTAACGTTTTGTTAAACTACAGGAAAAGATTTGCTCAATCAGAAACAAGGTTTAAGGATTCCAAATCTGTTTAATTTAATTAGATATACAAAATTGGCAAAGACCTGTCATTGTTCTGAGTACCAAAGATGAACACTTGCTATCTCATTCCCGTTCTTTGGAAACAATGTGGAACAGAAGAAATAAATGCAACATTTAGATAAATATTTGGTTTTGTTTAGGAAATATCTAAAGGCTAGGGTAGAATTTGTAGTGAACTGGGACAAACTCCAGGAGAATTGTGTCTCTAAAATGTTTCCAGTATCTACCTTTGCATTTAAGTGACAGCACATTCTGCATAGTTACTGTTACTGCAGAATTAATTCTGCAAAGTACCGATCTTGTCTTTGTCTCACTAAAAATCAGTCAAGCCAAATTAAATCGTTTAATTGAGATCTCCACTTCAAATATGATTTTACTTTAAATTGAATTCAAGAGAAGCCATTTGAAAAAGTTTAATAAATGATCCCACTTTGGGACAAGTCCCAAAGTCCTAGTGCACCCTCAGCCATCCAGTGTCACCTGGATCACTACTTACGCTAATTAGCATGCAAAATCACTCCTAGGCACTAAGCCCATATATGTAACCAATAATGAAATGATTTACATGTTCTGTGTTGTAAGTGCAGTCTGTGTATACACAGAGCTTTGATCATTTCAGTTGAGAAGCTTTAGTAATTCTTCCTATTAATCCATGGACTGTACTCAAATTGTAGGAAAACCTTAAAGCCCTTCACAGGTACTATGAAAATTTATCCAAAGGACTCATACCCATTTGCTTTGGCTCACACTACTGCAGACAAACGTCTTCAGAGAGGCAGCTTTTATCTTTATATTACAAGAGCTCAGAGTGGTGATCACCTCTAGGAGGGGGGAAAAACAGTCTTGAGCCTTCAGACTAACTGCTGCTGGTGTGCTGAGATGCATCTCTCACTCCTTTGTGAACTGCTGAGACTTATTTGGATACAATGCTTTGCATTTGAAAACATGATAAAATGTACGAATTCCTCCTCACCACTCTTCTCTTTTGTAAAATGCTTGTTTTCTTTAAATGTGATTAATTCAACTGTCACATACTTTGCATATTTCGAACCACTTTGTGAAGCTCTCATCTTGGAGAAGAATTACACTAGTGCGGAGGGAGAGGGGTGAGGTAGAAGAAAGAAAAAACATCCTTTTGTTTGGAGTTTTGACATGTTTGCAATAACATCTTCCAGGTGGTGGAAGATAGTGTTACAGCGTATGCAGTGCTATCATGTTTGCTTTTTCTAATTAGCTCTATCCCTAGCTGACTCAAAAAGTATGGCAAAATAAAAACCCCAAGATATTAAGTGGCTTTAGTAGTGATAAGTAATAGGCTGAAATACAGAGCAACACAATAAGTGTATGGTTTCTTCTGGATGCTGGAAGTGTACTTTAAGCCCTAATGATCCAAAATTGCCTAAGCAAAGCAGGCATCATCTAATTCTTTAAGCTCTGCAGGATTTTCTGGTATATGCTGCTGCTTGCTGTGCATGTCTGAGAAATGGCAAATGAAGTGAATGTGGACTGTTACCTGTCCCGTGCGTTTTGACAGTACATAGGAGATGAATTCATTGCCTAGGAATGGAGAATCCAGGTGAATTTTGCCATCAGCCCCAGTGTTCGATATTTGCCATTTTCTCTGAAATGTTAGAATATAATAGCTAGATATTTTTTGAAATAAAAATCTGTACAAACAGGGAACTGAAATGACTGTGGAATTTCACTTGAAGAGCATGGAAGCTCACACCGTGTTCTGGTTTCTGAAAGAAATCAGAAACTTAAACAAGACTTCTCTAAGTTGATGCTTCACATGCTCTCTGCTGAGGTTTTACGTGTCAGTTCTCGGAAGGTCCTGTGATACTACTGAAGAAGGAGTTGAGATGTCTGTATAAATGAGGATATAAGCATAGAATTCTGCTGATACCTTCTGAAATTTAGGTTTATCTTTGTATATAACTAAACTGAACCGTGATTCTAAAAATTGGCAGCCTCCTTGTTTAATGACAGCACTAGACAAAACCAGCCTCCTAATCATTCCAGGAGAGAAGATTTGTTTGTGGGGCACTTGGATTGTTGTTGTTTTTAGATACACCTTCATTTTGATGGATGCTATTTGTAACCCTGTATATCCCCTGGTTTTGTTTCATAGTTGTTTTTCTCTGTCAACAGAAAATCAGTTAAAAATCAAAGAAGAAAAAGAGGAGGTGGAGGAACAGCCCAAGGAACTGGAAAATCTTCCTCTTCCTGTGGTCAAAGAAGATGAAAACACAATGAAAATTGAGAAGGTGGAAGAAAAAGAAATTATAAAATTGCCAGTAATAGTAAAATTAGAGAAACCTTCAGAATACAATGAAGAAAAGCAAACTGTCAAAGAGGAAAGCGACTCCTTTAAAGAAAATGTCAAGCCTATTAAAGTAGAAGTGAAGGAAAACAAAATAGAACCAAAAGACTTAAAAGATGTAAAAAGTTGTACTGACAAAATAGCAGTTCACGAGCCGGAGAGGTTAGAATTTTGTGTTAATGTCAAAACTCCCCAGGAAATTGTGGAGAAGTCTGTGGAAGAAAGCGAGAAACTTAAAAATGACCAGCAGGCAAAAATACCACTTAAAAAGCGAGAGATCAAGCTGACGGATGACTATGACAGTCCGATAAAGGGCTCCATATGTAAATGTGTTACTCCAACGAAGGATGTCTTGAAGGAAGAAGGAAAACCAGAAGAAGAAACTTTTAAGAGAGTCCCTACAATTACTGCCTTGTGTCCTGATGGGAAAATACTAGTGAACGGAGAGGTTAGCAGTGAAAAAATAACACCAAGTGTCATACAAAACAATAAGTCAGAGCACTCTGTTATTACAAAAGAAGACAGCAACTCATTAAAAGAGAAAAATGGTAATAAGAGTGGTGAAAAGATCTCGGACTCCCTAAATTCTGTTAGTAGAATTATAAAAGCATGTGAAGTTGAGAAAAACGCAGTAACTGTGGTGAAAGAGGTAGGGGCTGTGGTCTCTGAGCTTTCTAATCAGAAAGTGCCTTTAAAGGAGGAATCTAGTCCTGTGGAAAAAGAGTCCCTCGACAATGCAGCTGCTGAAACAGTAGTGGAAGAATCTTCAAACTCTGAAGACTGTGCCAAAAATACTGAAGAGAAGCTAGCCGTGATAATCAAAAAGGACAGACTACCGCCACCCAAAGAGTGTTTAGAGAAGCTAGAAAAGGCCACAAATGCATCTGCTCCTGCAGAACTGCCCAAGCCTGCGCTGCCTGATGAGGAGGCTTTGAAAAGCAGTAGCGAGCCTGAGGAGAAACCTGATTCTCTGAAAGCTGCTGAGACGCCTCCTTCATCTACTTCGCCTGTTACTTTGGAGAAGTCTGGTTTAGAAACAGAGGGTTCCGATACTAAGCCTGCTCCCCCTGAGGAGAGCAAAGTAGAAGAAAAAGCCCGCCCTGAAAAACAAGAGGAAGAGCCTGAAGCTGCCAAGGCAGAGCCTGATGGATTAGATGATGCTCACGCTTCTAATCTAGAGGACTCCTCGGAGAGTAAAAAGGAATCTCCTGTACCTAAAAGCAAATTTAAATATAAACTAGTTTCTGAAGAGGAAAGCTGTACAACAGACAATAAGGAAATCACTTCTGAAAGACAGAAGGAAGGAATTAAATTAACAATTAGGATCTCAAGTAGGAAGAGAAAGGCAGAAACGCCACCAGAAGAGGTCAGCATTGGCCGCACGTTACGGCGATCTCCCAGAATATCCAAGCCTACCCCTAAAGTTGTGGAGACTCGGGATCAGAAATCTGAGAAAAAACGACCCGAAGAGGATGAGGAGAAACCTGCAGCAGCACAAAAGCAGGAACGAAAAGAAGATGCAAAAAAACAAGAGAAGGAGTCAAATTCTAAAGTTAACAAGGTAATACGGTTTTTCTTCTTGGGAATAGAGATGATTGTTTTATCTGTAAGGAGGATATGAGTTTACATAAGAATACGAAGGATTACATTCCTTTGGTCAACTTGTGCAAGGAACTAGCTTTGCGATCCAGTCAGTGGACTCGACCAATCTAAAAACATCCCCTAAGGGAGCACTAATTATATCTGTTAATTTACCAGCTTGTAAAATCTTTCATTTAAGCCAAACAAAGTAGACCAGTGAAGTGAATTCTCCTAACAAATGACACGATCAGACCCGACTGAGGCTGAGTGGCTGCATGGGGACGTGTAGCTCCTGTGGATTTTCTAGAGGGATACTTGGTCGATATGAGGATGATCATAAGCAAAAAAGGAACAAAGCAAAAAATGGTGAAGAATAGCATGTTAGGACTTCTGCTTCTAGGTAAAGCTAAAGTTAGTGTTGTGGTGGCTTCATGATGTAATTAGCTCTTATACATGGGATAGACAATTTATACTATGGATGGAGGTCTTTTTTCATGACAAACTTGTCATTGTGGGGCATAGATCTTATGTCAGGTAAATATAGTACAAGGAGCTAAATGTGTGTATGTATAGTTCTTCTAAATCTAATTATAAACACCTTTTATTAACTTATTTTCCATATGTATCTGGATATGGAGTGCAAAAGAGAAAGAGGGAATAAAGAGGCTGTAATTTTAAGTATACTCTTGAAATCCTATTAATTTTTTCACTACTACACGTTTCCTTACTGATTTTATAGTTCTATCAGCACATTCACATGTTTAGAAAATTCTTTCACATATTGCAATGCTGAATAACCTTCCTGAAAAGAACAGCTCATTTTACTGTGAATAATAACATTTATACTGAAAAATTCTGCATATATCCAAAATAATTAAATGCAATAATGGAAGTGAAATAAAATGGTAGTAGGGATTGTAAGTTTTACAAGTAGTTTACATTTTGAAATACTGTTGCTATAATTTGATCTTTTTTTTTTTCAAGATACAGAGATCTAAGAATGCTTAATTTTGTAGAGAATTTTAAAAAATTATGTCACAGGAAGAAGCTTGATAACACTACGCCTCTGACATTTTATGAAAATACCCAAATCTTTAATTGGATATTTTACGTTCCTTCTCTTTCTAAAAGGGCTCTTTAAAAAGAGATTTGAAATGATGGTGACAGATGAGGAAGCCTAAAATTAAATTAATACTCTCATGGATTTAGAGCACAATTTGCCACGGAGCTTTAATGAACAGTAAAATCGCTTAAGAGCAGGAAATGAATGTTAAGAACTGAAACTTTACCAATATGACAAGTACTGCTATGGAATGAGTGCATCCTGCAGGAGAAGTAGAATATTTTGTACATTCCAGTTTATGTAGCTGGTTCAGATCAATCAGTCGTTTAGTCAAAGCTGAAAGATGATTTGAACTGAAAAGCCTAAGAAAGTTCTTTTCCTTTTTCAATGTCTGGGAAGTAAAATATATTTGTGAGAGCGTGATGTTTATGAGAAGCAAGACAGTTAACTGCAAGAAAAGTTTCTTTTTTCTTACGTTGTTTTAAAATATCCTGGTTGTAGAATGTAGTTTTAGCTCATACGAAATGATATAAATATGTACTTGTATGGTGCACTGCTTTTATTTCAGCAAATTGTGCCTATCTTAGAAGAATGCATCAAAAGCAGTTAAATTTATATACTTTTTAGAGTGCAAACATGTTTCCTAAAGCAAAATGAAAAACTGTGTATCCAGAAAAAATAAATGACCAAATATTCTGTTTGGATTGAGGGAAAATGAAGGAACTTTAAATGTAGAATTCACCTTGTGCACAAACAAGGTTGCTTTTTCAAAGTGGGAGAAAAGAGGCTGAGTCACCAATCTGTCGTCCTATTTTTAAGCCTCATTTGCAAATCTCTTTCCGCAGGTAGATAGTATTTTTCTCCCTTCGCTATCCTGTTGAACTTAAGGCTCTCTGAATGGTAATCTGTTCATTGAAATGCTCTGTTGTGAATTTAAAACTCTCGTGGTTGAGATGAATCACTTCACTATTGAGCCTAATATTTTTTTAGGATCTGGGAAGAAACTGTAAGTTTCCTTTGTGTTTTCTCTTTGAAATGGTGTCGCTCCTAGAGAAGCAAAGTTCGGTGGACGGGTACACGGACACGTGGCAGGTGGAAATACTCAAGTAATGAAGACAGCGAGGACTCAGAGAGTGAAAAAAACTCTGATGAGGAGGAGGAAGAGGAAGAAGAGGAGGAAGAAGAAGCCGCACCTGCTGATGATGATGAGCCATGCAAGAAGTGTGGCCTTCCCAACCACCCTGAGCTGGTAGGCTTTGGGAGAAAGCTTCTCGAGTGTTTTTGGTAGTTTGGAAGAGTGTCTGAAGGCACATCATTCTTTGGGGTGGCTGTATGTGGAATACCCTCTAGGTTTGGGGTAAAAAAGCCATGATGAAAGATGAGTTAACCTTTAACAAGGAGAGAAGGACATGACTTCTTTTGTTTACCACCTCTGAAATGTCTTTTACGAGCTACAACACTGAGAATTGAGCTGGGTGAGGCTTCGAGGTTGCTCCTGCAACTTCAGTGAATACAGAAAAGACAACATTAAAAAAAAAAAAAAAGCAGTGCCTTGTGTGCAATCCAGTATCTTGTGACAGGGTTGGAGCTACGTAGTTGCTCCAGCTGGATCAAGCTGCACATCATCCTGAGGACTGGATACAGCAAAATCACCTGAAGAAAGAGCACGACAAGCTTTCACTAATGTTGGTGGTTCTGGTTCGTTGGTAGTAGATATCATCATGAATTCCTCTGTTTTATCTGGGAAATCACAACGTGCGGTTTTGCTATGACTCCACAAAATGAGCACGTTCTCAGGTGTGTGACAGATTCCTAGTACAGCTGAGACACAGAACATTAGGATGTTAGAGGTAAATACTGCAACAGATACTCACACAGCTTATGTGAGTTCTAATGGAATGGGATCTCCAGAGATTTTTTTACCCTAAACAGCAATCCTAATAGCTGCCTAGTTCTGTATATCCCCGGCAGCCTGCGAGGCTTTATCTCTAGCTTTTATCTCTACCATCCTGGACATGAAATCATCCTGTCTGAGGAAATTGCCTCAGATTGCTCAGGCTCCCTGCACATGGCCAGGTTTCCCTCGTGTAGACGTGAGCACGCAGGGAAAGCCGCTCACACCACATCTTGTCCAGATGTAGTTTTCCACTTAGGCCGGGGTCTGGAAAGCATTACCAGATTCCACAGTACGGGCACACGCTCTGCGTAGCCCGGTAGTGCGAAGTGCCTGCAAACACAACACGAGACAGAATCTGGTGTTAAAGTGGAAAACTGTGATACATAAACTTACCCATAAAAACCACCCCTGGCCCTGGAAACATGGAGTAATAAGCGACAGAGGATTTTGGGGGGGTTTTGGCACAGCCCAAAGCATTTATGGAGCGCTTCTGTGTTGGCAGGGAAAACACTTCTGGAGCTTGTTACATGCTGTGAATGCCAAAAGATACTCATGATTTGTTTTGTTTCAACAGATTTTGTTATGTGACTCCTGTGACAGCGGATACCATACAGCCTGCCTTCGCCCTCCTTTGATGATAATTCCTGACGGAGAATGGTTCTGCCCACCTTGCCAGCACGTATGGACCCTCTTCGACTTTCCTTTCAGCTTTGCACTTGTGGAGTGTTCTTGGGAGTTTAACGAGTTCTTTCCTTCTTTCATCTTTCTGTTTTAAAGCAGACTATGATGGTGTGATGATCTGCCCCTTAGCCATCAGTAAAACTGAGTTTTGTGGGGTGTTTTCCCTTTCCCTTTCTTTCTTCTGTTAGTGATGAATGACTACATGTTGCTGGTGTGTACTCCAGCCACACTGTGTTTTCCTAGAGTTTGTTAAATAATGAGAATAATATAATACTAAAAGTATAATACCTTATTTTTTTCCCAAAAGAAATATGGTGTTGGCATCTGGGAGGGGGAGCAGTAAGCAGCAAGGAATATATACATATAAAATAAAGTGACCACAGCAAGCAGCTCTTTTTGATGTGCTGTTCTCTGGAGACATTTGCTCAAAAGCTGGTAGAGAAAGCTGCTTTCTGATGGGTTTCACCATCTAGTTAGCTTCTGCTGAGAAAGGCCGTGTTGTCCCTGTCAAGTAACGGCCACTTTTTTGAAGGTTAGAAACTCCTTTTGAAAAAAAAAAATAGAAAAAGAAGAAAAAATTGGTGCACATGCCCAGTTCCTAAAATAAAAAGCAAGATTTGCAGAAATGATGCTTGGAAGGATAAGCCAAAGAACGTGTGATGCTGTTCTTGTCAAATTAACGGGGAACCTTCCTGTGCGTGTTTTCAGCATAATCTGCCCATCTGCAGAGGAAAAGTCCTTTGCCAGAAGGGCTGTTGCTCTACAAAAAGCAACACCAGCCATGGCATGATATTTCAGTTCTCTTCTGAGAAGTGTTTTTATTTAAGTAGGCACGATTTGGAATAGTAAGAATGTTTTCCTTACACGATTTCCTATTGCAGCTTGCAGTTAAAACATCTCCTCGCTTTGTTGCTGTTTGATATTTTTTAATGTGAAAAATAACAAATCTGTGAAAGAGTGAAGATCCTTGGACATGGCGCAATAAGGCCATGTTCATGAAACAAGGCACAATTTGTCCATAAAAAGTCATTTTTACATACTGCTCCTTGCTTATTAAATGCAATATGGAATATTTGCTGAGAAAGCGATGCTGAAATGTGCCCCTACTTTTTTCCTGTGGTGCCCATAGACTCGCATGCCGTCCAGAGACTCAGTGACAAACAGAATCCCTCTTTGCACACTCAGCTTCACGTGTGTATATTATGTATGTCTGTGAAATCTTTAGGCTTCTCTGAGGCTGTGTTACAAATACCAACAAAATGTGATACTAATATGGAAATACGTTTATCATATTAACCATCTTCAATACTTGTTTGAGGTGCATTGCTTCCTACAGTAAATTGCAGTTACTGGAAGGATGCTTCTCTAAAGACATTCATGCCCAAGCACACACGTGCTTTAGGAAGACAGTCTTTGCTTTAAGCCTCGTTCATCAAAGAGCCTCCAGTGTAGAAGCATTCACCCTTCCTCCAGATATCAGTTTGACAAATATAGAAATAGCGAATGAAGTGTCTGAACATTAGACCAAAATGGTTAGGAAAGAAGCTAATGCTGTGTTTCATTCCCTTAGAAATTACTCTGTGAGAAATTAGAAGAACAATTGCAAGACCTGGATGTTGTCTTAAAAAAGAAGGAGCGTGCAGAACGCAGGTACTGCTCTTTGAACTTGCATTGACGAACCCGGGACTGGGGAGGGAGGGATAAAAGAGACTGCAAACCAGTGAGACCAGCTTTGTCTTCCCAGTGGTTACAGAGGTTTTGGTGGTGCAGCGCTGGGAGAGCTCGCAAGAAGGGAGAAGTCCAGTAATTAGCCAAGGTGTCTGAGGACAATTACGGCTTGCCATAGCTGAAGTTAGATGGTTTTTAGCACAGGTTCAGCTGTGTTAATAATGCTGTCAGCCACGTATAAATTTCCTGGTATAAACAAGGTGATTTTGTTACAAAGGTAATCCAGATGAGTGTGTTTTTGAGTCTTGTTACTTTAGATTCTGTTAGACTTCGCTTGTTCTACAGGGGTGTGCAATTACCGTAGCGCAGCTGACTCACAATTTGGAGTGAAATTTTGAGTTCACCTCAGCCGTTCCCAAAGGCTAAATGCAAACCAGTTTGCTGTGCTTAGGGCCGACGTCCTTACTCTTTGGAACATCCTATCTGCAGTTCTCATACCTGAAAATGAGGGATGTGAAACACAATCTGCATAACAGCCAGCTTTAGGGCATACACTGAGTACTCTGCAGCGTTCAATACCATCTGCGTGCATTGTTAAACACAGCTTTGCATGAACCGTACATTAAAAGGCAAAATTCACCTGAAGGTGAGACCCCTGTAAAGGCAGTAGTGGAGCAGGCTCGTATTTCTAGCAGACACAGTAATACCACACGGGGTGTAGTGATTTGGTGCTCGGGAGTGGAGCACAACCCCTGTCTGCCTTCAGCTTCCTTCAGATCCATTTGTTATTGCTGCAGCAGCAGCAACGAGAGTGACAGATCGGGTACCAACTGCTCCTCGCTTCTGCTCAGAGTGGATTTAGATCCCACTGTGGTAAAATCACCCTTGGCTTGCCAATTCTAGTGCATTTGTAGCTTTGGGAATGAAACAATCAGCTATTTTTACGAGTGAGCTCAGCCTACTCCATCTGTGCAGGAGCATGGGACACAGAGGAACTGTGTCTGCTGCTCTGGTTTGTGGTGGGAAGCCTCGTTGCTGGTGAACAGTATTTTTGGACCTGCTTTGGTAAATATTCTGCTGGCAACCGTTGCTTGGAGTGCCAGTTTTTTTTCCAGTCTGTCTTGCTTCCTTGTCATCACTGCTGTTGCATGAGAGTACGGCCTTCTAACTGTGACAGGAGAGCGTACAATCGATACTGTAGCGCTTTCCAGGGGCTGAAACAGATGTTTAACAGCCCTTTTGCAGTCTGATCCTCATACCTCATCAAATTAACCTAATGTTTTCTGTTGTACACCATAAGAGGCTTTTTTTTTTTTTTTCCTTAAGTCTCTTAAAGAGAGAAATTAATTTGGGCTGTAAAGGATTTCATGATACAGTAGTTGAATATTGAGGTTCTTCAGCTTAGTGGTGGTATATTTTAGGCAATTCTAAGATAACAAGGCTGAAAGAACGAGAATTATAATGCTACAAGAAATGCTGGCCTTTTTTATTACAGCTTGGTGTAGAAATTGAAGTAGGTTGTTTGGGCACAGAAATATTTTAATGTAACGTTTCTATAACATCACAGTATCTCCCATCTGCCTTTTTGGGAAAGAGAAGACAAACAGTTACCTCGTCATGGGCACACACAGCTCTGAACCCGTGTTGTTATTGTGCTTTTTGAACTAGTGACACCGTTGTGCTTTGGTTATTCTCTGCTTCTCAAGAATCTGCTTGAAACTGATTCAGCTGTATCCTCACACATCCCCCAAGTGCCACTTTGCGGATTTTTTATGAAAACTTTTGGCTTCACGATGACCCTGACAGATATGTAGATCAAAGTCATACCTTTGTTTTCGTTCTTTTTGTGAATTCAGCCACAACAGCCTGGCTGAATTTCAGGCATCTCACACACACTTTAATAATCGTGTCCTGTCACGAGCTGGAAGGAGTGGATGTTCAAGCTGTTATGGATGCCCCTTTTAGTTCATGTTAGAGACTCCCAGACTTGACAGAAAATCCCTCTGGGGACTACTTCTCTACTTTTTCCACTCAATCAGGTGGAGCGCTTCCCTTTTTTATAACTTCCCTGTAACAACTTTTACCACTGTTTACATGAGAGAAGATGTTTTCTGGATTCTTCTGGGACGTGTTTGGAACCAGTCAGTGCTTATCTGCACCCGCAGTGCCAAACCTGTTGGTTAAAATGTTTAAGCCACTGGTTAAAATGTTGAGCTTCTGGGTGCTTCATCCTAATAACGATACTTGATTACTTGTTACTTGATTACTTGATACGATTTGATACTTCATGGTGCAATTTGTTTTAAGACCTTTACCTTGGCAGGACTGGGGAGTTCTATTTGCTAATTTCTTAAACGCTGTGTACCTAAGCCAGAGGGAGGTAAAGCAGATCCCCAAAACATTTAAAACCAGTTGAATTTTTCTCATCTCTCCCATCTCTTGATGTTTTGCATTACAAGAAATAAGAGACAGAGACTATAAAAGACATTTTCTGATTTTAGGAGTTGAATTCTTTCCCTTAAGGTGCTATTTAAACTTATTTGTAAGAGCACAGTGACTTTGCACAATGCATGAGAAAATCCCTCTCACCCAACCCATCTCATGGTGCTCAGGTGGACAAAGACAATTTCTTTTGAGCTCTCATTTTGGGAAGCTGATAGTCAGAGACACAAACAATTACTTTAATACAAAGCCAGACTTTTCAATTTAGGTCTAATCATACAGAGTTGTCAAAGCTCATGGTCTTTTTGGCTGTAAAACATTCTAAAATTTCTACGTTCTGACAGTATTACTTTAGGAACCATACCAGTTTGTGTCATTTAAGGATATTCTGCTATATTCTTTCAGCAGACAGTTCTTCAGAGGGTTATTGGGATAAAAATGCAGAACGTTGGTCAGAAAGCTGTTGTAAAATTTTCTTAGATTCTTTATAAACTTACCAAATTTTTACGTGTAGAAACCTGTAGCTATGTACATAAAATAATGAAGTAAAGGCATCTCAAGTGAATGTGCACCTTAGACCTTTGTGTCCCTGTGCACCTGATGCATCCTGTTGTGACTCCAGGACACGGACACAGTACAGCTGCTCCATGTAACTGCACAGGTCTGATTCTGGCTGACTGACTGGGAATTGTTATCTCAGAAAATCAGAAGTTAGCATTGGGTCCTGCACGATTGTCTTTCAACTAGAATGGAGCTTCACTGGGCCTTGACAGCTGGAGGTCTGCTGGTGAATATCTAGCTCGTCCTTGTCCTCATGCAGGATTGTTCTGTGATGTGTATGTTCAAATCTGCTGTTAGTCAAATGAATTTTAAATTCTGTAGGGACGTGGCTTGCTTTTAGAGTCCTTGCAGGATCCAGTAAATGCCACCAGCTTTCTTTGCTACCTTCATTTATCAAAACTATCCCTTGTTTTCATAGAAGAAGACCAGAGACTGCTCTTAGATAGCTGGCTTTGGTAGCCCAGTGGTCAGCACCTTGTGCTCTTGGTGAGGTGCTGGGATATTGGAGGCATCTCCTGCTGGGGCTGGAGCAGCAAGCAGAGGCCAGGCATTAGACTTGTGTCCAGGGCAATTCAGAAGATGCTCAGAAGCAAGCTAAGCTGGCTGCTGCTCCCTAAACTCAATTTTACTCACTTTGATTTAATCCTCTTACTTACTGGTGTCCAGAAGGACAGCCTACTTCTCCTTCCAGGCGTTTTCCCTGTATTTGAGCACTGGTCTCTCTCCGACCTTTGAGCTTGTGCTTCTTAAACCAATTGCCCCTTCTCCTTCAGCCTTTCTCAGCAGGGCACATCCGCTGCGCTCCAGTAATTCCTACCGGCTGGCTCACATCTTTCTTGAAGTATTTGTGGTGCCCAGATGGCACCGAGTACTCCAGCGTGCTGTGGATGGTGCTGACTGCTGCGGAAGGCTTTCTTCAGTTGTCCTGTGGGCTGTTCTCCCCCTCGTGTGTCCTTGTGTAATGTCATTTCTGCAGCAGCTTGACTCCGGTGATCTTTGTTCGGGTTGTCCTCCTCTTGCAAAGACTTGCTACACAGGCACTTGTTTGGTACCTGCTGTTCCTGGAGCTGATTGTTCCTGCCCACATCTGAAATCTGGCACTTGTCCTGTTTGAATTTCATCCTGTCTTCATTTTTCCATTTCAGTGTGATTTTAAATTCCCATTTTATCTTCCACTGCCTCCAAGGTCAGTGGTGGTTATGGATTTGGTAGTTACCTTTATCACAACATTAGGGCTTTTCAGTTGTGTTTTAATTGCTTTTTTATCCAAATTCAGTCATTTCTGGCGTGCTTGCAACCTTCAGATGTTGTTTGTGAGAACTCTTTGGAGATCACCTAAATTATGCATACAGGAAAATGTAATCACATGAGATTTAGTAGTTAGATATTTAAATTTAGTATTTAGTATTTAGATATTTTAGTATTTAGATTCAAACTGTAATAACGGTTTTCAGTTGGAACACCTTTGGATGCTCCTGTAAGTGATAGTAAGAGCTTCAAATGGTGCTAATTGCAGCGTTATTTCAGATACCCGCAGCCTTTCTTATGTTCTTTTTTCTCTCCTAAAGGAAAGAGCGGTTGGTGTACGTGGGCATCAGTATTGAGAACATCATTCCACCGCAGGTAAGTCACTGCATCTAGGTTGTGGTATTCTTTATCCTTTCTCAATGGTGTGTTAAGAGAGCTAGTGGCATCTTGGAAAGAATCAACGTATATTCAGGACAGAAATAATTCTATAGCCTTCAGTTTAGACTGGACTTGAATTTGAAGCCGAGGGAGCTTTCTCTTGGTCATTAGAGCTGCGTGGTGCTACGCAGAGTTCTCGGTCAGTAAACATTGCAGGATTGCCTTCCCCCCGTTGCACTTGGGTGTTGAGTAGAGTTCTCTGCCGTTCTGTCAGTTGTAAAGGTGGGATTCGGTGCAATTAACTCTGCTGTCTGCTCTGCAGTCACCTCTGAGCTAATTGTTAGAGCCTTTAGAGCTGATGGAGAGAAATCAGTATTTCTGGCCTATGGGGGGTGAGGTTATGCAGTTCCTTTGCCTACAACAAGTTCATAGTGAAGTTTGGTGAAAAACTATAGGCGTTTAGTGTTCTGTTAACAGAGTTTGTGCATGGTTTCCCCTTGAAGAATAGGAAAAATATTTTTACTTAGGTGGTGATCGCCCTTTTTTTTCAAACTGCGTGGAATTTCATTGGAATTTCATTGAAACTGCACCTGGTAAAGGCGTTTGTGATGGCAAAGGGGAGCCCCTGAGCAAACCACCCATGCTGTTAGCTGTCTGGAGGCAGAGACCGGTGCAGGGGCAGAGATGCAGAGTCCCTGTGCTTAGTAGGTAGAGACTTATGCGAGCAACGATGTGTTCAGCTGCTGCTTACAAGTCCTGGGAGGATCACCTGAGTGTTGCAGTGTAGACACAGCGATAGAATAACCCGAATTAGGCTGTCAGTAAGGGCACTGTCAGCAAGCCTTCCCATGAAATCTGCGCTGTAACGAGTCGTCGCATTGGAAATCAAGATGCGTTGTGTTGGACAAAAATTCCTATCTTACATAAAAACCTGCACGGTAGGAGTTCAGTCGTAACAAGTCTGGAGCGAGGGAGGGAAGAGAAAACGTTTTGACACTCTGTCTTATGTGAACAGGAGCCAGAAATACCTGAAGGTCAGGAAGAAAAAAAGAAAGATTCCAAAAAGCCCAAATCAAAGCTACTTGAAAGGAGGTCTACCAGAACCCGGAAATGCATAAGCTACAGGTAGGTAGGCAGCTCATTTAAATAAACAACAAAAAAGTCATTGTCATTTTCTTTCTCGAGCAACCCAAAGCTTCTCAAGCAGACATTTATATTTAAAAGAGCAACCAAATTGAAGTGTCTTTGTTCTTTCCTCTGAATACTGCTTATGCTTGATATATTTTTATAGCATAGTGAAGGGCAGATGCATAAAAAATGTAAGATGCACACGGTACTTTCTTTGCTCAGGAATATTGGAGGAGATTTTGGTGTTACTGCAGTTTCTGCAGCAAGTTAAAGCAGGCCAATTATGCCCCTCCTTTCTCTTGAAAGAGAAACTTAGGTTTCTGTGTGAAGGCCTGAAATTCCTCTCCCTTTTTTTCCCCTTTACTGCTACTTTACACAAAAGGGGCATGAAACTTAATATGCAATTAGAAGAGGATAACTCTGCAGAGTAATTGTGATGATAAAAATGCAATTGGTAAATGAAAAATCCAAGGCATTTAGACTCTGCATTCTGAAAGTAAAAGTAGAACGAGCCACTAAAGTTTCCAAAATTCAGCACAATCTTCATGTTATCTTCTGTTCTCCGTGTATTATCAGAGTGTTTTATAAACTATTTTCTAAACAGTACCCTGAGATATGCCCAGTATCCTCCCCAGGTCAGCAGGGGATTAGAGAGGGATGTGGTTGTTTGCCTGAGAGCTCGTGCTTTTTGTCCCAGCTGCATTAAGAATATAAAAAGAAAAATCTTGCCTTTCCCACAGTACTTGTTCTGTGTAGACCTTTATCATAAAAAATCAGAACATTACAGCTTCCAAAACCTTCCAGGAATAACCCCGATTAAACTCAGTCTGGTTGACGAGAGGCATAGCCTTTGTGTCTGGTGAGTTTTCCAGCCTCTTCAGAAAACCCAGCCTGACCTCACTTAGCTGTTGATTTTCAGTAACTTTTAAAATCAACAGCAGAAGCCGCACTAAGGAAAATGTCATTGCTGGTTTGCAAAATCAGGTATTTCTGTAAGGAACATTATGCCACGGGCACGATTACATAGATTTGCTGCTGTGTGTGACAGGTCAGGCAGCAGCTGACCAGGAGAAAAAAACGTTGCCTGTAGGATATCTGGCGTGACTTCAGCAGGGCACACACGGTACAAAGACAGTAATTTTTGTCTGAAATAACGTTTAATATAACGCTGCTCTTGAAAATCAATCTCCTGATACAACATGACAGTCTTTCCTACGGACTCCATTGTACACAAAACTTTGAGCTGGTGGAAATATTACACGTGTCAGCGTGTCACTTCAGATTGATGTGTCTGCAGTGAAGTCCGACTGGTGTCAGTGAGAATTGTGTATGCATTCCTTCGGAGTGGGAAAATAAATGCTAAATATCTCATTCCGCTCACAGGCAAATCTGTATCGTGTAGCATTCTGCTTCTCCAAAGACAGGTTAATTCCTTTCTGCCATGAGTCATCTGTGTCTTCCCCTCCTGAGCAGGTTAGCGAATATCTGCCGTACAAACAAAGCAGCAGCAGAAGGGATAATGTTCTGTTACACCTCACGGACAAGCAGTTACCAGCTCATGTTTGATTTCAGGTTACTTGTTAGCAGCGTTTTGAAAGCATTAAGTGATTTCTCACATTTTAAAGAGGGTGTTTTTAGTGCTGCAGAGGGAAAATAGCGTTTGAGTAATGCGGAATAAATCTTATTGATGGAATAATTTCAGAGTTAGTTTCTTAGTGTGTAAAGCTGCCTTAAACATGACGTGCGGTTGTTCTTAGATGTACAGGGAGACCAGAAATCAATCATGTTATTTTTAAAGAAGAGTTTTATGGTTACTATTGGAACACAGAGTAATTGCCAGATTTGTTTTCATCTTGTTCTGATGGAGTTCTCAATGGAGGACTGAGATAAACATAGCTGTAATCTTCAGTGACTGGCAAGCTGCATTTTTTATGGAAGCATTGTCCAGTCACTAGTCATCCGTATTAAAAAATGATTAGAAGAAAAAAATAAATCTAAACAAAATGTTTTTTCTATATAATTAATAAAATCTCTACTTTTTGCATATAATATCTCAAGGCATCGTATTGGTTATGCAGGTAACAGTCTTTTGTTGCAAGATTTGGGTTCAAAACTGAAGAAACAGAGCAAAGAAGTCATCTTCCACATAAAAGGGCTGGATCCTTTCTCCTCCATTTGCCCTTCCCTTTAAATGAGTTACGCAGTGTGCAGGGATTTGGGGAGTTTTACCAAAGCATACCCCAGTATTTTGCTTTTGTTTTCCCTATTTTTTTAACCTACCATTACATTATGTCTATTTGTGTATAATTACGAAGTCCGTATGGTATATTTCATCTGTTCGGCTTAGAATGTTGCAGATCCATTAGATGTAATTACTGTGAGCTTTAAAGAGGAGAGAAGAAGCTATGTGAAATAAGTTTTCGAGGAAAAATTAGGGTGAATAATTAAACTTTTCAGGTGCTTTTCAGAAAATCTGTTTTGCCAATTTTCAGTGGATTTGTCATCCAGATAAAAGGTGTGAAAAATGACTAGTCATCCATTGAAAAATGCCACCGATACCATTTAAAATAATTTTGGAATTACATATTGCTGAGTCCTGTAAAATGAAGGTGGTTTTCTATTCTTACAAATCAATAGTAATACAGCCTGGCAATGATAAATATTCTGCTAGCACATCAAAATAATTACCACACCTTTTAAAAATTTGCTATTTTATCATATATCTGGCGCATTGTCTTCTGTTTCGTCATATATCCAGCCCATTTCCTATGCAGTGTGATTTCTTAAGGCAGTTTTAGATTTTGAGGTATGTTTTCATAATATCAAATAAAGTCATAAATGAAAGATGTTGCTTTTAGGTTTGATGAATTTGATGAGGCAATTGATGAGGCAATTGAAGATGATATCAAGGAAGCTGATGGAGGAGGTATGTTTCTGACTTTATTTGTTTCTCATTGCAGCGGGGTAAGATGATTAAGACCAAATTGCTTTTGATATGACAGGTAACAAATATAATCCTCTCCCTTAAAACAGTTTACAGTTTTTACTGCTGTGCCTCTAGAGTCAAACTAAGTAACTTCCCTTGGAAATGGCCATTCCAGGCTGCCAAAGAGTACCAAAAAGTATTTGGTCTTGATAGTTAAATTCAGCTTGTACCTGTCTTGATATATGAATACAGTGAATAAGCATTACAAGAAAGCTTTTAAAATTCATTTGCCAAGTTTTGAGTTTCCGAATGGAGTGGCAGCTAGTGCAATTGGCAGTTGACACCTGTAAAAATTGGGTTCATGAAGTTGTCTGCAGTTGGATGCTCTGAAGACCGGGTCTACAAATGCATTTGTTGTCTTGAAATTATTCATCCAGATCTGCAAGCATTTCTCAGTTAGAATGAATAAAGTGAAGTTACGATCATTATTGCTTGTTAAGACACCGCAGGGGACAGAAAGAGAGATCTTCTGGAGTATCTGAGATAGATGGATTTGTGCTTCTACATCACCTTAACTTGTGTGGAGAGGACTGCTGTGAAAACTTAATTCCTCAGTTGCACAGCTTCTGGCATCTCCATAAAGACAGCGGGTCTCAGAAGGCCGGTGGCTGTATGCAGACAATCTGAAAATCAGGTGTCTGTGGTGTGTTACACAAGATGAAATAAATGTAACTAAGCCTCTCAATGGTAAAATCAGCTTGTCTGAAACTCTACTCACTGGTCAAACAATGACTTAAACACCACATCTCCCAGGAAGGATATAAAGCATGGAGATGTATTTTTTTGATATCTGCCCTACTCAAAAAACATTCATATTGGGAATAATGTGGATTGTGGTTAAGTATGAGAATGATGACATTTAGCTGCTGCCTTCCAGATTGACTTCAGCATTTCCAAGTGACCACAGCTGTATGTGTCAGGAACAAGACTCCCGCCAGTGTCTTGCGTGACAAAAAATATTCAGTGTTACAGAAAATAAACTGAGACCTGGAAGAAAGATGTGTGTAAAGTTAAATAAAAATAAACTTGTTTTTATTTTCCCCTTTCTCTCCCTGAATTCAGGCATCGGCAGAGGCAAAGACATGTCTAATATCACAGGTCACCGTGGGAAAGACATTTCCACAATCCTAGAGGAAGAAAGGAAAGAAAACAAGCGACCACAAAGGGCTGCTGCAGCACGGCGCAAGAAACGACGGCGACTAAACGACCTGGATAGTGACAGTAACCTGGATGAAGAGGAGAGCGAGGATGAATTTAAGATCAGCGATGGGTAGGTCTGCAGTTTAGCTTCCACTCCCTGGCTGCTACAGGTTTCTGTGACTCTGCAGTGCCCCTAAAATGGTCATTAGGGCTGTGTGTACTCCACTAGGCCAGGAGCAAAAAGCACTCCTGGCCTAGCAGAACATAACCGTGCTGGAAAAACTGCACTCCAAATCCATTTGCTGCAATCATCCAACCTGCATTTTAAGGAAAATGTATCCTTAACAAAGACGTAGCTAAGATGAGGCAGGCTCTTTCCTTTTGAAAATGTCATGTTTTGTGGGGTTTCTGTTTGGCAGGATTGCCATTTAGAAATCTGAACAGTGAAATTCTCCACCCTGACACGTGGGTTCTGAAATCAATTCTTGATTTTTGCTTTCTAAAAGGTAAGAGTTTGAACACAGTCGAGAGGTTTATACTATAGAAAACAATTCTGTGAAGGTTTAGGCACTAAATGAATGTTGCTTTAGCTGACTTAAGTTCTCTTTCCCTGGCATTTCTCATCTTTCAGACTGGGAAATTCCTAAAGTTAAATGATTATTAATAAATTTAGATTTCCTTTATGCCTCAATAGAAAACCATAATGGAGGTTTAGTCTCTTTACCATCAACTTTTAAAGTTTTACACCAGTCATGTGGACAATTTACTAAGTTTATGGATAGCCTACACAAGACAGATGCAAATGTCTCTTGAGCTTTTTCTTTACATGTGATGAGGAGTTTTCAGCAGTACCCTGAATAGTTAAGCAAAATGTGCTGGAAATTTCCAATCAATCAATGTAGTGTTCGGAAATCTCACTGAATTAATAGCACATTGGGCTGTTGAAGTGTGCTCATGCATTTTCAAATCAGTTCTCTGCTGAACGCCTTCTGAATGTTGTACTGGAATTTACATTCAGCTGGCGGCCACATGGAGTCTCAGTTTGATGTAGTGTTCAAAGTCACCTGCTGTTCTGATCTGCTGTGTAATGTCACACCCTGTAAAGCTATCTCCCCAGTATTACAACTGAAACTTAATGCCAGTGACAGCAGTTTGCTCTCTCTGGATCTTCAGTACACATTATTTCTGTAAGGTTTGTGCATCTTTATTAAACACAACACTTGCTGTGCATTTATGACTTGCTCATAAAATGGAGGCCGTGTTTCGATCCTTTGTTTCAGGTATCTCTGTTGTCTGTGGTCTCTCTGAACAGATCTCAGGACGAGTTTGTTATATCGGAGGAAAATCTGGATGAAAGTGAAGATGACCCGCCATCAAACGAGGACAGCGATTCCGAGTTCTGTGCCCGCATATCCCGGCGACACCTCTCCAGGCCTATGAGGCAAAGCCGGCGGTTACGAAGGAAAACAGCCAAGAAAAAATACTCTGAAGATGATGAAGAGGAAGATTCTGAAGACAATTCAAGCAGAGAATCTGGTGAGTAGAAGTAGTCCTCTAAAAGCATTAAATACTTGGTACTGGAGAGAGGAGGAGTGGAAGTCTCAGTTTCCTGTCATGACTTTGACATTAATGGGTTTGGTTGCTTTGATCAAGTCATATGTCATCTTTGCTTCCTGTCTGTAAAGCAGCTTGCTGCTGCTTCTGCTGTGAGTATTCTGAAGGAAACTACTCCAGAGTACTGGCTTCTTGGCATATTAAATAAATATATATTTAAATGAATGCTTCTGTCACAGTATGTCCTTTGTGTACAGCTTCAGCTATCCCGTACCTTCCTGTTTGGAACATGATTGCAGGGAAAACAGAGGATGGAGACAAATATGCACTTCTTTCAGATGTTCAAAGACCTTTGTATAAATTGAAAAAGCTTCTTCTGAAACATTTTCCGTCGCTTTGTATGGACAAATAATTCCTTCAGCTGCAGGGAGCCGTTGTATGGCAAGCTGTGTTCTGCGGCAGGCATGAAAGCGGGCCGTAACACCTTGAATCTGTCTCTTCTGCTTTTATCCTTTCTGATCTGTAGTAACTAAAGACTTCGTCACACCTAATAATTCACTTCGTTCTGCTTGTCCTTCAGGCAGTTCAGTTTCTGTTTGCACAATGTAAAGCGTGTGAATAATGCCTATACAACATGCACACCTTTTGGTGATTTGCGTCGTTCTCTGAAGACCGCTCTCCGTGTTTCTGCTTCATTGGAGATCCAGTACTAGAAAGTACCAGATATATAATCACCTTTACTTATTTTATTGTGAATTCAAGCTAGTAAGTACGCTGGGGTGTTAACTTGTCGTACAGAGAGTGTTACCTTTGCAGTGGTTTATGTCTCTCAAATATAGACAAGTGTGTTGGAGTAGGCGGCTTTGATGTACTGGTATCCAAAAGGAGGGTTAATGCCTGGGCAGATGAAGGCAGCTGCATCCATTCGCTGTCTCCCTGTCCCAAATGCATCAGTGCCCTAAATGTAAGCTGTTATTAATGAAGATAATTGCAGAAGCTAGAGGATCTAAAGAGATTCATCACCTACTTTGTAATGCCTGTGAGCAGATCTGTTTGCTTGCAGACACGTGTCTGTGAGAAAATCAGCACCCTGCACTGTACCATCACAGAACTGTAGGGGTTGGAAGGGACCTCAAGAGATCATCGGGTCCAACCCCCCTGCCAAAGCAGGTTCCCTAGAGCAGGTTGCCCTGGGAGGCATCCAGACGGGCCTTGAATATCTCCAGAGAAGGAGACTCCACAACCTCCCGAAGCATCCCGTTCAAAAAAAGAGCAGAAGGAGGAGACACTAAATACAAATACAGTTTTCTAACTTTTCTGGCAAAATGCTGTTGGTAGAGCTTTGCCTCGCTGTTTCCAATATCACTCCTAACTGTGTTTTTCTTTACCCCTGTTATTGTCCCTCAGGATCCTGCCTTAACCCTATTTTGATCTAAAGAAGTAATATGCCCCGTGAGTGGCTTTGTTTTCAGTCTCAAGATGTTTTTTTTTTTCTCAAGGTGGTTGTTTTTGCCAATCCTTTCTCTAACATTGTAGGAGGTAAAGAGAATTGCTACTTTGACCTGTGGCTGATGTCAGTCAGCAACTTAAGAACATTTTGTGACCCACACAGAAATGTGCCGTGACCTCAGGAAAATTATTCTGGCACAGCTCAGTGAAAAAGCAGCAAAAGTTGCTGTAAAAACTGATGTCAAGTACTGAACATTTAAATAAATTTAATTCGTAGAGACAGTAAGTGCAGTAGTCTGGGGCAGGAACAACTGGGAATGGCTGTAAGGTTCTTCTCTGCAGCTTCTGTTGCAAGCAAACTTTTAAGCCTGATTTTTGTTGTTAACGATTTAATATTTCAAGGTCAAATTTTACCTGGATTCTCACCGTGTCATTGTTGTTGTTTTTTTTTTTTATCTACCTATTTTGAAAATTATTTGAGTAGAGCACACTGAATTTAAATGTAAAAACCAGGAAGGACTTCCCAGTGGAAGCAGTAACGTTGTGTGTCGTCGCTCAGATTGGCTCAGGTTGTTTGAGCTGTCAGGAATTGTAGAGGAGGCAGCTTTGGCACCAGTCGGGGGAACAAAAGCACAGGAAGCGGGCCTGTTCTGGAGGAGTTTGATGGAGAAAGGTTTGCGAGGAGATTTTAAAAGTAAGCAATTCTGCACTGACAGTGAAAAGGGGAACTGAGGAGGGAGCCTGGAACAGGTCAGGGTAATGAGGCGTGTTGGCCGAGACTCTCCCGTGCTGGACGAGTGCGTGATTTTATTGCTGTTGTCTAAAGCTTATCTAAATAGCAGAGTTTGGCTTTAATGGAGTAACGGACCTGGCTGTTTCCTTCTGCACAGAGAGCGGCGATTACACAGATTACAGCGACGACGATTACCTGGAAACCAGGAGGAGAAGATCAAGACGGAATCAGAAGAGACAAGTTAACTACAAGGAAGATTCAGAAAGTGATGGCTCCCAGAAGAGTGTCCGATATGGAAAGGAGTTGAGAAGAGTGCATAAACGCAGGCTCTCCACTTCGGACAGCGAAGGTAAAACGAGCAGTCTGTGATTGCAGGAGCTGGTGCATGGCAGCGTTAGCCTAAGGAGAAAACTCGGTGTCATTCAGAGGTGCCCAGAGAATTTTCTTGCTAGAGTTCCTTGATGTTTCTCAGAAACTGTTTCCTTCTGAAACAGCCCACTATGACACGCTGTTACAGTTACTTCTCAAAGCCATTGCTGCTTCACTCCCGCCTTCCAGGTGGGATTTTCTGTGTCTGGCAAGGACTGCTGAGATTCCGACACTATCTTTAATGTAACTATTGGGCCACTTTTCCGTTAAGAGGTCACAAAACGTCTTCCTCTGAGTATTTAAAGATTCTCTTTTCTAAGAGAAAGGCTGGTACTGCTTGTATCTGTGCCAGCCTACATTTCTCCCTGGCAGCTCAGCCTTTTTCAGTCCCTATTCAATGTCCTGTTGGAAGGAGCAGTGCTAAGCGCAGGTGTGTCACCGGGTGCTGTTACAGAGGAAGCCCGCTCCCACTAATGTCCATCACCCCGTGAGCACCCGGTGTGCATTGAGCTGCCCTGTAGCCTCTTACCAAAACAACCACTGCCTCTGGGGCCTTGCATTCCGGACACCCCGCTCATGAGACACCTTCTCAGAGACGCCGAGCCCTGTGGGTTGTGGTGGATGACAGGGCTCCTCAGAAAATCCACCACACTCGGCAGGCTGAGTGCCTCTGACCTGTAGGTAAGTTTGGGAAGTGCCGGCCTGAGTTTGCAGCGTGGTACAGGATCCTCTTCCCTGGCAGGAAACAAGGACGTAATGCCTTGAAAACTCAATCCTCAATACACAGTCTGCCCTCAGAAATAGGATGTGCAGGCTGCCTGCTAAAAATCTGTCAGCTCTGTGGTGGCTGAGTTTTGCTGCCTGCATCGAGACTTCAAACAGTGCCTGGCTGGTGGTGTCTGTCCTACGCGAAAGCCCCTTTCCTCGGGTACTTCTGGTACTGGCTTTCTGCATATTAAACCCGACACCACCTAGTACCACTCAGGTGGTTTCCCACGGTTCTGATGTGTCCTGAAGTATGTAACAGCTGCTGGAAATGGAGTGACGTGGAACATACTGGAACTCTGATGCAGTCTCTAGCAACTTGAACCCCCACTGAATAACACCTTTAAAAACGACAATCCACACCCATTTCTCATGGCAATAGGGAGGAGAAAGCCAATGGTATTGGCCATGTGATTTTTCAGTCTGTCTTTTCTCACCTTAGCCATCAAGGGTCGGCGTAAAGGCTGGCAGCGTGCAGGCAATATTCCAGTTTGCAAAAAAAAAGGCTTCCCGTTAAAGGGCAGCAGCCTTCTGGGGGCATTTAAGCAGTGTTCATATACTTGGAAAGAAGTTGTGTATGGGGCTAGTGTAGCTGTATGCATGAATATTTATATTTTTATGTATTTTGAAGGTAGTACAGCCATTATTTGGGCCCTCAGTTTCTGGAAAGGTGTAAAAAGGTGTCCTGAGATAGGGATGCAGCTGTGTGCCATTCCTGACGTGCAGTTACCACCTGGGGGTGTTTACACCGGCCTCCAGAGCCTCTGGTACTTCTCAGACCCGAAACAGAACAGCAACAGCTCGTTGGGCTTCACTATTTGGGCAGTTTGTCTAAAATTTAAAAGCAAGCAAGCATTTTGCTGTAGTTGGGGACTGAGGAAGGAGACTGCATGGTGAGCGAGGGATGGCTTTTCATTGAGGGTGAAAGATGAGAGAATAAGAACACGGGGCTGTTGTGCATGCACCCCTTTGCTAACGGCTTTAAGTCTGCTGCTCGTTGCAGAGAGCTACACGTCCAAGAACTCGGAAGATGACGATTCCACAAAGGAGTCGAAGCGCTTGATTCGAAAACGTCGGCGAAGCACAGACGACTACTCCGAGGAGGAAGGAGAGGATGAGGATGACGAAGAGAAGCCTGTCCGCAAACGGCTGAACCGGATCGAAACGGACGACGAAGACAACTGCGAGAACGCGACCGACGACGCAGAGAACCCCGCTCCTGCAAACAAGCTGCCGGCACCCCAGGCTCCTCAAGACAACGCCAAGAAGCACTGCTACCGGATAGAAAGCGACGAAGAAGATGACTTTGATAACGTAGGGAAAGTAGAGAGCCCTTTGGACTACAGCCTGGTGGACTTGCCTTCCACCAACGGACAGAGCCCAGGTAAAACCATTGAGAACTTGATTGGCAAACCCAGTGAGAAGACCCAGGCCCCCAAGGACAGCACAGCCAGCGCCAGCCTGGCGCCCAACGGGACAGGGAGCGGGCAGGAAGCGGTAGGGCCGGAGGAAGACGAAGATGAACTTTTGAGAGTGACTGACCTTGTTGATTACGTCTGTAACAGTGAACAGTTATAAGACTTCCATTTTTGTGCTAATTTATTCCACGGTAGCTCATACCAGCGGGCCAGTTATTAAAAGCTGTTTTATTTTTCCTAGAAAATTCTCCACTACAGTATCACTTTTTAGAAGCAAGAATTTCACCAGTCCTGCAGTCTTTCTGTGAAGTGACCAGTTTTGAACTTTGAAGAAGAATTGCTGTAAATTCCCTCTTCCCCCCCTTCTCCTTCCAAGTCCATGGTCCTGGGTAATTTCACTCACAAAAACCTTATAACAACAAGAGATTTGTATATTTTTGACTTTATATTTCCTGAGTGCATACAAATTTGTGGAAATGGGTGGCCTAAGAAAGCATTCCAAATCGGTCAGGGCCCAAACCGGAACTGGGGTGGGTTTGGCTCACGGGGTGGGGGGATGCAGAAGCACTTGTGCTTTAGCTTTTTCATATGAGATATATATTATATTTAAATGTTCACAACTTAGATTACAACTTAACAGACAGTCTCAAAATTAATGTCTGTACTGTCGCATTTTGTGAGTTGTAGGTTAACATACCATAGCTCATTTTAGTAATCACCTTCATGGAAGCAGTTTGATTTTAATACTGGAGGCAAACAGAATTACTAGAGGCCAAGAAGGTACCATAAACAAGAACTCTGCTATCCATTATGACTTGCAGACTTTCCTAATAAACATCCTTTAAAGTGTTTGTACAGTAAAGTGTACTGTAATGAAGTTTTTGACAGTCGAAACACGCTAGCGATGAATTTACGAGGCGATCTCACGCATAGCCCGTCAGACGATCTTCAAAGCACGGTGCCTAGAGGGAGGACGCGTTGATACGAAGTTAGTCTGTAAGTTGGAAGGCATCTTGACGTGCTGCAAATGTTGACAGACAAAAGAACCCTGCAGTAGCTGCCTGGCCACTTGAGTTTCACCTTCTGTCGGAGTATTCTGAACGAAATGTGTTTGTACAAACTGCGTTGACGACAGAATTACAGCGCATCAAAGGATTGAGGGATTTTCAAATAAACCGTGACTGGTCCATTCATGTCCTTAATATCTACTTCAAATTGAAGTAAACAAATGGAACAGTTTTCCTTTTGGAGGTTTTCTGTTTGGGGTTTGTGTGTGTTTTTGTTTTGATTTTACTTATCTGCCTGGATGTATTAGCAGGTTTTGAATGTAGTGTTGGCCTTTGGCCATTAGAATTTTCTTAAAATACATTTTAATAATTGCCATGTGACCAACTGATTTCAAGAAGGCAGTGTTTCTGAGAGAAAACGCTTGACTCCAAGACATCTCATCACCTTTTGAGCGGGCATGAAGTGATATGTGCTTTTATTCACAAAAAAAAAAGAAAAAAATTGATACTACAAAAGAAAAACAAAAAAAACATCATGGGGCACATAAGAAAGAGCAGAGCTGAAATTTGTTTTGGGTAGCATTGAGTTTTCTCTTCGTTCTGAATTCAGATGCAGGCTGTAGCATTTGTACGTGTTGTAGCACACAGACAGCTCAGACAGATCTGCCAAGCGTTGAAATCCAAAAAGGTCACATCTATTAATCCTTTCGCTCTGAGATTTGGATTTTTGACTGGTGTTTATGTCCGTTGCCGGCAATGGATGCACCAAAACTGCTGCTGCCACTGAGGAGTGAGTTCTCCTTTCCTGCCCCACCTGATTCCCTTCCACTGTATTGTATTTACTAGTCAGTCGTTGAGCACTTCTGTTTTCTTGTGTTGAAACCGGCATTAGGCCTTTACTAAATACCTCTCTAGAAAACCTAGGTCCCGAGCTGCCTTCTGGCCCCGGGAGTCTTCTTTCTGTTACCCACCTCCCTCTCCACGGGTTCGGTCAGAGAAATCGCTCTCTAAATGAATTCAGTGCCACTACGATGAAATACTTTCCCACCTTACCAACCCTTACCAGTTTTCACAAGCAGACGCTAAGACCGGGTAGTGAAAAGCCACGGAAGTTCAGAAGGTTCTTAAAAGCGTTCGTATCGTTGGGCTCCCGGAGTGTCTTTGCCTAGGCGATGCCTAAATGGAGCGCTTCTGCGTTTCTAACATACTGGTGTTTTAAAACAAGCAAGAACAGACGGCTTCCGCTTTTTAATGTTAATAATTGCTAAGCGGTTTTCATATTTGCAGTGCGAACCGTCTGATTCCCATGCAGCAACCAGCGATTTCTCAGTTCTTTTGGCAGTGCCATCATCTGTTGTGCTGCCAGACGGAGCCTTTTAGTGTCCCATCGGTGCTGTAGCGAGCATTCTTGCTTGTAGAGGCAGCCCAAACGTTAAATAATTAGTGAGCAAATCATTGCGCGTGTGGGAAAACACCAAGGAGTTAAACCACCGAATTTACCAACCGGGAAGAAACGGAGCGCTGCGTTAGGGAGCGGTGGAAAAGCAGGAGAGAGCAGGAAGCAGAAGTGGAGCACTGAAGCTTACATCAGGAGCGCCAAGTTTTAGAGTTGTGGGAAGACAACTTGTCACCAAGTTTTACTGTCTGTAGGTTGCTAGGAAAAGCAACTCTTTGGTCTTCTCAGAAGCCACCTTTGATACCTGAGAGAGCTTCGTCCCCCAGGATCCAGAGTTCTCCCTTAGGCTAGGTTGTGCGAGTAAAATCTGCCAAAAAGTCCCAGAAGGGCTAACGTTTTAAAACTTACCTTTTCTCTCCTTTCTGAGGCTTCCTGCTTCGTGGGCAATGTGCAGGCTGTTGGGGAAGTTGTTTTCAGGCCTGAGGCCAGCTGGCTGCCACGCGGGGTTTGTGCCGTAGCGTTACGTCTGTGGGGCTGTCCTCCGGGTGTTTCGGTGTCCCCACCTTGTGCTCTTCTGTCCTCGTCCTGCGATCAGAAGTTAAATGTCTGAAGTCTGGGCTTCAGGGAGCACTGGAGAGGGGAAGGAACTGTAACTGCGTGGGGAGCGGGCGGCGTCGTGTGCGGGGAGTGCGGGGCGGTAACTGCGCCAGAAGGGTGGCAGAATTAAGGGCTCAAAACTTCACCACTGTTGCTGGCTCTAGTTATCGAATCTCCTAAACCCGAGCATGTTCTTAATTTAAAAATGGCAAGCAACATCACCAAGCTACCAAAAACCTTTTGGTGTTGCAATGCTGTAGGAAGATCGGCACTGAACAACCAGCTCTGAGCTCTTCCGTAGTTTGCCTTCGTCGATATTAATCCCGTTATACAATGACAGCATCTTCCTCATGTTTTTAATGAAAGGATCGCTCTGTTCTACCAGCACTCGAGAGAAACAGATGCTTTTTTTTCTAAATTGGTCACCTTCAAGACTTCTGTGGATCAAAATGTTTCAGTTCCTCTTCGTACAGCGGGAGCTAAAGGCTTGGGGGGACGCGTCTGTTCACTCCTGATTTCCAGTCGCTGTCTGAACGCTTTGGGAGAGATCTTACTCAAAGAACCCCAAGGCAAAAATGTATGTTCCCAAAAGAGAACTGTATGGTGGTGGTGCACTTGCTCCAATTTATCTGCATATTCATCATTGGAACGCTATTGCTATCCGGATGCTGCAATCATTTAATGATTTTAATAGTTCTCTGTCAGGGCGTCCCTTACTTACCTCTCTTTTCAGGCACTTACAACTTGGTGTTCGATGCTCTTCAGCAGGAAGGCCTGGTCTCAGCTTCCAAGTAATTGTTTCAAGTTACGTGTTTTCACAAACTTCTTTTATGAAAAGCAAACGAGGGCTTTTATTTTATTTTATTTTATTTTTGTGGCGCCTGCTTTTTTAATTCACTTTGTACTCAGTAAACGATTGACGGCAGGAACGCTAGCCCCCAGACTCGATCCGAGCAAGAGCTTTTGTGTCACCTAGGTCAAAACGGCGCGAGGTGTCCCTGAGGGGTGGTGTGGTAGATGTGCGGTGACTACTGCTCACAGGCTCGTGTCGTGGACGTAATGTGCAGTGCGCACCCCTGGTACCTATTTGCATTTGAAGTACGCTTCCGATTCACTGGGTATGTAAAACCTTTAAGGTATAAATACAGAGAGAAAATAGCAAATACCTTAGTACAGTAACTGTGGAAAACGAAAGGTGTTGAATATGGTGGGGGAAGCTCCAGCAATTTGTGTGAGAAGAGCACAATTCTGTAATTCCGAGAGCATTTAAAACCTCTGTAGGAGCATTTAGGACTGTGGTCTGAAATCAGGACGTGCAGGATCAAGCCCACGGCTCCCAGTTGTCTTATTTTTCTTCCTCCCCTTCTGTAACAGGTGGGGCAGGGACTAGATCGCTTCGAATGTTGTAAGACAGGAAACGAAAACCACATAAGAAACAATGCTTTTTTTTTTTCCAGCATATACCGATGTAAGAAAAAATTCTAAATGACTAATTTTTGACGCTTTATAGAGTTGGGTACCCAATCTGAGCCCTCATGGAAAGCTCTGGCTTCAGAAATGTTTCTGAATTGAAAACGATCTCTGGAGCTGGGCACCCGGCAAGTGGGGTGTTGAAGATTACTTGGCATTTCTGAAAACGTGCATCACTCATCGAGCTCTTATTTTAGAGTAGGTGTAACTAAAGGAGATAGTTCCAGACGGCAAAAAGGTGGGCTTGGGAATTGATTGTCCCAACGCTTCAGAGTAATTTAACTTATTTTGTATATTGCAAGAGATGTATATTGCTTAGTATGACACAGAAAAAAAAGATTGTGTACAGCTTCTGGAGGAGAGACTAGAACGCTCTAAAGTAGCTAAGAGGTTTTTATAATTGAGTTATGCGGTGTAAAGGCTCCAGATGTAACTGCAATTAAAATAAGTCCTACCACTTGGGTTTTTGACTATCATTTTGTAAATGCTGGCGCCCCGGCCCTGAGCTTATGAGCAGGAGAGGGGACACCATAGCAGTTAGAGAGGACACATGCTTAAGGAAGGCAGGTGTGTGTGCAGATGTATCTCCTATTGCTACGTATAACCCCAAAGGTTACTAACGAAAACTGAAGGGCGGAGCTGCTCCGGTCCTTCGGTTGGTTTACTCGTGCACTTTGCAGCACTTTGTGTATAGTCAGTCTCACCGCTTCCCCAGGTGCAGACCGAGTCGGTTTCTCCCGCTGCCGGAGCGCTCTTCCAGCGGCAGCAGGAGGTGGGGAATGGGTGGAGGGAAGCGGAGCAGAGAAACGTGGATGCAAAGCCCCGCAATTTGCAAGACGGGTCTTGGACAGGCCCCACATCTGCTTCTGACTTGCCCTTTAAAGACTATTCCCAATGGAAGGTCTCCGTTTGAGAGACTCATCCCGACGCCCTCCTCTTCTCACCCTGACCTTCAAAGCAATGGAAAAAAAAAAAACCAATCCACTCCCGGGCTCTTCCCTCGAGGGAACAGTTCGGCCGGCGCAGCGTGGACGCGGAGGAAATCGGGATCGGTCCGCAGAGAAGCGCGGCGGCGGCTGCCTCTGGGGACCCTGTTGGAGGCCGCGCAGTTTGCTTCGTTGTTGGCTCCTCTTCTCATGCCCCGCCCGGCTGAACTGATCAGCGATGCCTAGGTTAGTCTGTCACAACCTGACTTCAGTGACTCCAAGGGGATAAAGTCCTACTGAAACACGATAGGCCTAGTGACCAGCGCACCATTTGTTAGTTAGAGCAATTAGAAGTCCTTAATAGATGCTAATCTGCTGCTCGAGTTCGTGGTAGAAAAGGAGATCAAATCCTAACGCCTCGTTTAGTTTTCCATTTCATACTCTACATGGACTCTAAAATCTTGTACAGTGTCTTACTCTACGCCCATTAAAACGGTACTGCCCCCCGCGCTGCATTGCAGTGATTCGGTTTGACTGCCGGTCGCGTTGCTGGTTTCTCCCCTTGTTCCACAGCCCTCCCTAAAACACCCGCAGCAGCCCCGAGGTGGTGTCTGAAAGGCAGAGCACCGCCGTTCTCAGCGTGCGCGACGGCTCTCGGGTAGCGCAGAGGTTCAGACAGCTGCCGGACAGATGCTGGGTGTGTTCGCTGCCCCTGCCAGCACGGAGCGGGTGACCTGCTCGTAGGATGATCCTCCAAGCTCCTGTGAGAATTAGATCCAAGCTGCCAGATAGGTCTGCCAAACGGAAGGCTATAAGGACACGTACGAGATGCTTACACGAAGTACTGCTTTGTCTTACTCCTGCGTGCTCTTCGCGTGGTCGCCAAGAAACCTTGGGTTCCTTAAAAACGGTCTCGTTCACAGTCGGCCTTGGTTTTGTTTCCTTTCTCTAGAGAGTTGACACGGTAACATCCCACCAGCTGAGCTCTTCGTAGAGCTTAACCCATGCGTTGCGCGAGTCCCGAACCTCGCTGTTAAATCCCTTCGGCCGTGGCTTGCCGCAGCAGCAAAGGGAACGGGCCGAGGGGACGCAGGCTGCGCGTGTGGGAGGGGGGGAGATGAGCTGAAAACAAAAACAAACAAACTGGAAGCGTTCTTCTCGTTGCACATAAATTGGGTGGTGCTTTCACGGTCTTCCCCCCCCCCCCCCCACCGCTCCCACCGCGCGCACGCGAAACGCAGAGTTAAAAACTTCTCGAAACGGAAGTCACGGTGGCCTCAGTGCTCAAAGGGTTACACTGCAGTTTAATAACAGCCGATGTTTTTAGATTTGCAGTACACAACTGTTTAAATACTGTATTCCTTGTAAATGAAGTAAAAAAAAAAATGTTAAGGCTGGTGCCAATATTTTTGTTAATGAATTGTTCAGCGTTGTCTCACTACAGTCTTCTGGTCAGAACTCTTTGTGTATAAGCTGGGCCTGAAGCCATTTTATAGCTTGTAGGCCTAATTGTGTAACTTTTCTTTCATAATGTTTTTTTTTGTTTTGTTATAATATCGACTGTCATTTCTTTCATATAAATATGACATGTAAATTGTCATAATAAAAACAAACATTGAAATAACTCGACGTACGACGTATAATGTGTGTTGAAGCTGCTGCCTTGTCCTTGCCACGGGAAGGGAGAATTCGTGTTTTATCCCGGTTTCGTTAAAATTGAGCTTTCCTTTCTCTCACCCTGATGATGGGGAAGATCTGATGGACTTGTTTGTGTGGTGGTGACGATTTCCCGTGCGTGTGCTCTCTGCTCCGTGGTTTTTCCATCCAGCTTCAATGCTGCTGCAGGTGGCTGACGACGAACAGCGGCCCGGACAGAGTTTGGGGTTTGCGGCAGAGCAACACAAACGCCACAGTGGGGAATTCTTATGAGCTGGGCTCGTTTGTTTAGGCCGAGACGTGTAAAACCACGAAATGCCTGCAGAGAAGCACTGTAAACGTAGATGGTCTGACATGTGGCTATGGCAGCGAACACTGATAACACAAAAAAATCAGGGAGATAGGTGTGACTTGGGAAAAGGACGACTTCTCTCCGTGTTAAGCACTGAAGCCCATCAATATATGTATTTTTTTCCAGTGTCTGGTTATAGTTGAGCTACCGTATGTCCCTGTAGCGATGAGAAATTGCTGTGAACCGAATCCTCTTGCTGGAAATAAAATGCCAATGTTTTACGTTTGCATTTTTACCAGCCTCCGAGTGTGATTCCGATCATCTTGCAGTAAAAGCTGTGGTGTGAACTGGCCACCCCGCAGCACGCAGTGCCATGTAGGGAGTCAGGGGAGAGCAACGGGCTCCATCGGTCCTGTGGGGTGTCCTAAGATGTCCTTCACTGCCCTGGGCCGGTACCTGTCTCGCTCCGCTGGCTCTGAACACAGCCTGAACAAGCAGTGCTCAGACATCAGCGTGGAGGTGGATCCCAAGGTGCTTTTCTTAAGCTCTTACAGCTGAGGAAAAGGGTTGCTGTACCAGTTAGTTTGTGAACTTAAGGAACATCTGCCTCCTCACCCCAAACTTCTGTTAGATTCAGGACTTGGCACTGGGGGTATAAAGTATCTGGATCTTGTAAATTAGGAGAATGTGGCTTTCTGCTCCTCCCGAAGCTCTTAGACTCAAAAGCAGCTTCCCAATCTGGGCTTGAACCACGCTTTGTCCCGTCTTCCTCTGGAGGAGTGGTCTGCAACACAAGAGAAACTCACACTGGTGTGCTGGAGGAGCAATGAACTCTGTATTGCTCCATTGCAGTGCCTTAATTCAACCTGAACTATTCAGAAAAATTAACCTAAAGCCATCTGAAGGAGTTGTCACATGATTTCCAGCTGGCTGGAGAAGAGCTGAGCACTCTCCGTGGCTGATACAGGCAGGAATCAGGAGATGCACAAGCAGAAATGTTCATTTCTAACTGCCAAGCACGGTGAATGGGCGTTTTCACACCTTCCATCTCACCCTACCACCTGCTGCAGTCTGGTCCGTGTTTGTGGGCAAGTTGTAGGATTTCATTTCCAGATGAGCACTTTGGTAATGTCTTGGCATGACAAACTTGAAGATGGTTGAGAAACGTCTGTTTCCTCATCTCCTACTGCCGCTGGCATTTTATTCAATCTGTTCTAGCGATGTTTAAATTTCGCCTCATTGTGGACATTTATTTGATTTCTGTCAAGGTGATTATTTGTGTGAATTACAACTATCTGCATAAGTAGAGTCCAAAATGGGTGGGAGTGGCTGAGGAGTTCTCCAAAGCACTCAAAAGACTCAGCATAGGAGAGCTGCGTGTGTTCTCATTCCCACTGGCTTCTTCACACATTTTCTTTTTCCAGAATGTTCCGCTTCGCCTCTTTGCTGTCCAAGATTAGGACTAGAAAAGTCCAGAGAAGGAAAAATGTTCAGTGTTTTGAAGGAAAAGTTTTTCAGTGTTCAAGAGGATTTGGATAACTTTCGGTTCACCCTGAAGTGGTCAGGCAGTTGGACTTGATCTTTGAAGGTCCCTTCCAACTGAACTATCCTATCCTATCCTATCCTATCCTATCCTATCCTATCCTATCCTATCCTATCCTATTCTATCCTATCCTATCCTCAAGTTGAAAACCTAATTCTGTTAATGATTTCTTGGTGTTTGTGAGATGCTGGGTTTGCACACGTGAGTAATTAACTCCTTAAAATGATAAAAGTGAAGGCTACAAACCATGGTAGCAGGCTGACAGTTGCAGGGGTTCTTCCTGAACACGTTGCCCTGCTGCAGCTGATGGATTTGCCTCCTCTGCGGAGGGAGAAGAGCCTTTCAAAGCAGTTCTGCCTCAGTGACAGTTTTCAAGAGATGGAGATGACTCCACTGCTGCGGATTGAAGGCTGTGATCATAGAATCATAGAAACATTAAGGTTAGAAAATACCCCCAAGATCATCTGGTCCAACCACCCCCCTACCACCAATGTCACCCACCAAACCATGTCCCCAAGCACCACGTCCAACCCCTCCTTGAACACCCCCAGGGACGGTGACCCCACCACCTAACTGGGCAACCTGTCCCAGTGCCTGACTGCTCTTGCTGAGAAGAAATGTCTCCTCATTTCCAACCTGAACCTCCCCTGGCACAACTTGAGGCCATTCCCTCTGCTCCTATCATTGGTTACCTGTGAGAAGAGGCCGACCCCCAGCTCCCCACCCCTTCCTTTCAGGCAGTTGCAGAGAGCAATAAGCTCTGCCCTGAGCCTCCTCTTCTCCAGCCCAAACTCCCCCAGTTCCCTCAGCCGCTCCTCACAGGCCTTGTGTCCCAGGCCCTTCCCCAGCTTCGCAGCCCTGCTCTGGACACGCTCCAGGGCCTCGATGTCCTTCTGGTAGTGAGGGGCCCAAAGCTGAACCCAGCACTCAAGGTGCGGCCTCAGCAGAGCAGAGCACAGGGGAACGATCACCTCCCTGGCCCTGCTGGCTGCACTACGCCTGACACAAGCCAGATGCCATTGGCCTTCCTGTCCACCTGGGCACATGGCTGGCTCATGTTCAGGCAAGCATCCATCAGCACCTCCAGATCCTTTTCCTCTGCACAGCCTTCAAGCCACTGCATATTTACTCACTCTGCCCTGGTGTGAGCCCTGCTTTTCGCAGCAATAGCACGAGCCATAAAGGCAGCTTTCTGCAGAAGCAGCGTGAATCCAGGGGAAGAAGCAGGGGGCACAGACCTGAACACCCCCGGCACCCCAGAAAACACACTGCCACTGGCTGTGGCCCTGTGGTGGCTCCTGAGCACAGCCCTGCACCCACACCACCACCCCGCTGAGGGAAGGTTGGCGTGACACCATTCCTGCAGCTCAGGTGCTTGGCCCTTTCATTTTCTTCTTCATGTGCCTCGCTCAGGCACTGTGGTGCAGCCATCCTCTGAAATTCCCCTTAACGCATGCGGGGATGGCTGCTGAGAAGCAGCTCTAGATTTATTTTTGCCTTTGTTAGTGACCCAACAGAGGCCTGTGGCCCAAATCATTCCTGACATGAATTGGAGACCACCTCAGCACCGTGTTGGGATGCCATGATGACACAGTTGTACAGTAACATGGTGACTGACATGTTGCCATGGTACCATGGTGACTGACATGGTGACATGGTGATTGACACGGTGCCATGGTGAGTGAGATGATGCCGTGGTGACTGACACAGTGGCACGGTGCCATGGTGGCTGACATGGTGACACGGTGACATGGCACCACGATGGCTGACATGGTGACATGGTGATTGACACAGTGACATGGTGACATAGTGCTATGGTGGCTGACATGGTAACATGGTGACTGAGATGGTAACATGGTGGCTGACATGGTGACACAGTGACATGGAATCACAGAATCGTTAGGGTTGGAAAAGCCCTCCAAGATCATCTGGTCCAACCCTCCCCCTACCACCAATGTCACCCACCAAACCATGTCCCCAAGCACCACGTCCAACCTTGCCTTGAACACCCCCAGGGATGGTGCCATGGTGACTGACACGGTGACATAGTGACTGACATGGCGTTACGGGAACTGACATGGTGCCACGGTGCCTGACGTGGTGCCACGGTGCCCGGCACGCCGTCACACCGCCGCTTCGTCCCCACATGGGCGCTGAGGGGCGGCCCCGCTCCCCTCAGCCAAGGCGGGAACGGCTCCAAGATGGCGCCGGCGCCGCTCCCTCCCGCACCGCCGAGCGGCGCCCAAAGCGGCCCGGCAGCGCCCGGCAGCGCCGCGCCTTCCGCTTCCGCAAGCGGCTGAGGGAGGAGGCGGCGGCGGCTCCATGGCGCTCCTCAAGCGGCTCCCGCCGCCCGCTCAGGGCGTCCGGCACCGGCAGCCCGACACCGAGGCGCTGCTGGCGGGGCGCTCACTGGGAGCCGGCACCCTGTACATCGCCGAGAGGTGCGCGGGGAGCCGGGGGGGTTTTGGTGCGTTTTAACGGGGCAGGCGTTATTTAACGGGATCCGTGGGGCACGAGTCCTGTGAGGGGCGGCTGAGGGAACTGAGGGGGTTGGGGTGGGGAAGAGGAGGCTCAGGGCAGAGCTTATTGCTCTCTGCAACTGCCTGAAAGGAAGGGGTGGGAAGCTGGGGGTCGGCCTCTTCTCACAGGTAACCAGTGAGAGGAGCAGAGGGAATGGCCTCAAGTTGTGCCAGGGGAGGCTCAGGTTGGAAATGAGGAGACATTTGTTCTCAGCAAGAGCGGTCAGGCATGGGGACGGGTTGCCCAGGGAGGTGGTGGGGTCACCGTCCCTGGGGGTGTTCAAGGCAAGGTTGGACGTGGTGCTTGGGGAGATGGTTTGGTTGGTGACATTGGTGGTAGGGGGGTGGTTGGACCAGATGAGCTTGGAGGGCTTCTCCAACCCTAACGATTCCAGGTTCTCTAACCTTTTTATAATTCTTTTTAAACTCACCCTGAATCATACACTTCAAGAAAGCCAGCTGTCGTTAACCAATTTTTGAGTTTCTTCTACTTGTTAACAAATACTTTAAACATAGGATGTTCCTGCACTGGCAACGTTGTCTTAAAAATAAAGTTTTGACCTAAAACTCGCGCGGAGCAGTGAGCTGCCTCCTGACTCTGGCTCCGAACCAGCCCTGCTGGAAGGGCTCTGAAGCCACCAGCACTTGGAGCTGTTGCATTCCTCCAGGAGAGGAATCTCCCCGGAATTCCAGCTGCTGCTGTGCTCAGCTGCTTGGCTGCAGACAGAAGGACTTCTGTTCGCACAGAGATTGCTTTCGGTACTTATAACACCGAGTTTCCTCTGAACTGGATCTCAAAACCTGGTGTGAGGCGCCTGCGAGTCCCCCAGCCAGCTCCCACGTGTCTGGGGCACGGCATGAAGCTTTCACCAGCCTCCTAAGATGCCAGCACTCGCAGGAGCACCTCACAGGGGCAGAACCAGAGCACAAAGAGCCTTTGGGTGCTCGTGCTGCCTCGTCAGGGCACAGCTGGGAGCGTGGAAAGCTCCCAGATTGAGGAGGGGGAGGAATTCCTCGCCCCCGCTTCACCGGCTCTCGCTTTCCGCCTGGTTTCCTGACACCAGGAGCCTTCTGTGGCATTCTCACTGGTTTTTGTCCTCTTGTTTTCTGCTGCTCCGTACTTCTGTTCGCTCTCACGCTATCCTAAAATACCCCAAAGTGGAAGAGGCCCATGGGGACCATCGAGTCAGCTCCTGTCTCCACAAAAAGGTGTTCTCTACCCCCCCAAAAAAAACTAGAGCATTTGAGAGCTTGAGCAGCACATTATGCTGTGGGATCTCTCGATTACTTCGGTGTCATTTGGCTTCTCTGCAGGCGTGACTCAGGTACCTTCGATTCCTCTATCACTTTCTAACTTCCTTTTTTTTTTTTTTTTCCCTTTTTTAGCCGCCTGTCTTGGGTGGAAAACTCCGGCGTCGGGTTCTCCTTGGACTACCCCAACATAAGCCTGCACGCCGTCTCCAGGGACCTGAGCGCCTTCCCGTGGGAGCACCTCTACGTCATGGTCAACGCCAACTTCGAAGGTGCGCCCCAGGCAGGGCTCCCGCCCGCCCCATGCAGCGCCATCCCACCCTCCAGATGGGAGACATCTGGGTTTTCAAACAAACTTAATTTATTTTTGCATCGTTCAAGGGGTATTTTCTGCTTCCCTTTTGGTTTCCCCGAAGGGTGATTGTTTTAAAGGAAAGTTTTCTCGTTGTGTGCGGTCAGTTTGTGTTCTGCATCTCGGCACGTGGCTAGGTGCAGGCAGAGCCACTGCAACCTGCTTCTCTGCTCTCTCACGCTCATTTTAAACAATTTTGTTTCAATTAAGTTTGCTTAAATTAATTGTTTAAATTAAGGCTGCTGTCTCCCCGTGATTCCAGTCCTTATGCGTCAGTTTTGCCTTAGTAAATTTCTGCCACTGTTGCTTCCCTCTCCAGGAAAACAGCCGGAGCTGGTTTTGTGCTATTAATACTCCTCGTTATTTCCTTCTGTCGTGCTGCTAATGTTCTCTGACAGTCTATGATTACAAAATTTACAAGTAATATTCTTCCTCGCTTTTAATTGTATTTACTCTGAAGCGAGCCGTGCCTAGTGTGCAGAAGGATGTCACTTCCAACTTCTAATTCATTTTGAGAAGTGTTTGAGAATCTGACACTTCTCCTGTGATAGTTCTTGTCTATAAATCCTTAGGTAGATGGATTTTTATTACTTTTAATATTTTTTCTCATTTTTTAGCTCTGAATTCTATGTTTCCAGCTACGAGAAACCCAAACATTCAGTTTCCAAGTCTCTCCCTGCCCCGTAATTTTTAGCTGCCGAGTTAAATCCAAACCTCTCCACTTCGTTAGCTGCAGGAGTCTCGATTTCGTAGCTGGGCAGGGTACATTTTGTTCTTCCTCTGAGAGTTTCGGCAGTTCCCTGCGTGTTTATACGCCTTGTCCTCACGCTGTTTGTAGAACAAGGCAGTCGGGGGTTGGCTTCCCTGAAAACAAAGCGCTGGACAGAGCAGCAGCGAGCTGAGCCTGTGGATGTCAGTTGGACGAGGACTGGGGAGCTTCCCTGGGTGCTTTATTTTTGGGGTACAGGCTGGCAGCTTCTTGGCTTCTCCATGTGCTTGGCGTTGCCAGTTTTGCGTGTGATAAAAGCCACTCTTTGTGGAACAGCCTCGCTGTATTCTCCTTTCTCTGGAGAAGGCAATTTTGAAGCTGTCATTCAGTGACCCCAGCCACGAAGCGATGAACTGTAGCCATCCTCTGCGTGGATTTTGTATGTACAGAAATCAGAACGCCACCTTGTTGCTTAATTATACAAGTACGTGGGGCACAGAGGTCAGGAAGCGAGGTTTTACTCTCAGTTGCCCTTGGCTCTGAGCGTACTTTCTACTTGCCACCTCGCTGGCTTGCTGAGAACGCGAGAAATTGGGTGCTTCTGGGAATGTCAGACCCCAGGAGGGGCCAAACTGGAAGCGTTAAGGATTGTTAAGGATCCACAACATTCATCTGTGATTTAAAAAATAAAGAATTTGTATCTTAAATATAAAGATACCTAGATACAGATATATAAAGATCTGTTCGGATAGAGCTAGATAGCTTCGCAGGTAAGTGATAATGATTGTGAATTGTGGCTGTGAGTAGGGCTGCTTTAGCAATGATCAGATACGCGTTCAGGTATTTCAGGAGGACTCAGGAGAGGGAAATAGGAACCCCAGGATCATAAATCAAGTCTGTGTGTGCGCTGCGAATGCTGTCGAGGTGCTGTGAGAGGACCTTGGGTGTCTGCAGTGCGGGTGGGAGTGTGGTTTTTGTGCCTTTCGCAGATTGTGTCCAGGTTTCTGGTTTTATTCTTTATAAAGAATAAACCCGACTCTTCTGGACAAAAGAAACGTTTCTCTAACATCTGACTTTCTCTAAAGAAGAGGAAACAAAAGAGGCTCCTATGGCCGAAGGGGAGGAGGAAGACAGCGACGATGATGTTGAACCAATTGCGGAATTCAGATTTGTACCGAGCGACAAATCGGCCCGTAAGTGAAGGGGGAAATCGTGTGTTAACTTTGAGGTCCGATTGCTGGGCTGAAGTCTTAGTGCTGGCTCAGAGTGAGAGGTGCTGGGGTACAGAGATAAATGACATGGTTCTGTAGCGTCCTGGTCTGATTGCTCCATTCCCCTCTGCTGAGAGGAGCAAGCAAAATGTTTTAACTTGCTCGAAGCTGGAGTATTTTGAGCAGCAAGGAGAATTCCAGTGCTTCATAACTGAGATTTCTGAGTATAAACACGACACAAAGAATCTCCCAAGTTCTCTGCAGCTGCGTTTGTATTTGTCTCGTGCAGAGCTTGCTGTTGTGTCCAAGCTTTGAGAACCTTAGGGTTCCTTTCAGAATCTAATACAGGTGGTAACCACAGACGGGGTTGTCCAGATAGAAGCCTCTCCAACCTTTATCATCAGTGAAATAAAGGAGGAGTGCTGTTAAGGGGATAAAGCACCTGGCTGGATCTGGGAAATCTGATTTCTTCCTAGCCTGGCTGCTTGTTGGATGATGTTTTTAAGTACGAACTCAGGGGGTTTTGGTAAAGGAATATTCTCAGTCTCTCTGATCACTCAGTCCAGGACTTCTTGCTTCTCGTGGGGTCTTGGTGGAGAAACAAAAGAGGATTTTTCACGGCAGCCAACTGGAGGGGACCTGTCAGCATCCTTCATTCGGCCACGTGCTCACAAGGTGGTTCTGCTTTATTTCCCCAGTGGAAGCCATGTTCTCAGCGATGTGCGAATGCCAGGCTCTGCACCCCGACCCAGAAGATGAGGATTCGGACAATGATTACGAAGGGGAGGAGTACGACGTTGAGGCACACGGTTCGTAAGAGTTGTTTCTTTCAGAATCCCTGGGACACGTGGAGCTTCTTCTGTGGTATTTGTTAGGTTTTGATCTCATAAGCATTCAATCATCTAGGTGGGAAGAGACCTCCAAGATCACCCAGTCCAACCTCTGACCTAACACTAACAGTCCTCCACCAAACCATATCCCTAAGCTCTACATCTAGACGTCTTTTAAAGACCTCCAGGGATGGTGACTCCACCACTTCCCCAGGCAGCCCATTCCAGTGCCTAACAACCCCTTCAGTAAAGTTCTTCCTAATTTCCAACCTAAACCTCCCCTGGCACAATTTTAGCCCATTCCCCCTTGTCCTGTCACCAGGCACGTGGGAGAACAGACCAACCCCCACCTTGCTACAGCCTTTTTTAAGGTACCTGTGGAGTGCGATAAGGTCGCCCCTGAGCCTCCTCTTCCCCAGGCTAACAATCCCAGCTCCCTCAGCCACTCCTTGTTTATTGCTTATCTCACCCAAATGTTCTTTTTGCCATGGGCATGGTGTAAGAACTCATAAACCTACAGAAAATCTCTAATTCAGCAGTGGCAAATCACTGGAATTAACCAAAATATTGTTCTCATTCTCATAAGCCCCTTGTAAGTATTCTCGTTAGTAGGTACCAGCCTTTCCTGTTCCTAGGGAAGGCACCGGCAGCAGCTCAGTGCCCGTGTTACGGCCAGTTTGTGTCACTGAATACCTTCTGCTGCTGGTATGAGCAGCTTTTAATCTGTGAATCTGAGCACTCCTTGCCTCGCTGTTGTCCTGCTCGATCCAGGCTTGGTTCTGATCAAGATAACCGTGTCTTGCAGAGCTGGAGCAAGGCGACATCCCCACCTTCTACACGTACGAAGAAGGGCTGTCGCATTTAACCGCAGAAGGCCAGGCCACCCTGGAGAGGCTGGAGGGCATGCTGGCCCAGTCCGTCAGCAGCCAGTACAACATGGCTGGGGTGAGGACGGAAGACTCGATACGGGAGTTTGAGGGTAAGACGCTCTCTGCTCTTCCTAAAAACAGCTGAATGTGGCGGCTCTGTGACCTGCCTTGTCCCTAAGCAGCGGAGCTGAGCAGTACCGCACACTGCAGGCTAATCAGAATTCTGTTGGCAGGGTTCGGTGTGGATTTGGGATCTTGGAAATACAGTGCTACAGAGATTAAAATAAAAAACAACACCCTGCCTGACTTAGAAAACTCAGTCAGCTTTTTGAGGGATGCTACCTCTGAATGCTGCTAGTTGTTTCAGTGTGTATTTAAGGAGGAATATTTCTTGTTGATGGAAAGATTTCGAAGTTTTCCCTTTTTTCATGCTGTAATGTATTTGTAAATTTATTTAATATAAATATTTTTTAGAATGGCCTGATTTTTTTTTAAGGATTATATTGAAATGATGTAGCTGGTGTGGATTTCTAGCTATCCCCTTGCCTAGAAGAGCTAAAAGAATAATAGGAAATTTTTTCTGATTCATGTGGATGATTTTTTTAATCTTACTTGCTTTGTCAGTTGTTTGTAGGTTCTTTTTGCTCCACAGCTTTGTGACTAAATTTTATATAAAGATAACTTTGGGTGATACACTTGTGTTTGTGCACTGCCCTTCGTTAGAAAATGGTCTGGTTTCTGAACCCCAACATCTTAAAAATAGGGGGAAAAAATCGAACAGCATGTCAAATGTCTGAGAGCCACCTTCATCAACTTGATTAGCCATCCTGATCTTCGCTCTGGTACAGCTCCTTGGTTTCCTGCCCTTATTAAAGCCCCCAGGTTTCAGAGCTGTTGTTCTTTGACGTTGCAGCACGGGGCAGCTGCTCCCTTCCTCAACCTGATGATTGCTGAGAGCTGTTTGAGAACAGGATCTGGCTTCTTTCCATCGGAGCCTAACTAAAGCTGTTAAAAGGGATCACCATTTGTTACACCGAAACTTCATTTAAAAAAAAAAAAAAGTATTTAAAATCTGGTATTTCAGTCCTTTAATAAGACAGGGTGAGATGTGGGGATGTCTTTAAGGGACCAGCTGATGCAGCTGGAAAAAAAAACAGAGTTACGAGCGCATCAGTGTTTCTTAGGAATTCAGCCAGGGCGTTTTCTGCTCTGGTGATCTCTTGTCAGCAGAGGGCACTCGCTCTCTTTCGTACAGCAATGTCCCCTTGCAAGCCCGTGGCGTTGAATGTCACTGCCTCTTTTTTGCAGATGGGATGGAGGTGGACATAGCACCAGTAGTCGCGGGGCAGTTTGAAGATGCAGAAGTTGATCACTGAGGAGGACGCGTGCTGCTGTAAGTTCTCGTGTCTTCTAAGACCTTCCACCTCTGCGTAATGTAGTCGCGGAGCTCCTATGGGAAATGTGTCATGGTATCAGAAGGATGGCAGTTGAAAGGAGAAGGTGGCTGTGGTTATTGGAAGTGTGGGAAGCTTTCAGTTATCTGTCTTGGAGGAGTCCAAAAGTGCCTCACATCACCCCACGTGGGTACATCTGTCGGCAGGGTGGGTCGGCCCGTGGCAGCGTGCCCCTCGCTGACCGTCACCTGCAGCACTTCGCTGCTGTCAGCGGCAACCCCAAGATAGCGGCGTTTCCTTGCCAGCTGGGTGGGAGAGAACAAGGCTTATCCTGGGTCTGTGTCCGTGGAGACGCACAGCGCTGCCACGGCTGCGCTTCTTCCCCGCTTCAGCAGTGCCTGCCTCGCGCAGAAGTCAGACGGACAGCTCTTGGGTTAAAGCGGGCACAGAGCTGCTCCACTTGAATGCCAGAGAATGAAGTTGTGGGGCAGACAGCCAGAAGCTGAGGGGAGAGGAAGGAAAGGGCACAAATAGGAAGAAGGCTGAAAAAAAAAAAGTGAAAGTGGGTCAGAAGTAGTCAGAGGGAGATGATAGCGTCGCTGAGGAAGAGGCTGTGGTCCCTGAGAAAGGCTGTGGTGGAAAGATGGCGTGTATCTGCTCTCCTCCTCCACTGCTTGTTTTAATTTGTTCACGAACTCCTGCAGTTCTGAAAGTCTCCGAGTACATTCTTACTGATCCCAGCCACTGCCGTTGGTTGTGAATTAGTGTTTGTTCTGTCGTGTCAGAGCTCTTGCAAATGAAGTCGAGGTACTGCTGGCCATGTACACATTTTAAAACTAAGGAAACTCTTCAGCTCTAGATGCGGTGACTCTTGGATACTGAAATGGAAAGCTTAGCTCTGATGGCTTTGTCTCCAAGATTCCTGCCCATGGTTTTATGAAGATAAAAATAAAGCAGCCATTTTTAACAGCCATCTGTTAAAAATTCAAATTCGAGGGCTTGTTGACCTGGTTTGAACTTACGAGGATTCAGGGGAGTTGCTGGCTGGTAGCAGCTCTGTAAGGAACCCGAAATGCTGGTGGAAGTGGCGTTGGTTGATCTTCTGGCAAAGCAAATAACGTGCTCTGTCCCAAAAAGCTTTGGTCAGTGGGATTCTTCCTGCAGCTTACTCCGTGCACAGCACAGAGTGGTGTGTGGCTGTAGGAGATGAGCGCTGCGCGAGGTGATTGCGCAGGGCATTCCTTTGCTTGCTGCTAAGCTGGTGCTGGCCACAGCTAACGAGCTGATCCTCATTAGGGTGGATCAGGCGATCTGCAGGTGTTGTGCTGAGGCTGCTGCAGGTGGGGAGGTGATGGGTTTGGTAAAAGTAACCCCGGCCTTGAGCTTTTGGTGTAATTTAAGGTATCTCAGAAAATTCACAGCAAGAACTGGAAGTGTGATGTAAGAACAGCTCGTGGAGGTGTTCATCGCTAACGAGCGTGAGCACAAAGACAGCTTGGTTCTGTGCCATCAAAGGTTCTGCGCCATCAAAATACAGGCAAGGAGGGAGCTGGCTGTTATCCTCTCGGAGCAGCTCGGTCCTTTTGGCTTTCTGAACTGCAAAAACAATCGATGCTCAGAGAGCACTGCGCTCCCTGCCTCTAAAGCAGTGCCCTTGTGGGCTGCTCGTGTCACACGTCACAGCTCGTTACCCAAATGCGATGTGGCAGTTTCCCACTGAAGCTCCTGGAAGACTTGCTGGTGGTTGGGGTGGGATGTTTCCACTTGGTCTTGTGATGCGTGGCGTTTTGTCCCTCGCATCACGAGGCTGCAATGTTCTGACCCAAGTGGTGTGTGGTGGCGTGATGGGGTCCCCTGGCACGGGGATGCAGCTGACTGTCCATGCACGCTGTCCTTAGCTGGCCCAAGTTTGGGTCTGTCAGAGACAAAGGTGCTCAATCCCCCTGAAAATTAGCGCGTTTGAAATAAAGTGCTGTCCTCTGGGTAGCTACTGTAAAGATTATTGTTTCTTGTAACGCTGCTGATGTGAACGTGGTGTCTTGTGTCTTTCAGGTTCTTCTTGTGGCACTTGTAGGATAAGCTGTAAAACTGAAGGCACTGCAGTGACTGTCGGGAGTTAACCTTTCTTTTAATGACCTACGCTTAGACATCTCGGTCTGTAAATGCTTTTATAGATGTTTAAAAAAAAAAAGGGGGTTGACATTTGTGACCACTATGGGGTTATTTAAAAAACACACACAAAACAAGTAATAAAACCTCTCCCGTCTAACATAAATGGGGCTTGTCTGGGGTCGTTTCAAAGAAGCCTTTGTAGGAGTTCTAGGACTGCAGAAATACAGCTGTAAGTAGAACAGAATTTTAGATTGTCCTAGAACTTGCCATATTTTTGTACATGTTCATTGAGTAATGGAGCAGAATGGAAATGTTACAGAGCTCAGCTGAAAGAAAATAAGGTCAGACATGGATGAAAAGCAAAGCTCAAGTTAATGCCCCTCAATAACTGGCATCAGTTCACTGCTGTCCCTTCCATTTGTCTGGGAGCTAAGTTTGGGTGGTAGAGACAGAATAAAGTCTGTAAAGCCCTGAAAATGAGAACTGGTTTGTGTCTTTGTATTAAATGTTAACAGCACTGTTAAATAAACTAAGATTTTTGTATCTCACAGCCAACTGTGTGTTGCAGTTCTCGGTCCTTTACCCCGACAAGCTGCTGGGAGCTCTGAGCTGGCATCCCTTGAATTTTGAGCACTATTATAATAATAAAAGTGAAGCTATTTTCATCATTTACCCACAGGTGAGAATGAAAGGCCAGAATATTTGCAAAGTGCCTCTGTAGGATAGGGACACAGGATAGTAGGATAGTGCCTCTGCGACACAGCCCAGATTTAGGAACCCAAATTTAGATCGCTAAGAATTGGTCCTGCTGGCCCTTCTACTGCTGCACTTCTCTGCTTTGTGGTGTTTTTGCCACAGGGCAATGCCAGCAAACTTGAATTATTTCTTTTCCCAATACTCAGAAGTCTGTTACTAAGCTTTCTCCACTTTGATTTGAAGCTGACTTTTGCAGTTCGTCAATATAATTAAGTTGCTGTATGAACAGTTTTCTTTACCCGTCCTACACTCCTGTGGTACGGAGTGGTCCTGTCCTGCCTAGCCTGTTGGGATGTGGTTTGGTTTCAAGGCGTGTGAAAATTATAACTGCTCTTTGTGGAATGTTTGTTAGAAATGTCAGTCCAATGAGCCATGATGTAGCGGTATAGTGATTGGCTGAAGTATTGAGCATGTTATGCAGCAATTCTCCAAGAAACTCTGAAGTCAGCTTTGAAATTGAGTACATCTTTGTCCACAGTAACAACATGCTAAAGAATATAAGCTAATACTTTGAATTACAACTATTCTAACATATTCCATATTCCATGCAGACCAGCACAACATGGATGGTGGCAGGCTTCAGATTAACAGTAGGAATTAGGTTGGGATTTCTGCAGTTACTCCTTTTATATATGGAGTTGTGTAGATTTTAATAACTTAGTAGTGTGTTACAACACTGAACCAATAAATACTTTGCTCTCCTGTCAGTGAGCTGTTCAGTGCTATAGACTACAAGGTCCAAGTAAGAAAAATTGGCTGAGGGAAAAGTCCACAGTGGTGCTCCTGCAGCAGAGCTTTAAAGCCAGCAGCGTTTCCTGACTGTTCCACGCACTGTGCTGTACTCTGGCCTTTGGGCTAGAGGCACGTGGGGGCAGCAGGGATGCCAGTTACCCTTTGCTGCTATTTTGCTTTGACCTGAAAGGAAAATTAAAGTTCTGTGATGTTAACACTTAGGTTTTTGTTCATTGCTGGGCCTCCCAAAGCTGAGCTAAGTGGATTAAAGCAAGGAATCCAAACAGCTGATTGAGCTGCAGAGAAGGAAAAGTGTTGACTATGACCTACCAACATTAATTTAGCTCTTGAATTAAGTCATTCTGTGGTGGAGGTGAAAAAGTAGCAGCATGTAGGCCTTACTGGCGTTTTCCTAATCATACTGCTCATTAATTACCCAGATACGTAGCAAATAACCACTTTTAAGGTGTGTGCTATGCCAAAATAAACAACATAGATACAGAAATCAGATCTGCCCTATGTGATTTACGGACTTTGCAGTCCTTCAAAGATGATGTGGAAGTAGGGTCTCTAACCTAACACTGCCGGGCTTCCTGTAGGTGTTTCTCTCCTTTCTCTTTTCCCTTTTATCTTTATGCTCTTTGAGGTTTGAGACCTTTACCCTCTGGACCGTACAGGCTCAGAGGAGACGTGCAGATTAATTCATGATGTAAGGTTCATTTCCATAAGAAATGAGGCTAAAAACTCGGCTTGAGTATATCAGGAAATGGAAGCCCCACGGGAAAGAAAAAAACAACAAAAAACACACAATGTACAGATCACCATAAAAGGGATAAAAACCAGTAAAGCAAGGAAGCGACAGCAGCCTCCTGACACGTCTCCTCTAGAAGCAGTACACGTACAACTGTGTGGTGTTCACAGGTTGCATGCATCAGCTTTGTTCCTTGTTACAGCTGCATTCCACGGCCGACTTATAAATAAATAGATGAATACACAAATGGCTGAAGGACCCCGCTTTGTCTGGCACACAGCGTGAGGGGGTGTAGCCCCTGCCTTGAAGCTTCTTACCAAGATACGTTTCCTTCAGCAAGCCTGCTCGCACCAGGATCAAGGTGCTGCTGAATGATGGAAACCCAGCAGTTCTGTTTCTCTTTGGTTTTTAAATGACTGACCACGGCTATGTATTAAGACTTTTATATGAAAAACACATCCAAATTGATTTCATTTCGCAATATCATTTAACCTTAGAAATTAAACTGAGGACAAAAAGTTATTGCAAGAAGTAGGAAATGGAACTATTTCCCAAACTCTTGCAAAAAGAATAGTGACAACAGCAGTTATCACAATTTTAGTTTGCAAACAGCTCATTTGACTCTTCCTATTCCTCTTTGAATACGGTAGTAATGTGAACAAAGTTTAAACAAACAATCAGACAATTAATCGAGGGGCCTAGTACTGGAATCTTTATCTGACTTGTTAACCATCTTGATTTTCAAATCTAGTAAAGTGAAAAACTGAATTTAATCTTAAATTTGAAAAATATATTCTGGTATACTGTCACTTATAAAAATTAAGCGTCCAGAAGAAGGAACCTCACGCTAGAGGGGAACTTGAGAGGACTGGTACCTCCCGCTGCTTTTCGCCTCAGCTAAGGCTATAACGGGCATATTCGTGCCCATTAGGATAGGTTGCTTTCCTATGTTTTTCTCTCTTTTATCTTATTACATTGCAAATCCGTTTATTTTGAGAAAAATATCTGATAAGATTTGCATAAAATCAACTATGTATCATGTTCTCGTGTGACTCACCCCTACATACTGTGTCCGTTCTACTGTATGCAAAAGACAACAAGCTGGGATAAAGTTGTTTTTTTTCCCCTCTATAATCACTTTTACCTGAGTGTCTACAGAACTGTAACAGTACTTTGTTAACACTCTTCTCAACCAAGATCAATATTCCATAAACTACAGGGAGAGGGCAAAGCCTTCCTGAAAGAAAGAGAGGGGTCACTTACCTGCGCTTGGGTATTAGTAAAACGCTGCTGGTCCTACAGGTTTTTACTTTTGGTGTAGGTTACCTCTAGAATAAAGCTGTGGCGATTCTTCTAGGGAGCAGAAAAAAAAGCAGCCAGCCTCTCTTCTTCTCAAGAGGTACATGCATGGCAAGTAGGAGTAAGTTGAGATCAATAAAAGAATGAAATCTTCAGCTTCATTTTCACGGGAGCTGTCTATGGGAAGAATCCAGTACAATCAAACCCTGAAAGGAGCGGGTGTTTATCTAAACTTACTTTTATATGCCATCGTAATTAAGGTCAGCAAACGGCACTTACGGCTAAAGTAACAAAGTTTCAGTGTTCTAACAGTCCTTCACATTCGTATGGCTTAACAGAAACTGTTGGCAGGTATTCTCAGCGTCCTGATAAGCTATTACAAAGTAAGTTTTTGAATACAAAGCTTTAAGTGAAATATTCCAAAACATGAAATCTGAAAATACAATTGAAAGATGGTTTGTAAGCTGATGTCAGCATCTTTCTGGAAGCTTCGTTTCTGCAGGTGACTGTAATTTAACTTTCTTGAAAATGTTTTTTTAACACAGTACTGCTAAAATTCCGAAGTTGGCGTCTCGGGGTATCTGAGGAAGGATTTCCATGCAAAAGCCACAAGTATGGTACCTGAAAAGACAAAATACAACAAGAACATTTATTTAAATGTATCTTGAGAAGGACACAGTTCTCCAGCATCAGTTGAAGATACATGTTACGCTGAAGGATTTGTAAAGTAGCATCAGCGGGGGTTGCTGCAGCATGGAATTTCCTGTTGAAAGGGCTTGAGACAGATGGTATTTTCTGGAAACACAAACTTTTTCACATAAAAAGCTGCAATGGACCATGCAAGTGATCCTCATGAGCTGACTGATAATGAAGTGTTTCTTTGGATATTGAAGGTTTTATTCCTGATGCTTATAAGCCAAAGACAGAGCAGTTTGACCAGCTGAAGCTGATGTGTGCACCTTCCTGTTTCCCTGCCAGGGAGGACATACAGGTGACCAAACTTTAATTCCTCAGTAGGTGGGATAAGGCTGAGTTGGCTGGCAGTGTCTGTTCCAAAAACCATAACCGTGTTGGCATTACAAATGGCTTTAGGACAGTGGGGTTTTGTTTCGTTTTTTAAGGTCATTATAATATTAGAGGTTATTCTAAAGCAAAAAAATTGGTAGTTAGAGATTGCAGGTTCTTCACAAGAAGGGCACTGAAATACAGAAGAAGTAGATTAAGACTTTTTTTCCTTCTCTTAAAAAAAAAAAAAACATAGTATATTCTGTTTCAGAAAGAAAGATGATAATACTGCCTCCTTTCCAAAACTTTACTGCTTTACACACAGGTATGGGAGCAAGCTTTGCTCGGGAAGAACGAGGTAAAAAAGACATTGAGCCTTTTTTGCGCCATCCATCACTACATTTTCTCATGGAGAGGCTTTCTGTCAAAATTCCCAGTCCAACTGTGCAACAGATTGTTCCTGCACGTCAGAACGTTATTGAGCTCTCAGCAAGCTTTTGGGAAAAATCAGCTTTTCACAGGATATTTCTCCCTTTGGGGCAGCTTCCCAGGGAATTCTACCTACCCATTCCCTAACTAAGCTGAACTTTGGTCTGATGTCCAAAGTCCAAACAGCTCTGCTGTTTACCCTTCTGTGTCTTCCACTGAACTACTGTAAAGACTACAGCTCAAGAGGCCACACTCACCACTGGTTCCTCCCTGTCTGGGAGCAGGACCACTCATTGGCCTGTTGGTATTTGCACTAGACTTAGTGAGAGTTTTCTAGGAACTCTCTGAATTGCATTCGCTCAATGCGTGAGAGTTTTGCTCTCTCAGGTGACGCTTCCATAGGTGAAAAGCCCTAGGAGGACAACAGTCTGGGAGCAGGACGTTTGCTCAATGTTTGCAGAAACCCTCCTTTGCTACCTTTTCTTGGGCAGGAAGTCTGCAACATCCCTCCATTTAAACACCCCAATATTATTTCCCCTTCCATCTAGATCCAGTGACTCTTCACCAGGTGTATCACTGGTTTTTCCCTGGAGTTCTCCAAGGCCAAGGAACTCCCTAGCATGAAGCACAGCTCCCCTTCTCTTTCCCTGTCCAGGAATGTGCTCCACTTGTTCACGCTATCCCACCAGGTCTTTGAAGTCCCCAGGATGCTGATCACTTCACTGCAAATGGACTTGCAATTCTTGTTTCTTACTAAGCTTCATGCCTAAGTACTGAACCTGATGGAGATCTGAATATCCTCTCTGAGCAGAAAGGTTTCAGTTTCACCTACAGTTTCACCTACAGCCTCCTTCTTTGCTCACCTCCTCCCTTTACATCTGCTTGTAAGTGACTTTTGTGGCATTTATTTTCTAACCTGATGGTTAAAAAAATAATTTTCTTCTAAGGAACAGTAGTAATCTTTCCAGCAACACTGATCCAAAGAAACGGTCATTGAGTCTCCTTTCGTAGTGTTAGAAACTTGGCAGGATAAGCTGGCACCTGTCCAGCCAAGAGAGACTCGTTTTACTGCTCTCACATCCAATATATTGCCACCAACTCTTCCACTCGTAGCTGCCATCTCCCTGGTACTGAAAGAGAAGCATTAGCTCTGTCACGGTCATTACTAATGGTGTGAGCAAGCCTGGACAAGTGACATGAATTCCTTTGGCAGTGAAACAGAAACTGTCTTTGTTCCACCTGTACTCACTGCCTCTGTGTTCACAAGAATTTGGGCCTGCCTATGCTAAGTCATAAACGCTCGCTGACACATCTATTCACTTCAGGAATCAGCTGTTTTAATGTTACTTCAGCAAAAACATTTTGAGAAATGAGCTCTTAACTAGAGTTCCAAGATTACAAGAGGCTGGAAGACACTAGCAGACTTGCTTATCCTAATAGAAAACTTCCGCGGCCTCCTCCTCTTGTGAAGATGATAATCAATCTTCCTCTTGTTCCCAGAGTACTTTCTAAGAATATTGTTTTAAAGTGATGGTTAAGAACTGGCTTACAGCTAGATCAGGGAATCCATTAAAACGGAATGGCCTCAGTCTCCCAGCCCTCATGCTTTTTGCTGTGCCCATAAATGAGATCGTATATACGTGGCACAGGCAATTTGAAGTTCCATGGTATGCCAGTCCATGCTTCTGCACATGGTAGTTATTATACCACATCACAGAAACCCCTAAGCAATAGTCTCCTAAAAGAATTTCCCCAAACAAGAACAAAGTAATTTAACCATCTAAGATGCTGATCGTGGGAAAATGAGAGACAAATTAACGTATCACTATGACTCTGTGGGTTTCTAGGAAGTCTGGAAGTATTTCTACTGCCACACGGATTCTCAAAGTCTTTACAACTACATTTAAAGTATCCCTTCCCTCATCATCTGCTTATATATTAGAAATTCTTTTCACATGAATTTTCTTATCATCATAGCAGGTCATTTTCTCAGATGTTTCATAATTTAGTCCACTTTTGGAAGAATTTCTATTATTTGCAAAAAGTGCCAGAAAAATGTCATTTCATGTTAGATTCAGTTTCTCATGTCTAACATTACGTGTTAGATTTGTAGATCTGCACTCACGCATTCATCAGTTCCATTTTCAGATAGACTCAGCTCCTCTATACTTCCACCTCAGGCACCTGAAAATTTTGGTTTATAAAACAAGGTCTACGTATTCATGAAGTTCCCTTGTTTTTTGAGATATTCAAGTTACCAATAGCCTACTCTGCCCTGCAGGTGATCCACAGGCCTGACATCTGTAATGAAATGTTTGGCTACAGTAATGCCACTGTGCAAAAAATTATCTGTCTCCAGTATTCACATCTTCATAACTGCTTGGCCTGAAGTTCCTTCCCCTGGTAAATTATAGACAGTTTGATATATTCTGTATGTATTGTCTCTATGTTGACTAATGATAAACTGCTGTTTATCTTCGTAATCTTTTATCTTCATATAAATGTAGCATTATTCCCTGACCACATCCTAAATTCCTTGACTCACAGTTCTGTTTGAATTAGCATCTGCTGATTTTCTTACTCAAGCTGAGATCACCTGAAGGCTTTCTGCAGAGCAGTTCAGGAGGATGCATCTCACTAATTAAATAGAACACGGTGTTTCAGAATTTCTCCTATTTCTTTAGATCACTTGTGAAAACTCTAAATGCCAAGTACTGAGAACCCAGACAATCTCAAGGTGGATATCAGACCGAAATAAGGTAAAAGCTACACTTAAATTCTGAGGAATATCTTACGTTTGATTAGGAACTGGGTGATGCCCATCAGCTTTACCTGAGACATTTCATTAGTTGTTAACTCGAACAGCACACAGGCTTTCGTCAAGCTTACTCCATTTAGTCTTCATGTTTGGATATATAATTTAACAAAATTTACAAGCCTTTTAGATGTAGAGCTTAGGGATATGGTTTAGTGGGGACTGTTAGAGTTAGGTTAGAGGTTGGACTCGATGATCTTGAGGTCTCTTCCAACCTAGAAATTCTGTGATTCTGTGATTTAACAACAACAAAATTAGTTTTAACTGAAATTCATTCTCCATTTTTGACTGACCAAAAGCCACTTCTAGTAGAAAATGCATGACGAAGGAAAAAAAAAAGTTATTTACTAAAACCAAGGAGCTGTTTCCTGTGCATGTTTCACATACTCACCTTGTTTCCAATACCACTGTTGTGCTTTCTAATAAGATTAAGTCATGAAAGAACTTGGGATTAGCTGACTGCCTCTTTATATATAACAGGAGGCTAAAGATTTGGTGGGAGTAACTGTAAACAATCAACAGCATGAAATGTTTTCATCTGCACCAGATGAATCAGAATTTAAATTAGAAGAATTCCAGTTACTCACATGTATTCCTTATCCCTAAACTAAGAACAGATTGTTTCCAACAGTGACTGGGGGAAAAACATAGAATGGGAACTGCAATGTTTGGACACTAAGGAGATGAAAAAGATGTGATATTACAGTAGTAATAATTGAGCAGATTGTTCTAATACCTGATTATTATTTTTTAAATAAAAATATATTTTTTTTAATGTAATCATCCCCATATTCTTGTATATTGTCACAAAACAAGATAGAAACTGCATGCTAAGCAATTTGTTTCTCCTTGAAATTTATCAGGCTAATGTTTACTTTCAGGTAGCCTCTTCTTTTTACTACTCTGCTGCAATCTACAAGTGGGCCCTTGGTCAGCGTAAGAACATGCAGCACATCTCAAGCTTGACTTTAATACTGAGGCATAAAATCTGGAACAACAGGCAGCTCCAAAAGGATCACGTTCCAGAGTAAACAATTGTTGGTTCACAACTAACTAGTTAGCCCTACCTATTTGCCATTTAGCATTGTGAGGTCCCGTCCCTTGTTACATTATACCACTCAGAGCATCCCAAAAGTACTTAAACTTTGACCATGACACATAAACTGAACAGTTATATCCTAACACGGTTGTTTCTTTAAACTGATCAAAACAATATATGTTATTTTGAGAATAAAACTGGTGTTTAAATCTCAGTATTAAATGCTCAATTCACAAAACAGACTGTTACAGGTGCTCTACATAAAGCATTAACTAAGTTTAAAGTACACAGCCTGCATTTGTAGAAGGAAACCTTGATTCGGAACAACTTCTATACATACGGTTAAGTATCTTCTGGATTTTATTTAAACCAGAAGACAAGTAGACTATCAAATAAAGAATATCTGCCTCTTGATTTTTGAACCACGTACTAAGTAACAGTTATTAAATACATCACACATTAAGAACTTACCTAAGGATGGTGCTATCCAATAGACTAGTGAATAAATCAAAAAATTGTCATAGAAACATTTTGGATGTAATGAAAAAGCCAACGCTGGGTTAAATATTGCTCCTGTGAGATTTCCACCTGAAACAAAACGTAAGCAGTATGAAATTAAGCCACCTTGCTTAATACCTACTTTCAATGCAATACTGAAACACACCTACACAGCACTGCAAGAAACGCTTCCCTGCAATAAAATGCACTAGCAGAAGCCGCTTGAACAGATGAACAGTTCTGCACAGCTTTTTTTCTTTTTTAAACAGATGATACATCTTTCACTTATTAACAGTTTTCTAAAATATATTTTAAAATGCCAACACATAGACTACTGCTTCCCTTTATCTCTTTATCACAGATATTGTGTAAAGGTACTAGTTTGGCGAACGTTAAATGTTGGTGTTGACAAAACTGTAACCTCTCTTGCATCATGGTTTTAAAGCAGAAATTATACAACTGTTAGCAAACAAACACGGAGCTTTTATTAAATCCCCTTGTCTCATGTAACACATATGCAAGATAATCAAGAAAACTGCCAAGTGCTGTTCTTGCTAAGCTGACTTGTGTGTTTTTGAACAGAACACTAATGTTATCACATTGATTTATTGAACGCTAGGGTTATCTCAGGGCAATAACCAGGGAAAAGCCTTCACATTCATTCTTTGTCACTTGAAGAAAATAAAAGCAAACCCCACTCACTCTCTTAAAAGAAGTTTAAAGAAGCTGAACATCTTCCCGCTGGCTTTAGGTGTAAATGAACTTGCCTCGATATTCTCTAAACGAGATCCAAACATATCACATTGTGGGGACTAAGTTATAATTATCCAGAGATGAGCTGGGGGGTAAGTGTTTTTAATTCTGATATGATTTGGTCCTCTCACTGCAATCCTGCTGAAAAACGTTCATTAACTGCTCATTAAAACGTTCTGTATTTGGTACTATTCTTTACTAACTACCCCATATTTGTTCTATTAATTTATTCCCATATCATAGTAAGTATCTATTTAGTTTCTTAAAACTTATTTGTGATTTTCCTAGGCAAAATAAGCTGGCGTGAGCTTTGACCTTGCCCTTTGTACAAACACCATGCTGCTGTTAATCCTCGTTTGTCACGAATGCAATCATTTACTAGAAGTTTTAGTAAGGTCTTTCTCCTTCTCTATTTCCCTCTATATATACTCCTCCTCATGTCTTTTACCGCTACTACAGCTTGGAAAGGTTTTAATCTTTGCTGAACTATTCAGTTTGGAAAGGTTTTAATTTTTGCTGAAGGTTTTAATCTTTGCTGAACTATTCAGTTTACTCTGATTTGGCCACAGCAACTCCTACTTGCTGCGAAGTATTGGTTTGCACACTGACACATGAACAAGTTCCACCGTGGCCAGGAAGGAAGGCCATCTAACATAATTTACTTTCATCTGTTTTCAGACTCGCAGCTCCTGCTTTTGCATCCACAATCACACACTGCAGAGCAGAATTTCACTCTCAGGAGGCAGATGCTGTTTCTGACTAGATATTAAACAAAAGATACAGTTTTAACTGCTACTTCTTCACTACTAGTAACTGCTGGAATATAAACCACAGGACAGGGGCACTCGTTATTATCTTGTTTAAAAATATTTGTTAGATTAAAATGTCCTTTGGTAGCATACTACATTTAAAACATGAAAGAATGGTAAAGCATGATAGGAAACACAAAGCTGCATCTCAGAGTCTGTGTACTAGAAAGGATAAATCATTTGACAGCAAAAAGAAGTGTAGGATCTTTGATATTGCACACATGAAAACCTAAAAATGTGAAGTTGTGATTGCTCTGCACAATGAGTGAGAAAATAATTTTAACTTCTAAGATTACTAAAAGCAAAAAAAAAAAAATAATAGGGAGAAATGTGGCATTAAAAATATGAATCTCATTTTTACCTCACCATGTTAGGCTCAGAAATATCTTACCAATTTTATTCGACTCACTGTAACATTGCCTGTAAATAAAAAGCTCTCAAAAAGTGGATTGTTTTCTTCCCCTTATAAATATTTTCTCAAAGGACGTATCTGAGTGTTCTTTACCAACATATGTATGGTCTGCATCCTTAGCTTCTGAATCATTCCCTTAATATTTATAGGCATAACCTTCTCTTTCTCATTTTTAGTGGAAGAAACAAAATGAATGCAGTACTGGAGGTTTTGTTTCTTTCTCTTTTGCACAATATCTGCTATTATAAAAATTTGGCCAGTGTAAGACAGAATGTAAAAAAAATATATATTTTTTTAACTGAAAAAAGTAAAAGAAATGCTAAAGGAACAGCCTGTAATTTTGAAAATGCTTACTGTATAACCTGATGTTATTTGTTGGAGTAAGTTGCAAGCTATACCTAAACAACTTTCATGGGCGCACACAGTGACCTACCGACACTTACTTTTTTCCATCAATCTAACTCAGTCCACTGTAAAAAGACAAAAAAATAACATTTTAATGGTTTTTAGCCCTGAACGTGTATCAATAAATGTGGGTGGGCATAAGCCACAGAGATATGGCTAAACTTTAACATTCCATCCAACCCAAATTTAATATGAGTACAAGATAGTCCTTAAAGTCCCTTTTTAGTCTGCAATCACTCCTCTTGTGAGACAGAGCTTTTAAACATACAGTAGAAGATAAGTGATGGGCTGAAATGTGATGTACTACGTTTGAGATGTATTTTCTAACATTTCTGATTCACTCACAACTGTAATAAACACAGGTCTTAGAGGCACAATCAGCGTACAAAGCAACCATTAGCGTGGACTGAAATAGTGTTATTCACACAATATTCTAAACTGTTTGATATTTTTGTAGGGTAAAGTAGGGGTGTTACCAGCTCCCCTAAATCTGGTGCTGGCTGCCTAGCCTTTTGGTGCTGGGTGAGCAAGAAAGATCCGTCCCTTTTAAAAAAAGTGCTCAAGTTCTTCATGAAGAGTTAATGAAGAGGCGCAGATTTCTGAGAATGATTAGCCCAGCTACGTGAAGCACCTGCCTGTTTTCAAACCCCGTACACCAGCACTTGGCCACTACCGTAATGACCTGTTTGGATCGTTTGGATGGTGTGCACTTTTCCTCCTGTGTGCTCAAAGCACTTCACTCTTTACAGGCTGCCCAGGGAGGTTGTGGAGTCTCCTTCTCTGGAGATATTCAAGGCCCGTCTGGACACCTACCTGGGCAACCTGCTCTAGGGAACCTGCTTTGGCAGGGGGGTTGGACCCAATGATCTTTTGGGATCCCTTCCAACCCCTACAATTCTGTGGTTTTCCAAGCGGGGAAAGGCAACACTTCTCCCAGCACAGGCAGGGAATGTATCTGGGGTGAATGCATCATTCCACGATGGTAAGGATCTGTTCCAAGCCTCTCACCTCATCACAGAAAGGTTTTCTCAGCAGCAGCCTGCTCCCACACTTGGTAGGATACCTCAGGGGCAGGGATCTTGGCTCTTATGCCCTCTGCTACTTAAAGATGCTTCAAACCGCACCTGAGGAGTGCACAACCCTAGGAAGCATGGAGCAGGGCGAACAAGAAAGAATTAGTACATTTTCCACTAAGGAAAGAATAAAACTATGCTCCAGATCTGCTCCCTGGAATGTTTTTTTTTTTTTAAATAGCCTTGATTTTAGATTCAGGTATAGTGGAAAGAAAAACATCCAGGTTGCACCGCACGTTCTGCACACGATACAGCTTGAACCGTGCCTGGGAAACAGGCCTGGGCACTGCAGGTTTGATATTTCCTAGAAATATACACGCACTGACTGCTTTGGATAGTCACAACAAGTCCAAGTTTACAACAAGAAGCCGACTTGGTAGGCAGCCTTCTCATGCTAGAAAGAGATGGCCTGGCCAGGAGCACTGGGCACGAATTCCCTGCATGAACCAGCTAAGGGAAAGGCAGCGTGACACGCATTATTTTACAGGAATATTCGCTAAGCAGCAAAGGAATGTTAAGAATCAGCAGTCCAGGTTTCCTGGCTTGTAGAAGAGGTATTATAATCTTTGGCTACACTTTTACCAACCCGTTCAGAAATACACCTAGTGTGCCAAAACACAGTGTCACCTTGCTTCTGCCTTCAAAGATTAATTTTAGAAAGTGGTTCAAATTGCTAATTATTGAAATTGTCCGTGGAGTGAAATCTTTCAGCTATTATAATTTCAGCTTAATGTAAGAGTGAGGCTTTTTTCATTAACACATCTGAAAATCTGGCTGTATTTTCATTCTGCTGTGTTAGGGAGCCTAGTACAGCTCAGCCTCTTGGACAAGAGCTCGGTACCATTGCGGATGGCTGCGGGTACGGCAGTGATCTTCTCTCAGAAATCGTTCCCTGGCTGATTTTCTCTGTGGTGGAAGCTGCAGCATGAGCTGGGGCAATGAGCTCTGTGACCACCTCTCCTTGCACCCCTTAGTACAGAGGCTCCTTCCCAAGACAAGCTGCTCCCTGTCAAGCAGCCCTCAAGTGACAACACTTGGGCACCTCGCTGGGGAGCACGAGGAGCACGAAGAGCCAGCACAAACATTCACGCTGCCTCTCTGCAGCTCTTCCTTCCCAGTGACCCGGGGGTGCTGTGCGGGTGACTGTCCCAAATCTGGGAGGCCAGTCGTGACCCAAAACTGCCAGAGGCAAAAGCAAGGACAAGGCAACAGGGGGGATTGCAGAGACAGGAGATCTGGAGATGCCCTGATACAAAAAGCACCTTTTTTTTATTTTAACATGTGTTTTCCCGAGTCCTTCGAATCACGCGACACTATTTGATCATCCCTCGTGCATTCCACAAATATCCCTTCCTGCTTCTGGCGTACAGATCTAACAGTTAACCAGAATAAGCTGCACTGATATGCATTACGCATTTAAATGCAGAACATCCATCCCGCAACTCTGCACAATCAGGGTTTTTTTCCCCCGATGCAGGCAGCCGTGCTGTCTCGCAACGGCTCTCGGAAATCAGAGCGCTTTGTGGCACACGCAGCATGAAATCTCTCACTCTGTATCAAATTGCATTATGAAACAATCCTTCACGGAGATATTTTCAAAGTGTTCCAGTGCCTCTTAACCATATTCACTTGTAGATTTTATGTTGTTTTGAATGCAGAGCTCACTTCATTCTTAACCCCACACCTGCAATAGAATCTAACCAGGCAAACTTTATATAAACTCCAAGCGAACTCTGCATTTGTAGGACCAAATCCTTGTCTAGGAGAGTTTTTAAAGACAAATAATTTTGCATCTTACAATTTTTAAGTTACAACTCGATTGCAGTAAAGGAGAAAAAAGGACTAACCTGCATACACGAGCATGGTGATGAGAAGAGCGATCAAATGGACTCGGTAGCTGGGCTTAACAGTTTCCACTTGCAGGATGGTCAGTTGGAAAACGACCGAGAAGAGCAGTTCTATGCAGAAAGCCTGCACCTCCGTAGTCTGTATGGGGTTGCTGCAGCCCTGTGAGAGCGCTCCGGGATGTGCCTCTGCAATCCCCAGCCTCCACACAAAGTGCATAAAAACTCTGGCGAGCACGGCGGCCACAAACTGAGCCCCGATCTTCAGCCCGCCCGCCTTGAGCGATGTCCCGCCGCCCCACAGGGGCTGCAAGATGCCGCAGGGATTGCACGTGCTGCCGGTCAGCGTCGAGCCGTGCAGGACGGTGAAAGCGTAGGTGAGCGTGAGTGCCGCGTGAGGCTTGGGCTCCACGTTGCCGAGCAGGCTGAGCTCATTCGTGCACGCACACACCTGGAAGGTGCTGAAAGCCTCCAGGAGGAAGGAGCAGAGGTGTGGGTGGGCGTGCAGGCGGCGGCGAGCCAGGCTCCTGCACAATCCCACCGCTGCCACGACGCCTGCCATCAGCAGCAGCGACGGCCAGATGCCAACGATGGCCATGGCGAGACGGAGAGGAGAGTTTCACAGGGTGTCAGGACTCAACAGGGAAGCGCTGGCTCTGCTCCAGCCCCACCACCACCTACAAGGAGAAAAGAAAGAGGGAAAGGGAGGGCAGATGGAAGTGCTCAGCCTCCGAGGGAGGAGGAGGCTGCTTCTTTCCCAACCTGCCCACAGCCTGCCAGGTGGCAGGTTCCCCCTCAGCCTGACAGGGGTGCAGGCTGAGGAAGGTGCTGGCCCTGGAAGCCCTATCCCCTCAGCCGCTGAGGAAGACAGGATCCCCCCTTGGGCCTGCGGGGCCCCCTCAGGCGAGGCGGGACAGGGGGACAACGAGGACGAGCCGGGGCAAACCCCTCTCTACCGCCCCCGAGGAAAAAATTATCGAGCCCACTACCCCCCTCGCAGCCCTCACACGGTTTAGGGAGAGCGCGAAGAGGTGAAAAACAGTTAAAAAATACAAATAAATAAATTTAAAAGATCCTTTGCCACACGGCGCGGCGAGGAGGAGCGGCGCCCGGTGCCCTCGCCTCACGGCCGGGCGTTGTGCGACCGGCGGCGCCCCTGCGCATGCGCGGCGAGCTCGGCTGCGCGGGGGGGTGGGGGGTAAAATGGGAGGGGGGCGCATGCTGCGCGCTTTCCCGCGCGCGGGCTGCGGCCGTGAACGCTGAGGGGAGCTGAGAGGGGCTCCGGGCTCGGGCGAGCCCCTGGCTGCCTCCTCTCGCTTCTCCCTCTTGTACAAGTTTTCCCGGCGAGGTTTGCTCCCCCCCTCGGTGTTTGCAATAAAGGAAAATAAAAATGCAAACGCGTGCCCGGTGGTCACTGGGGAAGGAGGGAGGGGGGCGTTGGGTGAGGGGTGTTGAGGGCTGGTGGTGGTCTCTGGTAAAATGGGGGGGGGTTAATGTGGTTCTACATATCCTTGGGAGCTGTGTGTGTGGCAGATGTGTTAGAATAAGTCATTAAGGTTGGAAAAGACCCCCAAGATCATCTGGTCCAGCCATCCCACCACCACCACTATCACCAACCAAACCACATCCCCAAGCACCACGTCCAACCTTGCCTTGAACACCCCCAGGGACAGGGACTCCACCACCTCCCTGGGCAACCCGTCCCCATGCCTGACCGCTCTTGCTGAGAAGAAATGTCTCCTCATTTCCAACCTGAGCCTCCCCTGGCACAACTTGAGGCCATTCCCTCTGGTCCTATCAGGTTACCTGTGAGAAGAGGCCGACCCCCAGCTCCCCACCCCTCCCTTTCAGGCAGTTGCAGAGAGCAATAAGCTCTGCCCTGAGCCTTGTGTTCTGCAGATTAAGCAAGCCCAGTTCCCTCAGCTGCTCCTCGTTAAGGTTGGAAAAGACCTCCAACATCATCTGGTCCAACCGTCCCCCTACCACCACTACCTATCACCCACTAAACCATGTCCCTAAGCACCAAGTCCATCACAGGATCATTATAGATTGGAAAAGACCAACCTTAATGGTTGGGTTAATACAGTCTCCTCCTCCTCTGCTGCTTGCTGGGAGAACCTTTGACAGGGTGCCAGAAGGAGACTGGAGGCAATACGTGGGCGTCTCCAGTAGAAGTAACACTAAAAATAGGTGTCGTCCTCATGCTGCAGGAGGTGGCAGGGTTGACTTTGAGGGCAGGCCTCAAATGGCCTCAGATGGCCCGGAGAAACTGAGATTTCCTCCCTTACAATATGTTTTTGTTTCTAGTGACTGAGAAGGAAGAGCCCACTGTGAGGTAATTGGCATAAGTGCGTCCTGTTGCTCTGAGGCTGGAGCTGAGCTTTCTTTCAATCTCTACCCGTGGTGCTAATTTACAGTTGTGTGGCTGGGAGCGGTCATTCCCTTTTCTGTGAGTGTTTTGCAGTGGGGAGGAAGAAATTATGGGGGGGGGGGGGGGGGGGGCGGCTCTGAGCACACATATGGTTGTGCTGTGTGTCCTTTGACCTATCATTCCAATTTCCTATATGTGGAGAGAATAAAAGTGCATTTTTCTGCTTTTCCACCTCTCTGTCACTGCTGTCGTAATTCTAAGGGTGGCAAAATCTTGCTTTTGTGAACTGTAAAACTGAAGCACTGCTGATGATTGCTACTGCCCACTGCAGTTAAGCACACCTGCCAAAACAGCCCAGTGTAAACTATTTCCAGGATCCAGTATTTGTACCACGAGGTGGCACCAAAGACGATAACTTATCAAACCGTGTAGCAATGACTTTTGACCGATCAAGATCTGCACGACTGCATTTCTTGCAAGAAAGCAATACACAAATATATTGCTTCCAAGCAGCAAAAGCGAACCCGTACTTTTAGTTGAAGGTCAGTCTACCATAGAAATCGAAGTTGCAAAATACTTTTTTTTTTTTTTTTATCTTAGAGGGCGTGATGTGATGAACTAACTCTTCCTCGTTTTCAAAAATATAGGACCATTGAGACATCTGATCTTATGAGGTTTGGGGATAGAGGAGTGTTTAGGAGGCTCACCTTCCAAGGAGATCATTTGGCTGTGAGAAATAGAGCTGTTTTTAACAGTAGGGAAACAAAACAAATCCAACAGTTGAACAGTGGTATCGTAAAGAAAGGAAATGAATAAACGGTGGAGTAGTTAATATTTGGCCTTTATTGTTTTTACAAGATTAGATGTCAAGAAATGTGAGGCAAGGCAGGAGACGTAATGACTGCAATAACCTTACATAAGTCCTGAAGCAATTTCATGGAAAAGCAGTTTTCTCAGTAGCAGCCTTCTGTATCCTAAAACTGTAATATAGAAGAAAAAAGAAACCAGTTATATCCTTTATGGGTAGATTTTGGAATAAATTAAGGCATGTCCTGCTAGAAGTAAGGATCAAATTAATGAGGTTCCTATTTTGTAGGTGGGAGCTACTGCTTTAGGCAACAGGGCTCACTGCTAAGAGGCAATGGTTGAAGGAACACTTGTTAATTCTCAGGGCCTGAAAAAGTGATTGTGCTAAAAATACTCAGCAATATCAACATCTGAAAAAAACGTACTGCCCCAGCCTGTATCGAAACTTTCCCCTGCAGCTTTGAAATGTCACTGTCCTTGTGTTCCAGATACACAATTGCGGAGAACAAGTTCAGTGCAGGGCTGGATTTGTGAAGCCTGGTTTTCTATAACTTTATGTCCTACACCTGTAACCGCTGTATTAATTCCAGCTTCTGTTTGTTAGGGATGCCACCATCACGATAACCTCTGTTCTCTGTTGTCACTATCCTATAACCTCCTACTTCAGTAATCTGGGGTCTAATAGCTTTACATTTTATTTGGGAATCATGTGAGGATTTAGTATTGTGCTACTTCCTCTACTTGCATCATGAAGCCTGTGCATTGTGCCTACTCTTTCAGGTTGCCAGAGAACACACAATTTATTGCCGGACTGCTCCGGAGCCTCAGACGGTTGCTTGAATAAGGGGTCAAACAAGCCACAGTCACCTGTTGGACCAACTTCAACCAACTTACACCCTCCTGGTGTACTGGAAGGGTGTTTATCTGTGACCACCAGATGGCAGTGTCATTCCAACCAAAGCTCTGGTGTGCACCTACAGCAGTTTTACTTCGTGTCCTCGCCGCCGATAGGTGAGAATAAGGACCTTCTAGATCCAGGTGCAAGGCCTTAAGTTTGTCATTTGTGAAAGTGCATGCTCATATCTGGAGTACCTTTTAAAGTTCGTTTTAAAATTTATCACTCAGTTTCAGTAAAATGATCGAGTTTGGCTCAGTGGTTTCTTCTTCCCTGCGGCATGGATGGCTCCGTATCTGACTCCAGGTCCTCCTTGTGTCTTCTCTGTCCTCTCCTCCACCTAGCAGACTTCCCATCTGCTCCTGCCTGCTCTGTACCAGGATGTTTCTAGCTTCTATTCTCTCTTATACTGTTTTCTCTCCGTTTCAGAGTCACTCCACATCCTTTTTTCCCCTTTTCCTTTCCATGCATACCAGTACTTGTATTTTGTTATTTGTGTATGTCTTCTTATGTTCCTTCTCAAGCCCCATATTTTCTGCTATTTCTGTAAATGTTATGCAGTTAACTGTTCTTAGCTCTGTATATGGTCTGTTCCCTTCCTTCCTAAAATTCCCCGATCTGCTTCCTTTTCCTATGGGAGACTGAGTCACTCGGGGTATGAACTAGTCAGGAATTCTTGGATGGATTTTGCAGGGGTGAAATCAGGCATTATTATGCAGGAAGATGTTGGCAGACTCTTCCAACCACTTTAATGTCAATAAACAAGTTCAGCTAACTATATAGCAGGGAATTCACATGCCCCTGTGTTCTCTGTTGTGGTTCGGTTGGTTTCTCCCCAAATTAGTAGCTTTCCCTTGACATTTAAAACCTCCCTGGAAACTGATTGATAGAGAAGGTAGAAGTAGACAGAGTGCCTCCAAACAAACAAACAAAAACCCTTGAGCAGAGGCCCTGGCAAACCTGAGCACAGCTTTGTCACAGCTTTTCTTAACAAAAGACTGTGGGTTTGGGACATTACCCCTTCCCAGCTGTATTTCACAAGCAGCTGAAGAACTACGCTGCTACAGGGAAGGTAGGCGATGAGAAAGAGCCAGGAATGATGACATCGGGGGAGTTTGGTGACTGTGAGCTTTGAGCAGTCTCCAAGAGCTATTGGGGCAAAAAATGCCATGGCATATGCTTGTGCTGGCTGTTGCAGTAAGGACTCAGCGAGGATATTGGCACAATTCAAAGCGTGAAAAACGTATGGGTACTTTGAAGCGCTGCCAAAACCAGCTTCACGGATGTTCCTGAGCACCATGGGTTGAGCCTGGGCCAAAGAGCATATTCCAGAAATTCTCCAGGTCCTGGTTTGGGTGATCGGGAGGGTGTAATCACAGTGATCACAGGCCCAGCCACTGGATTGAAAGTTTGGTTGAGTACTACCACTACTTTTTGTTTTCTCATCGTGCTGTTAGCTTTGTTGTGAAGCCCTTTTTCCCTGAAAATATAACAAGCAACATTATTTGACTGATTAGGTGAGAAAAGGTCTTCAAACCCACCCCTCACATTGTCTTCATTATCTCTTGATGCAACAAGATACATACAAACTCATATACATGAAATCACTATTCTGTAATAGACATAATTTTTGACATTATACAAAAATAGTTATTTTGCTGTGGAAATATACCTGTATTACTGCAGTACTGTATGTGGATTTAGGATTTTAAAAGAAAATCGTGAATAGGACTGGAACAAAAATGGATTATTTGTAATTAAATGAGGACATGAATGCAGGCACTGTTGGCAAAAGCCCCTTGCATTTAATTTCTTACAGGTACCACAGTATTTCTCCTTTTCACCTGAGACCAAGACTCCTGACTTCAAGTGATTAAGTCTTTCAGGTTTTATTTTAAAATAGAAGGATCTAACTTTCCTTGTTTTGAGTCAAGCTAGTAAGCATAATCCAAGAGGCTAGAAACTAAAACTGACAAGAAGCTAAATGCAGAGAAAAAAAGCTCCACAATTTTTAAAGACTTTTTTTTTTTTTTTTTTTTTTTTTTTTTTTTTTAAGCCCATTGCTGTTTCTTTATTTTTTTTTCCCTAGATCCTCACGCTTAAGTGTGGATATTTGGATGAAATACCTCCTGACTAGAGCTAGTGAGGATGTCACGACCTCTTGCAAGGTTGGATTTTTCTGGAATGCAATGAGAGCAAATCCTCTTCTAGTTGAATGCTGCATTCTTAAGCGGTGCCTAAAATTTCCTTTTTAGTTATATTTAGGATGTCTGTCACATCAGTGCCTGTGCTTATATGGAAACTTCTGTTAAACTAATCTGCATTTCAGGGAGTTGCTGCTGACCATTTCTCAAGAGGGGTGTGTGTTATTTTGCGTGATAATCTGCATTTAAAGTGAGAGGGAACAAATCCTTACTATGGATATTGAAAAATATTACATCTGTCTGCCTCTCACTCACCCATCACTTTAAAGGATTTCACCTAAAATTGTCACAAATGGTTTAAGGGTGGGAAAAAGCAATCAGCATTTTTATAGATGTACTGAAATATGCATTTGTACGGCAGCTGAATTTAGCTTTGCTGAAGTGTATGCAGAGCAAGGATGCCCCATCATCAATGTATATTTGTGGCAGAAAGTTAATACATAGATCTGAAATCAGTAACACATCTTTATTTTCCAAGGGGAATGCTATCTTCTCTTGAAGTAGGGTTGATTACTTATTAATTATATTAATCTCAGCATGACTATAAAAGGTTCTGAGATCCTTTTACTTTCACAGCAACGTGCTGTTAATTTCCTTAGGTTTTATTTGAGGTGTGAGCCAAATGAAAGGCATGCCTTCTTAGCGACAGCTCCTAGCCATCTGCAGATAATGTAGGAACATGCAGGTTGGGACCCATTAATCCTGTTTCAGACAACGTCTTTTATTGGCATCCAGCTATACGGCACATCCACACAATTGACATACTTGCAGATGATTCTGTTCTGTCATTTTTCATTTCTAAATAGCTGCAAAAATTCAATTTAAAGTTGAATTCTGTTTAAAGGGGAGGTTTCTTTGGGATCTCTCCTATTTGAAGTCTCACCTGTCTGAAGTTTGAGAAGCCTGGCAGGTATCTGCGAGTGACTTCTGTGTTACGTGGTACAAAACCACCCTTTGCATTGCTTTCTTCATCATTGGTGTTAGGCCTGTCCTTGATAGTAAAGTGATAAACAAAATCAAAAAGCAAAGTTTGCTTACAACAATTGCTCACTGTGCACTCCTTCATCTTTTGTTTGCGTTGTTTTGGTTTCCATTGGTTTGAAGCTTTTGCTGGAGTCCAACTAATTGCATTAAAGTGCAGGCCTATATAGAACAGGGGTGAAATGACATGGTACAGCTGAATGCGTATTATCTTATGATGTGTGTTGCACCCGACTGAAACCTTTCAAAATGTTTTTCCAAACTGCAGGTCTGCAGAAAGGAGCCAAGCCTTTAGGGTTACGTGTCTCCTCACTGGTAATTCCCTAATTACCTCCTAAAGCCCAAGCACTTGCTCCCGGATCACTTGCTCTCGTAGTCACTAGTTTGCACCTGGCTTACGCCATAGATGCAGTTAAATGTGGGTAGCATGCCTGCTCACATGGCATCAGAAGTCTCTTTGCTAATGATACTTTTTCAGTTGTGTTTGTGGTAATCCTACAGTGCTCTTTGTCTCCCATTTCCTGTTTCTTCTCAAGTAGCTTGCTACTCCTGCAAGGGTGGCATCAGTTTGAACTCATATTTTAATATCAAAAAAATAAAATCCTACCTGATAGAAATGTAAAAATGTCCTAAAGGACATTAGTGTTTTTTTTTGTTTGTTTGTTTGTTTTTTGTTTAGTTGCTCATATTCAATCATAATTTACTTAATAATGTAAGATAATATAAAAACATATTTCTAAGAATTGTAAATGCTGAAAAAAACATTAGAAGACCCTGAGGTAAGATGATTAGATTTCAAGTGTATTTGAAACAGCAGTTTCCAAAATAACATTTGGACTGAATTTGCTGCTTCTGTTTGTTATGCACAGTGCCCCAGATCAACAAAACCAATCATTTTTGTGTTATGATTTTTACCTGTGGGCGTTTCTGGGAAAAATAATCATCTAAAAATAAAATGCAGCATTCTGCTGAACTTGGAGAGAGACAATGCTGAATTCCAGTTGCTATCGCTGCTGATTCTCTGACTCTGTAAAGTGCCATGGAACAAAAGCAACAAATGAATTTCCACTGGGATTTAGAGAGGCTCAAGTTAGTATTTTTGTACAAATCTGTTTTCAAGACTCGAAAGAAAGTGAAAAAGGTCTGTATTGTCTCATGTAGCACGGAAACATATTTAAATATGCATTTGTATTTTGCTGGGCTTAGTTAGAACTTGGAGCCCAGCAGTCTTTCAGCACAATCTTGCTTATAGCAGAACACTTAAACCCTGTGAAAACTTTTCAGCCTGGCTCGTGCCCAGTTTTGATTTTGTTCTTCAGGGAGCTGGGTTATGGGCAGGAGGGCTCACACTACTCTTTGCTTTTGTACTTGGTACCAGTGTTATGGCCTAGCCAAAGCAGTTTGTGCATTATGATTTAATTGTAGGTAAGCTGTATATTTGATTATAAACCACCTCACCGATAGACACATACACCTGCCAAGTGGCCTTCTGCCCCCGCTGTCAGACATGTTCACTTGACAAATACGAAAGAATTTATCAAAAAAGTAGATCAAGTCTGCCAGAAACTTCTGTGTGGGAAACAAGTGAGCTCTTTTGTTCTTCCTCTCCCATTTTTTAGTGATAGTGACTCATTTGTTGCTTGTAGCTTCAAAAATACAATAGCAGTGGTTCAGAAAGCTGACGGGTGCGCTGCTTTTCTTTATGAACGGCTGATGAAAGATTTTAAGAGAAAAAAGCAGGCAACACATCTTGGAAGAATTTGAATCAGATAGCTACAGCAGCAAGCTTGACCAAAGGTGAGTGAAGAAACATATACAAAGGGAATGACCACAGCTTCTAGCTGGATCTGATGCTGTCTTCTTCTGATACGAAAGGAAAGATTTGGGAAAAGGAACGTAACTCTGATTTATGCCTTATGCTTGCAAAGTTAGATCTATGTGGCTATTGAGTATAGGCCCAGGGAGGTGATTGTCCCCCTGTGCTCTGCTCTGCTGAGGCTGCACCTTGAGTGCTGGGGTCAGCTTTGGGCCCCTCACTACCAAAAGGACATCGAGGCCCTGGAGCGTGTCCAGAGCAGGGCTGTGAAGCTGGGGAAGGGCCTGGGACACAAGGCCTGTGAGGAGCGGCTGAGGGAACTGGGGGGGTTGGGGCTGGAGAAGAGGAGGCTCAGGGCAGAGCTTATTGCTCTCTGCAACTGCCTGAAAGGAAGGGGTGGGGAGCTGGGGGTCGGCCTCTTCTCACAGGTAACCAGTGAGAGGGGCAGAGGGAATGGCCTCAAGTTGTGCTAGGGGAGGTTCAGGCTGGAAATGAGGAGACATTTCTTCTCAGCAAGAGCAGTCAGGCATTGGGACGGGTTGCCCAGGGAGGTGGTGGGGTCACCATCCCTGGGGGTGTTCAAGGTAAGGTTGGACGTGGTGCTTGGGGACATGGTTTGGTGGGTGGCATTGGTGGTGGCGGGGGGGGGGGGGGGGGGGGACCAGATGATCCTGGACGGATTTTCCAACCTTAATGATTCTGTGATTCTATGATCATGTTCCGTTTGAGCTGCACCATGCCAGTGTCCCCTGCAATTTCCTTCAGAGAGAACATCTTATAAGCTCATCTTTGCTGGAATCCCTCTGGATAAGGCACATTTGTTTGGCTGTTTCTGATGTGATGAAGCTGAAGCAAAAGGAAAACTTCATCATTAGACAGGAGGATCAATGTGAGTGAGTGGCTCCCTGTGGTAGAAGTTTACGTTAGTGTAGTTGCTGTTTCTAGTGCTAAGAGACATCCCGTGCCTGTTTGTCATTCCATTCACACAATTGCTTTGAAATTTTAGTAAGATTAAAGCTTTATTAACACAAGTGTTTCTTTAATTTCACTCAGATATGATATTTTTTTTTTCTATGGGGGATTACTACATCTTTTGTTTGCTTGTGTTTTATACTGTAATATTTATTTTTTTTCAGCATAAGAAGAGGTGTTGAGTGGAGTGCCTCCTAGATAGAAGTCATAATTTTATTTGCGACACATGAGGTAAGCAGGTAGCAAAAGCACTAGTGTGTAAGTCAAGAGAGATGCACTCCAGTCCTTTTTGCATGATTTTTTTTTTGTGTTGTGGTCTTCACTGAGCCTTTCTCTGCCTGCCTGCATTCTTCTGCCTGCATACTTACCCTGTAAACTTTTGGCTGTATGGGTCATCATTGCAATGTGTTTATGACATGCAACTCAGATCTCAAATGGGATTGCTAACCCTACTGTAATAAAAAGGATTATTAACAACAGCAATCTTGGAACATTACACAAAGACTAGAAGTATGTTTCACAACACTGTTACGAGCTGCAGTAGGAAATTACTCATGTTAATAGTTATTAAATCAACAGATAGTTAAAAGCCTTGCACAAGTTGACAGAAGGGCAGATATCAGAAAGCATAACCCAGATCATGTATAGAGAGCACAGTCTGTGCTCAGACTATGTATGATTTTATTTATTTATTTATTTTTAACCTTCAGCTGCTGCTGCATGGGTATTCTTGGCCTTAAAAGTGAGCAATAGCTTTGCTATTTGCTCTGGACATGCTGGACCCAAGCTCCAGCTGAATCAACTGGAGCTTTAAAAGTTTTCCTAAGGGTAAGATGAGGGCACTGACTATCAGGAGACTTTCTTTCCTCATGATGCTAGGCATCATCCTTCAAGACAGATAATAAGAGGTAACTTGAAGGACAATATCAAGACACCAGATCTTTGAGAAGTGGCAGGCTTGACACAGAAAGCTGTTTCAATTATTCTCTTTCTACTTTCTTATGAGTTTTAGCAAGAGGTGACATGTTAAAATCTCTGAAGCCTAAAGTTCCATGCTACCTTTAAATGAAGGTTGGTTTGGGATGAGATGCAGCCAGCGCATAACTACAGACAATAGCTAATTTTCTGTAATGCCACAATTTCCTCAGAACTGAAGGTTTTGTTATAAACTCCCATTTCTCCAACCTTCTCTGATTTCTAGCCTTCAGGATTTCAAAAAACAATTCAGTATGGGACTGAATTAAGTTTTTATAAATCTTGGTAAAATAGTTCTGAGAAACATTAATGGATACCTTTCTTCTCAGTGGGTAATATTTTTCAACTTAACAAGGTCACTTCATCTTAGCTGGAATATCATTGACGAGTTGAATGGCAGTGCCATCACAATTTCCCAGTCTGCCTAGTGTCAAAGGAACTCTGAACAACGACAGTTTTAACGTTGGTAGAAAATATTTGATGGAAAAATTGACAGGAGTAGTACCAACTGTGCTACTTAGATAAACATTTATTTTTATTGATTAGGTTTATGTGATTATAGGCTTGTCAAGCATTTGCAACAAAGCCAAAGGGTAGTAATACAATAGGAAATATATAATATTAATAAATAATTTTTATATAATAATAATAATATATAATAATGAATAATATTTTCAGGGCTAATAGCTCTAAAACTTCAGAGACAGTATTTGCTAATTACATTTACTGATGAGATAAACTTGGAAAGCAATATCAAAAAAAGGAAGACTGGAACATTGTTTGGGAAGCACTGCAAAACCTTGAGTAATAGAAATTGGGCGATGTTTGATAGCACGCATTGCAAAGCCATGTACTTGGGATCAAGAAAAGGTTTTGATAGATATTTACGGAGAGAGAGGAGGTAAAGCATCTGGATATGGTTGCTAACTGCTACTGTGCTGTGCACCAGCAGAAAAATGTGTCCCAAATGAAGGCAAAAAAATCTTATAATATCTCTATTTGCTGTTTCAAAGGTTGTGGAGCAAGCTAATGGCAGCAGAAGGATGACCTGCTTAATGTGAAAGACAATGTTGATGCAAGAACAAATGGAAAGACTTGAGTTTAAAACCCAAGTAGATCACCAAGCAAAAACCAAGCACATTTATTTTAAGCTTGTATTCCCTTGCTTCTAGTAGCAGAGAACACGAACGCATGATTCAAGGCTTCCTTTCCAGACATATTATCAGTTATGTTCCCAGAATCCCAGTTAAAATATTTCCACGCTCATTTTTTCCCTGCTAAAATGTAACAACATGGGAAGCAATGTTAAAGAAAAACTGAAGTTACCAATTATATCAGGGTTCTCAAGGTTGTGCCAGTACAAGACTGACCCTGCATGATTTCTCTAAGCAGTAACTATAAATGGGAAGAGTGAGTTTTAATTAAGCTGGTATGGATGATTTCAGGCAGAGGATCTCCAAAATGCAATGTCTCTGCTCATCTGCTTTGGGCAGAGTTTTCAGCCCAAGTGCCCAAAAGTAAAATGAGACTGAGCTAGGATATGAGAAAACTGGCTTGCACGTTGGAGCAAAACTGAAATTGAAGCTCAGCAAAGGGAGAAATTTTTATGTTTTCTTTCATAAGTTTAGAATGCCTTAATGAGACAGAATCCGAGCCTTTTTATGAGCAAGGGATTCAAAATAAAGTCTTGGTGGTGTAGGATTCTGCGTCAGTGTTTGTGAAAGTGCTCACTCCCGTCCAATTCCACAATCTCAAACCGGTAAACCACCAGTACCAGGGATAATACATACTTAAAATTCCAAGACACAAACTTAAAACGAAGCAGGAAAAGAGACTTGGTAATGCTATGTGGAAAATAACTGCTGCAGGTTCTGTTAAAAGGACTGTGGGGAAAAAAAAAAAGGTAGCCTTTGGATGTTAAAGGATGCAATGCATGCAAAACATATTTAATAATTAGGTGCATGGATCCCCTTGGGCGAGGTATTCAGCAAGTGAATGTAAAAAGGTAGTTCCTTCTTCTTGTGTTTACAATCTAAGATGACTCCAGGGAACTTATGTAAAGAGTCAGTAGACCATAACTTGCAAATATTTTCAGAAATGTCTGAAATCTTATCAAGGTTATCATCACAGCTCCTACAAAGACCATGAAAAGGCATCATTTGCAATAAAAATAATTATTTTCCCTTAACCCCTTGTAATCTGGACTCTGTTTGAGGCTATTTATTTAGTTTTACTTAATTCTAGTGTTTTTCAGCCAAAGGTCTGTCTTAGGCTGCCCCTTTCCTCCCTGCTTTCCCCCAGATTTTCATACAGAACTGTTCGGTTGTTATCTAGTATGAAAAGAGGAGAATAGGTTGTTTTTCAGTTTTAAAATATTGGCAGTAACTTATCTGAGAAGCTCAGATGCTTTTGTGCTTTTTCAGTTTGGCAAAAGGAAGCGTCAGGAATGTGCCTCTTGCTCCTGTGAAAATTGACCTAAATTTGGCCAAGTCAGAAGCCTTTGAAAAAGAATCAGAGAATCATAGAATATCCTGAGCTGGAAGGGACCCACAAGGATCATCCAGTCCAGCTTCACATAGGACCGCTAAAAAATCAGACCGTAAGGATCTTCTTGTGTTCTGGGGAGACATTCTCAGCTTCAACGGTAAAATAATTCCCATCGGTGGGTGGGAGAATGACAGGGACTGGAGGAGAAGATGATGGAGAGAGGGGACGTGAACAGAAAACTAGGACTGGCCCTGTCAAGGTGTTGGGACTGGCTGTGAGGAAGAAGAGACAGATTTACCTAAACAGCCTGGTGTGTGTGGAGATAAATATATCGGACAAACAAAACTGGGATGACAGGGTGAGAAACTGAAACTGAGCAAGAGCTGTTCCCTGCAGGACTGGATATCTTACTTCTCCTGCCTCTAGGTTATTACAATAAATTAAGAAAGAAATGCTGAAGTTCTGTTACGATGAAAATAATAGAAGATTGTAGAATAATGTTGTCTTTCTTCAGGTTTGGCCACCTTACAGTGAGTAATGAATTGGACCATGCATGAAAAAAGGAGGAAAAAAGAATGTAAGCTGCTGTTTTAAAAGGCAGGTTGCTGTTACATCCTGGAGATATCTAAATGATGGTCTTGTGCATTCACCGTGGTAAGATACGCATTTCAAAAGGAGTTTCAGCTTACTGAAGATTCAGATTACCTGAATTTGGGGCGTAAAGACAAATGACACCAGTCTCCCCTTGAATGAGTGCTGTTGTTTGCGAGCCAAACGAGGAAGCAATCAGATAATTAAAATCTGTTATAAAAGTGTGTATGCCAAGAGCGTTAATTAAGGTGCTGCAGCAGACATTCACTCAGGTATTTCCTGGATTTTGAATATTCGGATTTGCAAATTCATTAGCGTTCTTTTAGCATCCTTTTTGTGCATTCAATTAATGTTGTATATTGTGTGTGTTGTGGTAAAATCTGGAACCTCTGGGCATGTGTTGTAAGGCTTTGTAGCCACAGCACTGAGTAGTGGTCAGAAGCCCAAATTTTTTAGTTACTACTGACTTGGGCTAAATTTGAGCCATGAAAAAAAAAAACAAAAACTGAGATGTATGAACATTGTTTTAGGAACACACACAGCAGCGTGTAGCCCCTGACTTGTCTGTTTAGGCTGTGTGCTTTTCAGAACGGGAGACATGTTGTATCTGTACGACTTCCACTCTGCTGTGTTACCACCTTAGGACTCTCAATTCGGTAGTGATAATTAGTAAAAATTAGTAATAGAAAACCTTTTAAAATCCTTAAGTGCCACTGGTGTGTGTCAGAGCTCCCCAGCCGGATGGTGCCGGCTGTGTTGTTAACGGACAGTGGAGATTGTCCTCTAAATGCTTGTGGTTTTGGAGACCTCCATTCTTCTTCCCAACAAGTGATTTGGGCGTGCAGTGGTGACCGTGAAAATTTCTGGCTTCTCTGCATTTCTTACAGTATTAGACAAGCTGCTTGGTTCTGTAACATGAAACAGCTAGAATCATCTCTGGAAATGCTTGAGTGACCATCGCTCATCTCCCCAGGCAGTTGGGCAGTCAAGGACAGTCTGGCTGTCTTGTTCTTCATCCTGCAGTCCCATCTGATCGAGCCGAGAGAAGAGGTCAGGAAGCTTGTCTGAGGAGCTCGCTCCCTGTGGATGCCTGCCATCCATCTTCTGTAGCTGTCTTCAGGTCTCCAGGTGCAGCTTGTCAAAGTCAGTAAGTTTTTGGCAGCTCTGCTGCCCCTTCTCCTTTAAACTTATTTGGGATTTTTAGCACAGGGAGGTCGTTGTGTCCTCTTAATTTGGTATCCTAAAAGCGTTAGGAGAGAGTTAGGTAAAAGAAAAATAACGGTCGGTTTGCTGTGGTCTCCTTGCATGGAAGCTCGTAGAATTACTCCTGGTCAGATGTGTATGGCAAACTGGTGACTGACGGGAGAATTTGGCTCAGTTTGCAGGCGTGTGCATGACTGCGGGATCAAAACTTTCCGTCCCAGTTGAAATAGCAAGACAAGTCGCCTCACGCGCTCAGACAAGCTTTGGTGTCATCAGCAACTTGCTTTTGATCCGCAGTAAGTACCAGTGATCGTGCTTTAAACAATTACTTTGTTATATAAGGGGAAAGTGCTAGTTTTTAGATCTGCAGCGACTTCCCCCTGTCCCAGGAGGTGACACCACAGCAAACAAAAATAGTGGGCATAGCTAGCAAAAATGTTATCTTGCCATCAAAGTGTAAGTAACACTTTGGCGTTGTGATTTCACTGCTGTATAATGTTGTTGTGGGGCCAAATTGCAAGCAAGAAAGCAAATTACTTTAAAGAAAACCTGAATCTCTGTGGCTTGGAGGTATCATGCTAGTTATTTGCTGGATGTTCTGCAGAGCAAACTTCAGTGTGAGGCCCCCTCACCTGACCTGGATGGATGTGGAGGCTTTATGACACATCTGGGAGATTTAGAATCAAGTGGTGATCAGGTAAAAGTAAAGGGAGTTGACCAAAGCAGGTAGTATCAGGACAAGGGAATATGCTTGTTTTATAAAATGATCGATTTTTGATGAGAAGAGTGGGATCTCTCAGGACTTTGGTGAAGTAGTTGGTGTCTTGCCACAAAGAAAACCGAGTCAGACAGCTGAAAGTGAGGATTATAGCAAGAATTATAACATAAACAGAATCACAGAATCACAGAGTAGTCTAGGTTGGAAGAGACCTCCAAGATCACTGAGTCCAACCTCTGACCAAATGCTTACAAGTCCTCCACTAAACCATATCGCTAAGCTCTACATCTAGACATCTTTTAAAGACCTCCAGGGATGGTGACTCCACCACTTCCCTGGGCAGCCTATTCCAGTGACTAACAACCCTTGCAGTAAAGGATTTTTTCCTAATATCCAACCTAAACCTCCCCTGGCGCAATTTTAGTCCATTCCCCCTCGTCCTGTCACCAGGCACGTGGGAGAACAGACCAACCCCCACCTCGCTACAGCCTCCTTTAAGGTACCTGTAGAGAGCGATAAGGTCGCCCCTGAGCCTCCTTTTCTCCAGGCTGAACAATCTCAGCTCCCTCAGCTGCTCCTCCTAAGACTTGTGCTCCAGACCCCTCACCAGCTTTGTTGCCCTTCTCTGGACTCGCTCAAGCACCTCCATGTCCTTCTTGTAGCGAGGGGCCCAAAACTGAACACAGTACTCGAGGTGCGGCCTCACCAGAGCCGAGTACAGGGGGACGATCACCTCCCTAGCCCTGCTGGCCACACTGCTTCTTATGCAAGCCAGGATGCTGTTGGCCTTCTTGGCCACCTGAGCACACTGCTGGCTCATATTCAGCCAACTGTCCACCATCACTCCCAGGTCCTTCTCTGCCTGGCAGCTCTCCAACCACTCATCTCCCAGCCTGTAGCTCTGCTTGGGGTTATTGCGCCCCAGGTGCAGGACCCGGCACTTGGCCTTGTTGAACTTCATGTAGTTGACCTCAGCCCATCGGTGCAGCCTATCCAGATCCTCCTGCAGAGCCTTCCTACCCTCGAGCAGATAGACACACACCTAACTTGGTGTCGTCTGCAAGTCGAAACAAGTTCTGAACTCCCTACTTATTTGGGATTTTTCGCAGTTGTGTCCCATGAGCCCACTGAACTGCCTGTTTCACTCCACGTGTTATCTAGGTCACACCAACAGCTTGCGAAGGAAGGACTCATTGGGTGAAGGATAGGATGGGTAGGCTGGGACAGGCAAAAGGGAAAGAGAAGTTTGTTTTGGCAGCAGACCAGCAAAGTTTGTCAGACAAAACCACAGCCTTCCCTTTGACAGTGACAGGAGGCTTGTTCTGGGGCTGGAATCTGCTAGAAGCATTCCTCGCCCTGTGCAGAGCAGCAATTGCAGCTGCACGTCTGCTCACCCTGAACACCTGCAAAATTCCGGTTAAAAAGCACTGCAAGGTTTAAAGAGGGGGGAACACTTTGAAATGGAGAGCTTCCTGTGCACTTCCTGAGGACTGGGGTTGCTTTCTGACATGACTTATTTTTTAAATTACTTAGATTTCTGTTTTTACACTTATTTTCCTTTACTAAGTGGGCCTTGCAGCCTGCTGCTGTGATTGTGATCTTATTAGCCACCAGATTATTTTACAGGGTTTGGGGAAGAAAAAGAAGGAAAATGTATAGCCACCAGCGATCTCTGATCCAAGTTTGTTTAATAATAGCATCCTGTTTACTTCTTTTTCATGTTTTCCCCCCAAATATTCTGTTCTGCATCTCTTTATTACGTATGAGAACTGTCTGCTGAAGGACACTTACCTCCTGTGGTAGGAATGAACCACACGCAGACCTCACACAGGCTGGCAAAAGCTTAAGTGGTCTTCCTGGCGGTGTGAATATAGTGGCACATACTCTGATGATGATGATTTTTTTTTTAATAGCTCTGAAAAAAGAACAAAGCAGAGGTTAAAAAAAAAAAAAGAAGTGCTGAACTCTTGGTGTCCTTACCATAAGTGACTGTGGAGGGCCGTGAGTAGAGGAGAATAAGGCCCACTTGCTTCTTAGGTCTCCTCCCTCTTTTTTAGGTCTTTTTTCCACTTTTCCTACTTTTTCCCACTTCCTCACTAGGTGTATTTGCGATGTCTGTTTCTTGCAGAGATTAGCTGTGTATCTGCAATGCTGGACGGGTTTCCTCCACTTGTGCACGAGGATGAGCTCCCAGGGGAACTAAACACCAAATAACTCCTACTCTCATCAATACCAGTGGGCACAGGAGCTGTGAGTTCAGCGTGGCAAAGTGTTATTACACTTAATTAGTGTTACAGCAGTGCCTACCAGCTATGGCCTTGCCATTCTGGGGACTGATACAAACTTCAGATGGAAGCCTTGGGCTTGGTCTGGGGTTCAGATCTGACTTTCATATGTGTACAATTAAGAGAATTGTAATTACTGTGTTGCCTAGCTTTGGTGCATGTTTTGTCTGCTTAATTTTTAGGTCTTAAACACGTCAGCCAGAGGCTGTGGCATCCTCGTGACAACGCCGTGTGCACGCAGTGTAACAGCAGAGAGGCTGATTACAGTCTCTTTCTGTTCACAAAGAGAGACAACACAATGAAAAATGATTATAAAAAATAAAATAAGCATATTTCCAGTGTACCGACTGCTTCCTCATGGCTCGTGGTACAAAGGCATCATCCTCAGCCTAAATTTTATTGTGGTGGGAAGGAGGCTGCAGTGGTATTCCTGTGGATGTTGTTAAGTTCTTCCTGTTGAAGAACAGCAGGGGAGAAAATGTTGTTTGAGGGAGTTCCAGCCTGGTGAGCAGGAAACCGTGATACCTGGCAGACTGCTTTCCCCTGTCGCTGTGCCATTATGCCCTGCCCAAGGGCATTCAGAAAAGGTGGAGATGCTGTAACTCTTGGAGAGCAATTGCTTTGATGCTCTTGAGCAAGAAAATGCGATCCCCAGTTCACAGAGATCCTAGCTGTGACTACAACTTAGGGTATTTGTTTCAGTGTTCTCTGGCAGGAAGATCTAAGGATCACATTATATTTTTGAGCCTTACCCTGTTGGAATTTCGGTCTGTAAGTTCACAAACATGGTTCTCCACAATCACCGGCCAAAGTGATTTCTTTCTGGCTGCCAGCGTTCCTTGCACTTTGAATTTTCCTTCTGCACATCAGGCTGGAGGCTGTCACAAGTGGCTCAGCTCCTGTGTCGCCCTTAACCCTACTCAGGATGCTCAGAGCAGGCGTTCCTTTGTCTGCATCCCCCAAGGGCTGCGGGCTGGCAGCTGTGCTCCAAGCACACCTGCCTTACAGGGGATGGTGTTGGTTTGAACACACCTCCCAGCCAGCAGTCTCACATCAGGAAACAAGTAAATAACCAAGAGTGGAGCAACGTTGCAGTTAAGCACACGAGAAAGCTGAGACCAAAACTACACAGCTGCCTTTCCCCTGGGGTGTGCTCTAACCCTTAGGCTACATCATCTCAGGCTCCTTTTTGGTCTAATAGTTCCTAGATTCTTTGTTACACCGCGGCAATAATTCAGTTGACGTTTTGTTATCCTCATTTTCTCAGGCACTTTCATGCTTATTCACAATTCTCCTTTTGTCTTAAGGCGCTGATCGCTGTGGTGAGCAGTTTAAGACTTCTCTGCTTGTGCTGCCTCTCTGATGTGGGTTGCTGCCTCACAGAAGAACTGTCAGAATAAATGTACGGTGGGGCTCCGACCTGACAACAAAGCCGAGCTCCCAGATGGCTGATAAAGATGCATCTGAGCCAAGACACCGGATTTTGAAGAGAAGCAGCCAAAACGTAGGGCCACATTTCCTTCTGCTGACTTTGCTCGAGGGATGGGAGCTCCAGCCCTAGGTGACAGCTAACAGCTGCAGAATGATAACATCTTAAGCTGATGCAGCTGTTGCTAAGTGACTGAGCTAAATTTAGCATTTTAATTTGGCAAATTTAACAAATTAATTTGGTGTGCAGGCGTTAATTTATTACCTTAACTATAAATATATTTATTTCTTCCTTTTTGCGTTTGAGACTGCCTGGCAATCGTGGGAGAAGATTAATGTGCATCCCTAGCCCCGTCTGGTTTCACCATTCTTTCCTAGCTGATCCTGCGATATGATTGATGTCTTGCCACCCGAATCCTTAATTGCACTTTGCAGTGATGAAGAAAACCGTACAATACATGAATTGCAAGTCAGTCTCTTGTCGAAGCAGATGAAATAATTATTTGGAAAACCAATCAGGAAGCATTCAAATGTTCCTCGGTGACGTGACTCCTGTAGCTGTGCGGCTTGCTTCCTTCGAGATCGCAGACATCAGTGTTAAGATTAGCCTGGCATTGTGAAAGTGCTTACTCGGCGTTTCATCACCAGGATGAGCGCTGCTGGGTTTTCGTGCTGCTGCTCCTCTGCCAATGTCAAACGGATTCAGGCAGAGCGAGCCTCGCATGCTGAAACCTGGTCAGTCCTGAAGCAGCATGTTAAAACAAGAGCTCGCAGTTGGATGCACTTTGCTGTGGGGATCGGCTGAGAATTCAGAGACTGATACGGATACCTTGCAACTGGATACCCATGAGAATGAACGAGCTGAACTGAAAGAGATTAAGCAGCTCTTTGTACATTCTTCCCTGTGAAGTGTAAAGAACTGAGGGCTTCATTGTTTTGTAACCACTTAAAAATTAAAGGGGAAAAACAATTACTTTAGCACGGTCCTCCTGAGTAGGGTTTCATTAAATCTGCGCGTTCCAGAAGTCTAGGCATACGTGCATAAAACAAAAAGTCCTCCACAAAGAGATTGCACAACAAAACGCTGTCCAGTGTGTAACTTAAATGTACCCCTCCCCTGTTCCCCGTGAGCAAGCTGCTTTCCCACACTTTCAAACGCAGTCCACATACATCAGCAGTTGGCTCCTTTTCTGCATTATGCTTTGAAAACTATTTACCTTACGCCTCTGGGCCTTTTCTCTCTGTACAGCCATTTACGTCGTCGTTCCTCCTGGGTGGGATAAAAGCCACTGTCAACAGGGTAAGTTTCAGTATCGTGTCTTTCTGCAGGACTGCTAACACAAAACCTTCGCACAAAGGCTGCCAGTCTGGGGCAAACAGCAATACGAAACGTTTCTGGTTTAGCCTCCCCTGTAGTTTACCTGCCTGCTGAAGATCAGATCTCCGTGTGCCTGTACGGCCAGGTCAATTCTACCAGGCTTATTTTTTTCTAGGACTGTAAGCATTTAGATGCAGTTTGAAGGATTGATCTCGTCTGAGAACAGAGCTGGGAAACAGGAACTCCTGAATTCATGAAGCGTAATTGCAGTAGTTTTGCTGCATGGCCTCAGGCTGCTGGTTGAGCTCTTATCTCATTTTGCCCATCTGCAATACTGCTCAAAGGGTGCTTGGGTGATTAATTTATGCTGATGAAGTTAATTATTTGGGAAGAGTTGAATAATTCGATAAGAATCTCAATATATCCCAGCAAATGTGGCAAAAAGAAAATAGCCAGCCCTAAAACTGTTAATTAACAAAGGCAGACGAGATGGTGAGACGCAGGACAAAAACCTCATCACAGAAATTACTGCAGCTACAGGGGAGCTTTTTATCTAAACCGGAGATCCTAGATGAAGTTATTCTTCCAGAGCTAGCATAGCTTGATGTTCCTCTGATTCCAGAGGCAGCTTGACAGGGATGTAAAGTTAGAGGGTGGCGTGTTCCTGAAATCTCAGCTGTACCTTGGCGGATTTGGGAGATCTTAGTTGTACATGATGGTGCCCAGTGAAAGGCTTCATGTGCTAGTATGATGTTATTTTGTAGTTCCTGCAGGTAGGAGTTGGAAATGGTATGTGAAGACAGAGAAAAATTGTTCTTCCCTCATTTAAGACAATGTACCTAGTTCCATATATGTTCTACTTTACAACATTTTGATTAAAAAGCAATTTATTATGTTTTCCTGAGCCCTGCAGAGCGATCTGCAGCTCATCAGTGATTTGGAGAGCATTTTGAGATGTGCATCATATCAGAAGAATTCTGCAGGGCCAGCTCTCTTGGCAGGCCGAAAGTGATCCGTACCTCCAGCACCGGTTGCTCACACCAAAACCAGTCAAACCAAGTGAACCAGTGCCACTCCGCCCAGCAAAATGCCCCTGAGCTTTTCTAGCTCCCTCTACTGGATTGACCGCGGGAGCTGCTCTTTACCTGGCAAAATGGGATCTCCAGCGCAGTATTTTCCAGCGCAGTATTTTAGGTGAGATAATACTGCACACAAATTTGAGTTATCTTGCTGTTTATGACAACACACGTGCCTCATGTCAGTGCAGATTACGTTGCTGAAGACCTTTGCTTTGCTCTTTAATAGAACTGAACTGTACTGAATGCTCAAAGCTGGTATGAAATATCTGAAAATTCAGCATAATTTTTCCTTTTTTGTTTTGAGTCACTTAATTCACCTTGGACATAAAGCAAAGAGGTAGGAATGAAGGATGTTGGCTTCACATTTTCACACGTTGCTTGGGAAGCATCAGTACAAACCACCCAGAAACTCCACGTCTGTCGGTGCCTTGCGCTTTATGGCTGCTATTCGTGCAACCCAGTGAGGCAGAATCTCAGAGATAAGGAAGGGAACAGGGGAAGGTTTCTCCCTGAAGTTCATTCTCCGGCGTTTTGTTCAGCCCACTTTTAAATGGCTCAAGCAACCGAAGTGGTTCGGGCTATGACATTTTGGCAGGGTGGGAAACAAACTCTGGCAGAGGTGTTATGACTGAAGGGCTGGTTTTGTTCTCTCTGAAATGTGTGGCAAATGCCTCTCGAGCTCCAGCCAGAACAGGATCGGGTCCTCAGAGCCCTGCAGTTTGAATAAGCTCAGCAAAACCAGCAAAAGAATCTAACTCTGTTGCACCATTACATTGTTACGAACTCTTTTGGCTCACTGTCCTCTGCTTACCATGTCCTCCAACAGAGCCAGGACTTTCTGGGTAGAAAAACAGGCTGGTTTTGTTAGGTTTGGAGTGATAAAGTAGCCCTAGATTAGCACTTGCTGCCTGGTTTCTCCTTTGGACTGCCTCTTGCATTATGTAGCTGGTTGGTTTTTTTTTTTTTTTTTTTTTTTTTTTTTTTTTTTTTTTTTTTTTTT